>OZ035881.1:77532744-78253513 GCA_964034835.1 Muscina levida
TAAAGTGAGCCCAGTCTTGACTAGGTGTGGTCGATGTCATTTTCCCTTTTTTGTGCTTATTTCAGTTCTTCTAGGTATATACATACATTAAGCTATGTATTACAACCACGTGTCGGATATACCGTCGGTAACCTGCAAAAAGGGCTTCAGTTAACTTGTACAGTTAACTTTTACGTGAACTGGACTTAATGATGCAAATGAGTCTCAAAAGTCATAGTCTATGCCCTGTAAAAAAATACAATGCCTTTTTAAAATAGTTTTGTAGTTATTGTTTAAAAATAATAAATTTCATGTCCATCATCAGTTTTCCAGAAACACAATTAGTGGACTTGAGACCTTTTTGCAGCACACCGACGATTCCATTTTTTCAGTGGAATATCAAATAACTCCTGTTCTTTTAAACTCCACAGAAAAAGGGCCTTTACTTTATTTTCGTACTTCACATTCTTGAGAGTAGAGATCATAAATTGCTTTGTAGAACTTGAAGTCAGTTCGAAAAAAACATTTTGTAGAATAATGGCGTCTGGTATGAGATTCTAATTGTTTAGCATTTACTCTTAACACTCCTTGATATACTTTACTATCTTGATCGTCTCGTTTTTGTTTGACAGCCACCCATACATACAAATACATTTTTCTACCGTATGGAATTATTCTGTAGAAAATATGATTTTGTCACAGACTGAAGATAATTCCCCGTACAAATTCTGTTCTTATTTGAGCTTGAGCGATTAAGCTTGTTACAAACAGCCATGATTTTTGTTTTCTCACGAATTGTTTGTGAAAATACTTTTCATACAGAATTTGTGTTTCTTTTATTTTTCATGGCAGTTTTTTTTTATAAATATTTCCACGAATTTGTAAATTTTGCATTCAGTTTTTCATTTCGTTGGGAATTTTTAAAAATATTTTATTCAGTACTACAACTCAAGTTTGTTATTAGTGCATTTTTTGAAATGTCCACTTTTTAAAAATGTACTTAGTAGGAACACTTAACTTGGTTAAGTGCATAAAGAACAACATAAAAACGAAAAATTAAAAAAAAAATAGAAATCATATCAAGATTCTGGATCATTTGATGTACTTCCAAAAATTTTTTCTAGTTTTCTTTCATTTAGTTATATACCTCCGTTGACTACACTAAGTTCCACTTTTTATTTCAAACAAAATTTATTATTTAATATTAACCTTGTCTACAATTTGAAATGAAATTTGTATATGTGAAAATTTTATATTTAAAAAGTATAATATAATTTCTTGACAACATAACTCATGAAATGTTTGTATTGTTACTGTAATTCTCACAAAGCCACGGATAAAAGTTAGTTTCTAATAAATATGTAGTCATATCGGTTGGGATCAAATTTTTAAAACACAAACAATTTGCAAAATCATATTTATTTACATCTAATAAAATTTCTGGTGTTCTCTCTAAATTAAAAATGTATATTTAAAGTCCCTACCTTTCTATTTTAGAAAACTAATCACAAGTTCAATTTCAAATCCCCTGTGTTGTTGCAGATTGGAAACTTTAGTCACAGTTAATCACATGCAATATCTCAGGCAAATTTACATTTGAAGAAATTATTACAGTTACCGCAGCACCGCCCGACAATATCAGTGTACCAAAGTAATAGTTAATTCTCTTACATTTAATTCATCGCCACAAAAAGTGGCCTCATCTATAGAGAATTGTAGGTCTTCCGCCTTTTTGCGCTCATCGCCCAATTGACGCTCCACCAGGACAATGCGCGTCTTTAACTAAATTTCGAATTTGCCGAGGACGAGGACGTATGAAAAGAGACGGATGGGAAGGGGAGAGAGAGATTACAAATATGAAATAAAACAATAAGAAAAACGCCAGCATTGATTTTATTATTGTATATAAGTATATTTATATATATTTTTATTCATTATAATACGTTAATAATATTTAACATTTACATAAAATATATAATAACAGAAGCAATAAAATTCGCTTAGATCGTGTGTCTTGAATTATCGTATAACATTAGGTCAATTACATCTTGTCTGTCTGTCGGTCGGCCCGTCCGTCCGCCAAAGACAGACAAGAAAAGTTCTTAATTTAAATTCTTTCTGCAAAAAAGAAGATTTAAACAAGTTAACAAATAAAAGTTATAAACAAAATTGGGCATTTCCATGCATTCATTCATTTCGCTGCGGGGTGAGGGCCGGTCGACGAGGATCTGAAGTTTCTTATTTGGTCTTGAAACAAGCTTAAGAAGATTCGGTATTTGGTTTGGAAAGAACAATTTGGGAGATAATCCGTCGTGTTTTTTTTCATTCTTTGTTTGAGCACTATGGAGAAACTACGAGGTACAGGTTGGTGTCTCCGTCATCAATTTCTTCTCAGTTTTATTTTGACTTTGTCGCTTAAATTGCGCTAAGACGACACGAGGGCCGTCAGTCCTCCATTAGTTGAGGTCTATGATCTACATTACTATGTTGTCTTCGTAGGTACGGGCGTTTACTGAATGCGCAGGGGGGAGAGTACACTATGAAGAATGCAGTGCTTCTCATGGTTGCCGCTCCAACCGCGGAACTCTCGACGTAGATCGGCTAAACGGAAACTACGGCGCGCAATGAGTCTCGCCCAACGATCGGCGTCGCTAAGTACTTTCTAAAGAGATGCGATAAGAAAATAAATGCATAAATTGTGTGGCGTGCGAAAAAGAAAATTTAGTTTTGCATTGCAATATGACTGTTGTATTTGTTATGAATAGAAAATGATAAGCAATAATCTAGATTGAATAATGTATACTATAGTAAATTCGTTGATTGAACACAAGCACAGTGGGGTACAATGGAGAAATATGCAGCGATGTAGTCAATAGTTAAGCTCAATGTCCCATTAACTTACCAAGGTACGTTGTCGTGACATGTTATCCTCTTCGACTGTATATTAATGAGATGAGTTTCTGTTTTTCTTTCTATGCATATTTGCAAATGGATCTGATATAAAAATGCCTCTAAATTGTTCACTTATTTAAACAAAAAAGTACATCTGAATAGAATATCTCCTCAAAGGAGCACTGGATGTTAATGATTTTGGTGTTATAGAAAGTAGATACAATGTGTATTAGATGAAAATATAGATTCATTAGTCTTTGCTATGTTTAAAGTAAAAAAAAAACGCCAGATATCTT
This sequence comes from Muscina levida, assembly GCA_964034835.1. NCBI lineage: Eukaryota > Metazoa > Arthropoda > Insecta > Diptera > Muscidae > Muscina > Muscina levida. The sequence continues at coordinate 77,535,912 of OZ035881.1, forward strand.
GGGAACGGAAAGATATATGCAGATGTACTTTTTTGTAGATTTAGACTTGATTTACCCTAAAAAGTTGAAATATGTAGTGGCATACAACAAACCTCAAATAGATATCCAATATTAAAATTTTAAATAAACTTGTTTTTTTTTTAAATACCCTTACTTTTGCATCAGATATCTCGAAATTTATAAGAGAAATGGAAAGTTCAAAGCTCCAAAGTAAATCTGTCTCAGTCTCAGTCAAGAATATTTTGATTTGTATACAAAATCGAACTTTGACCTCTTTCGAACACAGTCAAATGTTATACTATCGATGTGAAAAATCGCACAAAATATTCGTTATTTTTTCAATAACAAACATATAAGGAACATCCTACTACACGACTTGTATTTCTTGTACAATTAATGGTCTTGTGTCAGTTAATGGAAATGTGGTGTCATCTTTGTTGTCTTATATACAATAAAATTCATAACAGTTATTTATACTAATGAATCACTCCTTAGCAAAACATTGAAAACGGTCACTGATACCAAAATTAATGCCCAAATTGAATATTGAAACTAAAAACCTTTTCTAGGGACATTATTTTGAATTAAAATTTCCTTTTGATGTAAAACAGTGGCAGGCAAAACCGAACGCACTTACTCAAAAATATGGTGTGCTTGTGTGCTGTCGCACAAAAACCTAGTAGTCAGTGTGTTCAAGACGTTCTCAAGAATAGGTGCATGACCATACCATAAATCATTGATGACACGTAGGTTCGTACAAGTTTCCGTACAATCATGCACGACCTGATGAGCGCCAATGTCGGTCAAATTGTCTTCGATGCCTATATAAGTCCGTTAGTTTGCACATTTCACATTTTCATAGCAACACATTTATTTTCCTTAGAACTTGTTGATCGAGTTTGATGCACGAAATCATTAGTATTTTGTGGCTTAGCTTATCGTCGATGGAGTGTTTCGACGTCCGGCAACTTCTTAAAGACATTCTCAATGATGGGCGCACGACCATATTGAATCGTTGAAGACTTATCGGTAACCATCCATACACATCGTTGACGACTTTTTTTATACAAGTGTCGCGAAAATCATGCGCGATCGGATGAGCGACATTGTCGCTTATGTTGTCATTGATGATTAAGTAAACGAACATGTCTTCTGACAGTTCGTCGATGACCACATAACCGACAATATTTGTATAGCATCGTCAATGACAGGTTAGGTGAACGAAGTAAACTCATTGTTACTTTTTACAAATCAAAACTTGTCGTTTTATTTGCGCACTCGAAACTTTGAAACTCTTTTTAAATATTTATGAAAAAAACACAACCTGTCTGGTCAAATGCTTTCAAAAAACCAATCAACTTAGGTACATTCATTTTCCTTCCTTGTTATTTTGTTGTAAATATGTCACGTTACATTTTTTCTTTGTTGCTCAGCTTGTCATTGACAATCCTTTTTGTTATCTTTTGTCTTGTAGCTGGTTATGCACGATGATTTCTTCTATTGGGTCATAAACGAAAATTTAATGGATTTATGTCTTGCATGAAATATTTCTAAAAGTCTTTAAGAAATCTTCAAAGACATGACATGTAGGACTGTTTTGCCTACTGGGGTGTTTTGCTTTTAAAACACTCAGCAGAGACTTATTGCTGTGAATCAAACTAAATTTTCGAGTATGTGTGAATTGTCGATAGTGTCTGTGTGAAAAAACGATTATAGTCGGCCTCGCGAGGCTAGATGCCCGACACTGATGTAAATACCAGTGATGTGAAATTTTGAAAGGTAATAATGCTTCACACATTATTATTTAGAATTTAATAAGGTTTAAAGCATTTTACATACATTGAACTCAAATAATTCCGATTTATATTTTATTTATAACGAGCTGACCCGGGCAAACGTTGTTTTGCCTTTAAATTTAATTTTCACTGCAAGTTTGGTTACGGTGCAAAACCACAAAAAAAAATTAATATTGCGCCATCTGTCGGACGAACTTCAAACTACACAGCAAAGCTACTCACGGCCCATAGAGCATGCTGCATGCATATAAAATTTGGTCCAGTAGTTTTTGAGTTTAGCGATCACGAACATACACGTAATTTTTATATATGTAAAGATTTATAGTATCTATTCTGAAGAAGCCTGAATTCCGACTTTTTTTATTTTGTCTTATAAAAATTGTGAACAAAGTCTTGGAAAAGAATATTTTACTATTTTATTTATAATAATAATTCACATTGTGTAGTTGTTCGTTGCCTGGAATTCATGATATGCTCGTATAAATGTATAATTCGCCTTTATGGACGTTTGTTTTTTTTTCTTTTAACTATATTTCCTGTAACTACAATCGATTAAAAAAATAAACAATTATTATATTATACAGTTAAAACAAATTCCCTTCTCGTCCCATAAAAATATAACCTGTTACAAATTTAGTACAGCCATTTCTGAAAACCAGTGGCATACAGCTTTTAAGCCTCAGTTTGTCCGCCCATTTGATACATACTGATTAAATGATTAAAAAATATCCTTAACATTTATATATATTTTTTTTAAATAGAACAATTTTTATTTATTGTCCCACTGTGCTGTGTCTTCTCTGGCTTAAGTCGATTACGTCAATTAAACAATTTCGTGAAAACTCCAGTTGATTAAAATCATTTAACAGCTTTTTCCCCTCACTGCTGTGTTTTGTGATTTTTCTTCTCGCGTTTGGAAAAGTGTAGGGTTCGTTAAGCACCTGCCCGTGATGTTGTTTTACAGTTTAATGCACACGATTTTTCACACTCGCAGCCGCTTGCCTCTTGTTCCCATCGAAACCAACTCAGACGTTATGAATTTCAAATCAAACAATAAAAAAGACAACGGACGAAACAATAGCTGAGCACTCACTCATAACAAATAATAATGAAACTAATTACAGTACTCTGTTTTCGCCTCTTCTACGACAGCGTTTTGCAAATAACAACAGCAGAATGAACAAACAGAAAATTTTATTTTTTTTTACAACAAAAGTATATAAACATTTTAAAAGTACAATTTAACAAAACAAAACAAAATTAAAAAGAAAGAGCACAAACAGGAATTAAAAGTAACAAAAACACACATAGTAAAACATTAACAATAACAACTAACAGCAGCGGCAACAAACAAATCGTTGATGATTTTTTCAATTAAATCTGTTGTTTGGCCAAAACACGAAATTCCATCAAGTTCGCATCTTTTTTTTTTATTATTCTTGCTGATTCATCAGTGAAATGTCAGTGCTTAAATGTCATGCATGAAGTGTCAAATGTAGGAGGCAACATGAATATGACAGAGCTGATTGTTAGTTCTATATACTAATACTATCTATTGCGAGTGACATTGATAACGTAAGATTTTTGTTAACGGTTGATAGACGAGTAATCAAATTGTAATTTAAATGATGATATAAATCCCAAGCACCTGAGTGAATAAGGTTAGGACGAAACCAGAAAGAGAGATTGACGTTGTGGTGCATTCATTGCAAATTTGCACTTTATCGTGAACGGGTTTATTGATTATTTTGCATGAGTTAAGAGAGAATCTCGATTGAAAGTGTAATTATGTATCTACGATGATCGCGTGACTACTCGTATTATGTCGATATGTAAGGAAAGCAGTGTGGTTGTAAATGTGATTCGACTCAATTGATATACAACTCGAAACTAAATCCCTAATTGAGGGGGTGATAAGCAAAGGGGTGCTAGTGAAAAATAGACAAAAATAGAGACAAGTGTGCAGTTGTGTTCCTTGACACTATCTCTCTCTACTTTCATGAGATGAGATCAATTATTGTTTCCAATGGTGATATCTAGTCGAAAAACATTTGAAGTAATACCTGCATCATTTGCACTACAATTTAAACTTTGAAAGCTGATCTCTTGTTGTTTATAAATTTTAATTTCGATTTTTAGGTTAATTTCGGAATAATTTGCTATGGATTGTCAATTTCTTGGAAAAAAAAGTTTTCTATCATCATTATAATAAAATGACAAGTAAGATACTTGTGACACTATCTAAAAGTGCTTACTGCAAAGAATTTGATAAAAGAAACACAACATTGGATGTCTCTTGACTCAAAGCTGTGCACAATCATATATTTTAAAATCTGGAAACTACAACTAAACGTTCATGTCGTGGAATTGCCAGTACGCAACAAATATCGAAAAAAAAATACATTTGAGTAATTTTAATTATTAGTTGTGCATAATTTAAAACAAAATATCGATGTTGTTCGCAAAAGATCTATTAGAAGTTTCAGATGTTCTAACTACAAAATTTTTGGGTGATATTCTGAAGTTTTAGATTTAATATATGTCGAATACTGAGATCTAAGAAGTATATAAGATATGCCATTATGAATACAACAGTTTTTTTTTTAAATTACTGTAAAAATTCAGAAAAACATCTAAAACATTTTTAAGGTCATACATCTCAAAAACTAGTAAAGAATTCACAAAATTCATTTTTTAAGCAATATCTATGAAATGCTTTTCGGGAATCCAATCAAAAAACGAAATTTTTTTTTACATCTATGATGCATTAAAACGTTAACTATTTAATATAACCAATATCATTAGAAAAATGAGAAATGCATGCCATTAATTGTGTATTGAAAATGTGTACGTCTGTTTTATATTTCACATTCGCCGAAATTTGCATCGGTTGTTAGATACTTATACGTAGGTAATTTCTTGAGAAATTTGCTCGCAGTTATTTGCCAATTGTTATTTTCTAGACAAATAATCATCATCAGTTGAAAGTGAAATACAGAACATCTTCGCATATGTGTATTTGTTAGCAATATTTCAAATTAGTACTCAAGTGTAACGAACAAATTAAAACTGTAGAAAGGACAAGTAAATGAAAAATCGTGTACAGGAAACATGTAAAAATAGATGCCCAAAGCAAGTACTGAAAACTACGAGTTAGAGGCCAGGTGTTGAGTCGATCGATGCCTACAGACACGCATCGTCATCAACTCAACAACTGGTCCATGGCATGCTGCCTACACAGTGTAATTGTATAGAGTATGTTACTCTCTCTTGAAAACGATATTAGCAACAGGAACATGTATTCGAGAGAAATGTCGAGAAAGGACCTCGACAGTATTACTGATAGTAGAATACGTGGGTCATTGTGTCAAAGTGATTGTTAGCATGTCGAAATAAAGGAGAAACACCACTCATGTACTTATGATGTGTAAATAAAAACAAACCGATAGAAACAATAACATTTTTGTGATCGCAGTGGTGGGGTGAATGAATAACAAATGTTAGATTAAAACAAAACATAATTGTAATTAAATTTGCCAAAAGTTAAATCAATCAATCACTTCAGAAGCCTTTTGGAAAATAGAATTTCTTTTTGTCGCAAAACCAAACTTTCTTTTTTGTTGCCACCGGCGATGCAGTGGTCGGCAAACGCAATGGCGAGCGCTCGATCAATGTTGTTCGTTTCGAGATCGGTTGTGATGCTGTCAGGACACCGAAGGGACGTCGTGCCGTCGTTGGCGGTGGATAAGTTATGTCACTGTATATATTTACCTCGTTAATATTCTTCTGATACAGCAGCGCTTGATTCTGTGCATCCTCACGATCTAAATCGCGTTCGATCATAAGCTGTTCGATGTGTTGTTGTTTCTCACGCAATAGATCCTGAAAAGAGATGTTATTGAAAGAAAAGAAGGGAGAAAACAAAAGCAAAAGTATCGTTTAGATGGATAAAAAATACGTTTCTGTTTATTCCAATACAACCCCAATATGAGAATATCGCAGAAATTATTTGTAAAAAAGAATACTGAGAAGAAAAAAACGTACAAAAAAGTAGTAAATCAAACCTTCATTTAGGGATAGTGGTCAACATAATGTCAATTTGTTGATAATCAAATAATATAAATTGTACAAAACGGTATCAAAGTTGAACCAGAAACTATATTATTTTTAATCGTAATGGATAATAATGACAAACTTTTAGCAATAAATAAAGCAAATTAACTGTACATTTTAGTTCATTCAACGCGTATAATAAATAAGTTTTTAGTTATATTATTTAACTACAACTATTAAAGTTGCTACAAAAACAGGCTGCCAAGGCCAGGGTACCCAGGTACCCAATAAAAGAGAGCCGCCGAACTTTGTGTGTCATGATACGTGTTGCTGCTGTACTAGCACCGGAGATCTGCCTTCAGCTAACTTTTTTCTCTTCCAAAACTGAATATACCACCTCGATGCACCTAATTTCTGTTGATAGCTTTCATAAAATATATTTCACGAAGAGAATTGTATTTCTTTTCAGAAAGTGAGTTAAAAAAATGATATGTTCATTGTTATACGTTAGCAAAATTGTATTATTCCGGTAGTTTAAATCTGGTCGAATACATCAGTTCCATTAATGGTATAGTTTGGTATAGTTTGACATTTTTTTTTGCGTTTTTGTTGTCATTTGTACTTAAAAGAAATAATAGAAAACTGTTCCACGTTCACTTACTACAGGCTCACAATGCATAAATGGAAGGTCTTGCAAGTAACACCGCTTTTTTCTACATACTAATGAAGTGTGTTTAGATACTTTGCAAAATCACTATGCAAAAACTTTTACTAAAAGTAGAAATTTATTTTAAAAATTCCCGCTCTGATCCACTACTTATAGATTCTGTAAACAAGCAGAATTGTCGTTTTTGAAGAGAACACAATCCTCATGCGAGTTTTGATGTTCCATTACAACCCGAAAAAAAACACTGGTCGTCTTTAAATCCTAAACCGGTGTCAACATTACCCTGAATGACGAAGGCTACAGGCAAATGATTCATGATTGTTTTTATATAAACGTGATGCACAACATGCCATAGAGTGCGTGAAACCATCATATTTGCTGACCGAATTATCACACGAAATGGATGTGAATTGGCCTCCTCGTTCGCGTGATTTGATATCTTTAGATTACTTTTTGTGGGGGTACGTAAAATGGGAGTGCCTCATAATCCCAAAATCAAAATCCCTATGCATAAAATCCCAACACATTTTTAAAGACAGTGTCACAAAATCGCCAAACTTTTTAATGAATAAACGGTATTAACAATCATTAAAAGCTCAACGTTTTTAAAATAAAAGTGTTTGCTTTAGGATGAATTGATTGCCCTTAAATGCGACCCTAAATTTTGGTGTGTTTCGGATTCTTTTAGTAACAATTTTCCGCGCACTACTACACAACTCAGGCTTGGCACTGTAGGCTCAAAATTATTATAGGAAAAAAATATGGCGTTTATGAATTCATAAGAGAGTTAGGTATAAAATTTATAAAACAAACATAAACAAGATACATTAGGTATAAGAAAAAATAAAAAAATGTGAGCTATCCTAAAAAAAATTAAAAAAGTTTTTTAATCTCGCGCTGATTAAGATGAAATATCTTTTGGCATCTGTATCGCATAACATTTCACTTTTTAATTAATAGCTGTATAAAATGTAGGATATTTATTTTGTGTAAATATTTTAATGAATATATATTATTGTTTTTCCTTTATTGTCAATGTAGTAGTCCTAAATAAAATTTTATTTTTAAATATTTTAATAATGAAAAGTAATTTTTAATTATACCTATTAAAAATTTGTGATTTCATCATCAAATTTTTTTGAAAGTTATTATTTCAGAAATAATGCGAAACATAAAATCTATAATTTATGTGTGAAAAATATTCAAGCTTTGTTTAAAATCGCGGCGATTTTGTGACTGGGGATTTTGATTTGGGGATTTTGCATTTGGGATTTTAATTTTGGGTATAACGTAAAATCTCTGGTCTATGTCAATAAACCAGCAACGATTGATCAATTACACTGTGCTACACATAAAATATACAGGGGTTCTCTTGTAGCATTTCTGTTAGACAGGAGTCCATAGAGTACAGTGATACTTTTAGTTTTTAGCCAATCAAGTGAAATGACGATATTCCTAAAATTACAAGTTCCAAAATTCATAAGTCTTCTCTTTGTAAACCGATTTTCAATTTTTAGCATAACTCATTCATTTGTCAACCGATTATTATAAACTTACCTATTTGAGAAAGCTACTTTAATATAGCATAAAATACAAAAATACAAAATATACATTGCGCTGCCTCATGATCAACTTAGAGCGTTGGGAATATGAAAATTCGCATTTTTTTTTGGCTTTTCTTATGCTTAAACAGCCGCCGTTTCACTATTTTTTAACCGATTTTCCAAATTATTTTTTTTTTAATAAAAGGTGAAAGTTATATCTTTAAAACAGATGTAAGCTTTTCAAAATCGGTTTACAAAGAGAAGACTTATGAATTTTGGAACTTGTAATTTTAGGAATATCGTCATTTCACTTAATTTGCTATAAAAACATTACTTAACGAAGTGACCGAGAAAAACTAAAAGTATCACTGTACTCTATGGACTCCAGTCTAAGAGAAATGCTACATGAGAACCCCTGCATATTTTTTTCCTTCACATTTGTATCACTGTGTTATTGACGAAATAAGAGTGGATTTACTCGAAAAGTGCTGCAAAATAGGAGTGACAGGATGGCGTTCAAAGCCGCAGTCGCGGAGAATTATTTTTTAACATTAAATGCCATGAAATTTGAAAGTTTAATTAGTTAAAGTCCCTTTACACCCCATTAATGAGGTATGGGATAGCCTCTCCCGTTGTTGTGAGTTAACACGCTTTTTATTTTATATTCACAGTAAACGACACCCACTTGTTTATCGACGAATGCGAACGTTACTGTTTGAGAAGCTTTTACTAGAAATTCCGATTTAAATCTATACGGCGAAGTTGCTGTATGCAGCATCGAGGCGACCGGCAATGAAAGAAAAATGTAGATGACTGTAGATTCTATGCCACGGCCGCTAAAAGAGCCAACATTTTGGTCAATTCAACAAATCTCCGCCTCTAAAAAACCCTTTATATATATTTTTAGATTTTTTATGTACATTTGAGTGGGTCTTCGGATGGTTCAGATTCTCAATTGGAACCCGGTAGGTTGCGTGGCGATCTAATGCATTGTTTTGTCTATGCCCAGTAGGGAATCGTCAAACTAGTTCAAAAGTACGGAACTGTGAACTAAACCTAGAATGCACTAGTTCTACACTATCGAATTTTAAACCACTTAAACGTTATAGCTGATGAATAAAATAACTTTTAGTAATGTACCAAAGTATCTAATTTTCCAGTTTCCAGATGAAAAAATATATAGTATTTCAATTACTTTATGTATTTAGTCATAATATCGTATTTGTCACACACTTTTTTTCATATAATCGTTTTTAAAATATTTGTACAGTACTGGCTCAAATTTTCTAGAATAATACTAGTTATTATTTACCTTTTTTGAAGTAGTTCAAAGGAGACAATCAAGTACCGCCCGACTAGAATTTCTGAACTAGTTCTATTCTACTATAAAAGGAACAATTCTACCCAGGCCTAGGACAACTACGTGTTAGTTCACTGTCCTATGAAGAACTAGTATTTTACTAGTTCCGAATTAGAATTTTTCCCTACTGGGTGGCTACAGGAAAAAAAGGAGGTAATCGGATAAAACTTGGTACGCATGTTGATTGAGGATCCAAGGAAATGAAAAATTCGTATTCACTCTTTAACAAGGTTAATATTTGAACTACAGAGATATATAACTTGTAAATAAGGTAATGGCTTTGTGTGAATTTTTTTTTTGGGCTCCCGCCCCTTTTTCTACACTTTTGCCCTTATGTCTTTCAATAAACAAAAGATGTGGCAAATAAACGACAAGAAATTTGCTTTTCCGCCTATATTCAAAACAATAGATAGCAGTAGAGATCAAAGTGTGAGCTTATAGACATAGCCCATATCAATAGCATTGGGTGCAGGTATTCCAAAATAATTTTGAGAAGTCCAATATAATTTTTGGCAAAAAAATACCAATCAAGTGGGTGCAACAAATCGGTTGTGGGGCGTCGGAAATATTTACACATATCGATTTGTCTTCAGAGAAGCTTTCGTTTGAATATCCACATTCTGTCTTCACTTTAAAAGAAAGTTCCATCATATTCTCCTCAAGTGCTCAGCAAATTTAAATGTTGTTCTTTTTACAAAGTGTGGTATCTGCATAAGTTGATAGTGACAAGTGAAAAAATAAATAAACAGAAAACATTTTGACTTTTTTTTTCTAAAACTGGAATACATATATCAGTAACTTTCGTAGACCAAACTTTTTGTAACATAATAGAGTTTAGTTCAATTGGTTCATACCTAAACTCGCTTAGAATACTCAGAGTTACAACCAAGAATTTATGATTTCTATGGTTGTTCGCAATAAAAGCAGATTTATATCTACAATATATAGAAATACAGTCGTGTCTTGATATAGTGAACACCTTAATTTTACATGGAGTACTCTAAATACTGAACAAAATTTTAAAAGCAACGAGAAAAACGCAAGAAGTGTATTTGATAGCGGGTGGTTGCTACTACCAAGGACGAGACAGCGGAATTCGAATTGAGAAATTTTTTTTTAGTTTGCTTCGTCCCGCTTGCTTTCGTCTCGTCGCGTCCGTGCGCAAACACAAGTATGGACAAATGTTTTAAATGCAAGTAGCAGTCAGTTTTTACTGTTTTGTATTCCTCTTGCAAAAAATTGTCGCGTCCGCGACCTAATTAAAAAACTGAGAGATTATTCTTACATTTCATAATTCTACGAATAAAAGTTATCCCTTGACCTTCATTTATATGTATATGGGTATTTCCTAGCGTTGCGGACGCATGTTTTTTTTTTATTTTGTAGTTTTCTCGAAAAGTTGAAATATTTTGAAGATTATGTTCATATTAAAAAATTTAGATTCTGAATAGTACAATAATGTTCTTTTATTGAAACTTTACTTAACCCTTATCCTGTATTAATGGGTCCAAATTGCCCAAACCGTTTTTAAATTCTAATAACTTTGGACGTTCTGAAAACTGATTCGTGAAATTTTCTGACAATTATTTTTTTGGCCTAAATTTGGTCTTAAAAGTTCAATTTAGTTAAATACCCTTTACAGATGTGGCCTACGAACAAAGTTACGGATACTGCGTTTATGGGTCAATATAAAAATTAACGAAATTTTTTACTACTTTTTACTTTTATAGCGATTTAGGCACACCTAAGTCATACTTCTGTTAGCTGGTGTATTTCAATATCGTAGTGTGGCTTCAGAAGATTGTGGGATGATTAGAAGGGCAGAACAATATCCAAGGCAACGATTTCAGAATATATTCCGAATTCTCCTTTCGATAAAAAGCCAAGATAAAAGACGAGCGCGAAATAAACTTGCCCCTATAAGTGACTATAAGGGACACTGGGAAGGAAATTATAGAAAAATGTGTTATTCTTGGCGAGAGTATGACCGTTGGTTTGTTATATTCCGTCAGTTACATACCGTTGCCCTTTCATAAAATACATATCCTCTAAACACAGAAAATATGGGATACAAATCATGGCTCCATGTGACGTACAGATAAATTATACATGGTCGTTGCAAGCAAACACATACACATAAATGTGCAATACTGAAGGACGGGACAAGATTTTTGCATTGTTTTGGATTTAGTTAAAGATTTGAAATGTCGAAAAGTTACACACGACAACTTGTTACTTATTTATTTACTTCAATATACCAACACTGGAATAAGAAAAATAATTTCTGACGTCTTACATTTTTGGAAGATTTGGGCATGCCTATTGTTCAACAGAAAATATCTCGGCGAGATCATATTTCTTTCAACAATTCAGCTAAAACCAATCATACACAGTTTAAATCCTGCTGAAACAAGAAACCTGCAAGAGACAAACCTTACAAGGGACCGTTGTTATGTATATCCCAAATGTTCGAAAAGTACAAAATACTCAGAAAAAGTTCCAAATGTGAAATGTTTGTATGCAAAAATTATTGTAATTGCTTAATTTCTTTAAAAAAACGGTCGAACTAATTTAAAAAATTTCAATATTTTTATAAATAGGCATTGGGCAAAATTGACCCATAAATACAGTATAGGAATTTTTTATGTACAGGATAAGGCTTAAAATGTTGTATTCAAAATTATGACTTACACAATGTGCATTACGGACACACACAATTTTCTATATGTAGTCACTTTAAGTGTCTATGAAAATTTGTAAAATTAAGCGAAATTTCTTATGTGATCAGTATATTCTTTTTTGAAAAATAAAGAAGACATGTTCGGGTTTTATAAACAACTTACTTAACATTTAAAATACTTAAAATACCCCCAAAATCTTGTGTTAAGGGTAAAAAACCGGGTTTTCGTACCTTTACGCACATTTAAGCCAGTAACGCAGGTAAATATGAACCGGTTTTAAGTTTCTCAGCGGATTTGGAAAGAAGAGACTTTCCAACGATATATATTGTTTGATTTGTTAAAGTTCAACAAATTTATTATATGATTACAGAAACAAAAAGTTAAAAATATAGCAATTTTATACTTTGAAACCGTCCGTCCGTCCTTCCGCTGGAAATACCCATATGTATACACCCATACCTCGATATACGGCCTAGATACGTTCCCAAAATGTTGGCCGTAAAGCAAGGTAATACATTACATACAAATCTATATGAACAGTTAGAGATTGGTACCTACTTATCATTACTCAAGAACGGAAAAATGTGCAAGAAAACTACGATCTACTCACGATCAGCACACACAAGAGACTGCTGCATCAACACTTGCAGCGGTTGTGAGTGAATGCTTTTGTTAGTCTCTCACTCTTCGAAGAAAAACAGTGAATCCTCCATTTGCTTTTAGCCGTATAGCGAGGTAATGTGCGCCGTAAAGCGAAGGTGTTCCAGAATTGAAAAAGGTCGTTATAGCGAAATGCCGTAAAAAGAGGGGCCGTATGAGTGTATAGAATAATAAAGTTTCTTAAAATCGCTTTGTATATTTCCATTAGAGCTTCAAAGGAACTTCTATTTTTTGTCGCGTTCGTTTCATTGCATAATTGCTAACTAACAATTTTTTACTAATTTATACTAAATTCTGCAGATATTTCTAAAATACAAATTGACTTTTTCTGTTTCTTTCTTGTTTTTGGCGGTGTTAAAAGAGTGCGAATGTCGCGTCCGCCCCACTGGGAGATGGCCACATGTGTATTATGAACAAATAAAACGAGTTTTCAAAAAAAAAAAAGCGTTTACATCGAAACAGTGTATTAGAGATAGTAAAAACATTCGACTTTTGCAAAAACCGGATTCGGTTTTATTCGAAACTTACATTTTTTCAAAAATTCGGTTTTCGGATACTTAATTAAAAAAAAACGGGCAAACCGGTTTTCGGGTTTTTGCATTGTGCATAAAAATAAGAAAATGTGTTAAAACCTTCAAACATCTCAAAATAGTTCAAATGGCGCTAGAACCAATAATATAATCTCTGGCACATATGTAGATGCAACCAAAGAAATTGATTTGGATCAGAGTTTTTAAGGTTTAATTTTATATAAAAACATTATAATAACTACTACTACAAGGCATATTGAAATGGTTTATTGTTGAAGTTTGATTTGGTACTTCAATCGAATTTTTCTATAAATCTCTTCTTATGATTATAAAGAAATTAAAAATCCTAGAATACTTATTATTTTCTGCCTTAGAAATCCATGGAATTTTTCGATGTAAACTGTTAATGTGTTCTAACCATCATCCTATGATTTTAAATTCACAGCTATTTTAACAAAATGTATAGTTATGAAAGATCATTTTAATCTTGCTATCAAGTAAACATTTAAGAAAACTTTCTGTTACATTTCTATTAAGTGAGCGGGACAGCTTTATTTATTCGCCAATGGCCGGTAGATGAAAACTATCAACATTTTTAACACTATGTTGACCACTTATTGAAAACAATTGATATTGATTATATTTTAATTGGAAAATTTGTTGTTAATATAAAATAAATAAAGTTCACTTACGTTCTAAACATTCACATGCTAATATAAGAGGCTGTTAACAAAAAAGAAGCTTCCCGAAGACAAGAAACCCATTAAAAAACAGAATATAGAAACAAGCCAACACATATAAAGAAAACCCAAGAAATTTTAGAACAAAAACAATTTATAATAATATAAAAACAAAATAAAACAAAAGCGTGCAAGGAACAAAGTTTTTTTTTTGTTGTTTTTGAATAATGCATTAAATGCGCTTTATTTACAGAAAATCAAGGCCAAAATTAAACAAAAAGAGCAGCAACATGGAATATATTAATTAAAATAAAAATTAATTAATGATAATAAATAATATTATAAACATTCGATAGATAGGTGCCGGCAGGATGGTGTATGTAGGAAAAAGATTGCGGTGGATTTTTTCTGAATACATATATATATATATATATATAGAGGCTGCTAGGAAGTGAGTGTTGATAGTTAAATTTTAAATTTAATTAGTTTGTTATATAAAAATGTGTAATTGTGTTTAAATTTAGAATATTTGTAGCTACTAAGATATTAGCGAGAAATTTTGTAATCAATAATTTATACAGAACGTAATATTAAATTCGGAAAACGTTTGTGCTAAATAAAAACAATGCTCATCGGTCATCATTATATCCCTAAATAAAAAATATATTTTTTTTTCAATGAACATTTATTTGATAAAATATAAAATTTACAAATCTGAATAGACGAATGAAACTCAATGTCGAATAGTTTTACAACATCTCATAAAAACGTGGTTTTCAAATGTAGTTTCAACCACTGTGTCATGGAACAGTAAAAAAACTAGTCTGATTGTTGCAATAATTTAAGGAGTAAAGATATAAAATGAAATCAAAGGTAGTTTTTCTAGTCAACAAAATCAAATAAAGAGCAAAAAATATTATTTTTGTTTGCATATCAGATTATAACGAAAATAACTTTCAAGTGTCCTGTATGAAAAATGTATGTAAAATGTATGCCAAAGAATCTCTGTGTTTTACCAATTGGCGGCAAACCGCGATTGATTATAACAAGATCCATAAAGAAATTATATGTGAAAAATAATTGAGTTTAAATATCAATGGAATTTAATTTAGGACAATTCAAAACTCCACAGCGTTTATATCTGAAATTTTAAGTTTATTCAGAAACTACATTAGGAAACCTTCCTCCTGCTAAGATATTGTTATTCCAACATTGTATTTGTATTTGCAAAGTTTATATTCTTTAGATAATAGAGATGTTATAGATAATTTCAAATTGTTCTCAATTTCCCAACATGCAAATTAAATGTGTACAACTAAGTCTATGTTAGTAATATACGTATATCGATAAAAATTATTCATGTAGGTACAGTGAAACCTCTCATTAGTGGACACTCATTAGACAATTATGCCTTTACTCTTTTTAACGTTTTTTAAGTATTAACATCTCTATGATTGGCATCTCCCCACAATAAAAAATGTGTTGCCTTTGCCGGGTGACTGCCAACTCTTGAGGAATTTCACTGTTACTCCTCTTAGTATTTGTATATACACATAAATGTTAGTTATAATTGTATTAATTGTTTTTCTTTTTTTCTTCAATTTATTGGGGTTATATCGTGTGGAATAATACAAAGGATCGTGTGTGTAATTAACATAGATTTCTCTACGTGTAAGTCTTGTAATTTAGCGTACCTGCATCGAAAATTGTGATTTTGGCGTTGTTAGGGCAGCAACAGGTTTAGCTGACGATGATTTACGCTGCTTGAAAGAAACAGGGATTCGAAAAATTGGGTTAATGGGACTGGTTAGTGCTGGGTAGCTATCGATTATGAGAACGGCATAGTGGGTATTTGCAATTGGTTTAGAAATTAGTTGGTTTTCTTGATTGAACTTGAGTTACAAACAGATTACATTAAATATGCAATTAAAAAGAAATATAGAAATTAATGGTAAACTTTAAAGAAACGCAACAGAATTTCATGCACCAGCTGGTTATAAAAGTCAGAAAACAGTAGAAGAGTACAAGTAGCTGAGCTTATACCTGAGCATTCAAGCGTAAACGCGAAGTATTCGTCGTGGCAATGCTGTTCATTGTGCCGATGGATGTAAGAGATTCACGAGATCCCGCCCGGGAAAGGCGTGACTTTTTCGACGACGGTGACAGGGAAACTTTTGCAATAGGCACAAAGACACCATGTTTGGGTTTACATTCAAAATATCTAAGGGCAAAGAATTGAAATAATTAAAAAAAAATCAAAAATACTTTCAGTCATTGGAATTTATTGTTGATAGTTGTAACAAACCTAAAGCCATCCACAGAGCCATCATTTTTACCGGTGCCCTCGTCAAGCTCCACGCCACACCAATTGCCGGAAGCAAACTGTGTCTCGCCCAAGTAACGTAGAACACCAGGACGGCTGCCGAAACCGGAAGATACAATGACGCGATCTCCCACGGTTAGACCATTTTCTTTGTAAGCATTGAGTAGTACAAATAAATAGTCGGTTAATAAATCAAAGTTGTGGGATAAGAAGGTATGACCATCGACGAGTGTGTGATTCAATTGGAAAATATTGGATAGTGGAATTTTTCTTTAAAAATAGCGAATAGAAAAGTTATATCAAATAATTTGTTCTAAGTATGTAAGTAAGCATAGGATCTCATAGACGCAACGTCATATCGATAGAATTTTTGCATTGCTTTAAAGACAATGTCATTGACGTCTAAAAACTGTAAAATTCACATGACATTTTGTATCAAGGATACATTTGTTTAAAAAGTATCTTTTAAAGCTAAACATCGCATAAATTAATATAATATGACATATCGTAGCCAAGCCTGCCAAATCTGTTATGTGTAATTTTGAGAATATTTTGTATTGCATTATTTTAAAGTCCTTTCGCGATATCTTAAATTGGAAGTTAGCAATAACAGTTATGTGTGGAATATATCAGAAATGATTCAAAATAAATTTTGGAACAAGTTTTTAACTTAATTTAATTGTTTTTCTTATCAAAAATGTAGGCAGACCCCGCTTAACACGATGGTTACATTTCCGTAAAATACCGTGTAAAGCGATACAAGAAACCAATACAACAAAAGCCGTTTCTTTTTAACTTTTGATTAAACTCAATTGTAGTAATAATTAAAAAAATGAACAAAAACTTATTTTCCTTCAATAAACTTAAAAAATAACTAAAAGAATTCAAAATTTACCAAAATACAAAGTGCTATTAAAATTTCCTCTTCATCACTGCTTATTGTCAAACGTGCGCGTTTTTAAAGCGCACCAGTGTGTGTGTTTTTTTTTTTAAAGAGTTATTTTAGAATGTTCGTCTAACAGTTTTCTGCTATTTTTATCCTGAACCGTGTTAGAACGAGGCCATTTAGCGTGTTAGAGCGGGCCGCGTTACAAGAATCTCGTGTTAAGCGAGGTGAACCTTTACACAGTTTTTGTTTCCATACACGATTTTGCGACTAATTTTTTTACTAAAGCTGGATTTTCAGCACTTTTTGTATATTTTAACACGGTTATATCAAGTCATTTTGGTTTGGCTGTTGCAAATAAAACTTTTTTTTTTTAAGGTAGTATAAAATGACATAGTAATTGTGGGTTAAACATTATTGGGTCGCAATAAGCTATTTATTAAGGTCATAGCATATTATGTGCAGATTTGAAGTTTACCCGTGCCAGAGCGTAAGAGTTATGTGGAACTTTATTTATTACTCATACGTAAGTCAGTATATATTTACGAAAGTAAGTGTAAAGGCATGTTCACACACAAGTATAGTGTTCAAATACTTGATTTTTTAGAGTTAACCGGTTTCCGGTTTATTCGAAATATGCCTTTTTCCAACAATTCGGTTTTCGAATACATGATTCACTAAAAAACCGGGTTAACCGGTTTCGTTCTGTTTTAAGGAAATTGTAAAGTAGAACCTAAAACGCAATTAAATATGAAAAGATATGAATATCGATACATTAATTTATATCCTGTTCATCCAAACTGAAATTTCAACTTAGTATATCAGCCTTTATTTCCTATGCTAAGCGCCCAATGGTAGAAGGGAGGTTAATTTGTGGTCAAATTGATACCTTACTTCTAAACCATGCTAATTGTAATATGTAAAATGTAAGGAGTTTGTGAGTTATATAAATTCCACTAATACAGCTATGATCTGGAAAACAATTTGGTTTGAAAACAGAGCAAAATCGGTAAAAAAAAAGGTAATACTTTTTAATACAATTCTACCGATTTTGCTCTGTTTTCAAACCAAATTAACCTCCCTTCTACCATTGGGCGCTTAGCATAGGAAATAAAGGCACAAAGTTTTTCATATGAATATCGACGGCTTCGCGCTCATTTCGAGGTGAGATCCCAATCATTTTCAAAATTAGATCCCAACTGTAACTGGGTGATTTCCCAACTATTGTATGGTAATCATAACTTAAGATCGGACACTTAGTTGAGGAGATTATTATATTTAATCTTGTTCATCTAAATATGGACGGCTTCCTAGTCATTACAAGATGAGTTCCCAGTAGGGTTGCCAGACGGTCTTGATTTTTCTTGATTTACAAGAATTTTTAATGCTCGTCAAGAATCAAGAAAATATAAGTTTTTCAAGATTTTTACAGACTAACCAAAAAATAACGTTAATATTTTTTCAAAGTGTTTTTCCTTGCACAAAGTTTTGTACCAATAAAATGAACAGTAACCATACGACCGAGAGTTGTATCTCCAACCGTTGACGCTCCACAAGCTACAAAATTTTAATACATAAGTAATTTTATTTTAAATAGTTTAGTTTCAATATCTCAAGAGTTATATAATAACATACATAACGTAAGGGTATTTACCAGTCAGTTTATCTGACTGAAATATCTGTCCTTGAGTTGTTTAATGTTTTGTATACTTTTTAAATGAAAATTACATTTTTATAAAAGGAATAAATTAAACTGAAATATTTACAACTTCTAACGTACGAGTGTTTTTATTTGTCAAGATTTTTTTCACAATCAAGATATTTTTTGGTGAATGCCAAGAATTTTACAGTTTTAAATCTGGCAAGCCTAGTTCCCAGTGACATAGTCCTTTTTCGCGATTGGATGCTTAGTTTAGGAGATAGCGACAATTGAAAGTTTTTTATATGAATACGGAAGTCATCCCACCCATTGAAAGATGAGAGCAAACAGTCATCTAACAGCATTTTCCAAACAAATTATCGTATTGCATAAGTAAGTTTTAATGGAAGCATCCTTTGAGAATTGCCTAAAAAATATCGGATAAGCACAAACAACCTTCTTTGCCGATTTACCTATAATTGACCTAGAAATGTTTTGTAAAATACTGCTTTTTGAAAAACCAGTTACCGACATCAAAAAACCGGTTAAACCGGGTATTCGAAATTGGCATTTTTGAAGAAACCGGCATGCGGTTTCGGTGAAAAAAAACCGGTTAGACGGTTTTTCGGTTTCCGTTTTGAACACTCTAGACACAAGGAATCTATCAGGAGTGTTATCGATAACGAATTGCTACGACATTGTAGTTGCAGGCAGCTGCCTAAGACTAAGTTGCCGTATTTCATCTAGGATTCGTGTGTATGAAGACGAGTATATTTAAGTTTTTTTTTTCTACGAAAAAAACGAAATCGATTTTTCGTTCTTATAAAGACACAAACACAAGCACAAAATTAAATATCTTCAAGAGGTTATCCTGAGCTCATGTCCAAAAATCTATAGGTTTATGGTAAAAATAGGCATTTTTGCAATTTTCAAGGCACTGGATGAACTTTTTCGGGTAAGTTTGTTCCGCATTTACAAAAGAAATATTCCGTACGGTATACCGAGATATAACCGTAATAAAATATAGAAAAAGTGCCAAAAAATCCAACTTAAGCAAAAAAATTCGTATGGCCATTAAATGATTAATGCAGCCAACTAGACAGAGCTAAACCCAAAAAATGTTGTACCGTTTTATATTGAGAGCCTACAAAATATGTTAACTCAAATTTGGTCAAAATGAGTTTCTGATGGCTAATAGCTCCCCGATACAATACCCATCTACGATATAAACTTCCACGCAAAAAAAATGTTCTCGTTTTATACACAACTGCTATCTCAGGGTAAGTTTTTTTTTTTTGATAAAAATAAATGCTAACGCTCATAAATAAATATACATATAACATTTTTCAAAAAAATTAATTTATTTTAAATCTACCTCTTTCTTATTTGGAATGCTGAATATGAATCTGGCAAAGATTTTATTACTCATTGTCTAGTTTTTGAAATATCGTCATTTTTTGACATATATCTATATGACATATATCTCTCCTGAAAAGTTAGCTTTTTTTAGTTAGCATTTATTGAATATATCTGCTTGATATGTTCTTTGAGTTATACTGGCATATATCAAAATTTTTTTTATGAAGCCTCTTTCAAAATGCCTTTGAAGATACAAAAAATTAGAGCCGAATTTAAAAAAATAAAATAAATGAAAATTTAACTTTAATTTAAGGTTATTGAACTTGAACATCTGTCTAAAATGTTTTGAGGTATTCACAAAATTTTTTGGAAATATATATCTTTGAAACAAACAATAGGCTTGAAAATCGGTCAAGGGTATAAACGGTTTTTATCGAATAATTTTTAAACATGTCATTTTGCAGCAAAAAACCTTTAACGATTTTTAATTATGATACATTTTTAAATTAAAAAAAAGTTTCCATAATACATCGAAAAAATGCTTTTTGAGAAATGTCCTAATATTTAATTTAAATATTTTTGAGTATAACGATTGAAAATGTGTTTTATTTTTCATGAAACGTAATTTTCAAAGACTGTATTATCAGAAGGTTTTTCGCATTCACGACATTAAAATGCTTATGACTGAGCCCTATATAATCGCATCAACCGGAAAACATCAAACAAACTCTCTAGTAGTCAAGATTTCTTGCGGTTCTAAATAGCAGAATAACAGCGCGATTTTTCAAAAAGCATTTTTTATAAGCCTTAAAAATTATTAGATTCCTGTCCGAATCTATCATAAACTATCAGAATATCACTTTTTCTGGTTCCTAGTTTCCTAGCTCGAGTGATTCCGTGTGTATTCTAGCTGTTACTCCTACAAATAATAAATAATAATTTAAAGAACACAAAATGATTATAATCAACCTATGATTTCAAAGAGTTGCAAATTGCTTCTATTCAATTCTCTCAGACCATCCAATTTGAATCAAACACTCTGTGAGACACTATCTTATCACCGCATAACCATCTAATAACAGCTTTTATTACGATTTCGTAACAAATTTCCAATAGATGAGGATGCGGCGACACTCAGTGACCAAAGCTCGGTCATAAAACTTACTTCCTGGACTGCGTAAGAATGAACTGCGAATACTGGCCGTGGGTGAGACTGTGCGCGAACGTTCTGGTGACATTTTGCTCAAGGGCGACGTCGGCGTCTGAGCACCTGGCATAGGAAGCAATGTGAGGCGAGTCAACCGTGAGAATATGCCACGTTTGGGCTCGCACTGGAAGTAACGTTTACCGGCAACACAACCATCGTTTTTACCTTCAATTAGCATGACAATGACACATTCAATTAAGATAAAATAATTTAAGATCAGGAAAGGACAATTGTTTCGGCACTCCTACTTACCACTGGGATCATCTAGAACTATACCGGCCCAGTCGCCGGGAGCAAAATGTGTCTCGCCGATGTACGCAATTTGTCCGGGTCGAATGCCACCTACCCACACTCTCTGGCCAATGATGAACTGCTCTGTGTCGTGTGTCAAAATAGCGCCATGATCTGCAATGAGAAGAAATACAACAAGAACAAAATATTAAATACCGTCGAGCCAAAGTTAATGAGTGAGTAGAGTGGTAAATACATTAGGCCGATCATATCGATTGTTATTATACTATATATACATATATAAAACAACCCAGAGCACCGCAATAATTTCACTTATCTCGAGTCAGTATTTTACGTCTCTATACAAGTATAATACGTGAAATGTTTGTCTTTTTAATTTGTTTATTTGAGTGTTATGACTGACGGTTACTTTTTGTTGTATTTGGTCGGTGGTGGTGGTGGTGTTGTTGTTGTTGGTTTAAACCGATGCCATGATGTCATTCGAAATTTACATATACAAATTTACACAAATGTTCAAGTTAGTCAGTCATCTTGAATTTGTATTCCTTCTGGACAAATCTATATTAAGTCAGGCAAATGTCTACCCTGTGTAACTAAGTATCTGTCTATCCTCCTCCCCGTCACGACTGTAAAGACGGGGAGCGATGCTATCAATTGTGGTATTGTAAAAAACCTAATTTCCTGGTCGCTTTTATGGGAACCGATAATCAATAATTAATTTGTTAATGTGTAACTAGTGATTTCTGATACGATTTCTTTGAAACAGGCACAGAGAAAGATTCGTAGGGTGATTGTGTTGGGCAAGTATCACAAAGTGACTAACCAGTTGTTAATGTATGTAAAGCACAGAAATTCACTATCAAATTTATTTTTTTACTTTTTAATTATACTGCGGAAAGAAAGATCCATGAAAAAGGGAACAACACTATATCGATCATTATAACAAAATATGTGTTAACAGTGATATATATGACAGTTTGCAGAACTATTATTTGATTTATTACTTATTCTCAAAATAATATCATGAACGTCATAAACATCTTTTTATTTATAAAAAGTACTAGGTAAATATTATCGTAATAAAATCTTGATCATTGAGAGTTCGCTTCTTGTAATATATCGTATTCTTTTCTGCTTTTTGGATTTACAGTAAAAGGTTGATTATCGCAGCCTATTGGAAATATAGGCTGTTGCATCAAATATTTAACTTTAATTATTATAAAATCTACCTAAATGTTTAATATTTAACACAACCTCCAAAAATCTGTGATACATTTAGAATAGCATATTCAATATATACACTGTGTCACTTTGAGGTGAAAGATCAATTAGCCTATCGCAGACTTTTGTAAATTTTCAATAAACTAACACTAAGTAGAAGACCTTAAGTCCATAAAAAATATAATTTCCTTTAACCTAAGAAATATTTCATGTCAAATTTGTATTTAAGGCAAAAATAATAATAAAATACTAGCTTTCCCGGCTCGCGTAGCTTCACCCGTACTGACAATGAATCTTTTTTATCCTCTTTCGGACATTTTTACTCATGAATGTTCGAATTTTTAAAAAATTCCATCTGGCGGCAATTCTATATTAATTTTCGTAACTCTACCTTTAGTCATTTGGTCTGAGCGATAGTACCAGTTTTATCTCTTTTTTTAATATTTTACACCTAAAGAACGAATTTCGAAAAATTGTTTTCATATCGCTCAACGAAAATATTCACTAACATTTTTGTGATTATACCTTAAGCCGATTAGTACCAATTTTATTCCTTTTCGGACGTATTCCCCTAAAAGGTATGAATTTCGAAAACCCTTCTTACTTCGATGTAATTTTAAAGGGTGCGAGCCCATATAAATTATCACGGTTAAATCCTTAGAAATGTGTGCTTAGCAACAGTAAAATTTTTATCCCTAGATCCGAAGAAACCTTCAATGTTATTTATTACTAAGCATGCCGCGATTATATGGCTCGAGTTTATTCCCTTATTGGTTATTTTTACCCCAAAAAATACAACCTTCTCGAAACAACGTTTACTCGAAAAGGGGAACAACCCAAAATGTCATCATCGTATCTACAGCCATTTCACCCAATCAGTTAGTCAAGCAATTTTAAATAAATAGATTATGAAAATGTTATTACAATCGTTCTATTAATATGACCGACATAACAATTTTTTTAAAAGGGGCCTGGCACTGCCCTTTTCTCTGCGAGACGTAATCCCCCAAGTACCATTTACATATGTAGGAAATCTCATCTTCATACCTTACGTGGCTCGTAAAACATGAACGATAGTAATTTTGGTTTGTATGGACGGTATCACGCCCCTTTGTCTAATTATGTTTTCTTGTAGCCTATGGTAGAGGCCCTACGGACAGTACTACACAGTGAAAATTTCATTGCAATCGATCCATTTATTTCGCCCAGAAAACTTTTTTTTCGAAAGGGGCGTGGCACCGCCCATTTCCCGGCGAGACGTAATCAACCATGTACCACTTACATATGTAGCAAATCTCATCTTCAAACCTCTAATGGCTCCTGAAATATGACCGATTGAACATTCGGTTTGTGTTGGCGGTGCCACGCCCGGTTGTCTAATTATGTTTAAGTGTAGCCTATGATAGAAGTCCTATGGACAGTATCACACATAGAAAATATTATTGCAATCGCTTCATTTATTTGGCCAATAAAACTATTTGTAAAAAGGGACATGGCATCGCCCTCTTTCCAGAAACAAAGTATTTTTTCTGATACGTCCGATATACGTACCAAATCTCGACTTTGTACCTATAATGGTTTAAAAGATACAACCATTTCAAAATTCGAGGTGTATGGGGCGGTGCCACGCCTTTTTTACCCTCTTACTGACCATATTTTAAAAAATCCCGTCATAGTGCGCGCCTACGTCATCAAAGGAAACTACATTTCAAATTTTACGGTTCTAGCTTTAGCCGATTGGGCTGGGGAGTGATCAGTCAGTCACCCAAGCCTTTTATATATATAGATAATGAAATTAAATTTAAATTTTTTAACGAGCATTGTTGTTATTGTAGATCATAATCGGTCACATCGTTCTTATCATTTAATACCTGGCGACTGTCTTCTCTGGTCAATGCAAAAAATAACATTTGATCTCAGTTACAAACCCCTAACTCTCTTTTGCTTCACTACGTCACAAATTTTGTTTACAGCGCACATAAAAGTATTTTGATGATCTGGGCGGCCAAAAATATTTTAATTGTTTATATAGCTAAGAGTAACGTTTGAAACATAAACAATTGATTTTTATAGTAAAAACTATTATATTTTCATATATTGGATTTTTAGTTGCTGAGGCACTAAGAAGTAGATTTGAGCTCAAGGGAAGCCTATTTAGGATGTCCTGATTGCAGGAATTTTTGGAGAATTTTCTTGCAAAATCCTGTCTGTAAGCTCGAAAATGTTTGTTTCGAGCCTCTGCTGCCTCTTCAGACATGTCCTATAGGCAGTATCGCATTTTTTATTATTTCTGACTCTTGATTGAGTACTTTATGTGGTGTAGGTATTATTGGGAGCCAAGGATACAATTTTACGTATAGGTGTGCAGTAGGGTAATAACTTTTTGCATTTTTTGCAAATATCAAATCTCCCCAGACAAAATAGTGTAGGGCATGGACAAATATTAAGAACTGCGTTTTTAGTTTTTTGCTATCGTTAAAAAAGGTTACGCACCAAATGCGTTAAAGTTTTGAATCAAACAAAGTTAAAAAAAAAATTTTTTTTTTCATATATTGGTTGTAATTGTACAAGATATATATCCGCTTTGTAAAACATCGCGTCCTTTGAACCTAAAGTTTATATCGTACAATACCTACTTTGAATCATTTATTGTTATTATTTGTTTACATACTTACATATGTATAAACCATATTTTAAAAGAAATTGTTATTTAAAAAAAAATTTAAAAAAATATATTAAAGGCATTTTAGAAATCGCTGTCGGTGCGTAAGGTTTTTTTAGCAAATTGAAATGAAATAGTTTTTTTTTATCATTAATACAATATTTGCCATTAGAAAAGCCCTGGGGAGAATGTGGTCCAAAAAAAGTTATTACCCTAGTGTGCAGTTGTTCTGTGACAACAATAACAATTTAATGACAAATGCTCCAGTAGCAAAGGCTTCCAAACGAAATCTTTTTGTTATCGCACCCAAATCAAATTTTGATTTTTTAGATATGAATTTTAACTAACGGTTTTTTGGCCATCCGCGGTTTTCCGCCGCAAAACTTTACTGAACTTATTAAATAAGACCAAAAAGTTTTCATATCAGTCGCAAGACTTGCGGGATCTAACAGGATACCTATACAAAAATCTCAAAAAAATCAGCATTATTTTGGTCATTACTTGCCGACCATTTAAAAAATTGTTAGGCAAACATATTAAAGAAATATATTATATTTGAAAAATCCTATGCCAATAGATTCTGAATCCATCGCTATTTAGCACTTGGGAAAAATTAAACGCTTTAAAATTAATAAAAACTTAACACTTTCGTAAAATCGTAAAATCAATCATTGAGTTTGAACTATATTTTTTTTGGGGTTTTTCGCAATTAAAGTAACTTTTAATGGTGGTTTTTTGTTACTCGGAGTGTCCATTACATTTTCCAATCAATTTAACGGTTTTATTTTAAAGTTGAGATTTAGGTTTTTTGCCGCCCAGATCATCAAAATACTTCTAATTTTTTTGTTAAAAGTCGATTAAAAGGATATGAAAAAATCATCTATAAAAATACTTTTGGGGCATTTCATGTCTACGGAGACTTATATTAAAACATTCAGGGGAATATTTTCTCGGAACATATTTATCCTCTAGCTCCTTCCCATATGAGACATTTTTGACCCAATTTTGAAAAACTGTCTAAATGTCAACTTCGGAGGGAGGTCAAGGTTTAGAATCTTCGATAGAAATATTCTTCGGAAAATTTCACTTAGTCACTAAAGTCAAAAAACCTCTACGAGGTTTTTATAAAATAAATTCAAAATGAAATTTGTATGGGGTAGTTACCGCCTCTAACAAGTAAGGCGATGCTGGTGAATTTGTAGTAATAAAATACAAAATATTGAAAAATTCAGATAAATCGCTTCATTCGACAGTCAGAAACGACAGAAATTATTTGATGTTATGGCTGAGTTTGGTATCCCCGCGAAAGAGATACGACGTTGCGGGATGACACTGACACGAAGTCAGGCAAAATACATAGGCAAAAATCCGACTGAGCCATTTTCTACCAAACGATCTCTTTAACATCATAATGATAATAATGATCACAAGCTTCTCGCGTATGCCGATGAAATAGATATCATATGGCTGAGGGCTGTAATAGAAACAAACGACACTGATCCTACCTGCCTTGATCTACAACGCGAAATCCTGGGTAATTACATAAGCGTATCAATCTATTCTATGAGTATTCGCAAAATATTTAGACCGATCAATGTTTAAGGCGATTAGACATCGACGTAGTCAAGCGCGTTATAATAGAACGAATGCGCTGGCTTGGACACGTTGTACGAATGGATATAACTGTTCTAGGGATGTAACGAACGTTCGCATTCGCATATGCGAATGCGAATTATTCGCATCATTTTGTACATTCGCTTTCGCATTCGCATTCGTATAAATATATATTTCAATATTCGCATTCGCTTTCGCATTCGCAAAAAAAAAATCTTTAATACAAGTAATAATGAGGCTGAGGCCGACATGCAAGTGGTTACGTTTTCAGTCTCTCATGAAAAAAAAAAATTGTTAGCTGAATACAATTAAGAAAAAAAATCACATTTCAGAAGATCCTGTATTGTGGTGGAAACGAAACAGCTCGAAATACCAAAAGTTAGTACCTTTGGCACGCCAGTTCTTAGCTACGCCTCCGGGAAGTGTCCCCAGCGAACAGTTGTTTAGTAGAGCCGGACTTATCTATGATCCACTAAGAACTAGATTGTATAGCGAAAAAGCAGCGAAGCTTCTTTTTATTAAATACAACTTGGCTCTACTAAACTTTGAATAGTAAATACGTCAAAGTTTTCAAAAGTAAATAAAATTATTGTTTAGTTACCTTAAAGACTGAATTTCTGAGAATTATATATATTTTTGTTTTTGTTTTACTTTGAAATAAATATTTTATGTTTAATTACTTAACTAAAAGACATATTTTTATTTGAAAAGGCAGACAGTAGGAATGAAACTAAATAATTCGTTAACGTAAACCATTTTTTGACATTCGCTAAACAATTTTGGAATATTCGCTTTCGCATTCGCAAAAAACCAAAAGTAAGTATTCGCATTCGCATTCGCTTTCTCAAAAAAATATTCCAATATTCGCTTTCGCATTCGCATTCGCATTCGCTAAAGCACATTCGTTACATCCCTAAACTGTTCCAACTCAAAAAGTCTCGTTGGATGGACCAATTGAAAGAGCTGTTATCTAAGCTTGGTATGATGAACTATCTACATAACAAAGAAGACCAAATCGCTTAGAATTATTTTCTATGTACGACTACTGTTGGTGCTGATAAATAAGAAGACGAAGAAGAATAACTGTTTATTACTAACATAGTCAGGTAGTTGAAAGTATACTGAAGGATAACTAGATACATCCGCTCCATACATACATTCCACACATTCTAGCAAATAAATGAATACAATATTTTATGTTTTTGTTTTCTTTACAATTTTGATGATGTTTTCGTAATATACTAAAGCTAACGTGCGAAATTGCTAAAATACTTTTAATACGGTTTATATTTCGAAATATTAAAAACAGAACCAAAGTCTTTTGTTAACATCGTTTTGTGTTAAAACATTCAAAGCCCATGACCAAAATCGTACAATAGTCTTTTGTGTCGACCGTATGCATAATGGTACTAACTAGATAATCTTCTAAACTCCGAGTTATCCATGGGATGCAACATTGTAGATGTATTTTCTGTAAAATGTTTTATCCGGTTTTATGCTGACGAATATATTTGGAAAATAATTTGCTCAACACGTACTACTACTCAAAAATCCAGAGAGAGATTTCACTCTTTCGATTGTCTGGAACTTGTAATAATTCAAACGGATATTGTTAAGTTTATTTCAATTAAACGCAAACATTTTCAATATATTACAGAATATTTAATAAATGCAATAATATCATGGTCATTGCAAAAATAATAAAAATTAGTTTTGTAATAAAATTGCCCCGTTCGCTGAACGTGGGGGAGTTTTCGATTTCACATCAATTATTTCGTATTTTATGGCGAAACTTGTTTTTATGCTCTTGTTGATTTGTTGTTGTTGTTGTTGTTATTATTTTACAATATGTATCTATACGTATATATTAACGAATGCATGCAAATTATTCTAACAATAGTCCCGCCAACAACAACAGCAACTGTGTTGATGATAAAAATGTTAATAATACAAAATTGCTGAAACTACACGCAAAAAATGAATGAATAAGCACCAGAGTAACAGCAAAACCAGTGTTGAGGAAATGTTAAAACAATTAAGAATCTGTTATTAACAAAATCTCAGATTACATACATACATATGTACGTATCAGCAGACAGCTAACATGCTAGCTTCATATTTCAATTCAACAAGCGGGGTAACCCCACTTGTATTCGGCTGCAACAGAAGCTTAATTTGCTCTTTGCTACTGCTGATGCCTCATTTGAATGCGCATTGTGCAACTTGTGCACTTGTCTCAACATCGTCGAGATGAGTTTACACCCAAATGCATCAGATGGCTTTGTCAGGGTATTTTTTTGTGTGCACATATTTTGCAATTAATGCAAATCAAGTCATCAGATCAGTCAGCCCACTGTCATTAGCAAATGAATCGAATAGAGTGTATCGTCTGCTATTCGTGGGATGTTCTCAATAAACGATACTTGATTGAAAGACGATTATTTGTTGGGAGTTGGAGCAGCTGCAGAAATTCTGCTGGTGGAAGGAAGTAGGAAAAAAAAATTTAATTTCAATTTCATTAATTATAAAAAAAATATTCAAAGAAATCGAAACGAAATAAATTTTTTTTAAATTTTAGTTTAGTCTTCTGCTTGACTTGGCAACAACTTCGGCAATGACCGCCGCCAACCGCCCATGCCACCCAAAATAGTTTTTTGCATAAATTTTTATAAAATTGTTCCTCTTCCTCTTCTCTTATAGAATTCAGGTGCCCGGACATAATCCCCCCCATAATACCCAGAACGATTTTGGGGCTTCTGTCCGCCACGCTCTGCGGGCATAGCCCCTAATTTGCATTCGAGAATATGTCCGCGGACATAAGCCCCAACAAATATAACGGACATAACACCCAAACTAATTTTGCGACTAAAAGTAAAGAAAAAGCTTGAAGTGGGGTTGGGCGGACGCCACATGCCCCCACCTCATTCGACTATCGCTACAATTTTTGGGGTTTATTTCCGTGGGGGTTATGTCACGGCACCGAGAATTCATTTTCCTTAAATCGAGAGAAGTCTTCCTACCTTTCATCTTATTGCAAGAACAGTTTAGGGGAAAGTGGTGCTAGATTACATTTTTTTCCATTGAAAATAAAAAATATGTTAATTTTTAACGGGTTATAGAATTTGGGAATATCTTTTCAATATATATTTTTTTTAAAATTTGAGAAAAATGCTATATTTTTTTTAATATATTTATGTCAAATGGTGTTATCGAGAAAATTGTTATATTTTTTTTTTTTTTTTTCAAAAATACAATTTAATTTTTCTCAAATACCATACATGCAAATTAGTAAAGATCGGTCCGTATACAAAATATTTAGTCGAGGCGGAGACCCTTTACAAATAAAGATTATTCAAAGACAATTTTAGAATATAATTTTATTATCTGTGCTCCCTACTGCTTTATATTTTGACAAAGTCCTTTGGCCACTTTTGTCTTTAAAGTCAATTTTGACTTTTGGTCGTTGAACAGAGTTTTTGATTATATTAAATTACCGCATATAACGTCGATGTGCTGCAAAAAGGGCTCGAGTCCTTTTTTTGTGAAATGAACATAATGACGCTAAGTGTCTCAAAGGCATAATCTATTCAGCACTTGAGATCCTACTATAGGGCAGTGTACTCTGATAAAATATGAATACTGTTTGTTTGTTTCTTAGTATTTAAGCTTTAGATGAATTAATAAATAAACACAATGAAAAAAAAGGCATAATCTATGCCCTTTAAAAAATCTCATAACTCCTAAAAGTAGTTTTGCATATCTTATATCAAAACGATTTGTTCCATGTCCAAAATACAAGCGACCACAAATTTTAAATCATCAATAACTCAGAAACACTATTAGTGGACAGCACACGGACCATATCTTTTTTAGGCATTTCGTAAAACGGTTTTAAATAATTTTGGAATATCGCATGTATATAAACAAATGATATACGGTAGTTATTTAGAATATTTACATTTGTTTATATCTTTGCATTTAAATTCGACCTAATACGATGAAATGTATAATTACCGGGGCAACCGGAAATATGCAAATTCATGTTTTTTTTAGGACAAGATATTAACAAATGGGTAAGGTATTTATTTGTTTTTTACTCATAGAAGTATTTTGGAACCTATTTGTTATAGCACATTTTTGCATATTTTACCTCATATATTAGCATATATGGGTTTTAAGTGCATATTTTTTGTAAAAAAAAATAACCTTTAGTTTAAGCATATTTCATACATTTTAGAGTATATTTAAAAAAAATATCCCTTTTAAGGCATATTTCATAGTTTCCACATTAAGTTATGCAGCATTTGGAAATCGAAAAACATATTCAACTAAATCAAAAAACTAAAAAGAAGCAGGTAGAAATTGGGGGATGGGTAATTGATCACACTTGATGGCGTTGTTGTTGTCGTTATCAATTTGTCTATTATGATATGGGATGTGTTACCCCAGATGGTGTGGGACCACTTATATTGATTGAAGGTATAAAGCGAAAGGAAGATTATCTTCGCATTTTGCAAGATAATTTGCCCAATAGCCGGCCAAAATGCCAGAAAAACGAGAAAATGTTATTTTCGAATATGACAACGACCCAAAACATTCTGTAAAACTTGTCAAGGAATGGCTTAGTTCTCAGGTGTTTGGGGTCAGGGAGTGGCCACCGCAGTGTACAGATTTGAACCCGATCAAAAACATGTGAGCTTATCTATAGCGCGGCTGGCAGAATACGAAGAAGCTCGGAAAAGTATTAAGTATTAATATTAATAAATAAAATAAAATTCCTGTAAATTAAATTGCTAAACTTTGTCAATATACGCCAAATAGGATGGATCAGTCGAAAAATACAAAAGTATACTGGATTAATTATTAAATTTAGATGAGAAAAACCTTGGAGCAAAAGTGTGCCAATGGTCTGATTTAGAAAATGTTTTGTTGTAATATACTTACAGCTATATAAGTTATATTTTTGTTAGTGCTTTACATATTTACAGATGCATATTTGAAATTTAATAAAAAGTTTGAAAATAATTTGATAAAATCTAAACAAATATTTTATTACATTCTTTGTTTAAAACATTGGCTTATTTTTGCACCACAGTGTATAAGAAAGCAATTTGAGGAATACACCGCCGACCAAGTGCCATCTGAAACATCCATCTAAACATTTAAAATTTAAACTTTAAAAACAGTAATGTTATGCTCTTTGTGAAGGATGCAGCTTTATATATAGTAAAGGCTGCAAAAGCTATAGTGACATTTTATCCGAAAGTGACGCACGTGACATGTATTGCTAATGGCCTCTATCGATTGTGTGAATGTATAAGGAATTTATATGAAAATGTGAATAAAGCTGTTGCTTATGTTAAGAAGGTATTTTTTGAAAGCTTCATGTAGAGTGGACTTTTTTATACAAATGTACATATAACAACACTTTAGGGATATGGTTTGAAGCAGTTAATAACTATGCCAACAATTATGAAGACATTTCAAAAGTCTTAAGAGCATTAAACGATGAAGAAGAAACACATTTTTTGTGTGACTTTAAATTGTTGAGCATATTTTGCTATTTTTGTGGCATATTTTAAGCGCATAAAACACGATTTTTAGTGCATATTTCCGGTTGCCCTGATAATTACACTGTGGCCGTCTTTGACAAAGTTGTTTTATATATGCCAAGCTTATCCGAAAACACTAATCATAGTAAATAAAAAACTTCAAAAAAAAAATTGTATGAAACCGTCATTGTCTAAAAAAACTAATGATGCAGTTCGATTCCTCGTGTCCGAATTAGGATAAAACGTCGATTTCGGCCTTGTCTTCGAAACTTTCTGTCAAAAATTATGACAGTGTTATTGGTAAAAAGAAGGTTGTATTCAATATTTTCGTTACATCATATCAGTACTTATGTATATGGAAATACGATATGCCCTGCATTCGATTTTATATAATTAAACTTCGTGTAACATATACTTATCTATAAAAAAAGAGACTTTTCAAGTATGAAGCAATATTTTAAAATTGCCATACATTTTGATAGTCTAAGACTTTAAGAGAGAAAAGTGAACTAAAATAATTAATAATATCGGTCAATCGAGACACATCAGTAGGGGCCAATCATATTAAACAAATATTTGAATTGGATTATTTCCCTCCAGGATATATCATTATTTTAAAGCACAAATAAGTAATAAACATTTTAGGAAACCATCGATAACACAAGGGAATTTGTTGTTAAAGAACTGAATATTGTTTTAAAGGTAATTTGGGACGCTGAATCCAAATCTGCACTTGGTTTTTTCGTATCAGCTCGACTTTTCGCGATATACCGTTATTTCCAAAACTAAGGTACTTCCACTACAAATATTTAAATAACTTGAAAACGGTTCACCATATTCAATTAAAAAAAAACTTTAACTCGTCATCAAAATTATCTTTAACCCGTGCCTACATTGTTTTTAATTTGACCTAGTAGTTTCAGATATATCGTTGTAATTTTAAACGAAAAAAAACAAATTTAAGAAGATAATACAACAAAAATCACTGTGTTGGGCTTAAAACATTTAGTTTAATATAGTTTGAATCAAATGAGCTTTATTTCATTAAAATCTGTGCACAACTTTTGATTTTGTCAACAATTTACTGAGATAACTAAATTTACAAAAATCGCGATTTCCATACAGAAATAACATTTATTAATATGTTTGTGAAAGTGTAACTCGAGCAAACCTTAACGGATCGTTATGAAAATTTATC
Organism: Muscina levida; assembly: GCA_964034835.1. Taxonomy (NCBI): domain Eukaryota; kingdom Metazoa; phylum Arthropoda; class Insecta; order Diptera; family Muscidae; genus Muscina; species Muscina levida. Next base: position 77,569,796 of record OZ035881.1, read on the forward strand.
AGTATTAATATTTTTTGAAACGAACTTATGGGATTGTAAATGGGCGGAATAGCCCCACCCCTTCTGGTACCTCCCATACAAAATTACCTATTTTTGGATAATTAATATATCTTCGATAGCTGCCAAACAGACAACCGGAGGATATTTAAATTTGGTCAGTTTATTTATCTTGCAAAAATAGATGAACCCTAAAAAAACCGAAGCCGTTGCCATACCCCTTCTGGTACCTCCCATACAAATGACCGAACTCACCCCAAGTCTTACATACATATCTTTTTTGTAAGTATACTGAATTCAGTCAAACTATGCGTAAGTTTTACGGTTATGAAAATATGAATCAGGAATGAATTTGCACTATATCGGATCACCCCTTCTGGTACCTCCCATACAAAATGACCTATTTTTGGAAAATTAATATTTCTCCCTTAACTTCCAAATTGAAACCTGCCGATTAATTAAATTTGGTCAGTTAATTAATATTGTAATAGGAGGCAAAACTATAAATTAAACTATAAATAAATTTGCAAATTTGTCATGATTTTTAAAAATACAAAATTTTAATTTTTTTTGGGTAGTAACAAAAAAAATCGAAAAATCTGTTATCACCGAATTTAGCATAACTCATTCAATTTTCAATCGATTATTACGTACATACATGTTTTAGAAAGCTACTTTAATATGATATTCAATAAAGCTAATAAAAATAACTATTTGCCCCCAACCGATTAACTTTCAGCGTAAAGAAAATTAAAATGTGTAATTTTTTTTGTAATTTTTTTTTTTTTTTTGAATAAAAGAGCCTTTATTCAGTCATTTTTTTTGTGATATTAAAAAATTTGATTTTTTTCAAAGGTAACAACGATATCTTTAAAAAAAAAAAAACAAAATTTTAAAATCCGGCTTATGAAAAAAAAATTATGATTTTTTGAACTATAATTTTTTGGAAAATAGGCGAAAATACGATTAGTACCTGTAACTTAAAAATTCGAGCTGATGGAGAAAAATGGAGATTGGATTTAAAATCAGCGACCTCAAATTAGTAAAAAACAGCTATAGAATTCCAAACAACACTCAAAAAGTTAAATTTTGTTCCCTTGTGTAATCATCCATTTTTTCAGACGTTAGTTTAGCTTGTTCTTTACTACATACTCTGATTTAGTCCCAAATATGATAATATAGAATAAATTATACAATAAAATATATATCGATTGACTAAAAATCACTGAAACAACGACAAATCGTACCAATACAATTAGAGAAAATTCTTTTTTTTTAACACAGCATCTACAGTCAACTTTGGAAAATATCTTGTTTGGTTTTTAACCGAAGTTATGTGGCTGTCGCTTTGCTATTTTATCAATTTAAATTTATTACTTAACTTCAAACGTTAAAAAAATTATTTTCTTTCTATGTGGGTGATCCTGCTCCAAAGATGATATGCAGACTATTTGGCAAGCACGAATTTATCTTTCGCTGTCGCACAATTCTTAAACTCAAATGACAATTTACGTGATTTTTAGTCAATTTCAGTGAACCCAAGACAACTCACTCTTGGCGGTGCGAGTGTGATGCATTCATCGTTGAATTCAATCACTGCATTAGATCATACAATTGACGTTTTATGTTTTCATCACATAAATTGTCCAGTTTAGATGTTAATAAATGTCACGTCCCGTCATTCTAAAATCACCGAGATTGCAAACTACACATATGCTAAAGATGATTAATACTTGGTCGTGTCAAAGAAATTTCAGCGCAAAAAAAAACCAAACAAACGATGCGATTTCTTCTATGGCGATTAAGGCGGCGGCACCACAAATGTGCCATAAATAAATGTTTATTGTCATTTTTCTTGCTGCCATCGCCGCGTCGCCATTTAAGGCAACATCAAGTGGCACAGATTTTATGGCGAATAAACTGTATTTAATGCCACAATCGCTGGATTGTTGCATTGAAGAGGAAACCACCTGCGCATGCAGGTGCCATGACAGTCATTACTGCGTGGCACAGTGAAGAACGCGAGTTTAGTATTGATTAACATTGAGTAGGCCTATGTAATTTACATTTTTATTAAAATAGAAAAATATTCGAAAATTATTTGGCACAAACTCAATATCTCATCATATCATTGACGTAATTTTATGTATTCGATCTGTCTGAATAAAAGTAATTATGGGTATCTAACCTGTAATACATCGCAATTCAAATTGAGAAATACAAAATTTAACCCTTTGAACAAAATTATCATTAGAAAGGTTTTACGAAGCCACAAAAATTTTAAATTATCTATGTATCATGCCTCGAATTGTGTTTTGAGGGTTGGTTCGACTTCGGGTCCTCAATGAAAAACACAATCTTTTTAGAAATAAAAACCAATTTCCGAATATATATAAGACATATTGTACAAACAAGGAAAATATTGGCAATGTCGGAAAAACTCAGTTGCATAACCAAATATGTCGACGGTTTAAAATAAGAATACATATTTTTTTTTGAATATAATACAATAACGATAATGGTTTAATAATCATAAGAGAAGGAAACATGTTAATGCTAGACATATACATATTTTTTTCGAATCATCCCCCAGATCTTTAATCAATACTGTAACAAATAAAAAAAAAATTGATTTAAAGAATAAAGTACAAATTCAAACAACTACAACGGCATCCCATAGCCTCGACAGGCCGGATATAATCAATTTTTTTTATACAGACTTGATCGGCATTTCACACGTACTCGAAATTTTTGTTTGATTTAAAACAGTCAGTCTTAGCTTGAGTGTTATGAAAGCAAAACTACACAAGCTTGTCAGACAGAGATATAATATTCAATAATATTGGGAGAGCACAACATTTTTACCGTGTATAATTTGACAGCGCTGACGCATCTTGTGCGGCCGCACACAAGCACACCATATTGTTTGGTTATGCCTACCACTGATCTATAATAACACAAGGCAACAATTTCGAAAAAATTTTCAACGCTTCACTATACACTATACAATTTTGATGTATGGCGATTCCATTAGTAAAAATATGATCCAAATGTTTAAGTAAAATTAAAAACTTTTTAGACGTTTCTTCACATAATTAATGATAACTCAAAATGGGTTAGTTCGATATTTTTAAAATAACTTTTAAATTTACATAACCTTTAATCCGTTTATATATTGTGGTGCAAAAAGCTCCGTAGTTTCTGAGTTATAATAAAAAATTTAAGCAAAAAAAAAAATTATTTTTACGTGAAAATAGCCAATTTTTTTGTTTAAAAAAATCATGAAAAATCGAAAGCGTTTAAAACGGATTTATTGCCTTATCTCAAAGCTACAATGTTATATCAATTTTCGAATTTATTCACAATTAAGTGCATTTTCACAACATTTTAGTTTCTAATGGTTGGGGATGGACCAGGTAAAAGAGCTATTATCTACACTTGGTGTGACTAACTATCTACGGAGGGAAAAAGACCGAAGCGCTTGGAATTCTTTTCTACGTGCGGCTACTGATAGATGAATTTCTCTTGCTGCTGCCAATTAAGAAGAAGAAGAAGAATGGTTGGGGTAATTTTCACAAATTGGCTATTATGATTAGGAGGTACCAGAATAGGTCAGCCGAAATAGTTCATATTCATTCCTGAGACAAATTTCAATAAGCTTATATCTTGTACACAATATGACCAAATTTAGTGTACCTACGAAAAAAAAAACGTATGTAAAACTATGAGAGTGAACTCGATCAGAAGGGGCGTGGCAAATGCTTCGGTTTTCTTAGTACTTGTCTAATACTAGAAGACAGTTAAACGGACAAAATTCAAATCCTCGAGTTGTCCGTTTGGAAGATAAAGAAGAGATAATAATTAAACAAAAATAGGTCATTTTGTATGGGAGGTTCCAGAATGAGTCGGCCGATATAGTCCAAATTCGTGTCAGAGTGAAATTTTTATAAGCGTACATCTTACGCAAAATATAACTGAATTCAATGAACTTACAAAAAAGATATGTATGTAAAACTATGAGGGTCAATTCGGTTATTTGTATCGGAGCTACCAGAAGGGATATGACAAATGGTTTTCTGAAGGTTTGTCTGTTATTTTAAGCCAATTGAACCAAATTAAAATGTCCTCCAGCTTTCCGTTTGGAAGTTATGGGAGAAATATTATTTTACAAAAGGTATTAGAAAGGGTGGGGCTATTCGGACCATTTACAATCTCATGACTTCATTTTGAAAAATAATAATACTGGTAAATTGTCATTAAGATCACTTAAAGTTTACTCGAGCCAGCCAGACAGACAGATGGTAATGACTCAATCGTTTAAAAAGTCATAAAACGGATTTGGTCTTAAGATATTTGCGGTGTAACACGTCTCCTTTAATACGTTACACGTTTTCTCGTGTTCTGCATTTTCATTATACCATTTTTTTACAGTGCTTGTAAATATTGGATACCTTCAATTAATTGTAAATAAACACGTGAATTGTAAATACACTACAAATAAATAAAATTGAATACTTTTTACTATTTTCAAATTTTTCGTTTTTTTTTAAATTTTTTTTTGCCAATTTTATATTTTTTGCCTAACAATTAGTTTCATAACTTTAAAACTATTGATCGCATTAAAAACAATCAATTGTATATATTGAAAAAAAAAATTTTGTTAATTTTATTTAACAAAATCGGACAAGTTGTTTTAAGTTATGACAACATAAGTGGAGAAATGTCTCAAGAAAGAAAAGAAATGTCTCTATTTAAAAAAAATGTTATCCATAGAATGAAAAAATTTATATAGCAATGAAAGCAACATTCTAGGGTAAAGATTAAGGTTTTATTTTTTTATTTTTCAAATTTTTTTGATTTAAGTTCGGCATGAAGGGGTTAATACCAACTAATATCAATTTGAGAAAGTATGAAATTGTTAGGAAATGAAAATTTATTATTATTGAGAATATTTAAACTGTGAAAATCTAATTCCTATAAATCTGATAAAAGCTGACTTTCGAAACAATCGTTAAATTGTATGATACCATTGAATGTCTACAAAATAGGGAAAATTATAAATTGTTTTATTTAATATTCAGTATTCAGAAAAAACAATTATATTTTAATAACAATTTTATTTGCTCCACAATAAGATATGTATATCATCTCAACAAAACTTTTAATTTCACATTATACATTTGTGATTTCCTAACATCAAATAAAATTTCCCAATATCATATTTTTTAAATGTCAATTGCAGTTTACTTATTGTTGTATAAATAACAACAACTTGAACTGCAATCGAGTTGGGCTCGATATTACTTTTGTATAGAAATCTAGATTCTGAGACTATGGCCACATGCGAAAAGCATCAAAGAGTTGTAGACATGTGATTATCAAATTTTTTACAAATTGCCCCATTGTGTGGCGGTACAATCAAATCTCAAATGTGTTTATGTAAACGTTCGTCAGCTAATCATCGCAAGCATGTTAGATTGACAGATATTAAAAGAGTATGTTATTATTAGAAATTGTAAGTAAGTTTGTATGCATTTAATTACATTACATCGGCAACTTTAAATAGTTAAGATTGCTCGTTTGTCAGTAAAAGTTATTTGGTTTTTTAGTTGAATTTTGTTTAGAGGAGATTTAATCAAACTCATTGACATTCTTACCTGAACTTCGTCTTCGGCCAGTGGCCTCAACATATAAATCGTCTTTAATTTGCACCAAATACAAATACAAACATAAAAATAATATTACAGATTTCAACAAACAAATGTTTTTAATGTTTCTTAATTGAGGAAAATAAATACAAAAATAAAACAATTAATGAAAATAAAAATCAAAACTAAAAATAATAAATGATATAAAGGCAAACACGTAACAACTTACATGGTGAATTTGATTTAAATGAATAGCGCGATGGCGAAAATCTATCCATCTCTGGTGACAATGACGAACGTGTGAATTGTTTTACGGTCTCTTGGAACATATCTGTGTGGTTTATTCGTGGTATTTGTTTTTTTTTTTCAGATTTCGATTTTTATTTTGAAGGAGATTGTGGAACGGGATTGTTGGATGTATTAAATTAAAAAGATTGAAAGTTCGTTATTAACACACATAACACATTGATAATCGTTGGAATACACAAAAACTATTACTAATACTTGTCAATGTTACAGGTGTGAGTAGATGGATTGTAAGTAACATTTCGGGTTTAGGGTTTCGAATAACGATATGTTAAAATCGCCATCCTGCAGTTTTTATTTGATATTTGTTAATAATTTTTATAACATTTTACTCGAATTACGCTATACGTAACCAATTTTATACTTCCAAATTTTATTAATAAAAAAATTGTTGTTCCAATAATTAGTTTTACAAACGTGACTTATGAATGAAACTTGTGCCTAAAATTTGTTATTTACTGAGGTAAACAGTAGAGAAGATGATTACAATTCAACATTAATTCCTATTTTTACTTATGTTAGTTTTGTAAAATGAAGGATTTATAAGTTTAAAAGAATGATGTAAGTATGATACATTGAAAACTGATGAAAGTTAAAGATTTAAGGTATTATTGTTATTATATTACGGCATAAACGAGTAATGTATATACCAGCAAAAATTTAACGAATTGAAGTTGATTATCTCATGCAGCACTGAAGCATTTTTATTAACAATAACCTGTATAATCTATATATTGTATAAAAGGCTTGGGTGATCACTCCCCATAAGGCGTGCACTTAAGAAGTGATTTTTGGAAATTCGGACTGCAAGGTGGTAAAATGGATTTGGCACCGCCCCATACAAATCTAATTTTGAAATGGCTGTATCTTTTGAACCATTACAGGTACGAATTTGTCGTCGTATAAGAAAAAATACGTTGTTTGTGGAAAATGGACCGATTGCAATTATATTTGCTTTGTTTAATACTGTCCATAGAGCCTCTATCATAGGCTACATAAAAACATAATTACACAAAGGGGTGGTGGTTGCTCCCTTTTTCGAATAACCGTCAGCTAAGAATGGATTTTTGGAAATTCGTACTTTTAGGGATATAAATTACCATTAATGGATAAAACTTGTACCATCACCCACCAGACCATTTCGTTTTTTTTAGTACGATATTTCTGGGTAAAAAAATCGAAATATTGCTGTCGCCCAGACCAAACGGCTAATAATATAATCATGATGATTTATATGGGCTTACTCCCTATAGAATTAGAACGAAGCAAGGAGGGTTTTCCAAATTCGTACATTTTGGGTGTAAAAAAAGACAGAAAAGGAATAAAACCTACGAAAGGTATAGTCGCAAAAATTGAAGTGAGTATTTTAGTTGTGCGATGTGAAGAAATTTCGAATTTCGTTCTTTAGGTGTAGAAATGCCGAAAAGGGTATACAACTGGTACTATCGCTCAGACTAAATGCCTAAAGGTGGGATAACGAAAATGTATATAGAATTGCTCCCTATAGAATTAGAGAGCCTCGAGATGGAGTTTTTGGAAATTTGAACAACTAGAAGTAAAAGGCCGAAAAGGGATAAAACTGGGATATAGGCATGGTTCCTATAGAATTAGAGGGGGGTACCAGTCCATTTTAATTGTGCACTACGAATGTATCTTTTGAAATTCGCACTTTTAGGGATAAAAAGGAACTAAGGCGGTACAATAACTCAGACCAATGGGATAAAGCTACAATCACATAAATGGTTTGTTCGTTTGACTTATGAAGCGTTTGCATTTCACCTGCATAGCTTAAATTCCTTAGAAAAATTATTGTAAGTACGGGTGAAGCAACGCGAGCCGGGAAAGCTAGTATAGAATATAAAATTACAAAATAATTTGTTGTACAGTGTAAAAACATTGCAATCTACAGTGCGAGAAGCACTTCAATGACTCATTTATGGGGCGCAAAGAAAAATTACTTCTTTACCTTATACTTTATCAATACCTCTGATCCACTATCGTTTGAGTGCCAATAGAATTAGTTTAAAACAATTTCTCAAAAGAAATTCGAATCGAAATACAAAATTAAATGTGTAGAATTATACAGTGACTGGTTTATTGGGGATCACTTTTGAACTGCTTCAATGACAACTTCCAAATAGCACTATGTAAACGAAATCTCTTCCAGTCTCTCTCCCTTGTTGATTGCCAAAGGAGAGTATGTAGTATGTTAGATCCTTATAATGAGATGATATTATCCGGATCTCCCGGAAGTTTGTGGTCTCGCTGCTAGTAATTTTTACAGTGATTTTGTGTGTATGTGTTTGACTTTTGCTACTGTTGTCAATTTTGCCGTTTATTATTAAATACATTCAGCAAATAACAATACATTAACTTACACTGACTGTTTTCTCTTCAATCACTGCACAAAATATCTGACTGCTATCTGACTGCCCCCAGCGCTTTGTAATCAGTAGGTATCATTGATTCTATCGGCATTACGTTGTATTTTATTTCCTTTCCTTTCGCATGGAAACTTAGTTTCCTCTAATGCATGAATAGCAACTACTCAGGCATACAAATGAATCTATATGGCTACCTAAAGTTGATCTGAAGTTACTCAATCGAAATGGATACTCCACCCCAACCCACCGTTTCGTTGGGGCCGCATTCACACGGCACTTGACTTGGGCTTTGTTAAAATAAACCTAATTAAAACTTATGAAATGTTAACAAAATCACCACTTTAAATTATGATTGTAATAAAGCAAAAAAAAAATGAAAACTAAAAGTTGGTCGATAGAAAAAAAAATCAAACTAATGATTTTAAAATTGACTCCCATAAATCAATTAGCCCCCTGACATCAAAAGAAAATTCACTTTTTAACAAAACTTGATCATTTGCCCCTCCTCGCCCTTCCACTTTCGAATCGGCCACAAGTGCGAATAACTGTAATAATATAAACAAATTAAGAGTTGGAATAAATTGATTTTTAAAAAGGCATATTTCAAACTATTTACAACAGGAGGGGTGAGTGAATGACCGAATGAGAAGTGCGGCTGGCACTTTTTGGGTGATCAAAAGAGCCATTCACTTTTGTTCACGATGTAGCTCCACCGTACCGCAGTGCAGTCAGTGCGAACAGCAACAGCAACAATTGGCATTGTAATAAAATTATGAATAGCGCCAACTCCGGCGGCAAAGCTGCTACTGTGAATAATTGTCTGTGAGTGAGCATTTGGAACAACTCGAGATAAGACGTGAGGCAGTGGCTTGTTTGTTTGTTTTTGGTTCAATAGTTGTGCAAATGTAATCTGATCAGAGTCAGAAATGTAAAGAAGAAGTAGAGACATGAACACAAACCCGCATACAATGTCTTCTGTACTCGCATTTCAAGTACTCTTTAGCGAATAATGCCGGATTATAGCAGACGCTGTTGCCAAAGATTCACGGCGGATGGAGACGCAGAGATGGTGGTCAACACCACTGGTTTTCTTCACTTCTTATCTGGCAGCAAATCACTCTTGGGTAATAATTCATCGCTGACCTCATTGCATTTGCACACAACAACAAAAAAAAGAGTGCAGAACCACTATACAGGGTGTGCTGAAACCACCAAGAGTTGTGGACTTGAAAAGAGCAATTCGCTGTTATTTACGGATATAGTGAAACTTTGTAGAAATATGTGTATTTCTTCAAACTCATGACGATAAATTACAACGAATGACGCGAATGCCAAATATGTATTTCCTGATAGAAAAACAAAAACAGGTAGAAAGTAAAGTTTGAATGGTTCCACCACGAATGTCATTAAAGTAAATGTGCAGATATTTAAAACTGTTAACAATTGTGAGTAGTAATACGAACACAAAACCATTTACTATTCTAAGCAAAAAGTTGACTCTTAAGATCATGTCAACAACAACATTGCAGAAACAACGCGGAATTTGCCGGAAGGGTAGATTAACAAATAAGATCTTGTGATAGTGGAATTTTTTAGCAATCTGCTGTGTGTTTTACAATGGGAAAATAAAGCTTTGCGATTCTCAGATGTTATTGGAGAGCACAATGAACTTTAATAGAAACTGTACCTATGTGCGATAAAGTAAATAATATTCCAGTAATAATAAGAATAAGATACAGAAGAGCTTCTCTCTTGTGAGTTAATTTGCTTATATTTTCACTCTTGTTAAAGCGGAACCTACTGCTTAACAAAGATTTGGAACGTCAAATTTTTAAAATGTTTTATCAGATAGATGTCACCAGAGTACTTCAACGATTACTAGCAGAGTTGCATACAACGAAGAAGCGATCTCTGCTCAAAGAAATTAAGATGCGTGTGAAAAATTAAATATTAAACTGGTTTAATGTAAATTGTATTCTCATTTAAGTCATTAATTTGGAACGACAACAAGGCTATACAGGAAATTGTGAACTGTTTTTCTTTGTCAGGCACATCTTAAACTTAATTTCCCTTTACACCCTATTAATGAGGTATGGGATAGCTTCTTGCGGCTTAACAGGCTTCTATTTTAGATTCTCAACAAACGGCACCTACTTGTTTATCGACGAATGCGAACGTCACTGTTTGAGAAGCTTCTACAAGACATGCCAATTGACTCGACACTTATACTGCGACGTTGCTGTCGACAACATCGAGGGGCAATGAAAGAAAAATGTAGATGACTGGAGGCGGGAATCGAACCCGGGATCTCAAGCATGGTAGTCGTGTGTTCTAACCACTATGCCACGGCCGGTCCCAACGCACATCTTATTTTTCTATTATAAAATATAGAATTGTTTGTTTAGTTTATTACTAGGAATGAATTTGTTATAACCGAATTGTATAACACGGTGTACCCCCTTCCTAGGTTTATAAAAAAATTACAATTTGTCTTAAAAACACTTAAATGAGATATAGAAGTGTTTCTCGCATTTAAGTGAATCCTTTTTGTTATGGGACATCCTAATGCATGAACATATCAACAGATACAGAAAAAATTTTTTTAAGTAGAATTGAAGACCTCGGTGCAAGAACCTTCCATTTCGTAACGAAATTAAGTTATTGTAGTTAACATAAAAAATTTGATAGTGCGCATCTTTTGGTACAAGAATTAGTCTAATCCAACAATTTCCTATAAAGTTAGCATGGGAAAGTATTTATTCGTTAACCTATTACGGCGCAAGAACCGGGCTACTCCACTTTTCAATATGTTGAAAATTAAAAAAAAAATCGTAATATTTTAGTGAAATTTTAGGAAATTATACTAAATAGAATGAGTTCTACTAGAGTTATATTAGATAAGTTATATTAACGTAGATAGTGCCGTATCTACATAAACGTAACCTATCTAATGTAACTATAGAAGAACTGTAATTTTTTTTCGATTTCCCAATAGTTTGAAAAAGTTTAGAAACCCGATTCTTGCACCAAGGTCTTTAATTGGTGATAACTGAAAATGTTTATTAAATCCTTATAAATACTTCAAAGACTGAAATACATTATGTAAATACTAAATATACAATAAAAGTGTCCAATAAAAATCAAAGTTGACATTCGTATCAACGAATGCACAGCATTTTTCACCTTGTACAATTCGACAGTGCTTACGCTTTTTGAGCGACCGCACACAAGCGATATAAAATCGCTCATTTTGGTGCAAGACCGGCATAACTCAATAAACGTGATTTTGTGTGTTAATGATGTGGAATTGTTATTCCGGTCTTGCACGAAGTAAAGGGCAATTACATGATCTACAATTAAAAAAGAAAGATAAAAACATAAAGTTTTAGCACTGAAGTGTCATTAGGGTGTGGGAAGTACATAAAGAAGTTTTTATTTGACATGCAAACATATGATTAACATGGTGGATTGTAACCACAGCAAAAAAAAAGTGGAACTATAATGTTAGATGCTCGGATCAGCAACAAAGCACACTAGTAACAATAAAACTTTATATGTGAGTCAAAGTTAATCCAAAAATGTATTTTTAAAATATTAAATATTAATTAAATTCCAAAATTTGGGACACTTAGTTGCGCATGTTATAAAGCCCATGTCAAAATGCTTCTCTTTTTTCTGATAAAATTAAAATATTCATGTAAAATATTTTTCATTTCGATTTTCTTTATTTGTGCTTTGTTCGGTTCGGTACATATTGTTATTGTTCAAGCTCAAGAGCAGTTCCGTTTTAAAGAAGTTTTGGGCATAATGCCTGATAGGATATTACGGAGACAATTTTCTATACCATTTAAGCTATTTCGTCTTTTTCATAATTTCATTACGGGCGGCACACCATTGCAACATTTAATACTTTTATTTTGATACTCCACACACTCCGACTCAATCATTTCACAATGTCCACCTTGAAGTTAAGTTCACATGGTACACAGCTAAATAGTACGTAGTGCAAAAGTTTCTGCTTTGTAATGACTTTTCAAAACGCGACATGCTGCCGGAGTATCGTCGTATACACCCGGCACATAAATTAAGCGGTAGTCGAGTCAGTACTCGGGCCATGGCAACGAATTTCAATGTGTGACTTATTGCAACATTTTGCAACAACAACAATAAGAGAATGGGGGGGAAAATGCAAATGGAAACTTAAAATTCACATAAAATGCCAAACAAATATCCACTATTGGGCAGTGCGAGTAGACACTCAAATCCGCATTGTGTTTTTCTAAAATTGCAAAAAGCCCAAATACAAATGGTAATAAATATTATTTTCCATGACTTCTGCAATTTTGGTGCTATCTATCCCCCCCCCCCCATACCGTTTACTAAGCAAAGGGTCTCATAGACAACCGAGACAAACGAAAATACATAATAATTATTACTTTGGTACACTACGAGGGGAGTAGCAGTAGTGGTCCCCAAGAAAACAAAAAGATGGTACCTCATTATTATCGAGTGACCATAATCCAAGGCGAATGAAAAGCATTCTCTTTCAACTCTTATGATATTTTGTCGCTTCAAATGTGATTTCTATCTAACGACGCTTGTTTTGACCAAATTGACTTTTTTTTGCAAACTTTCGCTTATGCTGCCGCTGTGATAGACAAAATTACGGAAATTATGGCCCAAATACAAAATTTCAAATTTCTTGTCTGTTGCAAAAGCAATTTCTATACTGGCCAACGAGATAAATACTTGTTCGTTTGTTTGGTGGTCATGACGAAAAGGAAACACAAAACAGTGAAAAGCTATAAAATTTGTTGTATTGGTTTTTTTTTCACTTTATTACTTCCCGATGGTGTCAATAATTTTATTATTGTGGTCACAGCTACCTTATGGTGGCTTATGACTTGGCGCTGTTGCTATGGCAGATTTCCTGAACAAATAATACGTAATGATAAAATTATAAATGCCACAAATATTTGATAATTTTCTTAGATGTTAAAATTATTATTAAAGTTTTAGGTTTTATGTATTAACAAATCGTAACGAATGACCTGAGATACAGAAGTTAGCTTTAGAAAAAATTACACTCTTTTAATTCTCTTCTTTCAGTTAAAGTTATAATGGACATTTGGTCATAGAAGCATTAAATATTACGTTTGTTTAACTCGAGCATTGTGTAATCAACTTCTCTTTCGATCGCATTTTAACAGAACAATCATTAAACATCAAATAGTTTTGAATCGATGTAAATAATAATTTACTTTTCTTATCCGCAGTGTTTAAAAGATTAAGGATTTATTTAAAAAGAGTGTGATATAAATATAAACCAACATAAAAAACGCTAATCAAATTATGTATGGGTTATTAATAATAGGTTCAATTGAACAATATGTACAGTAAGCTGGGTTGAAAAAAAGTTGTCAATGTTACCGCCTCAGATGAACAGTTAGGCCAAAATATTTTCATTGGTTGCAAAAAAAAATATATTTATATTTTTGTGGGCGTGGGGTTTGGGGGCTTTTTCCATCTATGCGTCGTAACAACATCTTTGTTAGTAAGTTAGATACATTGATCTATGACGCCGTCTTCCAGCGGTTCTCAATATTTTATTTTAATAACCCCCTATGCAGACAAATGTCTGATGTAGGTTTGAAAAAAAAAATAAGTTGATCTCCATAGAAAAACATTTCTGTAGAATTAAAATCTAATATCGCAAAGACGTCTCTCAATAATAAAAATATAATTCATATAAAAGTACATGCATGTAAAACATACTTTTCTTTTTTAAACTTATTTCTACCTAAGCCCCAAATATTATTGCAACATTTATATAAACCGATTATGCTGACGTTGGGACCGGCCATGGCATAGTGGTTAGAACACGCGACTACCATGCGGGAGATCACAGGTTCAACTCTTGGCTCCAGTCATCTTAAAAAAAAAACAAATTTTCTTTCATTGTCGGCTCCCCTTGAATGTTGTTGACAGCAACTTCGCAGTTCAAGTGTCGAGTCAATCGGCATGTCTAATAAGAGCTTCTCAAACAGTGACGTTCGCATTTGTCGATAAACAAGTAGGTGCCGTTAGTTGTGCATCTAAAAATAGAAAGCGTGTTAATTCACAACAACGTGAAAAGCTATCCCATACCTCATTCATGGGCTGAAAAGGGAAATTAAGTATAATCATTTTGTAACACTCCATTGTACAGTTTCTATAATTAGATACAATTTCGTAGAAATGCCAACATTTTCTAGGAAAACTATAATCATTTTGGCATTTAATGGAACTATTGTGTCTACAAGTGGAAACTAATTATATTCATTACTTAATTAATTGCTATTATCTAAAAAGTGAATAGATTGTAGCTACGTATGTTCCTTCAATTGCATCTTATTAACATCAATATGTAGCTGCTCATTCGTTAGCACCTTGTTCAGAACAGCAAGCGCGACCTCATTTGGAATCATTCGGAAAAAATCAATAGAAAATGCAAATATGTACTCAAATTATTTACATACATCACATACAGGTTGCGATTTTCTATAATAGATAAGCGACAACTGTGAGTAGCTCAAACGCTTCAGATTCAATTCTCCATTGGTGATGTATCCCCTCAATATAGAACTCATTGCACTTTTGCGATTCACATGAGTCATCAAACGTCTAATGCCGTCAGAAATTCTGAACTCAGATGCCTTTTTTACTATTGTTTGGTTTTTTTCTCTGGCGCCGATTTTCAGAAAACAAAAACACAACATGACATCCTTAAATGTAGATATGTCTGACCTCATTGTCGATGTTTAGCTTAAAAAAGATCACAAAACAAAGCGGTTTGCGAAGTTAATGTTATCTGTAATCCACCGGCCACCGGTCGCCGGTTCATTAATCATCACAAGATGTTCTCGTGTCTGAGTTAGTTGTCTTTATGGGAGGTGAGCGGATACATGATTAGTGTTCAAACGTCAGATGTACAACATCTTGTATGGTGTAAAAACAAAAACAAACATGCGACAGTAAATTTTAAATTTCTCTTTTAATTATGAAGTATGATATCAAATTTATTGAAACCAAAGGAGTAGCTCCAGATACGATAATCATGATACTGTCAAACCTGGGAGTAGACGTCAGTATTAGGAAGCTTGTGTAAGATTTTCTTATAAAGAGACGTGGGCCAAATTAGGGTCGTCAAATTTATATAGATTTGTCAGTAAGGGTACCTCCCAAGGTGGTATAATATACACTAGACCGTATCACCTTACAGGCACACAAAAAAAAGTTATCCGTACACCAGCGAATATGAAACATTGTTCCAAGGACATTTCAAAAAAAGTGTTCCGTTCTAGTACTTACCCCCCAAATCTAATTTCCTACCACCATAATGTTAGAAATTTATAGCTCGCGAAAAACCATAAAACTTTTACGAAGAAAGTATGTCGATAAATACGGCACAACTATCTAAAAAATGTTTTTATAAATTCAATGTTGCAGATCGTAGGGGTCACCTTTTTAAATTTGTCATAGCTTCAGTATTTAAATTCAGATATTAAAGTATGATATATCGATGTGTTTGTCTGTGGCAGACCAATTTTTTTTAATTCAAATGTTTATAACTAAAAAGGCGACCCCTACGTTCGGCAAAAAAAAAAAATTTAAATGTCCTTGGAACAATGTTTCATATTCGCTGGTGTACGGAGAACTTTTTTTTTGCGATACGGTCTAATATACACCCAATTATGAAACATCTCTCTGAACGGTATTCTGTTCTCCTTAGAGGAGCTTGGTAAAGAGGTTGTCGTACAAGCAGACGATGTGGCAATATCAGTCAGGTAGAAGTTCCTTAGTACACTCAGATACATCTTTCACAGAGCCCTTCTCACTATGGCGAAGAGGGCCTCGGAGTAATTTCAAACAAAACCGAACTGCTCTTTTCACCAGGAGTTATCAGATCCAATCTGTGGAACGAACCTATTTTCTTGGGAGGCAATGAAATTCCTTTTGCGGACTATACAAAGCACCAATAGGTAATATACTCAATATTCTCAATATCCTAGAAAGAGCGATAAAGGCCACGATCGTACTATATTTGTGTAAGAGAGCAATAGGTAAGCAATGGGACTTAAAGCCTCGCCTTGATCATTGGTTCAACGAATGGCCAGTCTGTGTACCACTTGTGGCGCTCTGCACCACCCCATAATCAGACTAAGAGACTGTCGCAATGGCCGAACAATGGTTATGGTCGCTGTGTAATTCTTAACATGATGCCTGACACAGCATGCATTACTGAATACACTCTGGCTGATCCACTGCTCGATAACAAGTAACATACTCTTATACCATTAACAAAGTGGCAGAATGGATGATATATAAGGTGCTCACCCCATCTCCGACACATAAGCTGTCACCCAAACTCTGGATTCAGTCTTCCTATATCTAACATCGGCCCTGGATTGCCGCGAATCTTTCAACAATATGGCTGAGCATTTCAGCATCCACATTATGTGGGTGCCAAGCCACAGGGACATAACATCTCTTCAGTCATAGAGCATTAGGTGCTTCACTTGACAAACCGATTAACTCCACTTTTAGATTTTTAAAACTTTAGTTTTTAACCACTTACTGATTCCATATTTTTGCTGTTTGTCGATCAGTATAAAATCAATCTACGGCTACACCCAATCACAATCGCCACATTCTATCCGCAGTTATCTTGTAGTATTTACTGATGGTGCCACTACTATTAGGGGCACATACATATCACTTTGCATATGAATCAACAATGGTGACTTGTACACCAACCCATTCATGGTACGTAAAGACCTTTGAGCGTATAATAGTTTAAGCCCTACGCGAATCACGGCGCATTCCACCCAGTCAGTTAAATGGTTCAACTTATTGATATGGGATCAATGACCATACGCTGAGAAACGACGTTTGAAGCAAAACAAAACGGCATATAGCACACCACACGACCGAGGCCTCCATCCTAACATCCCTCAGTCCATTCATAAGTCAATCTGATGCCGTTTGTTTAGGCTTAGGTGGATTACGAGTACTTGGATCTGTTACGAAGTGTTCTCGCCATATCTGATGTTATGGAAATTGTGAATTTAATATCTCAGGGAAATCAATTAAACAACATTTAATTATAACAAACATTGCTTAGTTTGCCAATCGTCGTTTAGAACGACAGCACCGACAGAAACAATAAAAGTTGTTTGCAACCGCGCCAGAGATTTTCTTACCCAAAGATGGTGGTGGTGGTGGCGGTGGTCGGTTCCATCCGTTTCTAAAGTAGGCGAGTTGAGTTTATGTAAAACCAAGCAAAATCGAATTCGATCAGATAATTTTAACAGGTTTTCTGATGTGGCAGCATTGTGAGACCCACATGCATATTTTGCATTTCGTATGAGGATGAGAGACGGAAAGGTGTTAACTGAAGCAAGCTAGTACTGATGGATGTAGGGTGTGTGTGTGTGTGTGTGTGTGGATGCAGTGCAGATGTGAATGCACTCCATATACTAGTGCTCGCTGTTAAAATCGGCGGAAATTGTTGCAATTTTTTTTGGAATTTGTTTTTCTACCTGAGTGATTTTCTAAATCATTAAGATTATCTCTCTACTCTAGAGACATGAAATTGTAGTGGGCCGATCAAGAAACTACAGCCGCCAGTGAGGCGTATAAAGCGCAATACTATGGAGAAACAATGAGTTCGGTGCACTCTTCCCCCACAGGAACTATGGGATGGATGTTGTCACGAGCGTTTGGTTTCTGTTATTGCCACAGCGTCACATCGTCATATATTCTGCTTAATTAAGATTATTAGATCATTCGTTATGCTCGATTAAATGGCAATTGTCTCGTTATCGGAGTTTATCCGCAACTTTGTGTGTGTCTTGGTATAAAAATGCTGCTGCTGCTGCTGGTGCAGCCAACATCATCATCACGTTATACTTTGATTGGATTCGATTAATATTGGAGCGTTAACAATCGTGACTTTTATTTATTGAAAACAGAAATATGCCGAGTGCGATTTGTTTTATTTGCACTGGAAAAAAAGGAGCGGCGCAGTCAGACATCACTCAATATTGTCAAAAATTGTGTTAAACATAAATTATGCAGTACGTCTCAAAGACAACAAAGTTATTTTAGTAACCAAGGTGACATGTCAGCAAGCAACGCTAGGATTGTCAATAATTTCCTCAGCCTAATATTGATGCGAACGGTGTAGCAAAAATTATCTGTTAAAAAGAGTGTTTTATTTTTCAAGTAAATTATCAGTTTGACAAAAAAAAAATAAGGGACTGAGTATTTGTACTGTCTAGAGGCAAAATGTCATGTCTTTTTTCTTCATTGTGTAGGTAACAAATTATCAGTTTGCTGAAAAACAAACAGTCTGGGAAAAACTATTTCTTTTGACTTACTTAACATTCCATTCCGTTAAAATACAAACTATGAAACAATCGTTGCAGAACACTTGACTTTAGCTAAAATCATAATCTGACCATTAATCAAAATTAGCATAAGATGAAAAGAACTTAATATTTTTATAAAATTACTGTTGTTTAGTTTAAACGCTATCTATCTATCTTTTATTAAATTAATGTGTTTAAGTCATCAATTACCATCGATGGGTAACGTCTTTTTCCATTATACGTTTCAAATCAGCCGTCATTATTGAGTGGTTGAAAGTGTATATGGCAGAAAGCTATTTTTGAAATTAAGTTTAACATCCATGTAAGCTGTAAATTCTAGAGTGTTCATTTTAATTACAGACAATTTGATTAAAGTCATGTGTCTAGCTGAGTTCGATCATACCAAAACCTGATAGAAACAAATATTAAAATAAGATGAAATACCTAAATTTTATAAACAATTTATAATATGATTAATAATTTTATTATGTTTGCCCTCTTTTATTTTTTTCCCATAAAATCGACCTTCTTGGTTTTAATTTTTGTGCCTTAGTAATTTTTGTTTTAAATTACTTACAATGCTGAATCTAGAGTATATAATTTGTTACATATATATAATAATTCCATATCGTCACCTGAAATGCAAAAAGACGTAACTCTCAAAAAATAAAAATTCGTTTTATGATCAAACTAAAACGATTAAAACCCAACTATAGTCTGAGGAAATCGATTTTAACTCGTAAGCCCCTAAAAATATTTTTTTTTAGTTATCATGAGTACTTTTTAAAATTATTTTCTTTAAATATTCTTTTCAGGGGTAGGCGCTTAAATCGATTTTTGCAGACTATAGTTAGGGTTTCGGATATGCTGTCTTCGGCAAAGTTGTTTTAATAAGTCAAACTTATCCGAAAAGCCAACTATATCTTGTCGGTAATCTATTTAGCCTTACCTAAGAAGTAAAACTGACCGCCTCGTAGTTAAAAATAAGTGTTCCGCACACAATTCCGAATCAACTGAGTCCTCAAAATACGAAATCTGCCATGTCGTTTAAGAGATAGACCCAAATTATCAAAAATTGAAAAAAAAAACTTGAATCGAGAGGTTTACCACAATATACGATCTTGTGTGGCAATAACAAGAATATTCGTTAATGGTTAAATCAAAATTTATTAAATGTAAACTTGCTTCATCGCAATCTCGATTCATCCAAAAGAATCTTTTGTTCGTTTATCATAAATATGTTATTATTATTAATTGAACTTGAAATTTGCATATTATAAAACTTTAAAAACATTAATGTTAACCTTTCAGCTATTGGCAACTAAGTAACTGAACATGGGGGTAATAAATATTAATTCTGATTTTCAATAAAATCAACTAATGACACTGTTGTCGACCCCCTACAGCCTATATTATAAGTGATAATGGCGAGTGGAAACTAAGAAATACATATATGCTTGAACGCACTTAAAAAATTTCAATTCAATACTATAGGGCATTGTATATTCGTTACTTGCCATAGATATCTTACAATTTCAGCGGTTCTCCCATCAAAGCATGAGAAGCATAATTAACGTAAATGTTTGCCATTTTGTTGATTTCATTAAATGATTTTCAGTTTAACAAATTAAACTGTGAATTCACTGGGCGAAAATCAATAACGAAACGTGTCGGAAATATTAAAACAACACAAACAAAAAGGAAGTACTACACTAATGGCAAAGTCGTAATAAAAAAATAAAAATAGTGAAATTAACAAAAAAAAAAGATGACTTGAGAAACATGTGTAATGTCATCCACAAATGGGCTGCTGTATGTTATAATCGATAAGCGGAAGTCTCCAAAGAAATATCAAGGGACAAAATTCAGAATTTCGTGGGAAATATGTTAATACCACATATAATTTTTCAGTACAGCTACATCAACAGATACAAATAACAACAACAACAGTTGTTACAAAGTTCAAACAAAATTTTCTGTCGCTATCTCGCGATCTAACAAGAGTTTTTAATGACCGATCTTTTCAGTTACAACTGCTACACAGTTTTACAATTAACTTAATTAATTTCTTTACTTAACATTGTTTTTACTTACAGCTGACAACTTTTACCTACACCTAATATGAACTTGTGGTGCGCAGTAAGTGAAGCACCTAATTGATAGCGTGCGTAACGTCGCGTTGCTCGTCAGAGACACATTTCATGGCTCAATTAAGCGGTATTTATCAAAAATTCCCCAAAACAAAACAAAAATGTATCTTATTTATAAATAAAGTCATTAGGTGTACACATACATACATGACATTCGCATATACATACATATGTATGTACCAAGTATATACAAATAAATAAGGAAATCTCTTATAAATGTTGTCATCAAATGAAGTTACGAATATGTATTTTATATTTAACTGTTAAAACATGAGATGACTTTCAAGTTAATGCAAACGAAATAATGCGATTGGAAACTTCAATTAAAGTCACATTAAAGCGTAACAACCCAAATATCCGTAAATAAAAGACCCAACAACCACAATAAAAAATAAAATAAAATAAGTTAAGTAAATAAATAAAGAAATAAAACAAAATAATTATTCATTACCTGTATACTGCGAGTTGATGGAGCTCAGATTGTCATCGCATTCACGACTCATGCTGTTTGTATCTGAAAGCAAACACAGAAAAGAAAAAGAACGCAAAAAAATGCAAACAATAAGCAAACAAACATAACAATCGTGCAAATTAACAAAATAAAATAACATAACTGTAAATATATAACTTCGTAAAATAAAACAATAAAAGAGGATATGTTAAAAACAATAAACGTTTCAATTAGAACAAAGTTTAAAAAACAACATTTCAAAGCGACTTGATGTACAAGATGTACCAACAATACAAGGCGGTTGCATCATTTCATGTTTTTAGTTCAGTACTGCCAAATATTTGTCAGTAAACATCCAATGCATCAAACAGACACATTCTCACACGAAATTATAAAAATACTTGTTAATGTGTCGATGATGCCACCATATTGTTTTGGTACGCCTTGCCTCCGCCATAAAAATTAAACGAGCAAACAAAGTATTGTCTCGACATTAAAAAAAAGCGCATGCGCAACAGTTTAGTAGCATATTTTTAAGGTTAAAATTCTATAAAGCAGACTAACTTAGCAGCACTGCAATTATATATCTTTTGTATCGACAGAAAGAAATGTAATAAACGGCATACACAGAAATTAAATTTTTCTTATAGAATATGTGTATTTGCGTTTGAAAATATAGGGCTGAACCAACAACCAGTACAGAAAAACTGATAAATACCCTCACCCAATGTAGGATATTGTTTAATTCCTAAGTTATTGAAATTACTTATGTATTATTATTTGCCTGCTTGTGGAAAGTAAACGGTTGGAGATAGGACTTTCAATCGTAAGACATGCAGATATGTAGTAAAACTGTATAAAAAGTGCAAAAATTGTTAGCAAATTCGTCAAAAAATTCACTATTTATTCAATTCACTATATATGGTACCAACTGAGAACTAAGGAAAGTCTCTTTAACAATACGTACAAAAAGCTTAAAAGGTATTCTTATTTTTTATACCTCTGGGTGTTTTTTTTTTTAATGTTTTGAGGATAAACTTTATTTTACGCGAAATTGACTAATTTGTATCGGATATACCAGTAGGTGTAGCAGAACGTATCCGATTTTTTTTCGTAAATCAATGTTCAGTAAACGTTTACCTTGTGCAAATTGGACTAAATTTAGTGTACTAGCAAAAAAGTTATGCAAGTAATGGGGGTCAATTTCGGTCATTTGCATAGGATGTACCAAAAGGGTTATGTCAAATAGTTTGCCCATTATAACAAGATAAGTTAACTGAAGCAATTTAAATATCATCCAGTTGTCTCTTTGCAAGTTATGGAAGAAATATTGTTTTTTTTTTTCAGAAGGTATCGGCCGATATAATCCATATTCATTACTGAGTCAAACTCCCAGTGTACTGACAAAAAAGATATGTATGTAAAACTATAAGGGTTAAATCGGTCATTTGTATGGGAGGTAACAGAAGGGGTGTGGCAAAGGTTTCGGTTTTCTTGGCGTTAATCTACTAATACAAGGTAATTAAACGGAACAAATTCAAAAATCATTCAGTTTCCCTTTGGAAGGTATGGAAGATATGTTGCTTATCCAAAAATACGTAATTTTGTATGTGAGCTGGGGTTACTCAGCCCATTTACAATCCTATTACATTAATTTAAAAGGGCAAATACGAATGATTAAAATATAATAAAATAGAATAGAAATACAAATTAAAATTTTGATGAGTACGTTACGGTGACGTCACTAACGAGTCTTCTAACCAAAGATGAAACGCGTATGGCCAGACAGACCGTGGAATTTTTCAAATAATAATATCACACATAATTTTCTTAATTAATCAGCTCGAGGAATGAATGCAAGTAAACATAGAATTACTGTTTCTTTCTCCACTCAAAAAATTTTATTAAGTCAAACATTTACCAACAAGCGACCAAGCCGTTCTTTAACGATCAATTTATTATAAAAGCAGCACTAACTGGACCAACAAAATTTGTTTTTTACTGCCCCTGTATTTGGTTTCGAACACATTCAGAAACCGTTAAAACCAATTTGTATATCAACGAATGCTACAGCAAAAAAGGCTGACACTAACAATTTATTTCAAATTTATAACTTCATACGTAAAACAACTTAATTACAAATTTGATTTGCAAAACACCTTAATAGCGCTCAGCTTGCCGCTCAAGCCCCTCTACTTCAGGCAAGCGTAGCAATTTGGCAAAAGGCGATTAGACCTGATTAGAATGGCTTCTAAGAACAAATTTGCAAGCAGTGCTGTTGTTGTTTTCGATTGTGTCAAATTATTGTAATTATTTGATAAAAAAATAAATAATAATTTGATTAATACGTTTAGCCAGCGACATGTGTTTTCCATATGTAGATAGAGAGATGTTTTTGGTTTGGCTGTAGGTGTGGGAGTTTTTGAGCTCTTAAATCGGCCACACGCCGCTATTTTTGTTTGGGTGTTAATCAATAGCATCTCTGGAATCTTCGTGGTGATGACTTCAATAGTTAGCCTTAATGGGATTAACATCGTGACAGCTGTCATTTGAATGTAATCTTGCACAAATGATGAAATCATTTCTCTAGGTAAAATAATTGGAAACATTTTGTGTTATGAATTCTATTAGAAGTTAAGGCAAAACAAGCTTTTTTCAAAACAGAGCACAATGCCGTATTCAATATTTAAATTGTTAACTGAATCTATAGATTACACAAGGGAACAAGGTATTTGTTGTTTAAGAACTGAATATTGTTTTAAAGGTAATTTTGGACGCTGAATCCAAATCTGCACTTGGTTTTTTTGTATCAGCTCGACTTTTCGCGATATACCGTTATGTCCAAAACTAAGGCACTTGCACTACAAATATTTAAATAACTTGAAAACGGTTCACCATATTCAATTAAAAAAAAACTGAAACTCGTTAACAAAATTATCTTTAATCCGTGCCTACATTGTTTTAAATTTGGCCTAGTAGTTTCAGAGATATCGTTGTAGTTTAAAAAAAAACCAACAATTTCACAAAAAAAAATTTGTTTTTTAAAAATTCATAAAAAAAAATAATGCAACAAAAATCACAGTGTTGGTCTTAAAACATTTAGTTTAATATAGTTTGAATCAAATGAGCTTTATTTTATTGAAATCTGTGCACAACTTTTGATTTTGTCAACAATTTACTGAGATAACTAAATTTACAAAAATCACGATTTCCATACAGAAATAACATTTATTAATATGTTTGTGAAAGTGCAAACCTTAACGGATCGTTATGAAAATTTATCAGTATTAATATTTTTCGAAACGAACTTATGGGATTGTAAATGGGCGGAATAGCCCCACCCCTTCTGGTACCTCCCATACAAAATTACCTATTTTTGGATAATTAATATATCTTCGATAGCTGCCAAACAGACTACCGGAGGATATTTAAATTTGGTCAGTCTATTTATCTTGCAAAAGTAGACAAACCCTAAAAAAAACCGAAACCGTTGCCATACCCCTTCTGGTACCTCCCATACAAATGACCGAACTCACCCCAATAGCCATACATACATATCTTTTTTGTAAGTACACTGAATTCAGTCAAACTATGCGTACGTTTTACGGTTATGAAAATATGAATCAGGAATGAATTTGCACTATATCGGATTACCCCTTCTGGTACCTCCCATACAAAATGACCTATTTTTGGAAAATTAATATTTCTCCCCGAAATCCAAATTGACAACTGCCGATTAATTAAATTTGGTCAGTTAATTAATATTGTAATAGGAGGCAAAACTATAAATTTAACTATAAATAAATTTGCAAATTTGTCATGATTTTTAAAAATACAAAATTTTAATTTTTTTTGGGTAGAAACAAATAATGCATAAAATCTGTTATCACCGAACTAAGCATAACTCATTAAATTTTCAATCGATTATTATGTACATTAGACCGGGTCACCAAAAAAAATTTCCAAAGTCTAGGGCAAATATTAAAGATCACCTCGAGACAACTTCAAAAAAAACAACTTCCTTCCCCACCCCCCGGAAAAACAGCCAAAATCGTTTTTTTGTCACTGCTTTTTTGTTTGTGGCTCAATCGTAACATACAAGACATCGGTGTATAGGTCTCGACGAGTACTACATTTGTCCTATAGATGTCGCTGACATACGACATCATCTTGTAATGATGGCCTCATTTAAAGCGATTTCTACCCCTAAATTTTAAAAATATTTTTTCCTAGGATTAAAGCTCTTTAAAAACCAAAAATATTTTACTTTGGAAGTATAAAGTTTTATCAACACTAATATTTTTTCCTGTTGCTTGCATTATTACAGAAAATTATTGCATACTTCTTAGCGATATTGAAAAAAAATGAAATACAAGTTATTGCATACTTTTTAGCGCAAACAGTGTTTTCAAAAATGCGATTGAAGGTATTCAGTGTCACCTATATTCAAGAAACGAAATTATAAAGATACCTTCTCCACAATTGAAGTATTAATAATAAAATATAGACATAACTTTGCACTTGTATTCTTCCCATGCAATTTGCAACACTGAACATTTGTGCGAAATGTAAGTGAATCAGCGCTTGGAATGACTAATCAATATGAAAATTTTTTGCAAAATTAGAAAGTCGTGAACGGAACTTGACCCAATATTTGCTGTAATTACATACATATCTTTGCTCTTTTTGGGATGTTATTTGTAATAAAAATTATATTTCGCCGGTAACTATATTAAAAATGAATTATCTCAAGAAAATATTTAAATTTTTTTCGATGTCGTTAAGACTTATACAACAATTTTAGCTACAAAGTATGGAATCATTTTTATACAAATTTTCCGTCAGCTCTATAAAGTATGCAATAATTTGCGATAATAATGCAAACAACATAAAAAAATGTGTTTGTTAATGCTGTAAATACATCTTATCATACGTAACTTTTATGTTTTTGAATAAAACTGTATACTTCCAAAGCAAAATGTTCTTGGTTTTTAAAGGGCTTTAATCCTAGGAAAAAATATTTTTAAATTTTAGGGGTAGAAATCGCTCTAAATGAGACCATCATTACAAGATGATGTCGTTTGTCAGCGACATCTATAGGAAAAATGTAGTACTCGTCGAAAACTATACACCGATGTCTTGTATGTTACGATTGAGCCACAAACAAAAAAGCAGTGATAAAAAAACGATTTTGGCTGTTTTTACGGGGGGTGGGGGAGGAAAAAAAAATTTTTTTAAGTTGTCTCGAGGGGATCTTTTATATTTGCCCTCGACTTTCGAGAAAGAAAAAAAATTGTATGGGGACCGACCCGGTCTAATGTACATACATGTTTTAGAAAGCTGCTATAATATTATATTCAATAATGCTAATAAAAAGAACAATTTGC
The DNA here is from genome assembly GCA_964034835.1 of Muscina levida. Lineage (NCBI taxonomy): Eukaryota > Metazoa > Arthropoda > Insecta > Diptera > Muscidae > Muscina > Muscina levida. The sequence continues at coordinate 77,596,531 of OZ035881.1, forward strand.
CCACAACCGATAAACGTTCAGCGTGAAGAAAATTAAAATGTGTAATTTTTTTTTTTTTTTTAATAAAACAGCATTTACTCAGTCATTTTTTTTGTGATATTAAAAAATTTGTTTTTTTTCAAAGGTAACAACGATTAAAAAAAAAAATTTAAAATCCGGCTTATGAAAAAAAATTATGATTTTTTGAACTATAATTTTTTGGAAAAAAGTCGAAAATACGATTAGAACCTGTAACTTAAAAATTCGAGCTGATGGAGAAATAGGGAGATTAGATTTAAAATCAGCGACCTCAAATTAGTAAAAAACTGTTATAGAATTCCAAACAACACTCAAAAAGTTCCTTTTTGTTCCCTTGTGTTATTCATTACTAGGGCGACCATTTTTCAGCACGAAAAAAACGGGTTTCAGTACTTAAAACAGCATGAAAAACCCTTGAAATAAGCACGATTAATTTTATTTTCAGCATTTATTCCTTTTTTTATTTATTGAAAATCAAACAAAAAACAATTTCACATCTATTAAAGAAGTAATAAAAAAACAATAATTAAATTAACAAAATTACTCAATCGGGTATTCATACAAAAAAAGTAATTTTCAAACCAAAAAAATAAATTCTTAAAGTGAGATTATACCTTGGTCAATGTCACGAATACAATTAAGCACTAAGTGCATTTTTAAATTTTCCAAGGTGAAACTTTTACGCTGGTTTGTAAAAAAATTTCCATATACAGAAAAAACACGTACCACGTCACACGATGAAACGGGAGCGTATTTAAAAAATGTTGATTCAGCAGGCGAATTTTCCCATAAACGCACTTGTTGTTTGGAATTTTTAAAAATTATATTGTTGATTTCCACAAAACCAGGATTTCGCGCACGAACGGCAGTAATTTTTTTTAAATAATTTTTATCAGATGTTTTTCTATAGCATGTTGAATTGATTTTACTGTTTCCAAGCTTTCATTCAATGGCAATCCGCTTGACTCAATTTTTGTGATGGCATGGCGGATGCACTTAAAGTTTGTTTTTATGATGGAAAAGTCGGATTTCAAATTTTCATTAGAAAGAACCTCTTTGCTTTATCGCAATGCTTCAGAATCATTTTCGTTAAACTCTTGACTGACTTCCCTCATGTCTTCCAAATAATTAGTATAATACTCCGCTGCTTCCAATCACGTTCCCCATCGTGTCGTTATTGGTTTAAGTAAACATATAGAGGTTTCATTAGTTTAAATTTTTGTTTTCGGTAAGGCGTCTGAAAACTATAGGAATATATCGAATCGAACGATCTAAGATATCGATAAAAACTGGGCTATTACAAAACCTTGAACACAGGCTGTGTGTAAAATAAGAGGATAGTTTGAAAATTTAATACTAACTGTCATATTTTTATGAACCGCGAGGGCTTGTGATATGTAAAAATTTTTAATTGATAGAAACATATTTTATTAAAATGTATCCAAAATTTAAATAAGGACAAAAACAGCATAAAAAAAGCACAAACCTTTTAAATAAGCAAGATCGCTTGAAATCGTTAAATTAAGCAGCATCAGCAATATTCAGCATACGCTGAAAATTGGTCGCCCTAGTTATAAAAAATGAATGAAGCTGGGGATCAAAGCCAATAACGAACCATAGAAACTGCAGGAAAAAAATAAAAGAACAATTTGCAATACCGATAGATTTTTCGCTTATTAATTTCAAAATTTTAAATGTTCTTTCAATCTAGTGGAAAAGGGAAAAGGGCGACAAAACAAACATCTACACTGGAGAGCGAAAAATTATCCGCTCCACTATATCTCGGTGCAGATGTACTTGAGGGGCCATAACTCAAAATGGAATATGAGGAAAGAAAAAAAATTCAAACTAAAACTAAAAACTAAACTAGTTAAGTTTATCTTTTTTTGCATTATATTATGGGGTGATCATGAAATTAAACGCAGTGGAATTTAATTACGAAATAGACCAACACCAAATTTAAAATAAAAAACACTTTCTAATAATGTGTATGACTTCTCTTAGTTTGAATAAGTTCAAAAATGGTCACATTCGGTCACACTTTTTTGAGGGTTTTTCGGGTTTGACTTCAAAGCCGCTATTATTGGCAGTATTAGCGGCTGGGGACTCCTTAGAAAGTCCAACCCTAAAAACCCTGATAAATAGTATGACCGAAAGGCATTTTTTAACTTATTCAAAATAAAAGAGGTCATGCGCATTATTAAAAAGTGTTTTTTATTTTAAATTTGGTTTTTGTTTTAATAAAAGGGTTTTATTTCTAATAAAAAACCACTGGGTATAATTTCGTGATCACTCCAAAATGTAAAGAAATGCAAAAAATGATGTAAATGTGTAGTTTTTTGATCCTCTTTCATTCCTCATATTCGGTTTTGGATTATGACCTCTCAAGTAAAAAAAACTTAAACTTAATTACCCTTTACACCCCATGATCGAGGAATGGGATAGCTCCTCGCGTTGTTGTGAATTAAAACGCTTTCTATTTTTAGATTCACAACTAACGGCACCTCCTTGTTTATCGACGAATGCGAACGTCACTGTTTGAGATGCTTTTACTAGACTTACACTGCGAAGTTGCTGATGACAACATCGAGGGGGCCGGCAATGAATCAAATTTTTTTTTTTTTTGCTCAAGTACATCTGCACCGAAATAGAGCGGAGAGTATGATATTTCGCTCTCCAGTGTATGGTAGAAATTAAAAAAAAATCGGTTGAAAATATTCTTCAAATTGTACCAGTAAAAGTGTCAATAAACAAATGCTTACGTTGCGATATAACGAATGGACCTGACAAATCGTTCATTATACGTAGTTTCGACTGTACTTCTACTTTCTCACTTTGTCACTAAATAAAACGGTGTTGGTGAAAAAGCCGATGGCACTGAATGGATTTTTGCTTCCCATATTACATCAATTCGATTGTCAGCATTCTTAAACCGAATCGGATTTTCAAAACAGAATTTATATTTGAAATTTAAAAGTGTATTTCATTAAACAATAAACCGGCGGTATACAGGAAAAACTGACCATGTCCACTTTTTGTGTTGATGATTGATGATTTAAAGTTTATAGCCGCTTGGGCTTTTCTCCAACAACTACAAAATTACTTCAAATTATTATGAGATTTTTCACAGGGTATAGAATATGAATTTTGGGAAACTTTTGCAAAAAAGTTCTCAAGTACACTTTTTGTGTTTTTAAGTTATTGATGATTTACAGTTTATGGCCGCCTATGTCTTGATACAATTTCTACAAAACTATTTTAAATAGACATACAATTTTTAGAGGGTATATACTATGACTTTTGGAACACTTTTGCATCATTAAGTCTATTAAACAAAAAAGTCGTCAGTTTTTTCACGGTTCCTCCGTGCAGTATGTTATACAAGTTTACAATAGATTTCAGAGGAAGTAAACTATATTTATTATTTGCAATAAAAAAAACCAAGGGCAAAGGAAATTAAACCCCAATAATATTTTGCCTGGCTCTAAAATTAATTTAAATGAAATTGGACCCCAAAAAGAGAAAATAGGCCTCAAAATTTTTATAATAATTTTTGGGAACTAATTTCATTTTTGATTTATCATCATTTTATAATTATTATTTTTGAAATCAGTTTATAATAGAAGAGTTCTTTATTTATCCCATTTTCGACCGAACTGAGTTGTTTAAATTGAAAACTCTGCAAAAATAATGTTATGCAAAATCCCTATAATTACATCCGAAAAAATAAAAGGCATGGAGAAAACATAATTAATTTAGAAGTTAATTAACTACTTTTGTCTAAACTGCAACATAACGTATTTTATGTTCTAGAGCACGTAACAAATTTCAAAATATATTAGTGCTAAATTTTTGAATCCCATACAAAGTAATGTCAAATATTGACGTCTTTGAAATTTCGACTGAAATATATAGGGGCATACCTAAAAAACTATTTTCTCAAATTATTCAAAAACACAAAAAGTGAGATAATCAAGTTTTGAAAAGTATTTCCTTCCAACATTATAGATTTGAAAGTAATTTCACATACTGCAGAATGAAGGTGATACAAATGATAAATTGCGCTAATATTTTTATGTCATATGGTCACTTCTGCCGTTAATCCTTGAATGATCTATAACAAAGGGTCAAATCGTCCTTTAATAGTTTCGTATAATTTCGACTTTTATTGAAAGTAAAAAAATATGTATTATTACAATTAAAATAGATCGCGAAATTACTATATCACAGTACAAAAGTATCAATTTTCGTAAACAGAATATATATTGAAAACGGTTATCTTGTTTAATTATTCTTATTAGAATATCACAATCCAGAAACCAAAAAAAAATAACAGATTCAACATAAGGTTTATGTTGGAAATACAAATTTGTATTCTTTTCTAAGCTAGACAGTTTTCATGCGACATTCTTATGTGGGTACTTGTTCCCTTAAATACTATTGGTAATACTTGTGTAGCTTTTTTTAACATACTCAAGCTAATTAAAGCTCAGTTGGTTTGTTCGTAAAGACACATTTCTGACCATTGACTCTTAGCCTCAATTTCACGCCAGACCATTTCCTTTCCATGTCGCCATATCATGACAACACCGAATGATGGTGATATAATAATGACTCCTCTTAAAACATTCATAGCCAGAAGACAACTGATATTTAAAACTTGTTTCACTTTTAAGAACTAAATCTTAAAATAACATAATAATGCAAACAAGTTTCATCTTAATTAAAAAAACGACAACACAAACCAGAACCAGATTACACTGATAAAGACTTTAACTTACTTTGTACCTGTCAAATTTCTTAAGAGCGTGAATATTTTCCAGTGATTTTTTGTTACGATATGATCTTAACATAAACTTGATTTCATTGCAGCCAGTCAGGCACAAAAGCCTCTTGTGTCTGTTGACATAAATAATAAACAAAAAAAACATCATTTTCTTGTTAAAATTACGAGTATTAAGTAAATACTTAAGAAGAAGCTAAAGCCAATTAGTGACGCTAAATATACAAACAAAAAAGTAAATAAACATAAAACAGCAACAACAACAAACAAACGAATAAAAAATAATAATAGTTAACAAGAGTTGTGAAATTGCCGGCTTCATTATGGAAGTCGATTGTTTTATGATCGAAACGTCATATTAACCCACAAACACAACTTGATGACCATTGTAATTGTTTCCAAATATTAATTTCGTTATACTGCCCTCGAAGAATTGTATGATAACTTCTTTGAACAGATAGAGGGAGTTGTTGTTTATTGCACTAAACTGAACGACCAAAAAATGTAGATGGACGGCCCCCTCGATGTTTAGTCGTCAGCAACTTCGCAGTAGTCAAGTGAATGCTTCTCAAACAGCTGACGTATCCAAACGTCAACATTAGACTGACTAGGTCCCGTTGTGTGAGTCGAAAAATAGAAGCGTGTTAACCACTCAAATGGGAGAAGCTATCTCATATTTCACTCATGGGATAGAAGGAAAATAAAAGACTTTATTATTCATATTTTCCAACCGAATGAGACCGTATTCAACAATAGCATGCTTGTTAGTTTTCTTACTACCCTCGCATCTATGACAACCTTGCAAAATGTTGTAATTTCATATGTTCATATTAATTAAATTTATTATAATTATGTGCACAAATTTTACATAAAATTTCTAATTAACGCTACAAAGTCACAGTACTGACTAGACTTGACATATTTTTTTTCACTTTGGTTTGAGCAATTCGCGTAAAATTAAAGAAGACAATGGAATTTCAATAGAAACAAACAACAACAAATTGAGAAGTATCGCGTATATCGATTGTCGTCTAATGCAACTAAATGGGCTTATAATTGGGCTTGAGCCAATGCAATTTCGTTTGAGTCGCTATTGCGCTGTAAATTACAAGAAGTTAGTTGAGAAAAATTATTGCATACGATTTCGCCGATTAACTCAAATTCAGCAAATTTGTCATTATTGAAGGGTTTATATATGTGCTGGTGTGTTCAAAGTGACACCTGATAAATTATAGCATTTTTTTGCAAGTGAATGACGGTAACGTTTTAAACTAGTGCTGCACAGTAAGCAATAACATTTTTTTTATTTTCAAATTTATCTAAGGAACAAAAATTCGAACACATTTTTTTGGTTACCAAATTTACTTGTATTGGCGCCCTACAAATAGATGAATTTTTTCAACAAATTTAAAACAAGTTTTAAGAAATGTAGACCACATAAAAGAAATTTGGAGTTGAATGAGGTGTGCATTTGAGTTGACTAAGCCAAAATAAATAAATGGCCGAAACTTTATAAAAAACTCTTCCTATGCCGTCTTTAACAAATATAGATAGCAGTGCAGCGTTCCTCAATTTAACACAATATATTTCTGATGTTTCCTTTAAAAGTGCTAATATTACGTTGGATAACCAATTTTCCAAAAAAAAAAATATATATTAACTGGTGGTTGAATTAAAAAAAGGCATTGAAACGTTTACCACAATCTCTCATATCAAAATGGGTTGTATAAAAACAAAGCCCAATTTTTAATAAACAAATTCAAAGAACTAAACTTTCGAGGCGAAATTATTAATAAAATACTACAATAAAAGTTACACCGACACCTTTTACTGACGATGACGGAATGTTGCATAAAAAATTAAGTATTTACGCAAAATTTCCATGGCTAAAAATTGTTATCACTTGGTAAACAACTCTCCCCAAACAACTTTTCGGTGAGATCAAAATAAACATGAAACAGAACCAAGTTTTGGAAACTTTCTGATAATTTGGTTGCTCACACCCATATAAGGTGGTTTTATATGTTATTTGTGTAAATATGTTTTTCTTCTTCTTCTTCTTTTACTCTGTGCTAAATATCAACGCAAAAATAAAAATTAAAAACATTTCTTAATAATCCAGTTTCAAATTACGAAGCGAAACGATGTCATACTCAAATACAATTGCAGAAGAAGATGAAGATAAACTGGAATAAAAGATTGCTTTAACTCAAAGCCAATTTGATTTTATTATGCAATTCTGAAGACCGGTGTCAAGAAACTATCTGAGCGTCAAAACTTATATTATGAAATAAAATCATATACTAAGAGTCAAACTTATCGGTCATGCTCATGCATGATACATTTAGAGTAATTTAAAGGTCACAACTGCCACTAAATTTTAATAATAGACACACTATCGTCAATTGCTTTCGATTTCTTATAAAGTGTGAAATACTAAGATAGTCAACATAAATGTTTGTATCTTTTGGATTTCCATGCAAATTTTAATACACAATCCTATCATAATAATATGATAAAGGTCTTCTAGGTTGTTAGCAACAAAATACACGGAACAAATCTAGTATTTCCTATTTTATTTTATTTATTGCTAATTCTATTTTGCCACCGTTCATCGAAATTCTTAGCTCTGCTCTTAAAGTTCGGCTTTGTCATTGGACTTTAACGCACTAAATAGTCACATTTGCATGTAAATAAGAAAGCGAGCGAAAACAAAAACGAAAGTTTATTATGCGATTTTATGAATATTTATTTTAAAACTTTTGTCAACATTTCCTCTTTTTGTGCCTTTTACTTTGCGGTTTCTTTCCACTGAAAAGGGCCACAATTTCACTACACTCCTAATGGCGGCACGGGCGATCAATCTGTCATGACAGTTCCATGTTATATAAAAAGATCGCTGGAATGCAATCAGGCATGACACGATGGTAAATAGGCATATGCAGAAGATCGAATTCTCAAAACTTGATACATTTCTATAGCCACCGCAGGAAAGTTCATTAACTGACTGACTGCCAGTATGGGTGGTTGTCGATAGCGTGGTATTGTTCGCCTATGACTGACTGACATATTGCTCACCTCCCATATGCTTTTGCTGTTGCTTAGTTGAATGGTAAAGCAACGTACTCTCTGAGCGCCCACCGATCCATGTCTGGAACTCGATCCCCCCACACCCTTTAATGTCAGCCCCTTTGGCTGCCGTATGTGCTGAAATAATTATGGGGGATTTTGCGGTAAGTTTTCTTTTTTTTCGCTCAGCTATTACAAAAGTACCATTAAAACGAAACTAGTAATTTTCTGCGTATTCCTCATATTTTGGTTTCAACGCAAAAACAATTTCTTATCATCGCCGGTGTGGAACCGCTACAACATTGGCTGATTTCATTCATATGCAAACGGAGCAATTGCGGACGCGCAGAGCCAAAGCTCGTAACTAGCGAACGAACATAACCACAGCCAAGAGAAATGCTCAGAAAAGGTAAGAAAGAAGGAACAAAACAAAGCCAAAAGAATGTTATCAAATTGGTTGTGGCATTTCACAAAATAAATAACAGATATTTATGTGCGAATCTGGGGCCTGTTTGCGCGTTGGTATTAACATTTGAATAAATAACAGAAACGTAGATAAGAAGAACCGGCCTCAGAAAGCAAAACGTTCGCATAGAATACGTTGTCAATTGTTTTTATCAACACTTTTTTTTCGAAGCGTTGAACGCTGGTGATTTAATATTTCCCCTCAAGACAATAGAAATCGATTAAGATGAAGACAATTGATGATGGACTGAATATTGTTGGTTGGCTGTGACTACACAGCCTGACTCAATGGGACATATTATCATTGTATCTAAACATTTAATCATTTGCTGATTTGTAGCGGCCTTAGCGTGGAGAATTATTATCTATACTAGACATGTAACTGGTGCGATAAAAAACGAGATAACATAGAGGCATGATAAAAATTCATTTTCCAACTTTCTATTGAGTTAGAAATAATATGAAATTATCTTAAAAATGGTTTCCCAAATTACAATTCTAAATATTTCAATTGAAATTCACTTATAATAAAAAGTTAATGCAAATTTACTTTTTGTTTGTCGTGGCCTCGCATTATTATATCCTATAAATAGACGCATTGGAATATTAAAATGGTTGACATGCAGTGGATTTCAATTTTAACGAAATTTTCGAATTATTAAAGACCCATGTCAAAACGTCGACGTGATGTCGTGTACTATGAGATGACTGTCATTGCCATTAAGCGAGACAAATTCTATAAATAAAATTTACTCATACATTAACAAAGCTCATAAGCAACTGTCGTTACTCTTGGTATAAGCACTCAGTGTAAGCAATTCGTAGTATTCCCATTGAAATTCTCATTCACTTAAGGTTCTACATTGTATAAGTATATAGGCTTGACTAGCAGTAGTTTTCAATCGCTAGCCGAACATCGACCTGTGCAGACCATAAGCCATAAGTTATTTTCAGAGCTTGTGACTACCTTTTTTTAACGTCACCTGTTCCTTCAGATCGGGTGATAATACATACTCACAGCGACTTCGGTTGTCTGTTCCCCCCAGAGCTTCGGCTTCGGCTGTTTGTTCGTAAGGTAGTTTATAAGTATATTATAAGGACAAATGTAACTGGTAAACCGAAGCCGAGCTTATGCTGCAACTTGAAACCAGATCCTGAAATCCGAACCTGCTAGTCGTAGCCGAGTTTAGTCAACGTTCCCAAACCTGCTATACGAATCTAGCACCCAAACTGGTCCTACGAATTTGGCATCCGAACCTGAAACCCGAAACCTGAAATCCGAAACCCGTAACCGAAACTGCTAATCGGAACTTTTGCCAGAATTTCATTAACCGTACCTGTACTGGGCTAATTAAATAGTTCTCGATTATCTGCAAATCGACATCGTTAGCGACTCATAAGTGTAACCAGCGCAGATATTTAGATTCAGCCCGAAAAGCAGATGTTTGTTGCCGTAAACCAATAAGTTATCTGTCGTATTTCTAACACAAGTGTATTGGAAGATAATCAAACCATAATAAACACTATTTATCAGCCCTAGTCAGGGAAATCACTTGTGTTCTTATTTCGTAAGGTTGGTGTGTCCTTATGCAGACCCTGGACGAGATTGAGTATACCCCAGCCAAAGAAAAACCCACGTTACAAGACAAAAATTTCTTGGTAAAATTTTCGCAGAATTCATCGTATATTCCGATTCTGGTATTCGATTTTTGCGAAAAGAAATTGAATCGACCTATTCAGCATATTTTAAAAACTAGAGCTGTCCCAAACATTTACAACATTTTTCTGTGCCATCAAAAGCGATGGCCCTCTGTTCCAAAAGCTGTTTCACATTTTTAATTATAACACCATTCGCGCAATATTTTGATTGTAAATATTTAATTTTATTAATGTTGAAAAGGCATTGTGTTGCAGTCAAAGAACACATCTGTTGAATGTAAGCCACGACGTCATCAGCTATCGTAAAGAAATTCACATGGGGTTTTTTATTTTCATTAAACAGCGTTGTGAGAAGGAATCATCAGAAAAAGAATACCAAGATTATGATAGACTATAGCACACTTGTGTTGCTGTTAAGGAAAGGAAATAAAAATGTCTTAAAATTACGACAGATTATGAGACATAAGACAGTGGCAAAGACGTGGATCAAGTCAGTCATTTATGACATATTTTTATTTTAAAGCCATTGTGAACATGGCTTAAATTTCCAATGTCCGATGCCTTAATTGCATCCAACAACTTTTTGACATATTGATTTAGTTTTGCCTTTGTAGTAATTAACATGTAGCTTCATTTCTCAATCAATTTTATAATCGAAATTAATTAATTCGATCAGACTGGGATATGGGGTGGGGTGACAACAGCGTTTTCAATATATAACTGGAATCTTATTGAAGTGTCACCTATTAATTTGTTTATAACACAACATTTTGATTATGCATAAATTTGGCTAAAATGTATTCAGCAACTTCCCACAAACTTGTTTTTGCAATTTGAGTCTGTTATCCGTCATTCGAAATATGTATCACACAGCGGATGCAAAAAATAAATAATCATGCTAAAGGCGAGACTTTTTTTATTTAATTTGTTATGCTTAGCCAACTGCCCTCGTACTTAGTTGTCTCAATTAGCAAAGAAGTTATCACTATTGGGGGGCGGTAAGACAGTAATCGACGTCGTTTCACTCATCCAACTTTTCTTTACAGCCCCAGCACAAGAAAAGAAATGCCACCTGTACAAACTTTCGTATCTGCGGGCTGTTGTTGTGCGTGAAACTGTGTCTGATCATTTGTCTGCTTCGAATCCAGTCACAAGTGGGACTTGAGCGTTGCCAATAAACACGCGCTCATTCATGCCGCGATTTGTGTGAATGAATGCGAACGAACATGGCAATCGAATCGATAAAAAAGAAAAGAATGTAGAAGAACCGCGACATAGAAACGAAAGCAAACATTTATTATCTGTCATTCATCTTAAAGAACGCACGACTAATGGAAAGTCTGGGCCATTCATGATGGCCGATAATGAAGTGAAGTAGACAAAGCTGTAAACGTGTGAATGCAAACAATTTGAAAAAGCGTAAACGTCCATCTTACAACGTAATTGCTGTTCGCCATTTAACTCCGCAAGACGAAGAACTTTCCAGCGCATTAACACTGTGGATCGTCATTGCTATCATTATATTTCAAATTCTTTTATATTTACCAACAATTGAGAACAATTAACAACAGCTGATGACGGTGACTATTCACATCTGCCTGACACACGTAGTTCAGTACTCATTGTTCAGCGATCTCGCTTGTTGCCAGTGGTTGTCCTTTCGACGCACGAACGCAACGTGATGAGATCAAGTGCGCGGCGGTCAACCTCTGACGCTGTGGTGACTCGATTTGTCAACATTGTATAGAATAACTTTGCATGCTCACAAGTTGTCGCCGTCTGATTGCATTTTGTTTGTATTTACTTCTTCTATTTATGTCAGACGCGATATCGTTTTTAGACAAAACATAAAAATCGGATTTCGATTCGATTAATTAGCGGTTAACCGCAATTTCGAGAATTCATTTCATGGAAGAAATAGAAATTCTATAATTAAATATTAAAACAATGTTGAGCTAACAAACGTGCGACCAATAGTCGTAGTACAAACAACAAGTGACAAATACTACCACCACCCTCCCCCCAACCAAAGGTAATAACAAAATGGATTTACAATGTACTAGTCTGGACGGAGGCAGGTATGAGAGGGTAAATATTTAATAAATATTTTAGGCTCATTTAGATTAGAATTTCATTATTGTGTCACATTTTGTAGGTATAGGATCGATAAGTATATTTTTATGTAGGCTTTAGGCATTTTTACAATAATCATTGAGTCTTATCTATTAAGGTGTGAAAGCAATTGCGTTTTCGAACTGGCGACATCTATGACGTTTTACAGAGTTTACTAGGGTAATATGGAGGCCAATGTGGCTGAAAATATCTCGAATAGTTGCAGAAGTTTTCAAATAGGGCACTGATCAGTGGGCGTTAGTGAAAACTAAAGTCTAGAGTGAGATTAAAGTTATTAATAAAAAAAAGTGTACATTTACCTAAAATACTAAACCTACTGTGCCAAATGAATCATATCAGTATTTTGTTATCAGTTTTTTTTTTAATTTTGTTTTCAGTTGCAATATTGGGCATCGATTGTTGACTATATAAATAAAAAATTTTAAAAAAATTCGGCGCCAAAGTCTTGATATTGGATTGCCCCAAATTTGTTAGAGTCTGATTAAAAATTGGAAGCTAATATGCGCATTAAGGTGGCACTTAAAAAAAAATTGGGAAGTCTGCCGTCTCACCCTCTAGAAATGTGCGAATGGCTAAATAAACAAGAAGGCCCAAAGCGATTGAAAACTTGAAAAACCACGGAACACCATTTATCAGACAGCTTGCCAATTTACATTTTAAATAAATTCTGGGGCTTATTACCTATCCAAAATGATAAAAATTGGCCTACCAATACTAATAATAAATCCTACAAAAATAAGTCAAAATACCTTGGAAATGGAGTTTTATTTCCGGTAGCACCACAAGAATCTGCTGTGAAATTTTCAGCGGATTTGGAAAGAAGAGACTGCGGTGTATATATATAGTTATATATATAAATTGCCACATCTGTCTGCTTATGCCTTGAAAACGCAAACTTTTCGTATTTTGGCACTTTTTTTAACTTTGAAGTAGTTTATAAGGACACCTTTATGTTTGCTATTTTATTCAGAAAGTGCACGCTCTGATGTGTAATAAATCGGTTAACAAATGGTTAAGTTATTCATGTTTTTTGAGGGACGTAACTTACATTTCCCATACTATTTTGCTTTGGTGTTACGGTTATTCCTTTCAACTGTTTGATTTTAGTATGGAAATTGAATGGCGAGTTTGGCAGCTATTTTAACTCATAACTTTGTTATAATTTCAATTTCAATCGATTTAAGCCACCTCTAAATTTATATTTCTTGTTTTTTCCTACTCGCATATCTCTAGGGGGTGAGGCATTAAACACATTTTTCGCTCATATAACTAAGGGCCTCCCTAATGCGAATAGCTGTTCCAGATAAGCAAACACACATTATAACAATGAGTATAATCAAATAACATTGTAATTGAAATACTTGTATCCGTTTAAATAAAACTTGATTCGAAATTTCAGGATACGATCCAACCATTTTATCTGTATGAAAGTCAAAATGGGCATCGATATTCCAGACGTAAATGAAAGTTTGTTTCGTTTTATGAATATTTCCCAAATGTTTCGCTGATATCATTGGCCGTTCGTGTCCTGGATAGTGTTTAAATAACCTCTTATGACACAGTTATACAAAAGTATCGGAAAAAATATGCAGGGGTTCTTATGTCCATAGAGTACAGAGATACTTATAGTTTTACTCGGTCACTGCGTTAGGTGATGATTTTATAGCAGATTTAGTGAAATAACGGTATTCCTAAAATAACCAGTTCCAAAAATTATAAGTCTTCTCTTTGTAAACCGATTGTTCAATCGATTATTATAAACTTTCCTAATTTTTTAAATTACTATTTAGTGACCATCCAAATTCTTACTTACTGTTTTGTATAAAATTGGTTATTTTTTAAACAATATGTGCTAACTCACTTCAACGAAAATACTATATAAATAATCGCACCAAATGAATTAAGTAGATGACGAAATTCTATGAATTCAAATGCAATCACAATTTGGTGAGGGCGTTTGCCTCTAGCACATAGCTGCAAACACACATTTCATACTCAACGCTTAGAGCTGTGGTGGAAAATTTAATTTCACAAAGAAAACAGCCTGAGATAACAAAATGAACATCAGTTATTGAACATGAAATCTTATCAAGAACTAAGAAAGGAAAAACAAAAAACCTTAAACGCAATGAAATCACGAACAAAACGCAGCAGTTACCAGTGAGGTTTGTCGAACACGCGAAATTCGAATACGCAAAATTTCAATTTCATTTCACTCGTTTGAAAATGAAATTATTCCAAAGCAAAAAAACAATAATAAGTTTAGTGAAATGGTGTTAAAAAAAAAGAGCTGGACTGGCTGCCAACACGACAACAACTACAACATCGACGAAATGTAGAAATTTAAAATTTAAAAAACAAAAGTCAAGGTTCGAAACATGTTTAGAGAACGGCAATTGCTAAATCGACGAACGTCTATCTGTCTGTCCGTTTGTCTATCTTAGAAACAGACGAAAAGTAAATGCGCGAAATTGTACAATTTACGCTCAACAACAAGTGGATGACAGACAAACAAAACAAGCAACAATTGTCGAGCACTTCATTAAAACATAAATAATAAATTATAATAATAATAATAATAAACAAACAGACAGACACACGTACGGACGGACAGACGGTCGTAATACAAACAAACCGCCTCGAATTCAACAGTGGATTCATTCACTCGCGGGGCGAGACAAGTGCGAGTAATTGCATTGTTTTGTAATTCAGCTACTACTTGAAATTCAAGTCGAGAATCCAAAACAGAACCGGCGTCAGAGAGTCAAACCGAAAACCAAATACGACAATCCAGCGCAAATATCATCACCGATCCACCGGATCGATAGGTCGCGGAGCGGCTAATAGCTGCAGCAGTCGCAGCTACAAACTACACGATTGATTTCAAAACATTGTGTTTTTTCCAGTAATTCATTTACAATTGTGTTTCTTTTATTGTTGCAGTTGTTTTTTTTTGAGTTGGCAATCAGCATCAGCGTTGCTTCTATTTTTAGATCGTTAAACTTTGTTCACGTTGTTGATCTTAAGGAAAAACAATTGCGGCCATTAAAATAAAACGAACAGTCTCTGTCACGATCAGATATATTTTATGTGATTCTCGGTTTATTTCATTCATTTTTGTTATTTTTTGTAACTTCCAACAAGGACATTAAAACATGAACTTGAAATTGGACACACTTTCGCACTCTAACCATTGTCACTCTTATCGAAACTTAAACTAGGGTTAACACACATATTGCAATATAACGAAAAAAAAATGTAATTCACCTTATGTTATAACAATTTCGTTTATTATTCACAATTCGTTTGTAATCCACAATTCGTCGTTAAACTGAAAATCGTTTTCAAATGATTGCAATTACTTTGCTATTTGCAAATTTTGCTTTCTTTCTTATTGTGGAGAACGCGACCAATACGTCCGTCTTTCTAAGTATCGTAACAGTAACTAAAGTTGCGAAGCGATCGTTGGAGCAAACAAAGTATTCGTGTTAAAAGCAAACACACTGATGAGCATAATACGTCACATCGCCGTACGCTCTTCTCTCACACAGTTAGTTGCTCCCCAATACCGAAGCGTAGATAGGGATGCCATGTTGGGGCTTTTGTTAACTGAAAATGCTATGGTGGTAAAGTAATTATAGTGCCATTTAGAGTACCTTTAAAGTTTTAGTTTTATTTTATCATAATATAGAACGGAAGAGTGGCTCTAAATAACAAATTTGTGAAATCTTTAGTTGATGAATCAGATTATAAAAGCGAGTTCCCCTTGAAATCTATATACAGAATTTCAATACCCTACAATCATGTGAAGACGATGCACATTGACCTTAAGTAGAGTTTCTCTCACGGGATTTCCCGGGCGGGAATTCCCGGGATTCTCGGTCATTTTTAATTCCCGGTTTCCCGGGAAATTCGTCCGGGATTCCCGGGAAATTAAAACACCTTTAGCAGATCAAATTTTAGAAGCTTTAAAGAAGCGAATTGAAGAAAGAAGGGGCAAGCGACTTTATACTTTAGTGAAGTATCTTAAAGATCCAACAGTATTTGATAAGAATGCTTATAACTTATTTCAAACTGCTTCAAAACAAAATGTGATCGCGTACGCTAAAAAAAATTATACTCGTCTTTTTAAAGAAGACGTTATAGACGAAGTTCTGGAATCGGACGAAATTCCTATTTGTGACATTAGTACCGAAAGACCATTTAAGGATATTTTAACCGATGCCAGAACAAATGCAATATTGCATTAAGTAATAGACTAATTTATTACTCGATAAAAAAGGATTTACAATTTTACGAAGCAAGTGGAAAAGCAACGGAAAATGTCACCATTTTCTAGAATGCTCTTCTGACAATAAGGACAACATCAGTTGAAAGCGAGAGAATGTTTTCAACAACAGGACAATTTGTAAATAGAATAAGAAACAGACTGTCTGATGGAACTATTAACGCTCTTTCTGTTTTAAAAACCTATTTTCAAAATGACAAATTAACTTTTATTGTTTAACAAATATTTTTATATACATACACATTAAAATTAATGTTTTTCGTTTGTAATGTTTTTGTTTTACTTGCAGCTTGTACTATATAATCTCATACTGCATAATTTAAAAAAATTAACATAGTTTGTCTTGTTTTTCTACTGCGCGAAAATTCCCGGGATCCCGGGAAATGCAGAAATTTTTCCCGGTTTCCCGGGAAATGAAAAGTCCGGGAAAAAGAGAAACTCTAACCTTAAGTGCAGACGACTCCAGTACAAATGTGTAAAAAAAAATTAATTCAACTTCAGTTTTAATAAAAGATTAATATAGGCCACCTCAAGTATATTGACGACATATGGTAATTTAATCTTAGAATTGTAGAAAGCAGTCAACATTGACTTTTAAAGTGGAAAAAAAATGAAATCATAAATTGTTTTTTAATATTGAAAAACACTAGCAACTGTACTAAAATATACACGAATCATAATCATAATATTTTCTCGAACATCCCTTGTATTATAATCAATTTAAATTAATTTCAATATTTTACAAATACAGAATCCGCTTTTTTTTATTTACGTTATTAGTAAATTTGTAAAGTTGTGTCCTTTAGTTTGATATGCATCTTACCTGTGCAATTTCCCTTTTTTTATTTATAAAAAATATTTTATAATATGGATTTAATCTTAGATAGTTAGATTTTGTTTATAATATCAATTTTATTTATTTATTATTCGTTATTGATGTTTATTTTGACGTTTAACTACATATTTTATAAACAATTTTTAGGGAAGAAGGTTACGCGTTAAAAAATGCTACATTATAACTCCTAATAAAGAATATTTTTATAAATATAAGAAGGCTACTTGCACAGGTGTGTTATATACCAAATACCAAATATACCAGTTAAAAGCACCAGATTTTTTCGAATTTTAAAAAACAAAATTATTATATTATTATACGAGGGTTGTTTGGGAAATTATTAGTGGGTTATATATTTTTAGAATGCTACTGAAATAACATTTAATATGATATACAAATAAGTTAATTTGGTAGGATGTATCAAAATAAAATTATTTTTAGTTATCTTTTTTGGTTTTTTAAAGATAATTTTAGTCCTCTACATACAAATTTAAGAGCAACCGACTATATATGATTAAAAACTGTGTACAAAAAAATTGTTTTACCGATGAAGGATACTGACATTTTTCAACAATTGTACTGGAGTCCCCAACACTTATTACCAAAGTGCATCGCCTTCCCATGGGTGTTGGGTGCTACAATTCGGTCCATAGACTATTAAGGAATGTCCATTTATAATCTGATTTAAAGAAGAAAGATTATTCGACTGTTTCCCAATGAATATTTTTTTCTCGACTCTCTCTTCGGTTAGAAAATGGGAGCAAAAGCGAGACAGGTATCACAAAGATATACATGTACTTTTCTACAAAAGGCAGATTGTACAGGATTTGAAGCTTCAATATCATGCTCAAAAGCTGCTGTTCACAAGCTTTATCTACATTTTCTTGTCTGACGGGGCTTCCATTTTAATAGGGAAGACACTTCCATCTTAACGAACATGCAAACAGAAAAAATTTCAGGTATTGGAGTAACACTAATCTTAAATTACAATCGTACGATGTCATTGTGAACAGCAACAGGCATTATTACTTTTTTAAAGATCAACGAGGACATGCTGTTACACTGTATATAGAATTTCAAAGATCGTGGTTTCAGCAAGTTGAGGCAGCATGTCACACCTCTAGCTCAAAATTTTTGAGCGGAATTCAAAAGAGGTGACACTATACCCAATGGACTTTTTTGGGGATACCTTAGAAGTAAAGTGTTCATCTGCAACCTAGTGCAACCCAGAAATTCAAAACATTTTCCGAAGCACCTGTCAAACCGACATTGAAGGTTTCGGCTCCAGGTTACAGCAGTGTCAAAACAATCAAGAGTCACAAATAAATGAACTGAACATATTACACAAAGATGTAATAAATTGGACTTAGCGCTTTTGATCCCCACCGATGTATTATTACTTTTAGTACTTCACTGCATTAAAATATAAATTTTCAAAAAAAGTGGACTCAGAGCCTTTGCATGTAAAGCCAGCGATATACCTATTTGTGTACTTTCACAATTAATAAAATGTTTTTATATCTTTTATCAAACTAATTTTATCATCGTTTGAAAAGTAAAGAAATTAGGTTTACCCAGTGAATTTAACATATTAACTGCTTTCGATTTATTTAGCCCGAATATAAATCCACCCGCAGTCTTTGACAAGGATTAAAGATGACATTAACGCGTATATTTACTTTTTTTTAATTTTATTAATTTTTTTACTTTGAATTGTTGAAATTTTTTTTCTATAATCAAAAATCATATAATTTTAAAAATCACTGAAAATCTTATCCTGAATCGAAAAACAAAATCATTTGCATATACATCTGGTGTAAGATTTATTTCGCTTTGGTTGGCCATTAGTTTTCTAACATTGTTGAACTAAAGTTTTTAAATTTCTGAAAATCATCTTATAATTTTGAGAAAATAGCTGGATAAATAATATTTATTTATTTAATTCCATCTTTGCGTTGGCAACTCTGAGGTAAAATTCTTTATTTGGCTGCTCCATTCATAGGTAAACTTCTCTTGAAGTGAGTTTTATGAGCCAATGAGAGAATATAACAATTGACAAAGTTTATTTAACTGTCTCTTTAAAAAGTTTGCGCTCACAATACACAGACTTTCGTTCAAGTTGTAGGTGTGCGAAAAATGGAGTTACATATCTCTCAAATACATATGTATATATATCCTTAGCAGTAGGGGTGCCAAGTGTTTTTTTTTTTGTTCTGTAGTTATCATTGTAACACTAGGCTAAACTGAGCAAATTGTTATTTTCTTAAACATTATCCTGTGATCGTCCGTATCTGGCACTATTACCATTTTGGAGGTGGATAACACTATTTAAGGTTTTTATCATTTGTTTGGCATCTCTACATAGCAGCTATTATCAATTGACTTGAATGACATTAACGTTTTAAGACATTTCAATGCTTTTACTCCGTGTTTGTAACGCTAAGATGTCAATTGCTTCATGAATGGACATTGTAGTTCACATTTCTAACACGATGCGATCGATGAATGACGATGATGATGATGTAAATATTTGTAAAATGCGTAGATATTGTACAGTTCTAGGCAAAATAATAACACTTATGAGGTAAAAATGGTCTTTTTTGTAGTATTTTTAAATAAATATATGGGCAATTCCATAGTCACATATGTGACAGTCGTACGTTTCAATGAGATGAGAAACAATGAAAAATTTGATTTTGTTATTACTTCTTTTTCTTTTTGTGTAATACTTAAGAAGCTCTATATAACTGTATAAACTGATGGTCCTAAAATATAAGCAAATAAAGAGGGATACGTTACGTGACAAAAATAGAAGTCAGGTTTTTCTTCTTTCACAAAAACACAAACGTGTGCGAATTGAGTCGGACTTTTCTGGTAAAACCTTTTTAAATATGACTTGGAACATTGTAAATTTAGTAAACAATTTGCTGAACTTCAAAAACTTATTTTAATTTCTTTGTACGACCTATTTTTTGAAACGTGCCATGATGTTGCGTGATGTGACATAAATTTCCTTTTTGACAATTTATAACAAAATTATTTAAAAAAAAAAAAATATTCGCAAAATTAGGGAATGTTATAAAGTTCAAAAATTATTTATCACTAAAGTTACATTAGAACGTCCATTTAATAAAATCTAAATTTTGCAGCTAATGTATCATTTTTTACTGTTATTGGAGTTGTTTACTGTTGTAACAAATATTTTTTTATAAGAGTGCACTTGCATCATTCCATGTTGTCTTAACACTTACTTACTTACTTAATTCCCTTTGCACCCCATGAATGAGGTATGGGATAGCTTCTCGCGTTGTTGTGAATTAACACGCTTTCTATTTTTAGATTCACAACTAACGGCACCTACTTGTTTATCGACGAATGCGAACTTCACTGTTTGAGAAGCTCTTACTAGACACGCCGATTGACTCGACACTTATACTGCGAAGTTGCTGTCAACAACATTCGAGGGGAGCCGATCTCCCGCATGGTAGTCGCGTGTTCTAACCACTATGCCACGCACATAGAAGTATTTTGATGATCTGGGCGGCCAAAAACCCAAATCTCAAGTTTAATATATATCCGTTAAATTGATTGGGAAATGTAGTGGACACTCCATGTTATGAAAAACCACAATTGCAAGTTACTTTAATTGCGAGAAACTCAAAAAAACTAAAGTTCAAACCCAATGATTGATTTTGCGATTTTACGAAAGTGTTAAGTTTTTCTTAATTTTAAAGTGTTTAATTTTTTCCAAGTGCAAAATAGCGATGGATTCAGAATCTATTGGCATGGGATTTTTCAATTATTATATTTTTCTTTAATATTTTTGCCTACAAATTTTTAAAATGGTCGACAAATAAGGACCAAAATAATGCAGATTTTTTTGGAGGTTTTTGTTTAGGAATCCTGTTAGATCCCGCAAGTCTTGCGACTGATATGAACACTTTTTGGCCTTATTTAACAAGTTCAAAAAAGTTTTGCAGCGGAAAATCGCGGATGGCCAAAAAACCGTTAATTAAAGTTCATACCTAAGAAAACCAAAATATTTGGTTTTTTCCAGGGACTGAAAATAATTGTTATTATTTTTGTTTCGGAAGAAAAGGTTACGATAAAATAAGCTTTATTTGTTTTAGGGAGTATTTAACCATTATAGTAAGATATATATTATTTTAGACACCGTAACCATTACAAATGAGAAATATTTTTTTTTGGTTATGAATAACCATTATAGCAACCAAAATTTTTTTTTGGTTATTTATAACCATTACACAGTGCAACAGTGAAAAAAACACCCGAACGAGACTATATAGGTTCGATAGTACAACCGGAACTGAGTAAAACCCTAGCTCAGTTTGGCTAGATTGGCTACCAAATTTTTTTTTTGGCCCCCTAAACTTTTTGAAATCCTTGGACCCCTTGAAAAAAGGTGACATCAATTGTTGGCTAACAGTTTCTACAGTTTTTAATCTAGCTCCTTCTCTTCTTCAACAAAGTTTTAGCTAATAGTGCGCTTAAGAAACTGATATAATAAAATTTCCCAAAAATATTAGACATCCCTCGTTTATTTTCAAAAAACTTCGATAAAAATTTTAATTTTTTCACTTTTTTTAATATAAGTCGTAGGGAATCCAGATTTTTTGCATACTCTATTCAGTGAAATTGTAGTTTAGGTAACACCGAATAACTTTTCTGAACAAACCTATGCAATCTGAACAAGTCTAGGGATATTAAATAGCTCTGAAAACACACTATCTACTTTAAACAAATCAGTTATTTAGGAGTTTTGGGCCATTGTGCAATGATTTTACTTGCTATCTTTACCAAAAACGTAGTTATTGTAGAACTGAATAACTTCTGTAAACAACCAATATGATCGGAATACTCCACCCCCTTAATTGTTCACAAAGAGCATTAAGGTGTTCCTTATATGGCATTTTTTCGAATTTCGTTAAAAATATGTATTAATCGCGATGTTGGTCATCTGTCTTCACCTTACGTTTCTTTTTGCCAATATTAGGAATATATTGTGAGAAATTTTGTATCAATAGTTGGACATTAGGGTGTGCCGCAATGAGGTTAAAGTTGAAATTTGTTCTCAAATCAGTTTATTGCCGCTGAGTATTTTTCTTTCGTATATAGACTAAGTAGTAATAAGCCGTTCAATAGCTGAAATAAAGACCTAAAATAATATGTGTATGCTTTTACCATATCTCTTATAGACGCCGAGATATTTGATATAAAAGTGGGGGTATTTTTAAAAAAATTATTAAAAATGTTGAAATTGAATTTCGATGTAGATTATAATGGGCAATTATATATTTCAACTTTTAAAGGTTAATCAAGTTAAAATCTATATGTTTAAAAAGTATATGTGTATATTA
The DNA here is from genome assembly GCA_964034835.1 of Muscina levida. Lineage (NCBI taxonomy): Eukaryota > Metazoa > Arthropoda > Insecta > Diptera > Muscidae > Muscina > Muscina levida. The sequence goes on from OZ035881.1 coordinate 77,619,159, forward strand.
TCACTATCTCTATAAATTCTCGAGATATCAGGGGCTTAAAAAGCATAGCAATGACTACTTAACTTTTGTTTCACCTGTATATCCATTGTGTATGCTTACAAATGTCACCAAAACCATTAATATCCAATGGTCTTTTGAGGGGATTTTTTATTTGTATCATATAAAAATCGTTATTGGTAAGTATTCAATGGGTATTCAGATGGAGCAAAAGTTCATTAGACATTGCTATGCATACAGTCAAAAATTCCGTTTTTTACGCCTGATATTTCGAGAATTGATAGAGATTGTGATAATATACACATTTACTTTTTAAACATATAGATTTTAACTTGATTAACCTTTAAAAGTTGAAATATATAATTGCCCATAATAATCTACATCGAAATTCAATTTCAACATTTTTAATAATTTTTTTAAAAATACCCCCACTTCTATATCAAATATCTCGGCGTCTATGAGAGATATGGTAAAAGCATACACATATTATTTTAGGTCTTTATTTCAGCTATTGAACGGCTTGTTACTACTTAGTCTATATACGAAAGAAAAATACTCAGCGGCAATAAACTGATTTGAGAACAAATTGATACATTAACCTCATTGCGGCACACCCTAATGTCCAACTATTGATACAAAATTTCTCACAATATATTCCTAATATTGGCAAAAAGAAACGTAAGGTGAAGACAGATGACCAACATCGCGATTAATACATATTTTTAACGAAATTAGAAAAAATGCCATATAAGGAACACCCTAATGCTCTTTGTGAACAATTAAGGGGGTGGAGTATTCCGATCATATTGGTTGTTTACAGAATTTATTCAGTTCTACAATAAGTAGGTTTTTGGTAAAGATAGCTAGTAAAAACATTGCACAATGGCCCAAACCTCCTAAAAAACTGATTTGTTTAAAGCAGATAGTGTGTTTTGAGAGCTATTTAATATCCCTAGACCTGTTCAGATTGCATAGGTTTGTTCAGAAAAGTTATTCGGTGTTACCTAAACTACAATTTCACTGAATAGAGTATGCAAAAAATCTGGATTCCCTACGACTTATATTAAAAATAGTGAAAAAATTAAAATTTTTATCGAAGGTTTTTGAAAATAAACGAGGGAAGTCTAATTTTTTTGGGAAATTTTATTATATCAGTTTCTTAAGCGCACTATTAGCTAAAACTTTGTTGAAGAAGAGAAAGAGCTAGATTAAAAACTGTACAAACTGTTGTCCAACAATTGATGTCACCTTTTTTCAAGGGGTCCAAGGGATTTCAAAAAGTTTAGGGGGCCAAAAAAAAAATTTGGTAGCCAATCTAGCCAAACTGAGCTAGGGTTTTACTCAGCTCCGGTTGTACTATCGAACCTATATAGTCACGTTCGGGTGTTTTTCAAAAAGTTTGATTTTGTGTCATAGTGTTATCGAAAAAAATATTTTTTTTTGGTTATCAGTCACCAATTTGATACAAAATTTTAAATGAAAAAAGTGTAACGCATTAAAGGATAGGAGTTATGCTAAGACGAAATGTGTTTCAGGACTTTTTAAGCCGATTGAGCTATATCCGTCTGTCTGGCTGGCTTGTGGGCACGATAACTCAAGTAAACCTTAACTGATCCGTACGAAATTTTACCAGTATTATAATGTCCAAAAATAAGGTTTGTTAATATATATTATTACTCTAAAATGGGCAGAAGGAAGGGTACATTTGTATGGAATGTACCAGAAGGGGCATGGCTAGACCTCCTGTTTTTTTTTTAAACTTTATCCTTTACTAAACACAGAATTTGGGCACGATCGCGTTGGGCGTATTGATATTGATTACGCGAAATAACCGATATCTGACATACGCACTTAAGCTACGCACAACAAAACGCATCTCAATTCAGCGCATAACTGTTCGGTAAAGAGTTTTCAATCTAGCGTTCTAGCAGTGCTAAACTCAAGGAGTTACCTACCTCTAACTGCAGACGAAAGATCGAAAGAGTTAGTTCAAATTTTTTCTGCCATCCGTGAAGAACGTTTAAAACATACCACGAATAAACTTTTTTCCCTAAATTTTTTAACGATTTTCTAATAACATACCCCCCTTCCAGTGCCTAATAAAGTGTTACATTCAGATCAATTGTGAAGCAAGGTAATTTTGTAACATAATAAATGAAGTTTTATATTAAATTTTAAATTCCCGTGGTTTTCTCGCATTCTTCTGAAATTTAAAACATGTAGCCCATCAGCACAGGCCGTGGCATAGTGGTTAGAACACGCGACTACCATGCGGGGGACCCCAGCTTCAACTCCTGGCTCCAGTCATCTTAAAAGAAAAAAAATAAATAAATTTTTCTTTCATTGTCGGCTTCCCTCGAATGTTGTCGACAGCAACTTCGCAGTATTAGTGTCGAGTCAATCGGCGTGTCTAGTAAGAGCTTCTCAGGGAAATTAAGTTTTTTTAAGCCCATCATATCCAATCCTGTAATCAGTTTTAGAAAAATACTAGCTGACCCGGCAAACGTTGTTCTGCCATACAACCTCGGACCCGACGAACTTCGTGTCGCTCTTAAACTAATGTCTTCATATAAGGACAGCAGTAAACAGAGATAGTTCAAATTTTAATGTGATTTATATGAATTTGATCGAAATCAGTGAAGAGCGATCTGATAAACAATGTTTCTTAATTTGTTTTCCGGCACACACAAACAATGAAGACGGCGGAGTTCCTGGCACATCTAGAAAGTTCAAAAATTCTGTCGGATAGTTGGTCGCCTTATTCTCGTCGGTCGCGCTGTCAACGGATTTTAATTTGGATGTGGTGATGAGTTCCTCCTTCGACAATGTAAGCTCGCAAAAATCCAGTTGAAACAACAACTGGAATTCGGCAAGTAGCTGTCTTAGAATTCAGTAATTCAGTATCCGATGGGTCGTTTTGCGACGTGATTCTCATGTTCGTTGTCAATTTCAACTTCTTGACATGCCGCCACAAAGACGACGATTTCAGACATGCATTAATTGCATCAGCAGTAGTAGTTTAGGGATGACGGGAAGCGTTTGGAAAAAATCGCATAGCCCCACCAAATCGTCAACTGCCTCCAAAGGTCGTTTATGCGTAATCGTGCATGTGGCAGCAATACCAGAGGATGCAGTCAGCTCATCTTGATCAGATCCTTGCTCTCGTTGCAATTCTCGATTGAATGCATCGTGCATCGAACGATTTGGCGCTGGTGTACCCAATTTCGACAATAGATTGCCGCACATGAGCACGCACATGTGTTCGATCAGAAGTTAATTTATGATCGAAATTCGATGTTGTCGTGCGAACTTCGTGCAAAACATCGTGAGCCATCTCGTCCTTGTATTTGATGATCGCAATCAATGTACGAATTTGAGTCGGTGGAGCAGAAACAGTTGCCTCGGCGAGCGTTGAATCTCAATGCGTATCGTTTTCGAGCAAATGCAAACGTTGGCAAGCTTCTAGAAATGTGGCGACTGATTGAAACGAATAAAATTGAGACGCTCCGTTTCTGATTAGAACGAATAAAATTGAGACGCGCCGTTTCGACTGACGATATCTTAACAGATGATTGTCAACATCTTGCCGAGTCATCAATCGATATGCATAAAAATTCATTGATGACTTGGTTAACAAACCTTTCGCTCTACTTACCATCTTTAAATTGAGGTGATAGCCATCCTCTCCACGACAGAACATCAATGGGTATTGAAGTGCATCATATGACCGATGAGTCTCTTTTATGTGCTGCAGTTGTTCAACATCCCGACGCTTGCGAACAATATCGCGTGATTCCACATTCTCCAAAAACAATCACCACTGCGACTTCATTCATAGTGGGAGACCCCCAGAGGGTCTTTTGTCTGCTCTGATAATAATTTTGTGGTCGTCAGAATGCATTGTATCCAGTGTGGGTTTGAACCAAAGATGTTAAATAATGATTAGATAATGGTAATGATTGCTAATTAACCTTCTTTTGTGAAATTTTCTAATTCATTAAACAATTAGAATTAGTTCAACTAATTCCCATTAGATAATTGAAATTTTTATTCCAATGGTGTAACTAATTGCAATTAGTTGCCATTAGCAAAAAAAATTGGTTTACCTTTATAATTAGAAATCTAATTGACTTCTGCTAATGAAATTAGATATTCAATTAGCTCGAATTAGAATCAATTATTTTAAAATTTTCAAAAATCTAATTGCATTAGCAGAAGTCAATTAGATTTCTAATTGTAAAGGTAAACCAATTTTTTTTGCTAATGGCAACTAATTGCAATTAGTTTTACCATTGGAATAAAAATTTCAATTATCTAATGGGAATTAGTTGAACTAATTCTAATTGTTTAATGAATTAGAAAATATAAACCAATTGCATCAATTGCTAATTCTAATTGGAATTTAACATGTTTGGTTTGAACAATGCTCATGCCGATAATTTTTCAATTGTTCGCTCTTTTCGCGTTTATCGTTTTCATAACGAATTATCCACCTTAACATCGACTGAAATCATTAAATCAAGCGATACAATGCAAAATTTCGTCGGAAAATCCAAATTTTTCCACCAAGAATTTGTCTATATTTCCACTTGAAAAGTCATTTCGAAATAATTATCCGAAAGTTTTCACATTAACATCGTCTAAAATTATTAAATCATACGACAAATGCAAAATTTCTTCGAAAAAAAATTTAATTTTTTTGAATTTTCTCGAAATTTTCAACAAAAATTTTCTATTTTTCTATTCTAAAAGGCATTCCGTAACAATTGCACACTTAATTCCATACAAAAATTCAATTTAAGATTTTTGGAATTTTCTGAATTCTCCGGAAAATTTGCCCAAAATTTGCATTCACATAAACCTTCTCCTGTGAACCAGCCGGACAGCCAGACAGACAGACGAACAGACAGACAGACGGACTGACGGACTGACGGAAATGGATCAAACGACTTAAAAAGCCATGACCCGAATTTGTTTCAAAGAAACCTATGTTCTAAAGTGATTCCTTCTACGTGTTCAAGTTTTGGGTCGTACAAAATGATATCCGTAGGGTGAGGGTATAAAAACAAACATAACGTCAAAAATACGATATATTATTGAGTCGAGATAACCAATAAAATAAATTACTTTCGATAATGGTTGTTAGTAACCAAAAAAATTTTTCGGTTGCTATAATGGTTATTCATAACCAAAAAAATATTTTTCTCACTTATATTGGTTACGATAACCAAAATTAAATATTTCTCTTCGATAATGGTTTCTTATAACCATTATTTCAATTAGTCAATATAAATGGTTAAAAAAGACATTTTCGTCATATCTCTTATAACTGTTACGTCCCTGGTTTTTTCACATTCTCGATAATAACGTCATTCAAAAACAGCAGCAATATTCATAATTTTTTATTATGATCCGTTAACCAAGAAGTAATAGGAAATCTTATGCAAAAAAAATGATAATTTGGGAGCGATAACAAAAAATGTCCTTTACAACAATGCGTCTGTGTGATTTCGTTTGAAAGCCTTTGCTACTGGTGTATTTGTCATTAAATTGTTTTTGTTGTCACAGAACAACTACACAACTATACGTAAAATTGTATCCTTGGCACCCAATAACACCTACACTACATAAAGTACTCATACAAGGATCGGAAATAATAAAAATGCGTTACTGCCTATAGGACAACTGTCTGAAGAGGCAGCAGAGGCTCGAAACAAAAATTTTCGAGCTTGCAGGCAGGATTTTGCAAAAAAATTCTCCAGATAATCGTGCAATCAGTACATCCTAAATAGGCTTCCCTTGAGCTCAGATATACTTTTTAGTGCACCAACAACTAAAAATAAAACAAAGTTTTCTTCATTTCTGCCAGAAACTATAGAGATGTTGCTCTCAGCTTAACCGAATCTAGCAGCTGAAAGTGATGTGAACGACGAAATAAGCGATGACGGCGAATAAAAAAGAAATATGGAAATATTATGTTTTATATGTCCAATATATGAAAATATAACTGTTTTTACTATAAAAATCAACTGTTTATGTTTCAAACGTTACTATCAGCTTAATTACCAATTAAAATATTTTTGGCCGCCCAGATCATCAAAATACTTCTATGTGGGCCGGTTATTGTTAAGTTGTCTTAACACACTTCCTTCATATTGATTTATTTAGTTAAATTTTTGGCTCATAAATCTTATTTGCGGTCCCCGCTTTTTCCAAATAAAAAAAACATTGCTCTGCGGCATCTTTCTACAAAAAAATTTAACCAACTTGATGGTTCAACAATGTATGACATTCACTACTTCTAAGTAATATTGTGTCTGTCGAAAAAAGGATCCGCTTACTGTTACGGTTCTAAGACTAACATATGTATATTTTCACAAGATCTAAGTAAGATGAGGGATAATAACATTCTGTAATCACTTCCTGATGACAATAGCATCCCACTACATGACCACACTTAAAATTAGAAAGAACTTTCAATTGAAACGTATATAGGCACATCGTGCATTGTAACGTTGATTGCATAAGAGACCCATTTGAAGTAAAAAGCAATTAGTGCTATGATTAAGCAACAACTCAAACAAAAACAAAATACCGGATAGATGTTCTAAAAAAATCCATAAGCGATCATTAATAAATAACTCCCACAGCAACAAGAACGAAAGCGATGTACGTCTATTTCAGAACTTCCCAAACCGGAACCCATTAAGGGCTCCAAAAATAAACGTGCACCATTTTTTCTATCTGACATTACAGAAAATCTATATAGAGCCCTACAAGAGTTCCCAATACATCTAAATAGCAGTTCTGTGATATTGAGCCTTGTTGTCAGCGTCTACTAATAATCAAAAGAGTGGATTTTTCGAAAAAGTTTGGGAATACCTTTTCTATTGGAACTTGTACTACACGAAATGCTTTCGATAGACTGCAAAATTAGTTGCCAGCACACACACATACACACAGACCCAGCTATGACGAGAACCAACGACTGTGCATTTTAATTGAATAATGATTAAAACGGCGATCATTCGAACAATGCACTCATTCAGCGCACTCGCAGTTTATATTTGATAGAACTCGCCCTCTTGTAATTTATACCACATCTTAATTATGATCGCATAGTAAGTTCTTGTAAAAGTTGCTAATGTACAACAGATGCATGTGATATAAGTAAGTGCATTCACCGAAGTTGGTCATTGGTGACATACTTGGAGTTTACTGGTGCAATAAGTGTGTGTAACCCGGTAGCAAAGTAGGCAATATAATCTCTTTAAAATATATTCGACATAAAAATCTTGATTTGGAGGAAAATGCGAAAACGCATCGCATTTTCTAGGAAACCTCAAGAAAAAACGGCTGGGGCTATAGCGATTACCAACATGTTTCCAAAATTTTTGGATTTTATACTACAATATTGCTCATAGGTGCCACTTTGTAACTCAATTGTATCTCGGAGAAAAATTTATGGGAAAATTTTGCCAATGCGATTTTTTTCCGATTTCGTAAAATTTCTGCAGCTTCTGGAAAAACGTTAACAAACGTAAATAAATCGTATATTTTTCGACATAAATAAAATATAATTTTTCTTATTTTCATAATGTATTTCCTATTTTCTTATAATTTTTGTAATTATTTCAACGTTCCTTTTATTAAGGCCCAGTGATGCGTTACAAATAGGAAAAATATGTATATTAATAAAGCCCGAGTTGTTAAGTAACCCGAAGGGGTAACTTAGTACACATTTATATCAAATTCATTATTTACTGTTTGTTTTTGATCGATATCTTCTGCAATTGAAGACCTCGGTGCAAGAACCGGGCAACTCCATTTTATACCGAAATTAAGTTTTTGTATCTAACATATAGATATTGATTACAAGAATTAGGCAAATCCAACAATTCCCTATTGAGTTTGCATGGGATAGGATTTGTCCGATTAACTATTACGGTGCTAGAGTCTGACAACTTCTCAAGCTACCCGATATTAGCACCGAAATATATGTGTGTCGTCGTGGCAGATGTCTTCGCGTAACTAGTTATTTTTAGTTACATATTTCATAATTTCCTAAAATTTTAGGTGTTTTTTGATTTCTCAACATTTTAAAAAAGTGGAGTTACCCTGTTCTTGCACCGAGGTCTTCAATATTATAAGAAATAGACGTGAATCTTGCAAATTAATTTTATTTGATTAATTAAAATGCTTAATTCTTTAATACTGATAAATACAAGTAAAACTGCAACGATCTGCAAGATTTACAATAGAATTTATCAACCGCCAAAATCAAAATCAATAAAAAAAAACTGTATGATAAATGAGCAAACTGGCTTAAGTATAAAAAAAGCAAACAAAAAAAAATTTTTATAATTTATTAATAAATTTCATTCTTGGTAAGAACTAACGTATAAAAACCCTACCAAATTTCATTCAACTGCCCACGCAACATATTTTAAAAAGAAATTATTATTTTTTTTTTGTTTTTGGCGATAAAAGTTGCATTAAGTGACAACAGGTTTCATAATAAAAACCGTAGCGCAAAATACCATAAGAGGATGGAATAACATTTTATAGGAATTTGCATATGCGTATTAAGAAAAATTTCGTATAAGTAATTATCGAAATGGAAAATCGAGTTTAGAATAAGAAGCATGTATATAAGATGATCACATTTTTTGACGTAATAACATACCCAGACCTTACTATATATTGAAATAATTTCCACACTGCAAGTAAATTTTTACTCTCGAAATGACACAGGAAAGCGCCGAGCCACCTAGTATACTCCGTTTTAAAAGACTAGGTCAAAATCAAGAGATATTCCTTTTTAAAGTTTGTTTGTCTCTCTTGATTTTGACGTATTTTTTATTGCGTGATCGCGAGCGGGAGAAAATCCACATTCGTTCTCGAATCGATAAAGCGATACTTTTACGAAGCCATAAGACGATTCTATTACGAATCGAAAAAGCGGATCAAAAAAACAAAACGATTTATTACGAATCGTAGTAACGAGTTCTTTTCAAGTTGCAAAATCTATAAATCATTCTTATTTTTAAGTTATTCCTCCTTTTCTTATTCTTTTCTGAGGCATTGAAGATTTTTTATCTAATTTTTTTGGTATAGCGTGGAACTATTTGTATACGACAAAATTTGCTTTTCAAACTTCAAACACACGCCCGATCATGCATACACTCAAACTTGTTAGGGTTTTGAAATAGATTATACTTTTTGTATTCATCTGTTGTCACTCGTAGTGAAAGTTTTTAAAATTAAATATTGCATATCATTGATTCCCAAATAAAATTTTAAAAAACTTTTGCTCTGTATGCCAAAGATTAGCCAAAAAATTGTTATGATATTATCAAGTGCTTATTTAAACGAAAAAAGTGAAATAATTAAATTTTATCGCTTAAACGATTGGTAAAAGAATCGCTTTTACGATACATTAACAAATGTTCACCAGGTTCAAATGTACAAAAAAGGGCCAATATCATAAAACGATATGGGTTTTGCTTCGAAACAAATTTCCAATCACCAATTTATAAGGAATAGGTATACAAATTTTTAAAAAATTGGCATTTTACAAATTTTATTTTTAAAATCCTTTGGCGATTTTAATCTTTGTGTTCCTTCAATGGAATATTAGATGGATAATTAGATGTAACCTGTTAAATATATAAAAATTTCCCTCAATAAAATCTATAAAAGTAAACCCTAATGCATATATATAGAATATATATAAATAATTTTTCTCTTTTTAATTAACGGCTATAAGTAAAATAAAAAAATGATGTCATTAAGTTATACTGACCTATGACAAGCAAACCATTTTTATATGCCAAGTAGTGTCATCATCATTCATGTAAAAATAGTCAAATAGACAGAATTATTTATGAATTATAAAAAACTTGATGATAAGTATATACAGAATAATATTCAGTTCAAGTAAGAAGATAATCATTCACAATTAAGGGCAAATTCATAAGCATTTACACAGAATTTGTGCTGCGAAACATATAAAAATTAGTGGCGACATATTTTTTCTTAGTTTTGATTTTGAAAAATAAAAATATTTTTTAAGTGATATGTTTTGCCAATAAATCTGAATTCGCATCTGAATCGTTAAGCTGTAATAACAAATTAAATTTTAGTTTGTAATTCTATCAAGAATTGTCTTTGTATCCAAGGGAAAAGTAAGAATCTTCAACAAAAACGATGATATTGGCATTCATAGTGTAAACTACCTCCTTAGTATGTTGATTCCTCTCAAAACTCAAGTCTTGACATTAATTTATTCAGATTTCTAAAAGTTAATTGATTTTTAAATGCCTGTTTGTAAATAAACAAGAAAACAACTTATTCTTTTCATTCATGTGTGCTTAACCGTGATAACTGTTGTGATAACTACATAAAAGTCTTTTCGAGTCACACTTCGGAGCAAACACCATAACCAATTGTGAGCCCCGTTTGCAACAGCTCCGGCCGTATGAAGCATGTGTGCCACGCACACACATATATGTATGTGTCGTTGAAAAATAAATAGCCCCCACGCATATTCAAAGGAGTTCAGCGATCAAAACGCTTTACTGTCAGTTCAATTGTCACAAATGTATTTACAATTAATTAATGCGGCTTATAATTAATTGATTTAATGAAATGTGGGTTTCCGATTCAGTTTGTTTTGTTGATGGTTGCCCAGTTTTTTACTCTCTTAGTATCAGCTAATTTACAAATTGGAGCGACATCGCCTCTGTCTTTGGGGCTAACACATAGATTGCCGAATATTATTGGAAATGGGGTGGCAGGTGTTGATAAAAGCTATGACTTTTAGAATAATTTCGATGTAAGCATATATTTATACTGAGAACAACTTTAATTGTAAATAGTCGGTTTATTTTTAACCGCATTTTCAGCAAATTGGTGTAAAAAAAAGACTAAAAAAGACTATCCCCGATAAAACATTTGAATGGGATATGGGAAGGTTTGATGGACTATTCAATGTGTTAAGCTTTTTTGGTGCCGTCTCCTAAAGTGAAGTGCCGAAATTAGACGTTTTGAAGTGAGAGAGCGACGCAATAATATTTTTGGATACTAGTTTCACACACACTGACGAATATTTGTATCAACGTTTTTGAATAGTCATTCATATAAATTTATACTTTATACTGAATTTATATAGAATTTTGTCAAACCCCTGACTTCCATCTGTGAAATAGACGCTATGGACGTACTAAATTATATAAAATCTTAGGCATAGTGTTCTTATAGTTTAATCGTTATATTTCAAATCTCAACTATCTAATGTTTTGAAACAAAGCTCAAATATCATTCAATTTGTATGTATTACTTTTAATACAACATTATAAAACATAGCTAATTGTAGATATATGGAAGATATATGTCACGCGATTTCGGTACAAAAACAAACAGATGTGACAAGTTATCTATATAAATGTATGTATCGTGGAAAGGTCTAGGATTCTTGCTTCCAAAATTGGCTCATAAGTGAGAAAAGATCCGAAAACGGGTTTATAAGCCGTAAGTCAAGATTTTGATGGAGTTAGAAAAATTTTGTATACCGGGTCGGTTTTCGAACGATTTCCTACTGGTAACCCTGCATTTCAAGGATAGGCCAAAAAAAAAACTTGAGACTAAAATTCAGAGGCTATGTATATTTTTAAGGTGGCATGTAAAATGCGAAATACTTAACTATTGGTGACCATAATTGTCTACAAAACGATTCCGTTTCCTAGAGTACAACATATATTTTGTCATGAACTATTTCGTTACTTGATGCTATCTATGTTCCAATACATATTGAGATTTAAATATTCCACAAGCACACTGGTCATGAATAATTAAATATTCGCATTCATTTCATCACAGTGCCTCCGTTTTAAATCAACTTCCAAAAATTCGACTTAAGATAATTTTCCGGCCAACTCATTATGTTTACAACTGGTCATTAAATAGTTGCAGCTCTTAGCATTATAAAGTTGCAAATGGATTTTTGATTTCTATGCGGTTTTTTTATTTATTTATTTTCATGACTTTGGTCATATTAAATTTGCTTCGCTAAATTTGCGTGCGATATTTAATTTAACACATTATGAAACGTAATACTATTTTTTACAGCGATTTGGGTAAATATCTATTTATCGCAAAAGGCGAATGTTATTTGGAATATTTTTCATCATTCAATTCAATTCAATAGTCTCTCGGGAAAGCATGAACATGTCACATAATGAAACCACTGCGAATCATAATTATCCGCTCCAGCTTAATTGTATGGTTATGGTTTAAAAATCAGTTTGAATGACAACGATGAATTTTCAATTTGCATATAATAAATTCCATAATAAATATGTTTCATTTCCTTTCGCTTTTTAAGTTGGATCCATGAGATTATCAAAATTTGGCTGTACTTTTGAATGTAAAGACAATCAATATAGTTAATTCCATGTGATGGACATTTTTCTACAAATAATATGTTGATGACAACCGAACAGCATTTTAACATAGCGCCATTCACAACACTTGATGCGGCTAAATGCATGTTGATTCAGTTTTAGTGTTAGAATTAATAACATGTTAGATGAATGATCAAATTGTTAACCAAACGATAATAGTTGATTAATTATGATTTTGTAGTGGCGAATATAAGGGGCAACGATGATAATTACATACAGTTTACATATTACGGTCATTCTGTAAAATATTATGAGTCAGTCATGAACCTATTTCCAGTTTGACATAAATTGGCACAAACGTTATACTTGTCGCTGCGGGTATCATTTATTCCGTTTTAAGTTTGATTTCGCTTCGTCTCTGTAGATTTTGGCGCTTCTATGTCTGCGTTGGCGAGGTCTTTAGGGCAAATTTTTAAGTGGTCACCACAGTATACTTAAAAGAAAAAAAACAAATAGAACATGAAGTCTTTTCATTTTATGTATCCACCGAGGTCTTGTTGCAACTTTAAATGCCTGGGAATGTCTTCACCACGGGCAAAAGTATTATAAATTTATGTTCGATTATTGTAAACGAATTAAAGCTATACTCACACTTGTTGAATATGTCAATTTAATAAAGCGTGTTTTCAAATTGTTTCTGCGTCATTAATCCAATTTTCGTTCTAATTAATATATAATTTCCTTTTACATCCCATAAATAATGAATAGGATAGCTTCTCGCGTTGTTGTGAATTAACACGGTTTCTATTTTAGATTCACAACAAACGGCACCTACTTGTTTATCGACGAATGCGAACGTCACTATTTGAGAAGCTTTCTAGACGTGCCGATTGACTCGACACTACTACTGCGAAGTTGCTGTCGACAACATCGAGGGGGCCGGCAATGAAAGAAAAATGTAGATGACTAGAGGCGGAAATCGAACCCGGGATCTCCCGGATGGTAGTCGCGTGTTCTAACCACTATGCCACGGCCGGCCCGATTAATATACACAGAAAAAAATTACGACAAATGAATTGTCATATTAATTACCATTTCGTCAATTCAATTAAATATTTAATTAAAAAGGTGCCAACAACCGAAATTGTAAAAACAATAAACAGTGTTGTCACATTTACAATTTTTTTTATTTTTGTTGAATTTGAACAGTGGTGGAAAATTTGTAAATATGACAATTTACAACCACTCTCAAATGGAAAAATTGTTATAAATCAAAATTGAATGCTAACAATTTTATTTAATTACTTAACAACAATTGTGTTTTTTTTTCTGTGTACTTCCAGCAATTGTACAAAATTTCCATCTAATGAAAAAATTTTAACACCCAAGTCTTCAGTAAATAGGTCAACACAATTATGAATATATTATTATTTTTATTTTTGGGTTTGAAGGTCGTCTGAAAAATATGGATATTATGTTGCGAAAGTACTCCTAAAGAACTATCGCATGCTAAATTTCATTGACAGTGAACACTTTGTTTGATAATAATCAGGGCAACCGGAAATATGCTACAGCATGTTTTTTTTACAACGAGATATTAACAAATGGTTAATGTATTTACATGTTTCATGGTCCTACAAGTGTTTTGAGACCTATTTGTTAGAGCATATTTTGGCATATTTTACCCATAAAGTCATATTTCGGCGAATTTTGGTTTTAGGAGCATAATTTAAAAAAACTCTTTTTTTAAATCATAATTTATATTTTTTAGGCCATATTTTTTCAAAAATATCTCTTTGTAAGCATATTTTATGTTTTTTCATTTTTTTTTTTTGTTCGTAAAAACAAGTGTCTTTGCATCTTTGGCTTTGGTACTACATGTTTTACACAACTGTGAAATGCTAAACGTTTATTAATCCTGTTTTAAGTAAACAAAACATAAAAAAGAGGTGCTTTTCAACCACCACCGATTTCGACGCTGGACATAATGCCTAAAGCTAATCCGACAAAAGCAGCAAAACTAAAGGCGGTTGTAGAAAATTTCCCTGACTTAAGAGCTGATGGTGGATTCCTCTATTCTAAAATCTGCAGCAGATCGCAGATAGATTTCAAGTGAAGCAACATGTGGAAAGCGGCAAACATACTCAACTAAGTCATAGATGTGAAAAAAAGCAGACCAAAAAATTATTTTTGGCAAAATGTTCCGGTAGGCTCTCAAAGGAACATGATTTAAAGAAAAACTGTGCCGAGCTTTTGTGTCCGCTGACATTCCACTTTACAAAATGAGAAATCAAAATATAAGAACACTATTTGAGGAATACACGGACTACCATCCGAAAGAGTTCTCCGAACTAAACATTTAAAAAATGTATACAACGACTGCATGAACAATATACGAGAAAAACTAAAAAATCAATTTATATGGATCTCAATCGATGAAACTATAGATGCAACAGGCAGAAATGTGGCAAAAATTTTAGCAGGTGTATTAAGGAAATTGGAAGTGAGAAATTTTTACTACATACAGCAACCTTGTAATAGGCTAATTACTCAACAATTGCTCGACTGTGGGACGATCCATCAAAAACCTGGACGTCAACTTCAAGACTTTTGTTACTTTAATGTTAAATAATTTTATGTGATATTTTTTTATTGTTCCTTAAATAATAATACTTAAATATTATTTCTATTTTATTTTACTTACTCAACATTTGTGTATGTAAATTTACAAATAATACTTACTTACAGTCTAAATTTAAAATAATATTGTCTTTTTTTTAATTTTTAAACTGTTTTTTTTTCTTTAAATAAAAATATTTCTAATTCATATGAAAAAAATAGTGTGACTTTAATTTTTTGGGGCATGTTTTTGTTGATTTTAAGGTCATATTTTGCCATTTTTCAGGTCATATTTTATGCGCATAAAACACGATTTTTAGGGCATATTTCCGGTTGCCCTGATAATAATAGTTAATTCTGTTCTTGAAATGAATACAGTCTTTAAACTGCAATATTTTCAAATCCGGAATATAATTTATTTTATGATAAGCCAGACATATGCTTGCAAATGGGGTATATTACTCAGATCTGTGCATTTTGCCTTATAATAGCTGTGTTATTATCATAAAATTATATATAGCCGCTTGCATTCACTCTTTTTTTCAAATTTACAGTGCCTTGCTAATCTGACGTTCGAAATCCTTTAGAGTGGGATGTAAACCCGGAATTGAATAATAAGTTGTTTGATGATGATTTGATTATATATTTGCTGCTAATAATAGCAAACATATGTATTTACTAGATAATTTTTTTGGAATTTCCAACCAACACCAAAAATAAATTGTGCACTTTCATACAATGTTTATTAATCATACATACGCTAATTTAAGGGCAATTTTAATTCATTATTAAGGCTAATTAAGGGCCACTTGAATTGGTATTGGGCTCAGAAGGCATTTTGTCATCTAAGGCTACTTCAAGATCTACAACGCCAATGTCATTTAAGTGGACGGTAATATTGAAACTACAGTTGCATCCAACTGTTTGAGATTTACTTCTTAATTAATTAATACAGGGTGTCTCAAAAGAAAGCTATTATTTGTGATAAAAAAAAATAGATGTGTTTAAAAGAAATGTTTATTTATTACACTATGACACAATTCGATGGTTATTTTCTCAGGTTGGACCGAACCAATATCAAACAATAGCTTTTGACCTCTGTAACAAAACCCTAAACTCCATTTTTCTCCACCATGTCACAAATTTTTTTTACAGTGGTTTGAAGTTTGATTTTTTTTTTTGTCAAAAGTCGATTCAAAGAATATGAAAATCATCTATAAAAACACATTTGGTGTATTTCATGTCTTGGGAAATGTTTACGTACAAGTTGCTGTTTTCACACCTTTTGTCGTAACTCTATTCGTGAACCACCCTATTCCTTCGAATAGGCGTAAGGATCTACTGCTATACAAATTTGATTTGTATTGCTTTTATAAAATCGCAGTAGATCCTATACAACGAGTAACGAGTTGCGGTCCTTCGCGCCCTTCAGGCTTTGTTCGCTTCATCGAGCTATAAATCATCTAATTCTTGTTGCAGATCCAACCTTGCAAGGTATACCAACACTGAATATTCGAATTTCCCAATAAAGCGGAAAATCTTTTGATTAATTAATATTAAATCCCTTGTGCTTTATTTCATTTATTCTTTTTTCTCGCATCACATCCTTGGGGTTTTTTTTTTGCTACGCAAACATTAACATATATTAAAACATTCAGGGGAATATTTCTTCGGAACATTTTAACCCTCTAGCTCCCACCCGTATCGGACATTTTTGGCCCAATTTAAAAAAAAACTTAGAATCTTCGATAGAAATATTTTCCGAAAATGTCATTAAGAGTCACAGAAGACAAGTAACCTCTACAAGTCAAAGGCTATAAAATAAAATGTAATAAACTTGAAACTCCCATTTGCTCTACTACGTAACAATTTTTTTTACAGTGATTTGATTTTTTTTTGATAAAAAGTCGAATCAAAGAATTTGAATAATCATGTTTAAAAATACATTTAAGATAGTCAATGTATTCAAGGCATGCATACATTAAAATTTTCAGGTGAATATTTCATCAGAACGTTTGAACCCTAACGTTTTGAAGTCCGTTTTTTGCAAAATATTCCTGAAATAAGGACTTGTCAGGACATTTGTAGGCATGTTTTTCGTACCGTTGAATGCGACTTTACAAACTCTTTCCTATGATACTAATATTGCGCATATAGTCTTTAGTTAAATATCAAAAACCTTCGAAAAACTCACAAAAATACCATTTTTAAAAACGGTCCAGCTCAATGGATCTTAATCCTAGGCACGTAATTTTTAGATATTCATCACAAAACAAGCCAAGGTACATTTTGTGGGGTTGACCGAAGATACTTTTTTTTGTTGAGTGTTTAAGTCTAAACGTCCTTTTTCTTGCCCACAATACGATTTACAATCACTTAATTCTATCTGTTATAAACTCCTTTTTATGACAACTTTGTTGTGTTATCAGGCAGATTGTTTAAAGCTCATATCGATAACACTATCGGCGCAACCTTCTCCATCTTGGTTTAGATGCTGAAATAGTCAAGTTTATACAAACTTTCCTACGAAGAGCATCTACGGCTCCATCAAAAACTTACCTAATTTTCCTACCAAGGGCATCTACGGCTTCATCCTAACTACATCTTATACAAGGGTTCTACGAGCCTTTCAACCTACCAATATTTATTCACAACAAATCCTTTATACGAAGGTAACTTAAATAAACTCTATTTACGATAGCAACAAAACACTATATATCACTAGAATTCTTATTTCTTCCCCTCAACCTATGGAAATACATCCATTACATCACATTGCCCCGCAACTACCATGCAGGAGATCGCAGGTTCAAATCTGGCTCCAGTCATCTTAAAAAAATTGTTCTTTCATTGTCGGCTCCCCTCGAATGTTGTTGACAGCAACTTCGCAGTATTAAGTGTCGAGTCAATCGGCGTGTCTAGTAAGAGCTTCTCAAACAGTGACGTTAGCATTCGTCGATAAACAAGTAGGTGCCGTTAGTTGTGAATATAAAAATAGAAAGCGTGTTAATTCACAACAACGCGAAAAGCTATCCCATACCTCATTCATGGGGTGCAAAGGGAAATTAAGTTTAATTAATAATAAATTAACATACCTTTCTTTCACAGGAATCCGAAAAATCTGTAAAAATCGGAATCCAACAAATTGTCCATACATGGCTTAAAGTACCAACAGTCCTTAATAAATTCATTCCTTTATTCATTCAATATCCGTCTTGTGCGTACAGTTTATATAGCAGTTAAATAACACAAATGTGATTAGATTGTATCCTGTCCGGCTCACTGTTCAAAAACTAACAAGAATATAAAATCCTTTTCGACTTTTTCAGCCATCGATAACATCATCCTTATGCTTCAGTAAAAAATCAGACTGCTTGATTGCGCAAAAAATATCAATAGACAGCGAACATAATAGGCAGTCATATTACATAACCGATAATATGCAATAAAGTAATATCCATATTAGGAAGTTAACCACAGATTCCTCGAAAACTTCGTGATAAAATGTCAAATGATCACGTTGAAGATTGTTTTTTTCCTTTGTCTAAAAACATTACATATAACAGATACCTAAAAATCACTTTAATTTCGGATCAAGAATTTGATTTATGATTTTGGATCATTTAATTATCTTCAATACTACTGATTGATGCAAATGTATAATTTTAGAGTAACTGCAGTTTGTTTTTCTTTGAATAAGTCCATTTTAATTTTGTAAATGATCATAAATGGTTAATCGTCATAATGTATTTAATACTTTAAGAATGCAATGGGTACATACCTCGGGGTGGTGGACCAGCTTTAGGAGTTGCGTGCGAGCAGGGTCGGCCAATTTTAGACACTGAAGACGATGAACCGCCAAAGTTTGAAGGAGCTTTCAACCGACTCACAGGAATTCCGGTTACTGACGACGCTGGCGTGGTGGCACAGGAACTGGTAGTTACTGGTATATTTTGCGATGAACTTGCTGCTACATTACTATCGTCGCCGGCCGCCTCACCGGAGGCATTTTCGTTAGGATCACTCATTTTTTATTTAGATATTTTTCTCTTTTTCTTTTTTCAAAACAATAAAACACTCGTGTAAAAATTGGTATTGGTTGCCCGTCGATAGGATATTTAGAACCGCAAAATATATCCTTTATTTTTTGGTTTCGCTAACTTATTAGACTACGAAGAACTTACCTTATCTATGTTGTTTGTACAGTGCTTTTACCGTATAATTAAACACTCCCAATAAAGTTGGCAACGCGAGCGTTCAGAGAACGAAAGAGAATGTTGGATTACTCCGTTTGTTTTGCTTTCAACCACCGCTCTCCAATCAAAACAATAAATACCCGCAGCTGTCAGCTGTACGAATATAAACACAAAGCGCAGATAGAAAATATAAACAATTTTTGTTGTTGTAATTTAAACGTTCTCTGCTTTGTTTTTGTTATTAATTGCTGCTCTTGGCCTTCTTCATAACATGACTTGGTTGAATCTTTTTGTTACAATTGCCATCAAGCGGAGCTGACCTTTATAGCGTTAATAACTTTAATATGCAAATATTTACTCTGGTATTTTTGCTTCTTTCCGATAAAGCTATAATTTATTCGTTAAATCACACAAAACGACGCACACACATACACACGAAATGTGAGAATCATCCGCACATGAGTTTGAATTTATTATGCGGGTTTGTTGCTGTTGTTGTAGCTGCTGTGCTCTGGTTATTGTTGCTGGAGGGATAAGTGTATGTAGTTCTTATTGGAACAACATAGGATTTATGCCCTGACTTGATTTTGTTTCTTTTTCACACAAACTTTCTATTGCTTTGTTTTTGCATTGACACATTTGCACTCTAGCGTTTTCATCCTTCTTTTCAATTGCTTTGCTTTACGTCCGTCCGATCACACAGTCAATCACACATACATACACATTCTGCTGGGTCTCTGCGACCGACACGAATGCAATTATGACAGTGACCGAGTTGTTTATTAATAAATTGTTATTATTTTCACCTAATCACACGGTCGCGAACCACGATAATTTCAATATTTCGTTATATAATACCGCACTAGAGGAAGCACAAAATGTCAACAATTGAACTGAAATGATTGTTGAGGTAAATCAAAGTACAACGCGGAGTGTAGAAATCGAACAAAATCACAACGTGCGACAAACGAAATTTTATTTGCACTAATGAGAAAATGAACGTTTTGTAGTAGCAGTGGTCATTTCCAATAGGAACGCCGCGATAAGAAACACTGCAGCGACCATGCCAGACCGTTAGCATAACGCCAGAAGAGTAGCGTTGCCACATGCTGGCATGGCTCTGTATGACCACAACGGTTATTTTGAAAATATTCAAGAAGAAATGTCTTATAAGTACTACTTCTTATAAAAGAGGAAATTTTTAAAATCTGAATTTGGTACTCACAGAGGTTAACTTCTGCTTGTTCTTAACTTTATTTGTATATTATTAAGCTTTACGTCCAGTAACTGTGACTTTAAGTTAGCAAATTACCATTATGTTATTAAGGCAATACTTTATAGCCTTAAGTTTGTGTCTGCTTCTCCAAATTTATTTCTAAATTCACTTAATTTATATAAAAAGGCTGGATAAATATGACTTGAAACTTGAAAATTTACACTGAAAAAAAATATTATGTAAAGTAAACGAAAATTATATTACAGTCGAACTTTTCTATAACGTAGCCACTGGGAGCACCGCTTTCTACGTTAAAAAGAAAAATCGTTATAGAGAAACTACTGATTATTTGGCTGTACATATATCTAAACACTAGCTTTATATGTCATTTAGATGCTATTTTGATATATACAAATTTATATAAACTTTGAAATTTATTTCATATGAAAGAACGGTGTTATTCTCGTCTGCCTAAAACTTTAAATTAAGAAAGGAAAAAAATTTCATCCGGGATATCATTTCGCTATAGAGAGGTTTTGTGTTGTTAAATAAGCTTTGTTACTGAGAGAACTGCTTTATAGAGAAGTAAAAAATGTGTGAAAAACATAAGGAAAATTTAGTGTTTCAGAAAAAAAAATCGATATAGAGAGAAATTCGCTATAGAGAAGTTCGACTGTATACATATAGCCAACTAAATCATCTACTTGAATACATAATACACTCTTAGAAAATATATATACGTTCTCCCAAATTTTTAAGTTAAACTGCATAAAATAAGATTTTTGTTTATTTATATTATTGATTAATTTTCCGCACTTTCTTAAATTTTACTTAAAATTATTTCAATTTACGAACCGAACAAATTTATATAAACATTGATAGCCTGTTCAGCTAACTTTTTCGTGTCAGCAGACGTTCGATTACTACCCAGGCGATCGAGTTATTATTTGTGTTTTCTTTCTCTTTTCACTCATTTCACTTATTGTCCTTTTTTCAAAGTTCATTGTTGCCAAGGTGTTATTTTGGTATTTTCAAAAGCTTTTGCTATTGGAAAATACCAAGTTTTTGCAAAAAGGGGGCAACCCTGTCTTTAGTGAATGCAGTTAAGCTGCCATTAGACGACGTGTATTTTACACATGGCTTGTCATTTCAAAAACCGATATGTAATTCTGCATGTCTGTCAAAATGAGCGTGTACATTTGGTTTATAATTTTTGCGTTCAAACGTGTTTGTGTATGTATACATGTGTTTATCATTAACAGCTGACTTTGTTATATCTTATCATCGCCAAACACAGCTTTATTAGCACAATTTAACTAAAAATATGTTGAAAAACAGTCATTAATTGTTCTATTTACGATTTGAAATAAAATACTTATCCTTTTCAACTTTTTGTCAGCAAACGCTTTGTTGTTTTGTAAAAACAGCTGATTGCCGATATGTATTACATATCAAAATAGAGCACGCTATAAATGAAATGTATACATATGTTATCTAACACATTGTTTTACACAAGCAGTGTTTGAAAGGGGTCACACGACATGTATAAATTTTACACAGGCAAAACTGACAAGTCACATGTAAAATACACGTCGTCTAATGGCAGCTTTACTGCGGACACACAAACAAAACATACAAATAACAACTCAAAGGTGTAAAGTCGCATCAGTGAACAACTATTAATTGTTGTTTTAATGGACATTAGGGTGGGTCGATAAAAAAAGTTGTGCCGGTCACCCCCTAGAATGAAAGATAATTTAAAAACGAATTCAAAAAAAAAAATTATTTTTTTTTGTCACGCCCCTTCACCTCGCGCATTGGGTTTTTTGTTTCCTGTGTCTCCATTTATAGTCCGATTGTAATGTGTGACATATCAATGTTCTTGGACT
Organism: Muscina levida; assembly: GCA_964034835.1. Classification (NCBI taxonomy): domain Eukaryota; kingdom Metazoa; phylum Arthropoda; class Insecta; order Diptera; family Muscidae; genus Muscina; species Muscina levida. Next base: position 77,641,480 of record OZ035881.1, read on the forward strand.
GACAACAGCTACATTTTCTTCTCTGATCACTTTTGACTCCGACGTCAAATTTTAGAAGTTTCTACCGGAATCTCGGTTTTTACCCCCCCTAAGTCAAATTTTTTTCGTAACGATAAAAAATTTAATTCCATGATATTTTCTCTTTTATAGTGTATATTTTTATTCATATACAAAAAAGTTACAGAGGTTTAAAAATCTCAATTTGACGTCGTTAAAGGCCAAAGCACATTGTTTACAAATGTTGGCGTGTAACTTTTTTGTTTATGAATAAAAATATATACGGTAAAAGAGAAAATATCATTGAATTTAAAAAAACTTGACTTAGGGGGGTAAAAACCGAGACTCCGGTAGAAACTTCTAGAACTGGCCTCGGAGTCAAAAGTGATCAGAGAAGAAAATGTAGCTGTTGTCAGTCCATTGATATGTCACACATTACGATCGGACTATAAATGGAGACAGGAAACAAAAAACCCAATGCGCGGGGTGAAGGGGCGTGGCAAAAAAAATAAAAAATTTTTTGAATTCGTTTTTAAATTATATTTCATTCTAGGGGGTGACCGGCAAAACTTTTTTTATTTGTATGAAGTGCGACCCACCTTAATGGACATCATATAACGATTTAAATAACAATATAATAATACGGAAAACAGTAACATAGATCGATTCCACTACACATCCCAAACTTACTAGTTGTCTTTTTTTTAAATCCATTTCCAAATTTGTATGTATATAACAGCCTGTCCTACGATGTCGAACTTAGCCGTTCGCTTGCTTTCTATGCGACAAACAGCTGATTTGCGACCCACTAACATCATTAGCACGACAAAAAAAAAATCTATGCGAACGAAAAGATAAGCATTTTAGTGTAAAATCGGGGCCCACCAACTATTTTCGCTGTCACCTGTGCGAACACAAATGTCAAAATCACTCTCTTGTGTTTTGGTTGTCGACTCGGTACAAATATGATGAAAATTGTGGAATAATGTTATTTAAAGGACCCTACTTAACATTTCAGATTCTTGGAAATGGTTGCGTTTTGTTGGTAACTTATATCCCCTTAGCCATACAAATGCTATCCAATATACGCTAATGGGAATAAATTTACATGCTAAGCTTAAAGGGGATAAGTTGTTAAAGAAAGTAGTAAAAATAAAAATGTGACCAAATTTTTTATTGCAGGGATAAAAAAAACAGAAAAGAAAAGAGAACGTCAAAATAAAATAATTTGCATTTGAATGATATTTTTTCACTATAATGTTATTTTACAGTTTATTTGTTACGTAAAATGTAGAAAAAAAAGTTCCAACTTGTGGCTTAAGGTCCCTGCGGAACACTAGATCCTAAGAAGGATCATGTACATAATTTTTATACAAATATTACAACATTTCTCGAAAATATCAACAAAAATTCAAAAATACATTTGATACAATGGTTGCGTTTTGTTGGTAACTTATACGCGCTTAGCCATACAAATGTTATCCTATATACGCTAACGGGGATAAAATTACATGCTAAGCTAAACGGGGATAAGTTGTTCAAAATAGTGGTAAAAATTAAAATGTGACCAAATTTGTTATTGCAGGCGTAAACAAAGAATAAAAAAGAAAAGCGATCGTCAAATAAAATAATTTGCTGTTGAATGATATTTTTCAATGAAATGTGTTATTTTACAGAATATTTGTTATGCAACACATAGAAAAAAGGTTCCAATTTGTGGCTTAAGGTCCATGCGGAACATTAGATCCCAAGTAGGGTCATGTGAATCAGTTTTATTTGAATATTACAACATTTTTCAAAAATATCACAAAAACTTTCAAAACTGCAAATAATAAAATATTTACGAATGAATAAAAAGAAAACAACAAATTATTTGACATAAATTACTGTGCTGCCAAGTTATTTCTTTTTGTTAGCGGCAAAGCGTTTTCTTGGTATCCTATACCGGTCTCCTATATAGGATACCAAAAAAACACGACCAATATTTACGAATGAATGAAAAGAAAGCAAACAATTATTTGACATAAATTACTGTGCTGTCAAGTAATTTCTTTTGTTAACGGCGAAGCGTTTTGTTGGTATCCATACCGGTCTCCTATATAGGATACCAAAAAAACACGGCCAATATCATTTAATTTTATTAGTTAGCTAGTTAGGTTAGTTGTTGTTGAGGTGTAGACAATCTTGAGAGAGATACCGGCCTTGTCGTCTATGACCCAGGAATGTATGTCACTGACAAAATCGGTGGGGATGATCTTTCTTAATCGTTGTGGCACAATATGCTCTTCATTGATCCCTTTAAAAAGTCAAATAATCAACGAACATATTGGTGGTGGGAGCGACGCAACTTGGGGGGAAATTCCATCTCACTCACAATTATGAAATATTTTTTGTTTTCTTTACATTTTATTATTTGTCTTTTCAAGCTGATTTCTTTCACGAAGAGTTGTGTTTGTCTCTCAACAACTTTTGCTACTATTGAGGCAAATTGTAAGAAAGTCCAAAATTATCGATCTGGCAATCATGTGATTGTATGTGCTTACGTTACAACACGTAATGACAGGCGAACTTCCAATGGGTCGCATTTTAAAAGCGAAAGTGAATGACTGGCTTCTGTTCGCATAGCTTTTCGTTCGACATCGTGGGACAGTTAAGTTTTTAAAATGTTCTAAGCTGCAAGAAAGAACATTCTTTTGTAAAAATATTCATATTTAATAACAATATTTAGTTTTCGGTGCAATGTTACACCTAAACGATTGCTATTTTTTGATTGTCGTTTGACGTATGACGTTTTGTTTCGCCCGTGTTTGAGTTTGTCGAACCAATAATGTCCAACAATAAAATAAAATAAACAAAATAAAGAGTAAAAAAACAAAAATGTTTATCGTACGCCATTTGCATACGAATGGTTGAAAAATAAGTTACAAAAACAGGCCATAAAAGTCATTATTCACTTTTTTTAATACTTTTTGAAAAAAGAGTATATTTGGTTTGTGAAATATTGTAATACACCACTACTTGGTTCAAAAGATAATTTAACATTTACTTTTAATTTTTAAAAATAAAAGTTATATTTTTAAAATTCGACATTTCTTAGTTATCTTTATTTTCCTTTTTTGGCATTTTTGTATAATTTATTTACTGTTCAATATTTCGACCCTCTTTAAGGATCATCTTCAGGAAACTAAGAAACTAAGAAAACTGAATTGGCTTATAGGTAGAAAGTCAGAGTTAAGTATTGAAAATAAACTGCTAATATACAAACAAATGATTAAACTCATATGGACAAACGGAGCCCAACTGCGCCTAACAATATCGCCATCATCCAGCGTATACAGAACAAAATACTTAGATGTATAGTCAATGCTCCTTGGTATATACGAAATGAAGATCTGCAGAGGGATCTTGGAATAAATGCAGTTGAACATGAAATTGGTAAAATTGCCAATAGACACAATCGGCTGCTTATACATGTAAATCCAGAAGCATCGGCCCTAATAAATCCCAGCGGCGTTGTACGCCGTTTACAAAGAAGGAAGCCTTCAGATCTTATTAATATTTAAATGTCACCTGCTTGAGCGTTTCGCATAATAATATTATATATAAAAAAATGTAAAATGTAATTATAAGTCTGAAAAAAATCACTTGTTAGTTATAAATAACTAGTTGCAGTAAATAAAAAACAAAAAGAAAAAAAAACAAAAAAAAACTTCAGGAATCTCAAGATTTAAAACTTTTAAAATAAAAATCAAAAATTATTTTTATTTCTCTTGCTAAAATCAAAAATAGGTGTTATTTCGTTATTATTAAATATAAACTGAAATTTAATTATTATTTTTACTAATGTGTTGATAGTTAGATTGAGGTCATCAGTCATCAGGTCATCACAAACTCGTTATGATTTCAAACGTTTTTATTTTATTGTTTTTACTTATTTTTACAAAATTTAAAATAAAATAGTTTTTTAAACATTAATGAAATGTTTTAATTTTTTAATTTTGTTAAAAATATTTTTTTTAAATTCTCTATACCTTCATATGAAATCAAAAAGGCGTAACTTACATTTCAAAAATTTTACAGGAGAAACAAAAAACTTCCTAAAATTGTTTGCGCTTGCAAACAAAAAGCCGTAGAATTTTGTTAATAAAATTATCGTTTTTAGTCGTGTGACTGTAAAACTTAGCAGGTACATGTATTTTGGTGCGGTGCATATAGGCTTGCCAGATGGTCGGGAATAGGCGGGATTTTCCCGACTTCTCGCGAAAATCCCGAGTCCCGAGTATTGAAGCAATTCAGGGGAAAATCCCGACTTATTAATATTTACTACCTATACTTAGAATAATCAAAGAAACATCATATTAAAGAATGTACAAAATAAATACTTTTCTCTTATAAACTAGTTGTGGGCACCTAACATTTTTTCATCACTGGTATTAATCTCTTTCCCATCCCTAGCAATTGTCTTTCATCTAATTTTACCACAACTGTTCATAACATTACAACTTTTAAGAAATGTAAATTTTTGGACAAATTGCAGCATTTAATCTAAAAGACTCACTATTGACTTGGGAGTAATTGGGGGATATACCCAAAGTTCTAAAATTATCAGATGCAGTGGACAATGCCATGTTGTACAGCGACTACTGCAGTCTTCGAGCTGTTAATGGAGAATTGCCCAAATTTGGTCACATTTTTACCAAATGTGGCAAACAAAATCACTTGAATTTGTTTAAATTAATCTCATTTATATTTTCTTTGCCGATAAGTAACGCTTATTGCGATAAAGTATATAGTATTTAAAAAAATTTATATACGAAAGATAGAAACTGAATGCATTTTGATATTATAAAGGCTGAACTAATCATAAGATTGAATATTGGTAAAAGCTGTCAGGAATTCCAGCCATTTTTAACAACTGACGAGGGAGTAAAACTAGTCAATTCGGTGAAAAATAACACAAAGTATATGTGGCAAAAATAATATTAACTTATAGTGTATGTATAAGTCATGTCTGAATATTGTTATGTTTGAGTTTTTTTTTGTAATCCATTATAATAATGGTTGTTATCAGCATGAAACTGCAATGAGTTTTCAAATAATATTTCTTAATATAAAATGTCAAAACCAATACAATATGATTTTTACATTTGTCCCGACAAATCCCGCCTTTTAGTCTCGGTTTTCCCGACTTTTCGAATTCGGTGCCTGGCAACCCTAGGAGCATAGTATTCAATCAAAAAGTCGATTTTGAATTTTTGGTAACTTACGCCTTTTTTGATTATATGACGATATAAGCCTCATGTGAATATAGCCTTATGTGAATCAAATCTAAGAAAAGACATGTATTTTTAATTTATGTAAGTTATATATATTGTTAGTGACAAACTGTTAAGTGCGACCGATTCTATTCCATGATTTATTGTAAAAGTGTCATTACACGATTACACATGTCATTCCACTTCAAAATAGAGCACGCTCTAATTTAAATGTTTACATATATTATGCAACACATTGTTCTACACAAGCAGTGTTTGAAAAGGATCACACGACATGTATACATTTTACAGTAGGAAAAGTGACATGTTACATGCAACGTACACATCGTGTAATGCCACCTTAACTTGTCTTACGAAAGACTATGACACTTGATTAATCAGAATACAAAAACTATATTATCTATTTAAACATTTTTACAAAATATATCATTCTAATTGTCATTGCGAGTTATTTATTTAACAATCATTAAGAAATGTTATTATGTTTTAGTTCAGTAAAATATTTCTATAAATAGCAAAAAATGGCTTGCATTATTAAAATCGCATAAAAAATTAGAAGAACAACTACAAAAGAATTACCTTCAATATTATTTTAAAATGAAAAATTTTGTCTTTTCCATTTTTAACTGATTTATCTCATTTCAACGTTCATTTGCAAATCAATTATTACCCTCTTACATATATAAAAATGTAACTCTTAGGTTGGTAAAAAAAATTACAAACTAAAACAAATTTTATACGTGTAATAATAGTATTTTTGTAATTGTTTTTGTATTTCAATTGTTAACTTAAATAACGTTCAGTCGTGTGTTCGGTACGATGTTAATTTTTCGTTATTCAAACCGGGTTCGATTCCCGCCTCCAGCCATCTACATTTTACTTTCATTGCCGGCACCCTCGATGTTGTCGACAGCAACTTCGCAGTATCAAGTGTCGAGTTTATCGGCATTTCAAATAAAAAAAAAGCTTCTCAAACTGTGACGTTCGCATTCGTCGATAAGCAAGTAGGTGCCGTTAGTTGTGAATCTAAAAATAGAAATAGATTATCATTATGTGCATAGTACAACCCTCGTGTATGTGCTGAGTACAAAGTTTGCCACAAAGGCCTAAGTCGATGTACTTTGTTAAAACAAATAGATATCGTCACTGCGCCGACCAAATCAGTTATGTGTAATTCTTCAAAAATTTTGTTATTGAATTTACATTTAAACCCCTTTCGCGACATCTTGGTTGGTTTAGAAGTTATTAATATCAGTAAAGTGTAGAATATATGAGAAATGTTCCAAAATAAAAGTTTTTTGGCTCTCCTGAAAAGTAATTTAAAAACACATGACTGTTTTGGTCGGCGCTGCGACGATATATCCATTTTATATTTCATCTAGTTTTTGTTGATGGTGTATATATGTGTTTCCATATTATTTCCTTCTCCTTTATAATTTCCAATAGCAAATGTACAAATGAAGTAAAATGTAACCATAGGTACTACAGTTCCCACAAATTGAGCAGCACTTCAATTCCTTATTTGCCACTGAACGTACCATCCAAACTGGAATACAACCAGCGAACGTACCACGCAACCTGGAATATGATGGTATTTTCTATTTTAATGTAATAGTTTCCCAACATAGTCGTTTTCTACTTTATATAAGCATTATTTGGTACATTACCTATTAATATTAATATAAATACTACATAGTTTATAACATTTTTATTCATGTTTTCACATTTTTAATTTTTGTTGGATGTGAACCTCTCAATTTGTTGGCGGCGGCTCAGAGCATAGAATTTTTACAGGCAGCGGCTGTATTTCGGCTCAAGATTGCTAAGAAAATAAAAACTGCAACTAAAAAAAGCCGCCAAATTGGTAATAATTTCAATTATTTTTACTATTTTGTATTAAATTTTGAGGTGCGAGCGAATTTTGTAAACACACTTCCAAAAGAAACTTGTGGTGACTGGAATTGTTGACGGCTGGCGTTGAATGTGTTTGATTGGAACTAAATGTCAGAACACAGCGAAAATGGTGAAGTACGTTCAACGTGTGCGAAGTGTTTGTTGTCAGTACGTACCCTGTAAGAAGTCAAACACATTTTGAAGCAATTTTAAACTGGTTTTTTTATAACCACATTTAGTTGATTAAGTGACTTTTTTCCTTGTCGCCGACTCATTATTTTAACATAGGCATGTCATAGGCGGTAGTCAATTGATCATCTCTGCATGACTTTTTAATTGACTACTTATTACTTATTTTTCAACCAATTTGTAATCGGTTTATACTAAATTTTAAATTTTAAATAATTTTTGTAAAATATATACAAATATATATCTTATACTATATATTATGTTATATGTACTTATACTATATAAAGATGTTTATTTATTACTATTAATACAATTAGTGTTTTTATCAACCGATTTGCTTATTTTTATATAGAAAAATTTGTTTTCAAAAAGAATTTTTAAAAATTTCACTGATATTAAAAATAATTTTTTTAAGAATTTTTGTTCAATATGCTGAATAATAAATATACTAATGTATTTAATTTTTTTTTATTTATTAATTCAATTTTTAATAATCGAGCCATTAAGGCCATATAAAAAAAAAAAAAACTTAATTTCCCTTTGCACCCCATGAATGAGGTATGGGATAGCTTCTCGCGTTGTTGTAAATTAACACGCTTTCTATTTTTAGATTCACAACTAACGGCACCTACTTATTTATCGACGAATGCGAACGTCACTGTTTTGAGAAGCTCTTACTAGACACGACGATTGAATCGACGCTTAATACTGCGAAGTTGCTGTCAAACAACATTCGAGGGGAGCCGACAATGAAAGAAAATTTTATTTATTTTTTTCTTTTAAGATGACTGGAGCCAGGTTTGAACCTGCGATCTCCCGCATGGTAGTCGCGTGTTCTAACCACTATGCCACGGCCGGTCCCATATATTGTTACAAATTTCAACAAAATCATACATTACTACAAAAAATAATAAAAAATAATTTTAATAATAATAATTATGTAACATATGATAAAATCATAAAAGACAAGAAAATTTTAAATGGAAAATAAATTTAAATTTGTTTCTACTTCTTTTAAATTATGAGTTTTATAAAAATGTAATTAAAAACTAAAATATAATTTAACAATTTGCAAGAAATTTAAAAATTAATAAAAATATAAATTTCTTTAAGCTTTTATAACAAACAGTTTTCTTTAGGAAGGGGGGGAACAAAACAATAAAAAAAGGCAAAAAAAAACTAGAGAAATGTGTAAGATAATGTAGGCTGTGCAATATTTATCATATAAAAAAATTAAGTATATACTTGAATAGACACAGTATGTTAAAACCCTAGATTATGTTAATAATAGAATATTGGAAAAGCTTTTTTTTAAACACATCAACGAAATATTCAAAAGATTTCAGATCTTAAGGCAACTTATTAAATATTCGGGTTGATAAATATTTTTTTTTTGCACTTTTTCTTTAATTTTTTTTAATTATTTCTTGAAATTGTCCATTTGTTTCACTCATTTTTTTACATTTTTTTCTCAATGTTCTTTTTTAATTAAAAAAAACCTAAAAAATTCAAAAATAATTTAAATTTTCACACATTTTTGATGACATTTTATTTTTCTATTTTTCTAACATTCCATAATTTTTTCCCATTTTTTTAATTTTTTACGGGGTATTTCAGAAATTTTTTTTTTAAATCACGCAGTTTTTAGTTTTTCTTTTTTTAGAATTTTTCAATTTATTTCCTTAAATTTTTCTAACATTTTCCATGATTTTCTCAATTTTTTTTTGGTATATCCCGGAAATTTAAGTGGCTCTAACCCGGTCTAGGAGACCCGTACCACCGTTGGATTCGTCTCGAAAATATCTTTCATTTGAGTACCCACAAATGGGGGGTTATCATAGAACCTAAGAATCTTCTTTTTGGGCCCCGTGGGCCTTAGCGCCAACTTTGACATTGATTTTCATGTTTTAGGGCGTATTTGGGGGGGGAGTGGATTTTTTTTTTGGGCTCCCGCCCCATATGTATTTTTGTAGGCTGTTAAAGACAAATTTTCTCTGGCAAGACCAATTACTTCATCCTAGGATTATTTCCATTGAAAATATGTGTTTTTATATTATTTACTTCCTTCAATAACAAAATGTCCAATTTCAGTAAAAAGTAACCATATTACAGTACCCACAAATTTAGCAGCACCACAATTCCTCATTTGCCACTGAACGTACTACCAACCTGGAATACAACCACTCAACATACCTTGCAACCTGGAAAGTGATTTTATTTTCTTTTTTTTACGTAATATTTTTCAAATATAATCACTTTGTACCTTATATAAACATTATTTGGTACATTATCAATAAATATAAACCTAAATTCTACATATTTTATAACATTTTCATTCATGTTTTCTCATTTTCATATTTGTTGCATGCGAACCCCTACATGCTCGAAGCTTCCCATCGAACCTCCGCAAGTTAACATCCTCTGTTAATTCGCTCGAACCTAAGACGTTGTTAACAGGGCTCTGGACGGTAGGGGCTATTTCGTACTAATATTTTTTCTGTGTATTTAGTTTTTGCTTATATTGAAACATGCTGCAACAATTTTTTCTAAGCTGGCAACATTGGGAACCGAGTACTTCACTTCAGCGCCATCTGTACGCACAATTTGACCGATTTTGCCCGCAAACAACTCAAAATAGAAACAGTTTGATTTTATTTATTGTCGGTGGTGCACGCAGTTTTTGGTTAGACGGTTGCTTGCGATAGTGAACAAAAAAAATTCTTGGAAATTTGGATGTATGCGTGTGTTTGTGTGTGCGTTGTTTGTGGAAAATGAAAAATAAATAAGGAAACAAAAAAAAAAGCGAAAAACCAAAGAAGCAAACGAGTAGTTTGGTTTATGTGGTCTCCGCCACATTGTATTGAATTCAATGAGAAATTCGTGAATCCTTCAAGTAAATAATATGAATTATAGTGAATCTTAAGGAATTGATCAATTGTGCCAAGTGAATCCGATAAATTTCGTTTCGTGTTCCATCGAGAGGGCGACACCGCCAAGGACGGTTTTTTCAAATGAGGATGGCAACGACAGCTGCCGTCTACAATCGCCTTCACAATACGAGTGTGGGTGTGGTTGGAGGCGGCATTGGGTCTGGCTCCGGCGGCGCCGTCAGTGGGGGCCACCATCATCAGCTGGCACGTTCTTTGGAACGTATACTCGAAGAGGCCCACTTTAGTGGCGAGTTGATACTGACCAATCGGAAGCTAAAGGACTTTCCAAAGACTGGCACCAAATACAATCTAAACGACACCGTCATAGCTGGTAAGTAACGTCGCCGTTGATCCTTTTGTGATTCTTGGGATGTTTGTAGTACCACCGTCGTCTGCCTTTGGGTGCGGTCGGTTGGTCGTATGACACATACGATTCATATAAGCCTGGTTCGTTTATACCTTCAGAAATACATTGGACAGGGTTAAACACAAATGGAAACTTAAGTTCCTTGTAAAGCGGCAATTTTTGTGAAGGCAAATTGATTTAAATTCCAAATTTGCTAATAACAAAATGGTGAGGATTTTGGTAGAAAAAAAGTTTTTCAACCCTCTTTTAGTTCTTATTGGCACATACATACATACACCGTCTTGGCTAATATCAGCTGCTTTAGAGCGTGTTCGATGGGTTGTTATTTGTATCAGCAGTCAGTGGTGTCTGGTGCACTTTCAGCGCATATGGCTGCTTTCGCTCTCTCTCACTCGTTCGCTCCAACTTCAAGGACAATCGATTTTTGTGATGTTTTTCCTTTGCACTTGGTTCCTTTTTCACAATTGAAAACAGCAACAGAAATGCACAAGGAAAAATTTTACTTTTTCCAAATTACCACAAGTGCTACCAACACCACCAAACAAATAGTTCCTTGCATTTTCCATCTACCCACCCTCCTTTTTTTTAGCTACAATGCACTAATGAAATATCCCTTGCAACCGTCTGCTTTATTTCGCCCCTCTGTTATAACTCTCGCTGTTGCTGCTTTAGTTCACTGGCAATTTTCTGTTGCTGGTAAATAGGATTGGAAATATTTTCTCCTGAACTTGCACTAGCCATGAGCATTTAGTAATATGTATTAGATTATAATTTTTTCATTTCGCGAGACGTGGGGAAGCAATCAGCTGTTTCTCCATTATCCTTCACATTTTTGCAACACTTGTCCAGAGTGAGCAGGCGCAGGATACGAGGTATGCTTGTGCTAAGAGACTTTTTCTAATTTATACAAAAAATTATTATATTATACAAAATTCTCGTTTTACTTTGTGTATTAGAATAAAGCGTTTCTAGTTTCTGACTGAGCTTTCTTTTACAGTGACTCCCATACAATGTAGCTTTATAAATGCATTTACTACGTAAACAGCTTTATATAAGTGATTCCCTAGTTTCCCAGCCGTCATCAATATTAATTACCACGCACAGTGGGGTATTGAACACCCAAAACGGAGATTAATTCAAGGAAGAGTCCGATCTTAGCCAAATTTGGCACAGATGATCCTTTTGCTATAAGATCGATTGGTTTGAAGTTTTTAAGAAATCGGACCATATTTACATATAGTCCCCATATATATACTTATATGTTTATATACTGTTGTAGAATCAAACCTTTATAAAAGCTACGGTTTGTGTCCAATCTCTTTGAAATTTGATATTGATTTATGTTTTAAATATTTTAAATATATATAAATGCTTATGTACATATCGCACCTTTTCATCAAAAGTAACACAACTCAAAATTTACGACTTTTCAGTACAGGCAAAAAACTAGTTCCGCCAATATAATGGAATTTTTGTTATAAACAAATATAACGTTGTTAAGGAAACTCAATAATATTTTAATAAAATAACAAAATTTATTTCTCTTTTTCCTTTTTTTTCTCGAAATTTTTACGGATTTTTTAGTTAATACAGTTTTCATGAAATTTTTTTATCTACATGTCAGTATTAAAACGAAATAGCACATTTGAGTAAGTTATTGATAAACAGATTTTTAACATGAAAACAATCACAACTCGAATTAATACACTTTTGCTGATACATTTGAGTAACGTAACCCTTGAACACTTCAACGCAACTAAAATTAAAACTCTTTAATTAAATCAAAATAAACAATATTAGTACGCAAAGAAAGACATAAAAGGCATTTCTCCCATGAAATATTACTGTATTCTTCAAAAAAGTGAAAAATAGAATTTTTTGAGTTGTGTCACTTTTGATGAACAGGTGCGATATGTTACACACTTATGTATTTATATACAGGGTGGACCAAAAGGCTGTATACATTTAAAGAAGTATCTGCATAAAGCGATCACGGCGAGGTGGGGCGGAGGCGTTGGGAAAGGAAAGAGCTGCCAATGGGAAATCATCATTACAGCGTCATTTCAAGTTGTTGCATATCTAATTTAAAGCGTGCACAGAATGCTCACTGTGTCTAATCGACTGGTTGGTATCTTTAGTAACGGTCTCCGCTACAGGCGCAACATTCTCCTCTATTTAGAATTGAAGTGGTCATTTTAGTTGCGTATTATCCAATAACGTACATTGAGGCAAAAATTTGAGAATGATATTGACAATAGTGCTCTCAGATAGTCTATTATGCACACTACTTGTTGAGCGGAGGGCTCAAAAAACATATCTAAAAACCAGTACAGAAATTTCAGTCAGTTAAACTGACTGATAAATACCATCACCCAATACAAGATATTGTTTAAGACTTGTGTTATTGAAATTAACCGATTTGTAATTAAAATCAGTTAGAAAGTTTCAGTCCGGCAGCCCGACTTACATTTACCCTTACCCTCAGTAAAATAAATAATTTTCTATTATGTTGATATTATTACTCGATTTCTAAAGTGGGCGGAGTGGTACATTTGTATGGGAGGTACGAGAAGGGGTGTGGTTAGGCTTCCAGATTTATTCTCCATAACTTTATCCTGATAACTTTACTAATTACAGAATTTAAGCACGATTGCGTTGGCTGTACTGATATTATTACTACATCCCTAAAGTGGGCGGAAAGGTACATATGTATGGGAGGTACTATAAGGGGCGTCGCTAGACTTCCAATTTTTTCTCCAAAACTTTGTCCTGTTATAACATAACAAAATACAGAATTTGAGCACGATCGTGTCGAGTGTATTGATATTATTACCTTATTTCTAAAGTGGGCGCAGTGGAACATTTGTATGGGAGGTACCAGAAGGGGCGTGTCTAGACTTCCAGATTTTTTCTCCAAAACTTTATCCTGCTTAAACTTTACCAAATACAGAATTTGGTCACGATAGCGTTAGGTCTTTTAATAATATTAATCGATTTCTAAAGTGGGCGGTACCAGATGTGTATGGGAGGTACCAGATGGGGCGTGGACAGACTTCCAATTTTTTTCTCCAAAACTTTATCCTGTTATAGCTTTACTAAAAAGAGAATTTGGTTCCGATCACGTTTAATTTATTGATATTTTTTCACCATCTCTATAGTGGGCGGAAAGGTAGATTTGTATGGGAGGTACCATAATGGGCGTGGCTAGGCTTTCAAAATTTTTTCCAAAACTTTATCCTGTTATAGCTTTACTAAATACAGAATTTGGGGACGATCCCGTAGGGTGTATTGATATTATTACTCGATTTCTAAAGTGGGCGGAATGATGTATTTGTATGGGAGGTACCAGAAGGGGCGGGGCCATGTAGCCCATTTGCAATACCGTAAGTAGTTTTGAGAAAATAATAACTCGTGCAAAATTTCAAAACATTTGGTTGCGTCTTTCGAACCGAAGACGAACCAGCCGGACAGACAGACAGACAGACAGACAGACAGACAGACAGACAGACAGACAGACAGACAGACAGACAGACAGACAGACAGACAGACAGACAGACAGACAGACAGACAGACAGACAGACAGACAGACAGACAGACAGACAGACAGACAGACAGACAGACAGACAGACAGACAGACAGACAGACAGACAGACAGACAGACAGACAGACAGACAGACAGACAGACAGACAGACAGACAGACAGACAGACAGACAGACAGACAGACAGACAGACAGACAGACAGACAGACAGACAGACAGACAGACAGACAGACAGACAGACAGACAGACAGACAGACAGACAGACAGACAGACAGACAGACAGACAGACAGACAGACAGACAGACAGACAGACAGACAGACAGACAGACAGACAGACAGACAGACAGACAGACAGACAGACAGACAGACAGACAGACAGACAGACAGACAGACAGACAGACAGACAGACAGACAGACAGACAGACAGACAGACAGACAGACAGACAGACAGACAGACAGACAGACAGACAGACAGACAGACAGACAGACAGACAGACAGACAGACAGACAGACAGACAGACAGACAGACAGACAGACAGACAGACAGACAGACAGACAGACAGACAGACAGACAGACAGACAGACAGACAGACAGACAGACAGACAGACAGACAGACAGACAGACAGACAGACAGACAGACAGACAGACAGACAGACAGACAGACAGACAGACAGACAGACAGACAGACAGACAGACAGACAGACAGACAGACAGACAGACAGACAGACAGACAGACAGACAGACAGACAGACAGACAGACAGACAGACAGACAGACAGACAGACAGACAGACAGACAGACAGACAGACAGACAGACAGACAGACAGACAGACAGACAGACAGACAGACAGACAGACAGACAGACAGACAGACAGACAGACAGACAGACAGACAGACAGACAGACAGACAGACAGACAGACAGACAGACAGACAGACAGACAGACAGACAGACAGACAGACAGACAGACAGACAGACAGACAGACAGACAGACAGACAGACAGACAGACAGACAGACAGACAGACAGACAGACAGACAGACAGACAGACAGACAGACAGACAGACAGACAGACAGACAGACAGACAGACAGACAGACAAATAACAATTCGCAATCAGTCCCTCGTGTTTTGCAAATAAAACCATTTAAAAAACAAACCTCGAAATGAATCACAAAAAAGAAACTTGTACTAGTTAGAAGGTATTCTTCTGAATTTAGCATAAAAAACTATTTTTAGTGCTTGTAGTTAATCAGTTCTAAATTAATTTTCCCAAATATGTTGATACTAGTGGGCCCGGCAATGCTTCGCTATTGCACATTAACTTGTTACTTCTTGTAAGCGCGGAATACCTTGTGTTATCGAATATTGCCATTTTCACCCCCTAAATGTAGAAAAATCCAAACAATGTGTAGCCTATGTTACTCGCGGGGTCATTCGGAAGATTCCCTGAAAATTTCATCAAAATCGGTCCAGCCGTTTTCGAGTCCAGACGTTACATACATACACACATCCTCTTTTATATATATAGATAGATTTTACTTTTTGAAAAAATTTGCTGTGACGGCTACAAACTCAAGAGTTGTTGTGAAATAACGTCATTTAACCATAGTTTAAATTTGAATATTATCAAGGAAAATCAGCATATATTGCCTTATGTAGGGTATAATTAAAAAATAATGCTCAGCAACAAATTGCAATACAGCAAAAACAAAGAAAATTAGGTCAAATCAAACCAAACAAATATTCCATCGTTTTCGCAGGAGTGTAACATCACAATTTATTTAATAAAACAAATTGGGGCAAAAACGCGCAAAATGTTTTACTTGATTACGTAAGTACAGATGTTATATTTTACAATTATGTTAATTTTCCAACAGGGTTTTATCCGGAACTATTGTTTTTGTATAGAACTAATTGTTATTCCTGTTCTTCAATAGCAGACGTTGAATGATCCATAACAATAAATAGGTTTTTAAATGACTAAAAGGCAAAACTTTCACTCTAAAATACCGATATTTTACTTTTTGCTAACACTTTCACTAACACTGATAGAACGTAAAACATTAAATAAACAACATATGTAATTGATTCTAGTATCTATTGAATCAGTATCCTGTGTACAATTATTGAGTACACAATTTTAATTGGAAATCGCAATTTTCATTTTTTAATTAATCTCCGTTTTGGGGGTCCCATACCACACTGTGCCACGTCACATGCATATAGGTATTCATATATAAAAAGGAATTGCTGTGCGTTAGTCTCGCTAAAACTCAAAAACAGCTGGACCTATTTTCCTTATTTTTTTGTTTTTGCTATGGTTAAGGGATGATTTAGAAATTATTTTTTTATGAAACCCGAGGTTTAGCCTCGCATATTGGACCCAGTTTCTACAAACGCAATATCTGGTGGACTATATCATCAATCGCCTTGAAAATTTGTGTGGATGCATTTGGAACCAAAATTTGTAACCTAACAAAAAATGGGCGGGATCGGATCAGTGGGCGTGGCTTACATCTTGAAACTTTAAACGTCTGTATCTCATGAACTATCAGAGATATGAAGATGAAATTTGGTATATATTTATGTTGTTTGTACGGTTAAAATTACAGCCAGGTTGGAAGTGGGCAGTGCCACGCCCCCTTTAAAAAATCGCTCTGACGACTTTTCCAATTGACTGATTGGTTGTGATGGGATAAAGGGGCGTGGCACCGCCCATACAACTTCAAAATTTAAAAGACTATACCTCATGAACTATCCTTTGTTTGATTGAATTTGAATTTTCATAGTCTGTCACAGGAAGCATAACCGGACATTTGGAAATAAATTATTTATGGGGTATTTTTTTATTTTCAAAATGAGCGCATTGTTCACCAAAGTTATGGAGCACATTGTCAAGTTTATGGTGCATATAATCATCCATCTGAACAGATAATACGATCATATTTACTGTTGGATAATATTCGTCCTAATCAAGTACGTACCATGCATACAGAAGAAGCTATCGCCGCATCAGCTGCTCGGTTTCTGCAAATGTTGAGGAAAGATCTTAACCTACGTCCATATAAAATCCAACAGGTGGAAGAATTAGAGCCTGTGAGCGATGAATTGATATTTTTTGGTCAGTGGGAGAAAAAGACATTTAATTTTGATTACTATAGTTATGAATTTGCTGCTGAACTTTTTACCTTCGTCATGGAGCCTAATATATTTAGCTTAAGAACCGTTTTCAAAGTACTTTGTAGGCTAATAAATATGTAATTTAACACTTAAATAGCACAAGAAAACTCTGTGAAATACATTATAAGTAAATATGCAATAGCGTAGCATTTCCGGACCCACTCTGATCGCTCTATTAACTCTGTCGTTGTTGTTGTTAAAGAAAGTTGTGGACTGTATGGAATGCGTTGAATCCGACTTTCTATTAGGAATTTCGAATTAGGAAATTAGAGTCAAGTTCAATTGAGCGGTATGAAATAATATAAAAGTGATAAAGGTTTGATTTTATAATTCAGTTAGTTTTATTGGAGTAATGTGATGCTCACCAGTTGAGTGTCGGACTTCCGACCATAATTCAGTTAACAAATTCAGTTAACCTTTTTATCATTTTTTTGCGGTTTTGTACAATGGTTTAAATTGAGTAAAGTAACCATAAAATTACAATTAATTCACAATAGTTATTTATGTATACTATTTAGTAAATTTTAAATATAATAAAAAAGAATTCATTTCAATTCTTTTGTCTTAAGAATATGAAAAAACTTTGTGATTATTTTGAGCTGTAAGTTTTGTTTTAGTTAAGACTTTCAAACTTTGATTTGGAAAACGATTTTTAGTTACATGATATAAAAGGATGTTTTAGGTACAAGAACGCGACATTAGAACATGAACAAAATTAAATGAAAAATTTTTTTTTTTATACTTTTTCTATTAAAGATTTAATTCATCCTTTGAGTTATATTTACAACTCTGTTATATTTACTACCATTTTACACTACAAAGCATGAGCGTCATTTTCGTATGTATTGTAAACTTATGAATCAGTTGATTTTTGTTTTAGTTTTTGTAAGTTAAATGCTTAAATACTTAAAAATTTGGATTTTTATCCATATTCTACTAAACTCTTTTAATAGTTCACAAAATTTAACATTAAAAATTAAATCAAATATTTTGGCCGCCAAATATTTTTGACGATCAGCTGTTTTATTCTGGTAAATTTATCACACATGTTTACTACAACTTTTTGCGGGATTTTTTAACCACGGCGTAGTAAATTTTGTTCAAAAACACAAAATATATGTATATTTTACAACAAATCTTGCATATTGTGTTTTAAAACAATTTATTAATTTTATTTGTTCGCCCGAAACATTTTTATTTTAAATACAATGTTTTTGGTTTACGTTTCGAACAGCTGATTTTTGGAACGTTACCCAAACTTACGCAGAGGAAATGTAAATGAGAAACAAAAAATCGCTCGCATTTACTCAATTTGTGAGTAAAGAAAAGCGTTTGGGAAATAATGCGTTGCCGCGGTAAAGTAAAGAAACAGACAGACTATATAATCAAATATTTCCCATAAAAATTCATACATTTTTAACGCATCGTCGAAAATATAATATGTTTATTTATATTTAAATTTTCGACTGGGTTGGATCTTTCTGTGGAAATGGCCATACGTCTTAATAACACTGTGCTACACACAAAATATACAGGGGTTGTCATGTAGCATTTCTGTTAGACTGGAGTCCATAGAGTAAAGTGATACTTTTAGTTTTTCTCGGTCACTTCGTTAAGATTTTCAAAATTCTTTTTTTTAACAAAAGGTGAAAGTCATGGCTTTACAACAGATGTAAGATTTTGAAGATCGGTTCACAAAGAGAAGACTTATGAATTTTGGAACTTGTAATTTAAGGAATATCGCCATTTCACTTACTTTGCTATAAAAACATTACTTAACGAAGTGACCGAGAAAAACTAAAAGTATCACTTTACTCTATGGACTCCAGTCCAACAGAAATGCTACATGAGAACCCCTGTATATTTTTTTTCTTCACATTTGTATCACTGTGTAATTATATTCACCCTTTAAAGTTTTGTAGTAAAAAAACGGACCTATCATATTATACAAATTCAGACATTTTTTAACGTAATGTTAGAAAATATCATTGGTTTATTTACATTTAAATTTTAGTATCAAGCGGAACTTTCTGTGGAAATGGCCATATATGTTAGATTCATACTCTTTAAAGTTTTGTATGCTATGTATATCAATGGAATACTGCTTCAAAATCTTCAACAAAAAAACGTTGTTAAAAACGTTTTTCATTGCTCCTGTTATCACTTCATCTTGTTTATAGTTAAATTGTTTAGAACAAGACGATTTGTATAGTAGATAACAATTTTGTATTCTATGAACTTGTTTGATAATTTCCTAAAATTATCTGATTGCGAAGAATCAATATCAACCTCATAGCCTGTGATGTATTGTGAATTTGAATAATTTTTCTTTATTTATAAGAAATTTGGTGTTCTTTTTCGCGGTTTTTTTAGAATTCACAATAATTTTAATTGCCACCATTTTTTTGCGGCTGCGAATATCTTATATACTTCTTTTGTTTAATTTTTTTTTGTATACAACAATAACAAAATAAACAAAATATGCAGTGTATCGAGTACGTAAATCACTCATATGCAACTAACAAAATCGACTTCAACATGCTTTCAACATTAATCATATCTGAGTTTCCAGTGTTAATCAATTGAAATCTTATTCATCATCAATTCAATTCACTATCATTCTTTGTGTCTGTTTACTTTCTTAAAAAAAAACGAACGGGATTTGGGGTAGTATTTTTAAATGTAGTTTTCATTGACGGATTTTGTTTCTATTTACGATTCCCATAACATTTGTAACACATTTCTGTACAAGTTTATGCTTAGTTTAACGATTATTTTCTTAATTAAATTCGGACGCACAGACAGGCAGTCCGATAGCCAGTTATATGGACGGACAGGCGTAAGGCAGCGTGAGCTACATTTTTGTGGAGCGTGTCATCGGCGTTGTGAACATTAATCAACTCTTCTTCAGCACATGTATCCAATTTCATTCTATTTTGTGTTGGTTTTTCACCGACATTTGTAATTTGTTATTTGTTATGTTCTCTGTATTTTATAAATTCACATACCCTCATTCAAGCACTTATTCATGTGTTTTCCCATTTCCATTCGCTGCTCAGATATCATCCATCCATCCAATAAACACAAAGGAGCGTCTTAAGTGTGCCGTCGTCTCCATCGGAAGTGTAAACAAAAACGCATCTGATAGAATGATGAAGAGGTAAACTACACTTTGAATGAACACTGCCTACTGCTGCAACCACTGGTTTCCTAATACTCATAAATAGCCGTGCCTATCTGTCTATAGTAGAATGAAACAACTTTTCTATATCTTTCATACAAACATATTGTGAAAGGGAATGGTGTGTGTTTACACTTCTGGCACATAGATTTTGTAATTGGGTAGTGATCATATAAAGGGGAATGAGTTACAACATAGTGGTTCGTTAAATATATTTACAGTGTCAATAATTTATATTTTTACTGTAAACATTTCAATGATTGTTACAATCAGGTCATGTTTGATATTCTAATGATTTATTCCATTTAAATGCTGACTTACCAAAATTCTTTAGCATTTATGTTCTACATACAATTGGAATATTTTGACAATGGCCATGAAAATTGCAATAAAACAAAAAAAAAAACTGTAAACAGAAGACGATATCAATATCCAACATCGCACAGTGGTTCCTTTTTGGTTTTTTTTGGAATTAATTCTGTAACTTTTGAACGGATAATGGTATCTTGATGAAATTTAAAATAGTTAAAGCTGAGGTGTTTTCGAGATGATTTAAAAATATTCGGCTCCCTAGGGAGTGTGGGGGCCACTGCGTGTCCTTCCAAAGTTGGTCACCTCGGGTGTTTCAAAATTTCAAATGCTTGAGGAATGTGCATTTATGTACCGATTTAAAAGATTTTTTGCATTTGGATAGTGCGTCGAAAAACCTTCAAAAAACATGCTTACATGTACATGTTATCTCATTTAGGTCAAGAGATATTTGAGAAAATAAAAAAAATTGTGTCATTTTTGGACGAGTTTAATTTAGTATTTTTATGGGTGTGAGCTCAGTTGTTACTTGATTTTAAAGATATTTATATCGTTAGTTAGCTTATAAAATTCTGAATGAAATTGCTGAAAAAATAATTCAAATATTTTGTTCCAATCAAAAGTTATAAGCATCGCAAGTAAAAGTTTCCAAAAAAAGGCATATTTTTACTGTTTTTTTTGCAAAAAGGCGACTACATTCTTTCGTTTGTAAAAAAAAAATTTCTTCCGTGAGGTGGCAATTTCTTTATTATTCCTCATAGAAATGTTGATGCAGATGCATTTAATGCTAAATTTGAATCAGTTCAGCAAAAAGGTTCCCCGGCAAGGGAAGTCAAAAATACCCCATTTTTGAAAAAAAAAAAATTTTGTTTTTGAAAATTCTCAAATCGCAAAGCGCCAACGAGAAAGCTCATTATATATTTTTTTGACCACATATGTGGACTAGTTAACCGTAACGTATTTCAACATCCCTGCCATAAACAAAGACAGTGTAGCCATTTTAGTAAAAAGTTCGGAATTTTGGAACATATTTTCCCCGTTTTGGGAATTTGGGTAGTTTGATGTAAGATATGGCAACATATTGTTATTCGTTTTTTTAAGGACAATTTTATGTACATTATTCCAAAATTTCGTTAAGATATTTCAGTCCGTTTGGATTTTACGCTATTTTTCATATAAGATATTATTTCTCCAAAAAATACGTTTTGACCAAATTTTATATTTGACTGAGAATTATGTCCAAAATAAAATGTGCTTTTAATTAATTTTTGTAAATTATTAAACCTTATGTAATTCCCTTTCCACTGATATGCAATACTTGTATGTCAAGAGTTTAATTATTCTTTATAATTATAATCAAACTTCACTACCTCCGTAATAAAAGTATATATCGTGAAACACACATATATATGGGGGCTATATCTAAATCTGAACCGATATGCTTAGTTTTGTTACCACATCTTAATAGTGTAAAAAAACTAAGATGTGCAAAGTTGTGTTAACATCAGAGCAAACATGTGGTTTTTGGCTACAATAATCTATAAAAGGTTATGCTAATTTGTATGGGAGGTACCAGAAGGGGCCTGGCAAGCGGACCCATTATTTCGGTATATACTACACGCTGTCAAATAATAATACCATACAAATTTTAGCTTCGTAGAGCCCTCCATCAGGAAGTTAGTGACAATAAAGTGGTTTTAGTGAAATAGGTAATTTTGTATGGGAGGTACTTGAGGGGGCGTGGCTATTTCATCCATTTTCCAACCAACATCGCGACTCGTGAATTTTATGCCACTGGTAAATTTCTATTGAAATTCATTAAGAACTACTTCATTTATCGTCGTAACCATTTACCCAGCCGGCCAGACGGACATAGCTTTATTGGGTTAAGAAGCCCCGAAACTAATTTTTTCTGAAGGAATCTAGGGTCTCAGTTATATGCAATGATGGGCTTAACTTCTTCCCGTATAAAATTATATATTTCCTCTTCGATGTTACTGAGATTATATAAATTTTGTTCAAAATTTGTTAAAAATGTTAATAATAACAATAAAAAGCAGCAAAAACATATGAATATTGCATTAAAAATCAAATTTATAACTTTAAAAATAATTTTGCTTAAAATATTTATGCAATAAGAGAAATTTTTAGTACACATGAGACTAAAAAATTATTATGGAGTCGTAACTTATAAATAAATCTTACAAGCCCATAGACTCTTTAATTAAGTTATTTATGATTTATAAATCCCTATACACAGGAATGAGAGACAAATTACGAAAAATTTCTCTTATTGGATAAACATATCCAGCAAAATTATTTTTAAAGTTATATATTTGATTTTTAATGCAATATTCATATGTTTTTGCTGCTTTTTATTGTTATTATTAACATTTTTAACAAATTTTGAACAAAATTTGTATAATCTCAGTAACATCGAAGAGGAAATTTATAATTTTATACGGGAAGAAGTTAAGCCCATCATTGCATATAACTGAGACCCTAGATTCCTTCAGAAAAAATAAGTTTCGGGGCTTCTTAACCCAATAAAGCTATGTCCGTCTGGCCGGCTGGGTAAATGGTTACGACGATAAATGAAGTAGTTCTTAATGAATTTCAATAGAAATTTACCAGTGGCATAAAATTCACGAGTCGCGATGTTGGTTGGAAAATGGACGAAATAGCCACGCCCCCTCAAGTACCTCCCATACAAAATTACCTATTTCACTAAAACCACTTTATTGTCACTAACTTCCTGATGGAGGGCTCTACGAAGCTAAAATTTGAATGGTATTATTATTTGACAGCGTGTAGTATATACCGAAATAATGGGTCCGCTTGCCAGGCCCCTTCTGGTACCTCCCATACAAATTAGCATAACCTTTTATAGATTATTGTAGCCAAAAACCTAATTTTTACTCTGATGTTAACAAAACTTTGCACATCTTAGTTTTTTTACACTATTAAGATGTGGTAACAAAACTAAGCATATCGGTTCAGATTTAGATATAGCCCCCATATATGTGTGTTTCACGATATATACTTTTATTACGGAGGTAATGAAGTTTGATTATAATTATAAAGAATAATTAAACTCTTGACATACAAGTATTGCATATCAATGGAAAGGGAATTACATAAGGTTTAATAATTTACAAAAATTAATTAAAAGCACATTTTATTTTGGACATAATTCTCAGTCAAATATAAAATTTGGTCAAAACGTATTTTTTGGAGAAATAATATCTTATATGAAAAATAGCGTAAAATCCAAACGGACTGAAATATCTTAACGAAATTTTGGAATAATGTACATAAAATTGTCCTTAAAAAAACGAATAACAATATGTTGCCATATCTTACATCAAACTACCCAAATTCCCAAAACGGGGAAAATATGTTCCAAAATTCCGAATTTTTTACTAAAATGGCCACACTGTCTTTGTTTATGGCAGGGATGTTGAAATACGTTACGGTTAACTAGTCCACATATGTGGTCAAAAAAATATATAATGAGCTTTCTCGTTGGCGCTTTGCGATTTGAGAATTTTCAAAAACAAAAATTTTTTTTTTTTCAAAAATGGGGTATTTTTGACTTCCCTTGCCGGGGAACCTTTTTGCTGAACTGATTCAATATTAGCATTAAATGCATCTGCATCAACATTTCTATGAGGAATAATAAAGAAATTGCCACCTCCCGGAAGAAATTTTTTTTTTACAAACGAAAGAATGTAGTCGCCTTTTTGCAAAAAAAACAGTAAAAATATGCCTTTTTTTGGAAACTTTTACTTGCGATGCTTATAACTTTTGATTGGAACAAAATATTTGAATTATTTTTTCAGCAATTTCATTCAGAATTTTATAAGCTAACTAACGATATAAATATCTTTAAAATCAAGGAAAAACTGAGCTCACACCCTTAAAAATACTAAATCAACCTCGTCCAAAAATGACACAATTTTTTTTATTTTCTCAAATATCTCTTGACCTAAATGAGATAACATGTGCATGTAAGCATGTTTTTTGAAGGTTTTTCGAAGCACTATCTAAATGCAAAAAATCTTTCAAATCGGTTTATAAATGCACATTCCTCAAGCATTTGAAATTTTGAAACACCCGAGGTGACCAACTTTGGAGGGCCACGCAGTGGCCCCCACACCACCTCGGGATCCGAATATTTTCAAATCATCTCGAAAACACCTCAGCTTTAACTATTTTAAATTTCATCAAGATACCATTATCCGTTCAAAAGTTACAGAATTAATTCCAAAAAAAACCAAAAAGGAACCACTGTGCATCGGGGCGATCCATAGACAACTCATAAATCTATAAAATTAATAACAATGAAAATGTTTGTAACTGCTATCAAGAAAAACATAAACAATATCATTAAGGGTACTATTCGTCAAGAAACGACAAATCCAAGAGAACCAAGGCAGCGCAGCTCGGGCCGCCAACACCATCAAACAGAGTTTGTCTGGTTCCAAGTCAGGAAGTAGCAGTCAAAATGATGACGAATGCCATTTGACGTTTAAACTCAAACACCGCAACGAAGGCGACGATAAGGAAAGCCGACTAAAGAAAAGTATAAACATTACTGCCTCACAATTATGTATGTATGTACGTATAAACGTCCGTCCTTCCGCTTGTCTGTAGATTTATGGAAACAAAAATAAACATTTTCTTGCCTTAAACGTTCAATTATAGCTTAAAGGTCTCCTCACTTCTACACGATCGTCATCGTTGTACCACGCAGAGGCAATGGAACTATTCAAGCTTGGTATGAACGTGAGCACACACACAGATGCACTCAGCCACGGGAATGTTCTTCTGTGGGAAGAGAAGCTTTTCATTGTTAACCCTAACGTACGATCGTTCATCGTAAACAAATTCGTGCTTAGCATGCAAATTTCGAGAAAAAAAAATGAAGAATTCAATTTAAAAGACGCCAAGCATTGGTTGGTTGTTGTCGTTCGTACATATGCACATTACTATTACACACTGCAGACGATAAACGTTTCCCCCATTCTGGGCACTGATGTAGAGACACATTTATATTGAAACAAAAATGCTCCATTGTAACAATAGTTAATAACAAATACACATTTGTTAAGCACCAATGCCAATGTTTTTGATTCAGACGACGAATGCTCGTTTGTGTCTGTATCCCCTTACATTGTACTCTTGCATAATGGATCATTCCATTAAAGAACATTTAGTAATGTCTTCGACACTTGCGACGTTGTCATCACCATCCAATTAGAAAAATTCCCCAATTCGTGATAAGTTATGATGCTTTCTCTATTTTATTACCTCCCTTCCCCCATTCAATAGCATCTTAAGGGTTGTTGCCTTGTACAGTTGTAACTACACGATTAGAGGAAAATGAAAGGGGTCTAAGCAGACCATAACCTAAAGTGTTCTTGAAAACGTGCCGTAATTCATATTTGAACAATGTGCTCTCAAAAGATTTATAGTATACTGCCACAAGAGATGATGATTGTAAGCGGCAGTTAAGTTGAAAGCAAGTGGATTTCTATGTTTGCATTACGTAGCTCATCACCACCGTCAGCACCATCATCATTATGAGTATTAACGATCTGCTACAGACATTTAATTCCCCCGGGGTATTCTATTATTGTGCGTTCGAGAGATGTATGTACCTCGTTATTATATTTTTATTAAAAATAGAAACCGAATTTGCGATATTGCATCGGATGGATTTTTGTAAGAATAACTTGTGACGTTCAGTTTCGATGGGTTACAAATTTAGTTTCAGAAGGACTCGAAGCGCATTTAATACCATATTTAATAGCAATCAGTAATGATTTTCTCGCTTCTATTCCCCTTAAATTTAGCATAGGAGTGTCATACTGTTGTCATGAATTACGAATAAGGTACTTTGTTTCATTTACTGCTGGGTAGCCAAACTTGCTATTTTTCTTAACACACATATATTTTGACAATTTTTTACAGCTATAGCTGTATACTTTTGACTAATTTGAGAAACTCGCTTACATGTGGGCAATTCTACAGAAAAGTCTACCGTGATTTTTTTTACTTGTATTATTAAAAACAAATACATCGAGGACTCGATTACCGTGATTCGATAAAACGGCAAACAACCACCCGCGATCGAAAAAGGCAAGTTTTTAGTTATTTTTTCTTCGGTTTTAATTTCTTTTGAAACGTTTAACCGTGATTACCTATATTTTCCGGGAATATAAGCACAATTTTTTTGATAATTTTTGAATAACACTGTTTTACAAAAAATATTTTGATTCCTATGGTTATTTTTATCACGACTCAAATATGTTTTCAGATTTTCTTTATCAGGCACAGGTTTTTTTAATTTGGATTTAACATTTTACACCTTTCTCTATGTTGCATTAAAATACATATTGCATAAATCTAATGTTAACTTTGATTGATCCAACAGAAGCTTTTCTAAATACAATAACCGATGCCAGTAGAGCTGAAAAAGTTAAAAATAAGAAGAACATATTATATTTATTAATTTTATGCTGAACATCCTTGTAGTCTCGTACTACATACCAACAGCAGTTAGCGAGCATATTAACGCTTTTCTAAAGTTAAAATGTCTATGAAATCATTCACAATGTTCATCGGCTCGTCGCTGCAGCATTCAAGGAATAAATCCAAATGAGCGTGCAAACAATGAACTTTCAAGGACATGTTGCATCCCAGGTTTACGTAGAAAATTAAAAGGGGAATAGGGTGGTGATAAAATAGAATAAGGCTATATTTACTGCCGAGCAGGAATGTTGCTGATGTTGCCACCTGTTTCAACAAAATTTTTAGCAATTGCCTTCTTACAAATTATTAATAGAAACTAAAACTTATTTTTAAATAACCAAATAACTATGCCTGATAGCAATTTCCCATTTCAAAACCCATTAGAAACACATAATGCAACACAAGGAAAAACCCTCGTCGATCAGTAATCAAACACTATATGAAATATGGGAATTTCCTCGTTTAAATTTTATTAAATTAAAATGTCCAAAGCTTATCTTAGTTTCTTTTATATTTAAACGGAATGCAAAATTGCATTAATCATCTGATCACCTTAATGAATTTT
Organism: Muscina levida; assembly: GCA_964034835.1. Classification (NCBI taxonomy): domain Eukaryota; kingdom Metazoa; phylum Arthropoda; class Insecta; order Diptera; family Muscidae; genus Muscina; species Muscina levida. The sequence continues at coordinate 77,669,444 of OZ035881.1, forward strand.
TAATAAAATATTTACTGCCGTTTCAAGGTGCACTCTTATCATAAAATATAATGTAACATTCGTGGTCATCAATTTGTGGCATATAAACTTTATAAAATTCCATAATTTCGCAAATAATAAAAGACTGGAATTGCCATATAAGAATATAGACATAGTCATAGAAAAAATGTCACGTTCGAACAAACTTAAAAATTTAATTAAAAAAAAAACTATCCATTGTATTTCTAACAAATAAAGAGGATTCTTTATTATTGTTTTACATTTTAAAATTTTCATCTATAAAATATTGTATTGTTTTTGTCCTTATTTTGTAATCAATATTTCGCATGAAAAATAATAAACCACCAGTGGTCTTGTGGGGGCCGCTTTACGTATGGAGTTATTTTACTAATGATCTACCGATATCCCAGAAATAGTAAAAAAATCAATATTTAAGTCACATTTTATATCAGTGGCGGGCAAAACCATTAGAAGCTTGTGTAGTGTTGTTTTTGTAACACTGAAGCAGAGACTTGCTGCTTGGAATCAAACAAAACTTCTAAAAGAACACTGAAAAATTGGACTTGATACCTTTTTGCAGGATACCGAATATATTATTATAAAAATGCATGTTATATTGTAGTTTTATCTGATTTGATTGAAACATTTGTTCATTGCTTAATTCATTCAGTTTTACAAATATTTGGTTGGAAAGTAAACAAGTACATTTAGTATGGCGTATTACTCTAGAGTGACACTGTAAATGTTTTTATTTAAGAAATGGTCGTCCTTAATATATTGTGAACTGTTGAAATCGAAGCGGTAATAATTTAGTGTAAATTTGCTGATTCTTGATCATTTTGAATGATCATCAGAATCTTTTGCAACTTCATTTCAAATCTTTAAATTCATCCACAGTAACATCGATATCATCAACGTTATGTTTGAAATAAACAACCACAGTGGTAATAACGGTACAATTTGTTTATAAGTTAAAAGGAATTTGCAAAATTGCGTTTACTATAACTATAGTAAAGGTTACAGTGTGCAATGTTAATTAAATAGTCAACAACTGTAAAAAGTTATATTACATATCCCTGGGCTTTAGGTCATTTTGTATAGGGAAACAGAAAACGTAATTTCTAATGGGTGGTGTAACCCCCTGTTTTCTTAGGTTCGCCTATAAATATAACTCTTTGAGGAGTTTTATTTTCCAGTAGTGCAGAACAGCCTCACAGCTTTTTATTCGTAAGCCAGCGCACAGTGGTTCCTTTTTGGTTTTTTTGTAATTAATTCTGTAACTTTTGAAAGGTAACTATTTAATGGTATCTCGATGAAATTTAAAATAGTTAATGCTGAGGTGTTTTCGAGATGATTTGGATTCGGCTCCCTACTGAGTGTGACCCAAGTTGGTCACCTCGGGTGTTTCAAAATTTCAAATGTTTGAGGAAAGTGCATTTATGAACCGATTTTTTGCATTTGGATAGTGCTTCGAAAAAACCTTCAAAAAACATGCCTACATGTATATGTTATCTTATTTAGGTCAAGAGATATTTGAAAATAAAAAAAATTGTGTAATTTTTAGACGAGGTTGATGTAGTATTTTTAAGATTGTCAGCTCAGTTTGATTTTATAGATACTTATATCGTTAGTTTGCTTATAAATTTCTGAATAAAAATGCCGAAAGAATAATGCAAATATTTTGTTCCAATCAAAAGTTATAAGCTTCGCAAGTAATAATTTCAAAAAAAGGCCTGTTGAAAATTCTCAAATCGCAAAGCGCCAACGAGAAAGGTCATTATATATTTTTTTGACCACATATGTGGACTAGTTAACCGTAACGTATTTCAACATACCTGCCATAAACAAAGATACTGTGGCTATTTTAGTAAAAAAAATCGGAATTTTGGAACATATTTTCCCAGTTTTGGGAATTCGGGTATTTTGTTGTAAGATATGGCGACATATTGTTATTCGTGTTTAAGGACAATTTTTTGTACATTATTCCAGAATTTCATTAAGATATTCTAGGCCGTTTGAATTTTACGCTATTTTTCATATAAGATATTATTTCTCCAAAAAATACGTTTTGACCAAATTTTATATTTGGCTCAGAATCATGCCCAAAATAAAATGTGCTTTTAAGTAAATTTGTGAATTATTAAACCTTATGTTATTCTCTTTCCAACGATATGCAATACTTGTATGTCAAGAGTTTATTTATTCTTTATAATTGTAATCAAACTTCACTACCTCTGTAAAAAAGTATATATCGTGAAACACACATATATATGGGGGCTATATCTAAATCTGAACCGATATGCTTAGTTTTGTTACCATATTAGAATGTTGTAAAAAAACTAAGAAGTGCAAAGTTTTGTTAACATCAGAGCAAAAATGTGGTTTTTGGCTACAATAATGTATAGGGGCGGGGCAGTATGTACTTCACGCTACAAATTAATAATACCAGCCATATTTTAGATTCGTAGAGCCACCCAACATAAAGTTAGTGACAGAATAGTTGTTTTAGGGAAATAGTTAATTTTGTATGGGAGGTACTTGAGGGGGCGTGGCTAATTCGCCCATTTTCCAACAAACCCCGCGACTAGTGATTCATATGCCTCTGGTAAATTTATATTTAAATTGAATAAGAATTACTCCAGTTATCGTCTTAAACACTTACCCATCCGCCCAGACGGACATGGCTTTATTGGATTAAAAAGCCCCAAAACTTATTTTTTTTCTAAAGAAGTCTAGGGTCTCAGTTGTATGCTCTGTTGAGCTTAACTTCTTCCTGTATAAAATTATATATTTCCTCTTCCCTGTTACTGAGGTTATACATATTTTATTCAGAATTTGTTAAAAATTTTAATAATTACACACAAAAACAGCAAAATCAATTCAAACGGACTGGAATATCTTAACGAAATTTTGGAAAAAAGTACATACAATTGTCGTTAAAACAACGAATAACAATAATTTGCCATATAATACCCGAATTCCCAAAACGGGGAAAATATGTTCCAAAATTCCGAATTTTTTACTAAAATAGCCACAGTATCTTTGTTTATGGCAGGGATGTTGAAATACTTTACGGTTAACTAGTCCAAATATGTGTTCAAAAAAATATATAATGACCTTTCTCGTTGGCGATTTCAGAATTTGCAAAAACAAAAAAAATTTTTTTTTAAAAGATTGGGTATTTTTGATTTCCTTTGCCGGAGAACCATTTTGCTGAACTGCTTCAAATTTGGCATAAAATGCATCTGCTTGAAGATTTCAATGAGAAATAGTAAAGAAATTGCCACCTTCCGGAAGAAATTTTTTTTTTTACAAACGAAGGAATATACAATGGTAGTTTTCTTATTTTCTTTTTTAAGTAATTTATATTTTTCATTGCTTTACGAAACCTTACGCGTGTGCTCAGATAACTAGCTAGTTCGGTAGTTTTGGGCGGGGATCTTTGTTTCTATAGCAGATTGTACCATAAATAAATAAAAATTTCACACGCGATTTGTACTAGCCCTCAGACAGAAGAAATTGATGTATTTAGTTAACCCTATATCCATTTAACTCATAATTTGGTATAGATGGTACATACCAAGGGCCTCTTTACCCTCCCATCCGTTGGGAATTCATTGGCCAGCAATTTTATATGAAAACCCCCACTAATATTTACCTTCACCTACGACACTGAATTTTCACATTATGTCTTCTTTCAGTTCATAATAAATTCAATTTATTTTAACAAAGAGATAAAAATCAAGGCATGATCAAAACAAAATAAGAATAAAGTATAAAAAAAAATGAAAACTAACATCAAATACTTCAATTACAAGAGAGAGGTAGAAAAAAAACCCCAAAACATAAGGAAGACAAAATTTTTGTCTTTATCAATGAATTCTCTTCCACGGAAGGTGGACGAAAAGAGAATTAATATATATATCTCAAGCGATAAAATTATGAAATTTTTAACTTATTTACGAGATATGATATTAAGTGATATATAAATTTATTCATTCTTTACTTACAAGTTTGGTTTCTTTCGAACTTACAAACCCGATGTCATCCCACGTTGCATGAAGGCCTTCTTGCGATGTTTGATGATTTTTTGGATACTTGTGTTCGATAGGGTTTTCGCGTCTGGTTTATGTTTTGGTGTTAATATTTTTAACCCTATGCTTATTTTATAACTTATAGTAGTTATTATAATGTAGTTTTAGATTATGAATTTAAGGTTATGAATTTAAGGTAATTTAAGGATATAGTTTTAAGATAATTTAAGGTTGTAGATTTAAGGTAGTTTTAAGTTTACAAATGTAAGGTTCTTTAAAGTAATATAGGGTAATTTATGTACATTTAACGTAGTTTAAAGCAATTTAATCAATTTAGGATAAATTACGTAGATTCAAGGTAGTTTAAGGCAATTCAGGAAATTTTAAGCTTAGAAATTTAGGGTTATTTAAGGTTAAGTACGCCAGTTAAATGCAAATTATGTAGATTTAAGGCAATTTAAGGTAGTTTTAGAAATTCAAGCTTAGAAATTTAAATTATTTAAGGTTATGTAGGTCAATTAATGGCAAATTATGTAGATTTAAGGCAATTTAAGGTAGTTTTAGGTTATAGATGTATTGTAATTTTATGCCATTTGACCATGCTGGTTTTTGCGATGTAGTTTTCAGGTCTAAATTTCACAGGTCACTTTGAGGTCAGTTTAAGGTCACTTTGAAGGGTAGTAAATCATGTATTTCATCAAGTATATTCCTTAGCCCCTCGCTAATCAGTGGCAGTCTCCCGAGTAAAGCTGACCAAGACAGGCTCTAAAGTGAAATCGTGAAGAATTGCAACTAATGCACAACAAATAAAAAAAACCTGTTTTTAATCACTGCTACGAAATTAAAAATAAATTTTTTATTACCTTTTGATTATATATTAATTCCGCAGAAATCCTCTTAAAAAAAGTAAAAATGGTCGATTCTTAACAAATCGGTCGGTACTTAGGTCACATGTAACTTTTCACTTTTTCACTTTGACTTAAAAATATACGATTTTACCACTTCAGCAGCCAATTTCAAAAGAACTATAGAGCCTTTCATCGTCGCCGTTGAAACCTATAGTTAGCAAAGATCACTGAGAACAAGAAGCTTTCACCACTAATATTTGTTACGGCAGCTCATATTTAGCACCGTTACACGTGGCTATACTCTTTCAATAGCTAGTCTATGATAAAAACGTACTAGTTGTCACTACTACCACCAAATTTTCTAAATGTGGTAAAACCACTGTGGTGAATCGTGATTGTGATCATACCTATACAAAAAAATCTAGTGAGAGAAAAAAGAATGTTGTCAACTAGAAAAAAAACAATGTGAAAAAAACTATCATTACAAATATAGTCGCCTTTTTACAAAAAAAACATTAAAAATAGGCTTTTTTTGAAATTATTACTTGCGATGCTTATAACTTTTGATTGGAGCTAAATATTTGCATCATTCTTTCGGCATGTTCATTCAGAATTTTATAAGCAAACTAACGATATAAATATCTATACAATCAACTGAGCTCACAACCTTAAAAATACTACATCCACCTCGTCTAAAAATGACACAATTTTTTTTATTTTCTCAAATATCTCTTGACCTAAATGAGATAACATATACATGTAAACATGTTTTTTGAAGGTTTTTTCGAAGCACTATCCAAATGCAAAAAATCTTTAAAATCGGTTCATAAATGTACTTTCCTCAAACATTTGAAATTTTGAAACACCCGAGGTGACCAACTTTGGAGGGCCACGCAGTGGCCCCCACACTCAGTAGGGAGCCGAATATTTCCAAATTATCTCGAAAACACCTCAGCATTAACTATTTTAAATTGTAACTATTTTAAATTTTATTTTTAATTAATTCAAAAAAAAAAACCAAAAAGGAACCACTGTGCAGCGTTCAAAAAACTAGATTGGGTGTGACAAAGGTTTCGGTTTTCTTATGATTTGTCGGCTATTACATTATAAAAATACTGACCAAATTCAAATTTTCTCCAGTGGTTCAGCCATCTAGACAGAAAGTTCGTTAAGTCGACGTCACTGGCGAGTCTTCCAACCAAAGATGAAACGCATATGTCGGAGATCCCAGGTACGATCCCATATCGATCTTGCAATTTTTCAAATTTAATATTATACATTTTCTGATATAGTCGACACGACGAAAGTAACTAATAATTAGAATTTCTGTTTCATCATTCTCCAAAGAAACTAATTTTGTCTGAATATACTTGGGGTCCAACTCGTCTCCTTTAATGTGTAATACTTTTTCTCGTATCAAAGATATATACCCTCATACCGATAGGTGAGGGTATAAAAATGGTACGTTGTGTTGCTTAGGTCTGTATGACTGTCCTTAAATATTGCTCAAATAAGACATTAACTGTCTGTCTCATGGGACAGGCTGTTATTAATTTAAAACAAAAATCCCAGATAAGGACACTGACATTTCCAAAACATTTGAATGTGATTTTCACTGTGAGAGAGAAGATTGAATAGACTATTTGATACGTTTACAAAAATTCTTTATTATTATATGTACATATACTTAAAATGGATTAAGTTTATGATAACAATTTTACCTCAATAAATTCTTCTTTAAAAAAATCACCTTAAACAAGGGGGAAATTTCTCAAACTGGTAACACGGCTTTCGAGTACGTGTGAAGTGCCGAACATGTCTGCTTGAAAAAACGATTATTGCTGGCCTCGTGAGGCTATCGGATGCCTACTCTATTTTAGGTTATCCTTTTTTTTTTTTGATTTTGTAGTAATATTTTTTCGATTATATTCAAGAGACTGGGAGCTAATTTTAGATGAACATAAATGTTTATGTTTTGTTATGAAAATACCATGAGGTGCTCATGTCATTAACGTGTACAAAAAACAGGGCCTTATAAATACTTAATCTACACTAGCCTACAATGCATATGCGTTACAACTTTTTTTTAAACAAAATTCAAATGCAATAACGTGCGTAAAGCCAAGGTAAAATTTAAAATTCTTTCATTTGTCATTGAATATTAAATGCAATTTGTAAATGTCGTAAATAATGAATATTTATATACACATACATAGTGTATGTGAATCTTCAGTCGCTTTCATGTATGTGTTAATGTTATGTGGAATTGCGATGTCGTGATGAAATATAATACTCTACAAATATGTTACATTTGTAGTATCTACAAAACTCCATAGTTAATTACAGTCCCTTGTAAACTTGCCTTTAAAATGTGTTGCCTTATATACGCTTTATTTATTTACATTTTTCTAAGGAAACTTTAAATTTGATGGTTATCAATGTCTGCTTTGACTCTTTCGAGTAAAGAATTAATTCAATCGTACGACACAGTTGTGAATCAGTCAAACTGCGCGTATTTATAATCAGACTGGTATTGAGTTACACAATGAAAACGAAATGATGTACGATACATGGAAATATCTAATCGTGATTCACATCTGTTGAAGCTCAAAACAATTTGTTCGAGATTAAATGGGTTTGAATTTTGTTCTATTATTATAAGTAATTGCAACATGTTTTTATAAATGTTTTGTACTTAATGCAAAGTTCTGGTTTATATTCCAATATCTGAGACTATGTTGTTACAATATTAATATTTTTAATTTAGTTTCGATTATTTTGAAACTAATTAAAAATGCTGTATAATCTTAAAGTTAAAGGCATTATTATTTTCAAAAAGTTAATGTTTATTTTATAGTGACGATGATAGGGGTGGCTGGCTTTGGTATATTCTTGCTTTTTCTAAGGGAGATGTATTCATATGTGCTTTGCTGCAGCACAATAAACAAATATTTCGATCATAATAAACTCAAGTTCATAAAAGCGAAAAAAGTTGTAATTTGTAGAGAAAAGTTTAGTACACAAATTTACATATCGACAGCTAAAATCCAAAATGACGAAACATGAAATAAATTTATGTTGATTTATAAATGGTTATGTATTACAAATTTTAAATTTTTGGATTCTCCTGAATATTCATCTTAATGAAGATTTTGTCATTTTGGATTTCAGTTGGCGATATATTTTTATGGCTCCACGAAAAGCCCCCCAATGAAATAACGCCCAGGAAATAACCCCCAATGAAATAAACCCCAAAAAATAGGAAATAACACCCAAAAACAGTGAATGAAATAACATCCAAAAATAAATGAAATAAACCCCAAAGCGAAAACGAAACAACCCCCAATATTTGGGAGTTATTTCATATGAAATAACACCCAATAACGAAAATGAAATAACCCCCAATGAAATAAACCCCATCAGCAACAAAAATGAAATTATGCCCAAAATTCATAAAAGAGTCAGTTTCACCAAGGATTTTATGAAGCCAATATGGACCAACAGCAAAGTCGCAAAATTATTGAAATAAATCGTATGGATCGTAGATCGTTGTAGCCCCTATCTATTTTTGCAGTTCGGAAGACAATTTGCCTTTTACGTTTGGCCTTTATACAACCACCTCCAATGTTCACAAGCAAATCAATTCTTAGATTCCCAATTCTTAGAAATCATTCTCAAAATAAAAAAAATCGGTGCATTTTATTGATTTTCTATCCGTCAATATGAACACAAATGGAAATATCTGTAAACATTCAAAATATGTTGTAATATATTCACAGGCTGCAAGTTTTCTTGTAAAAGGCCTATTTTTATATAATTATATAATTATAACAGCTAAAAAACCAACAGCTTTAAAAATTAAATTACCCCCGAATAAAAATTTAAATAACACCCAAATTATAGACGATATGAAACAAGCCCCGAATTTAAAAAATTGGTTGGGTGTTATTTCATTGGAGATTATTTCATAATTTGAAAACCCCAAATGAGGAATGAAATAATTCCCAAAGAAAAATTAAAAACGGCCCAAAAAAATTGGGAATTATTTCATATGAAATAACACCCAAAAATGTATGAAAAAAATTTGGGGAATATTTCATTTCTTGTTTGGGCGTTATTTCATTGGGGGGCTTTTCGTGGAGCCATTTTTATTACTGAATATGTTTAACCACTTTTTTCTTTGCAGTGTTTTAATGTCAGATTCATAAAATCAAAATGATTGGTTTTCTTTCTGCATTTTGAAAAATAATATTTATAATATGGGTAAATCCTGTGTTGCGGACGTTATATTCGTACGCATTTATGTTTTGTTTGCCTGTTTGCGCTATGAGTGAGATATTTACATATAAACTTCAGCAACAACAGTTACTTGAGAGTCCTTTGAAATGACATTTAAAAGATTGCTTAACTATTTTGAACAAAAACCATATTCGTGCCAAAAGTGCCGTTGCGGACGTTACAAAAAATGGAAGTAGTTTTGGATGTCAACGTGCATTTGCATCTATTTTAGCAAATATTGCATAGTAACCGGAAAAATCGAAATACATAAAGGAAGAAGGAATATTTAAGGATTATAAAAAGACTTTAATCAGAATTGTTGGTTCATCCAAAAATTTGAAATTCGTCTGTTGCGGACGTTGCGTTGCGGGCGTTACACTTTTCCTTCTATCTTATATATTATAAAAAATTGTATCAACATCAGACATACTGTTAAGGAGCTGTTGACACACACAGGTATAAATATAATAATTGTATATACTATATGAATGGACCCGGTAGGTGGCCCTGGAGTGGACTTATTTGGAAAATTTTAATGGATGGACCAATTTAACTGAAATTTAGAATGTGTATTTGTTTTATCCAGAGAAAACAATTAATGTACAAATGGACTCGACAGGTGGCGCTGGGCTGGATTTATTTCGAAAATTTGAATGGATGTCCCAATTTAACTGAAATTCAAGATGTATGTTTGTTTGATCACGACAAAAAATTGTATGTACATTTGCATTGATACAATGCAGATCAATATGGCACTGGCACCAGAACACCTGACTAATCGCAATACATGCCCATATCGTTAAATTTTGTTGATGTTGAAGAAATTCTCATAATAACAGACCCGCCCACAGTTAGTGTCGTGTCCCTGAAACTATAGAACTAGTGACTCATTCCACAAACACTTTATATAAGTTCACAATTGCTGTGTTCAATAAATATAGTTTTTGAAAAAAAGTTCCGTTGCGGACTTTATACACTTTGTCACTCATATTTTCCTGTAGAATGGTGTAAAAATACATATTTATATATTTATATTTATGGTGCACTATTGGCTCTATTTATGAACATACTTCGATTGATGAAAAACCAAAAATTAAAGTAGCTAAATTTAAAAAACCTTATTATCCGTTGCGGACGTTATATACCGTGTGTCCATCTTTACTTAACGTTTTTTATATCTTCTGCATGACCTACCGATGCGTTTTTTACATTTAATTGTAGACAATTGATTAGATTTTAAGTTTATTATAAAATGGAAAATAAATATGGATCTTTTTACCATTTTTATGAACATCATCAAAACATATATTTTAGAAAAACAAATAAAAACACGAGGTAGTTGTAGGTTTTGACCTGCCATTTATAAATGGACCACCGAAAAAGCTTATGCTTTATATTTTTTGAGGGTTAAATATGTAGCCCATTTATGGATTAACAAATATATGTGGTTTTAACAACTCTGAAATTCTTTCCTTGGTATACATTATTTCGGATTTACCCATATGACCTTTAAAATATTTTATTAAGTCAAGAATGGGGAAATGTACATATCTTGTATGTTGCCATCATAGTCAAATATCTTTCCAGTTTAAAATTAAGGGGCTTGCAGCAACAACGAGTTAACTCCATTTTTAGGCCGAATAGAGTTAACAACCGTTTCATGGGGGGAAAAAATCATTCTTTCGTTTGGTTCGACAATGATTTATCTCCCATTGATAGTTCTCAAGGTATCCGCTAAAAATAGTTAATTGCTTTATTCGTTTGGGGCAACGTGGAGTCAACTCCAGGAGCTGACTCTTTGTTTCCCCAAAAGATTGGCGTAAAACAGCATGGGGATAACAGTGGCGATGTTACTTGGCCGGCCTCCAAACGACTGATCCCTCTGCTAGGTGAACATTCGCTTTTATAGCCGTTTAATGCGCATTGCAGTAAGCGACTTTCCTGATTTTCGCCACTTTGCTTATACTTACCCTTAATGTTATCCCCTGATAGTAGCCCATAGGGTAAAAACCGCGACACCAAAAATGAGAAACTTTGACTCTCGAAAGTCTACAACAGGTATATAGTGAGCCTCTAACGTTGAAACCTGCTAAACGTGAAGGAACTCGCTGAGAATTAGGTTGGTCACAACGAGATGTGGTTCTACGATGGTCTATATTCGTTTCAGAATAAGTGAAACGTATATATATATCCCCAAAGGCATATATAAATTTCTGTGCCCCCCTCCGATAAAAGTAAATAAAACTAATCTTTTTAAACAAATATTTATATAATAAAACTTATTTTATGTTATCTGGTAATGTTCTTGCAATGATAGAGTAAACAGTACGTTGTTCCTTTAATTAAGTAGCTTGCGCAAAAAAAAGGCAAAATTTTTAAGATCTCCACACCTCCCGTTCAAGTTCGCTAAGGCCCCAATTTCTAGCTCCCATTGAGAAGATTGAAGATATCAGTTAGTAGTATTTTTTTAGTTTTTAATCTATAAATCTACATCTACATTTGACATACAATTTTTTAAAACCAACTGCGTAAATCTGACATCTCCACAGAAACAATAAGGCATTGCAGAAGCATATCTATGAATTGGTTAAAAAGTTATGTTCTCTGAAAGTTGGCATACAGAAATTAAGTTTTTAAAAATTCTTGATTTTTTTCCTTTGGCGGAAGTGCAGAATATGGGACGGGAGTCCACACAACGTCAAAAATATACCATTCCCTTCGTTTTAGTCTCTAAACATCGGAATGGTAGATCAAAAAGCAATCGGGGCCCTGGGGGTCAAAATAGGGGGGCCACTTGAGTTTAATAATAATAATACTAGCTGTCACGTCAGACTTGCCACCACAGTTGTTGATAAAAAAATTTCGTACAGTAAAAATGTAGTAATGATGGGTCCATTACTTAGGTCACCAAAACTTTACAGTTGTACATAGGCTGGTCCCTGCTCTTTTGCCTAGACAACAATTTCATTCTATAGCAAATACAAATGTAGAAACTTACTTTTTTTAAAACAACAAGTCTAGCGATTTGCTTTTAAAGTTTATTAATAAAAATAAAACAATATTGACGTTCAGTGTTAATTATTTATAACATTTTGTAATTAATACGTTTTTATTGTATTGGTGGTCTGTGTTCGTTACGAGTTACTTATGGACAATTCCATAGTCACATATGGGCATCTCCTAGTGACTCGGACGCAACATTCGCACGCTTTTAACTACGCCAAAAAAAGAAAATAGAAAGAAAGAGAAAAGTCAATTTGTACATTTAGTGTTCTAAAGCGCTGAAAGGTTACAACATTTTAAAAATATATTTGCAGGATTAAGTAAAAAATTATAAGCAATTACACACTGAAACGGACGGCATGAATATAAATATACAAATTTGAGCGATTTTTGTTTTTCTACATATAAAGGGTTTTCCAAAGAGAGGTGTTATTGTGAATGGCCCGCTATTTCGGTAGTTGTCACTTTTGAAGCTTTTATTCTTTGACATTTGAGAAGTAGAAACTACGCCATTAATAAAAATGGAACGATACACGCTTTAACAACGCATTGAAATATTAAAATTCACTACAAAAATGGTGAAAATCTTTCAGTCACAATTCGCAAAACTAAAGAATTTTGTGGTCATTGGTGAAAAATTCGAGCTGTTGGGACAAGTTAGTGATGTGAAGAATAAAACCCGTGCAAGTCGCTCAAGAACAACTGAGAAAATTGCTGCTGTAGCCCAAAGTGTTGAAGAAAACCCAGGTTTGTCCATTCCTCGTCGTTCTTTGGAATTGGGCATTCCACAAACGTCATTACACTGTATTTTGCATAAAGACTTGGGTCTTAAGGCTTATAAAGTTCAATTAACACAAGAACTCAAGCCGGCCGAACATCAACAACGTCGTGCCTTTGATGATTGGGTCCTTGAAATGCATGAAAATGATCCGCAATTCAATCGAAAAATCATCTTGACCGATGGGGCCCATTTCCACCTCGGTGGCTACGTCAACAAGCAAAATTGTCGCATCTGCTCGGAAAACCCAAGAGTTATTGTTGAGAAGCCTCTCCATCATCAACGTGTGACTGTTTGGTGCGGTTTATTTTCGAAAATGAGTTTGGATCAACAGTTACGGTGAATGGATTGCGCTATCGATAGATGATTAATGATTTTTTATGGTCGGAGTTGGATAGTATTGATCTGGACAACGTTTTCTTTCAACAAGTCGGCGCTACGAGCCACACAAGCAACGAAACCCTTGATATTTTACGGGATAAGTTTCCGGACCGTATTATCTCTCGAAGAGTTGATCACAATTGCCCACCAAGATCTTGTGACTTAACACCTTGCTACTTCTTCCTCTGGGGCAACGTGAAAGATAAGGTCTACGCCAACAGCCCAGCATCGATTAAAGACCTTAAAGATAAAATTCGTGAGGCTATCGAGGACATAGGGCGGTCACTTTGCGATTTGGTTATGGAAAATTTCATGAAAAGGATATGGTCCTGTAAGCGTGATCGTGGTGGCCATATGGCTGATGTTGTTTTGGATTATGAAATAAACATCCGATCATTTATCTCAAAAAATTAAATTTTTCTTTGAATACCAAAATAACATCTCTTTTTGGAAAACCCTTTATATGTATATGAAGGTTACAAGATAACTTTTGTTCGTAGCATTATAAAATATGTAAATTATTTCCTAGTTTTTTTTTTAAATTAGGCACAACACTATTACGGACGCACCATCATAGACGCAACAAAATTTCCCAAGGGGAAAAATACAATATTTCAGTAAAAACTAACAGCTCCTTGCATTTTAAACATTTGCCCACTAACAAACAATAATAATTATTGTACAAGGACGCGACTAAAGGATGTAAGAAGAAGCTTAATCATAACATTTCCGTAATTCGAACTCCACCCGCTCTCTTCTAATACATAAGATTGTTATTGGTAGAAAATGTTTATATTACAGCAAAAATGTAATATAACTTTAAATAAGCTAAAAACACTGAAAAAAAATTGGGTATAATTGGTAAATTTTTCACTTTTGGTAGACCCTTTTTGGGAGATGCCCATATGCGAAATTAGGGAATATTATAAAGTTGATATGACCCAAATTGTTGATCACGAAAGTAACATTAGAAAGTCATTAAAATAAATTAAAAATTTTGCAACTAACTGGTTATTTTTTAGTCTTATTGGAGTTATTAACTGTTGATACAAATATTTTATGATAAAAGTGCACTTGTATCACCAGTAAATATGTTATTAAAAATTAAAAAAAAGGTGACCATCACGACAATGCAATTCTGCACGCAAAATAAGATTAGCTTTGGACAATTTGATTTAATAAACTGTAAGTATTTGTCTTTGCTAATACAAGCCAGAAAAAAATGTTGTCAACTTTTAATTATTCGATCACGGTGTTTGTAAATGCGCATATGTTGATATATTTTACGTACAAACAGTAAAAACATTTCCCTTCGCCAATACAATTATTATTTCATTGATTTGTCACTGGTGGGTGGTTATTCTTCGCAGTTTTTTGTTTGTTTAATTCAGCAATTCTTTTGTTCCACTATTTATTTTGCCTACAAAAATACACAAAAACGTAGACCTCATTTCTTACGGATCTGGTAAAGTGGACCTGCATCAACGATGGTGAAGACCTTAAACATTTGGAAATTTATAAATAACCACAATATCGTAAAATAACTACTTATGGCTTCAATTGAAAAACATTAAATTAACGGCACAAGGCAACATGCTCTTACTCCTGCTTCATCCGCCCCCCCCAATTGTCATTCTCACATTGCTCAACTTATTTATTTATTAATATACTCGATACCCCAATGTACATAATTTACATGACCCTCCGCGTGGTCATGAATGAAGTCATCGCACATGTATTTTTTTTTTCCGCCGCCACTGCCATAATCAAAACTCGTGCCATGCCTTCACTGTGTTTGCTGGTTCCATGCAGAACTTCCTGTTGGAGTGAAGTACCACGTACGTACTTTATGACAACGTCGAAAAGGTATTAAGGCAAACTTTCGCAAGTTAACGTTGTGTGTGCGTAGTCGCTGTGTTTGTACTACCGCAATACATTAATTTAAAAAATGGGGAAAAAGTGACGTTATTCTATGAAAGTATTTGTTTATAATATTTGCTTTTTAGTCTAATATTACTCAAATGTGTTCATGCGCTTATTTTGTTGGGCAGGCTATGAAGGTGCTCCCGATTTACTCCCTAGTCTGGGCGATTGTACACACAAATTGAACTTGAATTGGTGTACATACAATTTTAAACTTCTTGTCTGTATCCGGCCTTTGTTAAATTTGAAGGATGATGACTGCAGTGTGTGCATTGGTTTAAAATAACTTTCTGTACTTTATTATATCCTTGTTGGAATAAAAAACTACTTATTTTGTGTTTGTTATCCATTAGTGTGAGCAATTTGTAAAAGACAATTTGCAATTTATAACAAATTTTGTAAGTTTTTGTATAGAAAACAAATGACGAAATGATGAGATTTTTTTCTGCAAATCTGTGCATTCGCTTTAAATCGGTAAAAGAATTTAATTTTTAAATTTTCAGATATAAATTTTACTTCCAAGCTTATTCGTGAGTGAAATATTAATTTTCAAAAATGTTAAAATTAAGTCGCTTACGGTTTTTTAAAAATAAATAAAGTTATGTACCTATTTGCATATGTTTTATTACCCTCTCGCACGAAGGTGTTGAGATTATGTGGGATTTATGCGGTTCCAAATACCAGTTTTTTGTGTATTTTTTTTTTTAAATTTTGTGTTTCTTTTTCAATTTTCATCGGTGACAGCTTTTCAACTCATGCTTGTCGATTGATACATATACGTATGTAGAAACATTTGTACATATAAAGCTGATCATCGTTTAATGCGGAAACCGTTAGATTTTCAATAAAATTTAATGTTAATATTGATTTTTTTCTGCGCTTTTGGAAGGATACTTATTAGGGCGGGACAATTTTGTCTCGCAAAAATGGTACACCATAATCGGAATTTACGATGAATTCTAAGAAAATTCCACCTCGAAACTATGTGTCTTAAATCAATTCCTAGCTCCCTCAGAGAAGCATGAAGATTTCAGGTCGAGATATTTTTTTTATAGATTCCCTTCATTTTGTTTGTTGGGGTGTTAACTTTACGCAGATTAATATCGATATCGATTTTTCCTGATTTAAAAACTAAAAAATACCTCAATCTGAATACTCCATCAATGAATCATGAATCAAAAAAAATTCTATTACGAATCGTAATAACGAGTTCCATTCAAGTTGCAACATCTATAAATCATCCTTTTTTTAAGTTATTCCTCCTTTTCTTATTCTATTCTTAGTTATTGAAGATTTTTCTTCAATTTCTTTTGATATAGCGTGAAACTACATATTTTTTTTAAGTATTTTATACCAGGGTACGACAAAATTTGGTTTTCAGAATAAAAAAAATATTTATGTAAAATATGATCATTTTTAGAGACTACTTGATTGAAACCAATTGTACTCCAAACACACGCCCGATCTTGTATATACTCAAACTTGTTATGGTTTTGAAATAGATTAAACTTTTTGTATTCATTTGTTGTCACACGTAGTTAATGTTTTTAAAATTAAAGTTATAGAAGATCTGTTTTGTATCTCCAAGTTCAATTTTAAAAATATTTTACCCTGCATGCCAAAAATTAACCCAAAGATTGTTGTGAATTTACCAATTACGTATTTAAATAAAAAAGGTGGAATAATCGAATTTTTATCGCTTAAACGATTGATTAAAGAATCGCTTTTACGATACGTTAACGAATGTTCACCTGCGATTCGATAATGTTATCAATTCCAAATGTTTTTTTTTAGAATTCTATCGCATTTTTTTACGATTTACGATTAGTAAACGAATCGCTTTTACGATTCGTTTGCAAATGTTCACCAGTGATTCTATATTGTTATCATTTTCGAATTTATTTTAGAATCGCTTTAGCGAATTGCCAACGAATCGTTAGCGAATCACCCCTCGCCACATGGTTTGTCGGGCTCGGTTTTCTTATTCTGGTTAATTTTTCGTTTATAATGACCTCAACGTATAGAAGGATATGACCTCTTCAAAAAAATGTTTACTTTTTCGATGTTGTCGACGGCAACTTTGCAGTAAAAGTCTAGTCATAACTCATTAATGGTGTGTAAAGGGAAATTAAGTTAGTAAGTTGTAAAAAGATATAAAATTATAAAAACAGTAGATTGATGAAATTTTACCACATGCATAAGTTTTTTTTTCTTCGCCCCCTTAGAAATAAAAATTTCTGTTAGAAATTTAAAAGGATGTCAAATGATATGTTCTTCCCCATGCCCATAACTGAAAACGCCCGAGCTTACCACGCATACTGAGAACTGCTATTGTTTGCCTAACTCGCTATACCCCTACATTTTTGACTTTCAATGGTTTTTGGAACATACAATCATACATTACAAACAAATTGATCATTACATTCATCACCTCTTGAACGTCTCTATTTTACATAAAATGATGGCGTCTTCTTACAGAAATCAACTTGGCCAGTATATATATAATATTCATAAACTTCATATATTTTCATAGATGTCTCGTACAAAGTTTAAGGAAATGAACAGGCTTTTAGTTTTTTCCCCTTTTGACCTGAAATCTTATGAGTTTTGTCGTTGAAGATTAAGCTCAATCATTTTAAGGTTTCAAGTGGATGTCGCTCCATGTTTTACGATATTACCAATACCAGAAATGTTCATTCATTCCGGCTGATTGCATTTAAAACACTCCAATACTCCTTTCCTACTCAACTCCACTTTAAACAAGTTGTCAGAGATGTTAATGTTTGTGCTTTGTCGTCGATGCCAAGAAAAACACTTTGCGCTCACCCTCTGCAGCAAAATATCGTATGTGGCAGTTCTATGTACAAAACACTGTAACCATCTAAAAACCGGTTGAATAAACTTTACGTGTGGCCATTGACGTCTTATAGCAGTCGGCGATGCAGTCCAGGCACTACCAATATCCAGTGCAACAACAAACTCAGCAAGAAGGAAAGATTGGTAGCAACAGAACATTATTCCAAGAAACAAAACCCTAAGACGAAATGTTGTGTGTAATTGAAACCCTATATAGAATTGATATAATTATGCAGATGAACAATGGAAAGGCTCGGGTGAGAAGCAACAGACAAAGTTGTAATGCTCCAATTTATCCTTTTTCTCAAATAACATCAGACTTCGCTACGCGTCTGTGTAAAGTTTGGCTCGATGAGACGAAATGCTGTAGTGGATTCAGACCGACGTGATGGGAGGGCTACACATTTGGTGTACGATGGGTACATTACATTTTCTACAGAAAGTGTGATGCTATTTATTAAGACATCACTTATTAAAATTGATCCATACATGACAACACTCAATGTTAGATGCTATTTATTAAGACATCACTTATTAAAATTGATCCATACATGACAACACTCAATGTTAGAACGTTTGAAAAAAATAAAACATTCTATGTTAGATATTTATTAAAATTTATTATAACAATTTATTACATCAGATTCAAATAACCATTACAATTATAGCCATAACTTAATTACTATTAAAATGTTTACATATCGAGTTCCTATTGTAAAAGCTTGTAAATTGTAAGACCACCTGTGCCGACTTCCCGTGGTTAATGCTGTCTCTGTCTCGACTTAAATTTATGTTAACATTTCATTTATTTGGTATTGCACTTTCCTGGCGTAACATCTGCATAAGTTTATTTTTCCATTTAAACAGTGACTTGCCCATAGGTGACATGTGTCGTCAGGTATCGCCTGCAGTAGAATTGTTCTGCATAAATTCACCCAATGCTCTCAGAACAACGTCATTATCATCTTTTGCACAGTCGTTGGTCTGCACATTGCAAGCAAAGGCGAAGTAGTCGCCACCACCAGCCAGCAATGCTTGAACAAAGAGCTGCAATAAGGAAATTGAATTTTTTATAACAACTCCATCTGCTTCCTTATTACAACGAAATACATATAACGAATTTAGAAGGAATGCAAACTTTTATCTGGGTCAATCCAAATCAGAATCTTTGAGAGATTGCAAAAAAAGGTATAAATGGACTCTCAACTAATTTGTGTAGACTACAAAAAAAAACGTTAGTTTTAATGCAGAATTCAGTCATTAGTTGTTGTTGCTGTTAGTGTATTTGTGGAGATATTTGGCTTAATTCCAAAACCGCCACTTTTGTTTGTCAGACATTTGATTGTGCGAATTTTTTCGGGCCTCACATTTCCATTGATGCAATGAGAGGAGAAGACATATTACGGAAATTCCCACGTCTCTCTCGCTGGCTGGGGGCATATGACATCCCAATTGGAAAATTGCCATAAAGCTATACACACACACTCATACATGGCATCTAATGTCCCACTTTGTTTATCTTTACATCGTCACTACCCGTTCTCGTTTTTATTATTCTAAGACTTTACCATATGGATGGCCAAGGGGTTAGAGGGCGAACTACCGACATGATTTCAAATAATTTTTGATTTATAACTACATACATTCACGTTGTTATGAGAAGTGTTGGCAAAACAAAGAGTTCTTATGTCTGGTGACGTTAAGCAAATCGCATTGGAAAGGAAATGGGCAAACCAGGAAACATTTCCTGTAAAGATAAAAAGTTGGATAAAAGAGAGAACCGATTAATTTTGCGAAAACTCACACCAATAGATAGAGTTGTTAGGAGGCTTTTACTTGTGGTAAATTAAACCAATAGATAGATGCAATATTTGTTGATTTTCAGCTTATAGAAGATGTTCATTTAAAATAATAATATCCACCAAATAGAGCTTTTACTTTATTTTTTGTAGTTTATAAATATTTATTTATATATTTGACTATGTACTTAAAAAATTCACTCTTAAATGAAATATTCGTTTACATTTTTCACTTTACTCCCAGACCTCTTTTGTTCATGACAGCACAATACATTTATGCACACACAGGCAACGGGGGACAACTGGTTGATGCAATAGAATTTCATTCACAAACGTATTCAAGTATGGAAACATCTGAGGGGGCAACGCTTGTTCATGGAATACCGTGTCATGTCATGTCCCCCAAGTACGATCCACACATTGTTACGCACTTGCTTCAAAATAATTGCCGCTGTCGTGGAACTTTGGCAGCTAGTGCTGTCTTTGGATCGGCGGCTGGCCGACCGGTCGAATTGATGTCGGACTGGTTGTCTCCGCTGGCTGCTGGATGCCTTGATTGCCTTGACTAGTTGTTTGGTTAGCTCTTTTGCTCGCAACTGGTGCTTGGTTTTTTGCGCTCCTGCAATTTTCTTAAACGATTTGTTGTTATTACAACACAACACATCGCTGCTCGGTGCTATTGCTGATTTATGTGTCGTCGTTGCAGTTTTTAGCTATTTTTTTTTTTGTTGTTTCCCACTGCCTGTGAGTCAGTAAGAGGGAGGGGATGAAATCTTTTACTGCGACCAATGCAGTTTCCAAATCCCATCCCACATTACATGTGGAGTAATTACATGTTGTCGTCTCATTTAATGTTTTCATATTTCACTTTAATTCTGAAAATGGGTTTGCGTGTTCCAATTTCTTCGTTTTGGACATATGAACACTATTTTGGTTGCCTAGATTCGGTTGGGAGTGTTAATGTTGCGGAGAGGTGCAGCTCAGTCCGGTTTAATTATATTCTGTAATTTGGGTCACTTGCTATTGCGGTCGCTCACGTTTGCGTGTGTGTGTGTGTTTGTAGGCACAAAATATTTAGTACATATAATTTATGCAAAACTATTTACTACGCCGTGATTCTTGGCGTGCTTTTCATTCCTTGTCATATTTACTCAGCCATTGATTTTGTGCCAAAAATGTGCGGTGGCACAATTTGCATAATTTTAATTTCTTACTTACGGCAAATTTGAATTATGTTTAAATTGTAGTGATAATTTTTGTGTGTTTCCAATATTTGTAACGATGTGATTGTAGCAACTTTTGATTTGTATTAAATTTTTGAAGCGACTCGAAATTAAATATAAATCATATATAGTTTTATAAATAGGTTTTAAATTAACAAAAAAAAACGGCTGTAAATAAATCAGGGTTGTAAAGTAAACTCAAAGGGTGAAAACCACTATTCTTTCTTTCATGAATTGTTTAGCTTTCTTGTTGCGACAACAACACCAATATTTTCCTACAACCCATACATCTTGATTTTTCTTATTAATATTATCTAAAAATATCTATTCTATATTTACACATTTTTGAGGGGGTGTTTGAAATATAATCTAAAAATAAAATTGTCTACAGAAAAGCAAATATATTTTTAAATCGCTCACATCATAAAGGGAACTTCTTAATTCTTTGTGTTTGAGGGCACAAAATGCAGCATTTCAAAATATAAAAATACAACAAAAGAAGTTAATCAAAATCACTTAGTTTTGAATACCTACATTATCCCAAGGCTGCACTTATCTTCATATATTATTTTAATAAAATTGACTTTATATCTTTGTATTTTCAGACCTATCACGTAATCGATTCTGTGAATTACCCGAAGAGATAACATCATTCTCATTTTTGGAAACTTTATTGCTGTACCACAACACCATACGCAGTATACCGGAATCGGTGAAGCATCTCACTTCTCTAACTTACTTGGACCTGCGTAGCAATCACCTGTCCTCGTTGCCACGCGAGATGTGTTTCCTGCCATTGCAAGTGTTGCTCGTGTCGAACAACCGTTTGACCGCCCTTCCCGATGAGCTAGGTCGCATGGATCGTTTGACCGATTTAGATGCTTCGTACAATCAGCTGACAGCATTGCCGGCCCGTATTGGGGAATTGCGTTCGCTGAGGTCATTCTCGTTGCGTAGCAATCAACTAATGTATTTACCTCGAGGTAAGTATTCACTACCGCTCATCATGGATGATATGTTGCATTCATATGATTCTTATGTTCATTTCAGAACTAACATGTCTAACACTGGTTTCATTGGATGTATCCAATAATCGTATTTCTAGTCTACCTCTTGAAATTCGTCAGATGTCAACATTAGTTGAATTAAATCTAGAAAACAATCCTATGACTTCACCGCCAGCTAGTGTAAGTATATTTTTCGAAAAGTAGGTTTAGTGCACAAAATCTATAGTAAGTAAGCAGACCATGAAAACTCTTAGGGTTGTATATTAGCATTATTCTACGCATACGAGGTAACATTTTATACATAAAAAGTAATAAAACTTGCAGCATGTAGTCCAAATTTTTGTAATAGTAGCACGATTTTTAAACGATTCAGACAAAAAAATTATTATGGAATTAGTAACTGTCTATAAAATTAGCTCTCACAAGTATGAAAAGAGTTGGAAACAATTTCAGAAATAATCTAAAACCTTTTACAGATTAGTGAATATTAAACGTAACTCCTCTCCAATTCCCACAAGAGTCGCCATAAATAATGTTGAATATACGGACGCTAGATCGACTGCAAATGTTTTCTTATCTGTATAAATTATCTAATTCTTTAAACCCTGACAATTACGAATATCCATATTAAATCCGGTCATTAGATCCTTTCAGTGTCCCTTATTTTGACCACATGTGGGTATTGAGACCGGCCGTGGCATAGTGGTTAGAACACGCGACTACCATGCGGGAGATCGCAGGTTCAAACCTGGCTCCAGTCATCTTAAAAGAAAAAAAATAAATAAAATTTTCTTTCATTGTCGGTTCCCCTCGAATGTTGTTGACAGCAACTTCGCAGTATTTAAGCGTCGATTCAATCGTCGTGTCTAGTAATAGCTTCTCAAACAGTGACGTTCGCATTCGTCGATAAACAAGTAGGTGCCGTTAGTTGTGAATCTTAAAATAGAAAGCGTGTTAATTCACAACAACGCGAGAAGCTTTCCCATACCTCATTCATGGGGTGCAAAGGGAAATTAAGTATTAAGTGGGTATTGAAGTATTGTTCTGGCACTTTGGCTAAACCTTTAACTATGTTATTCAATGTGTTCTTAAAACTAGGTTAATTTCCTGAATTGTGGAAAAGTTTCTACTTGCTTCCTCTTCACAAATCCGGTAGTATTTTAAATGTTTCAAAAACTAAAATTAATTGAAAAATTGATCACGGACATAATATTAATATTTTGAGCAATTTATAATGCTCCAGATCACGTTAGTTTGTAAAATGATTTGAATGGATTTTTATACTTGGAGCAATATTAACCTAATGGATATAAATCTGAAGGAGGTTTTGCATTGGAAATTGTTGTTTTATTTACCTTCTACCTTATATGTGTAGGTTGGCCATGATAAATTGCCTACTTTGGCTAGTAGACGAAGCATACATAGTTCTATATCTGTTTAAAAGATTCTTATGGGTGATATCCTCTCGGTATACCTACTTAGTCTTGTATTGATAAATCTTCCTATAAGACCTTCAAGATATTATAAACCACTCTTCACCCCATTTCAACGATCAACTTCTCCACCTCTTTAACAACAATGAAATCACCCAGTAGGAAGTGTCTAGAAGACATCTTCAAGAATAGATGCATGATCATAGTAAATCGTTGATGACACGTAGAGGACCGTCCATACAAATAGTCGAGGAAGTTTTTATACAAGTGTCCGTTTTGTCATACACGACCTGATGAGCTACAATGTCGGTCAAATTGTCATTGATGACAATGCTTTCTATTAGAAATTTCGCATCTTAAAGACATTATTGCAAATAAATTTGTTTATTACCAGTGCTTAATAAGTGAAAATCACAAATCGAAGTGGTTTTATAGAAAACGTATGACTAATCGACCATCGCGCACTGCTGTTTTTAATAAACTGAACGTTTTTTACGTCCTCTTTCCTCTGTCCAATTTCATGTCGTTATTGTCCTGTTAGATTGCATTTTTTTTTTTGTTCGCATTGCCCTTAGATCTTGTTGATTGTGTTTGATATTTAATAATCTTAATGTTCGCTCTCCACTACAGACCGGTCTGCAGTGCGTACGTTTTCCCTACGTTACACAGTGGGTCAAACAGCAGTTCTAGTGGGATTTAATTAATAACTCGAGTAAATGAAGAGATATTTTATTGAAAATTTAAACTTAAGTTGTTTAAATCATATACCACTTATTCTCTTAGGTTTAATTTTCTAGGTCAACTATATGTCATAGCTCCCATACAACTGACATTTTTTACAGTTCTTAACATTTTACAGTTTAAAGTAATTTATTTAAAGTATTTGAAGAAATATAAAGTATTAATTTAAATTCCGTAATTTGGTATTCCTCGTTTCAAGGGCTTCTTCAGAAGTCATGCCAATAGGTATGATAGTATTTTATATAGAATAGTATATTAGTGATTCCGAAACTCTTGTAATGCGGCCTACCAAATCTGGTTGGTTGAAAAACTTCTGGTTATTTTGTATGAGAGGTACTAGAAGGGGTCGCCGTATAGCCCATATTCCTTCCTAAGTCAATTTTCAATAGTCTTATATCTTGTACAAAATATGACCGAATTCAGTGTAAAATTTATTTAAATCTATTAGGGTGAATTCGGATCATTTGTATGGGAGGTACCAGAAGAAGTGTGGCAAATGCTTTGGTTTCCTCAGTGTTTGTTAACTGTTGAAAGATAATTAAACAGTCAAATTTTTTATGTCCTGCAGTTGCCCGTTTGGAAGTTATTGAACAAATGTTATTTTTTCAAAAATTGCTCATTTTGTATGGGAAGTAACAGAGATGGTGGGGCTGTTCTCCATATATCTCCAACAGTTGGACGTAGTTGGTTATCATTTTGGATATTTTTACACCACAAGGACTCACACTTTACATAAATGCAAAATTTAGAGTGAATACGATTGAATCACGTTAGTTATAGTCCAAAAATGTCAGTATACGCTCTAAAACCGCATATGCTACAACAGCTTAATTCTACAACATTAATTTTGGTAAACATGAAAAGACGGGTCACATACATATAATTTTATCTAAGTACATACCTTCTCTGAATGAGAAAAGAAGATATTTACTCAATAAAGTAAAATTTGTTTGTAATTTAGCTCAACCACAGAAGTCAAAAAATGCTGCAAAATCTTTGCGGGCCATGTGCTAAAAATTTATTCACTTTGAAGGCTCGTAGCAGATCAGGAATGCCTCTAAATGCTCATGCAAAAGCTTAAAAGCTGTTAATTAAAAGAAAACCAAAAAGGTCGGTATTTTCAAACATTGGAATTCGACTTGAATCCCGCTAGATTGTCCGTTTGGGCCACTGTGCGTTATGGGGATGTGGCTCGGTCGGTTGAAGCGGGTGTGTGAGGCGGCGTTGGGATCGTTCGAAAAGAAAAAAATCACTCAACACCTGAAAATGCAAAGAGCGATATCTAGAAAACAAGTACCTCAAGTGCACCGTCAGCATTGCGCTTGATTTGCAGAGTTAAACCCTTAATTTGTTTCATAGTGTAGTGCAATTATTGATATCGTAAAAGAGTTGCAAGATAATGACCTTGATAAAGAAAGTTCCGATAGGTTAGGTGAGAAGGAGTTTTTTTACACTTACATAAGAGCTCAAAAATATCCATCATAAAATTTTCGAAGAAAAATACCTACATCTTTTCTGAAGGTTTTCACTCCCACATTAAATAGATTATTTTCAACTTACATATTTTTTAATATGAAATATATATTGATGGCAATCGTTTTTTTCAATAAAGTTTTCAAAACGCTACACTCTAAATTAATTTAGTGTAAGCCTTTTATTTTAATTTGGTTTTTTTTAATGTTTTTATCAACATTTTGTACTGTGGTGTATTTTATATTTGGTTTGCGGTTGGTGCCTTTTTTAAATTTTCCTGCTTCACTCTGGCTAAGTAAACAAAATGAATACATTGTTCTGATTAGAAATAAGCACTTAAGTTATAATAAATTGCAATACTTTATTCATAGATTTGTTTGATTTCAGCTCTGTGTTCGTGGTCTGGTGCATGTCTTTAAATATCTCGAAACTCAAGCTACCAAAGATGAGAAAGGCTCACGAGCTGGAGGTAACTACGATGGGTATACGACCCTTCGACGAGCGCCTCGCAATAATGCAGGAGGCAATGTGGTTGACACGCATCGTATAGGAAGACATCATGTGGACTCCGGTTACAGCACTTGTGATGGTATCGATAAAAGATGGTCGCACGATATGCCTCGTAAGGATATTTGTTAATAGACGATTAGTAAATGTTTTTCTTAAATGCCTTAATTATTTTGTAGTTAAATCAAAAGTAGACTCTCCCAAACACATAACCCCAACTACACCACCACTACCAAAGGCATCACTAATCAATGCAGATCTCATGGATGCATCCTTAACATCAAGTACAAGTACCATAGTCGATGAATCGTTAAATGTTACTGCGGCCGTTGTGAAACCCCTAAATATGGAAAGTCAGTCGACTGAGGAAGATTCACCCATCAAGAGGAAAGATGACAATATAAAGGCAAACTCACTGCAGAACCTCAACTACAGCGGCCATAATCACTCAAGTTCCAGCAATGGATCATCTCCTGATCTCGATGACGGCATGGTTGATCATCATCAGCAGCAGCAAATATCACAAACAAATTGTAAAAGTGAGGATAAATTAAATAAGAATTTAGGCAATATTCAAACATATAGGTCAGTGTTTATCACCAACAGCCAACAAATATACAACTGAATACTCTTGTGTTTTTGCAGGGAATACAAAGAAGCTCTAAAGCAACAGCGCAGTCAGGAGGTTTATAAAATCAAAGAGCAAAAGCATTCGCACGACTCACCCTCCAACGAGCAACAGGCAAATGGGGGTGCCGTCGTGTGCCCAAACACGCCGCCTATCAGCGATGACATGGAGATCCGTCTCAACGGTAACGCGCAAAGCGCTATTGTGCCAAAGTCCATAATGAAAAATAGTGCCAACAATACGAACGGTTTAAACAATGTCCCCTTAAATGGCGAAGATATTGTAGTCGTACCAAAGAAGCCAGTACAAAAAGTTATACCCTCAAGGAATACGGAACTGATGTCGCTGGCAAAAAATGATGTATTATCGACTGCAGTGACCACGACAAATGGCGATTGCATTGGCTACGTCAAACCTAGCAGTCCTATGAAAACCCTAAATGGATCTACGAATGGAAGCAATGGTGGCGGTAATGGAGGTGTTGGAGGTATATCTGGCGTAGGTGTTGGCATTTTGACGAATAACAATAAATTCACAACGTCACCGGCTGTTAGTGGAATTAATACCAATAAGTTGGTAACGGGAAAGGCTCATCGGTAAGGCACAGATGGTTGCTGCGGGGAATTGCTATTTCTATTGCTATATCTTTTTCGAGCACAAAGTAATGCAAATGATTTTTATTGCAGCACTGTTACTTGGAACCATGACATACCTCCTGAAAAACTAAGCTTTACTATGCGCCGCGAGTTTGATCGCCAAAGAGAGGAAATCGAACTGATGACTCAATTACGAAGTGTATGTTCTTTGATGTTTTAAATATTGTACGGAAAGTAAATGTATTAAAACAACATTTTAGATAATTGAGACTCGACTGAAAATGACGCTGCCAGAAGACATCGCATCGGCGTTAACGGACGGTGTTATTCTGTGTCATCTAGCCAACTACGTGAGACCACGATCGGTTGCCAGTATTCATGTGCCATCACCAGGAGTAGTGAGTTATTGCTTTTGACTTATTTTCAAATGATTCTAATTTCTCTCAAATATATTTCTTGTTTTAGTCTAAATTAACTATGGCTCGTTGTCGTCGGAATGTGGACAACTTTTTGGAAGCCTGTCGTCGAATAGGCGTAGACGAGGTAAGTTATTATCTTTTTAAAATTACATACTTTTGTGCAATCCATTTTGTTATTAACATGTCCCATTGTAAAACTAAACCAATTCTAACATACTAAGCCTTATATTTGGGCATTTACATTGAATGGCTTTAGTATTTTCCGGTACATTTGTGAAACCCTCTTGAATTATATAATGTATTGTAGTTGCGATATTCATATGTTACCATGGCTATATATATTGTCCCAAATGTAGATAATTTGTAGCTATTAAGTTTAAAGTTTTAACAAGCGAAGAAAGATGACATTATGCAATAACTAATAACAGTTAGGAAAGTGTATGTGTGTATTGGTATGGGTTCATTTCATGTTAATCATCGACAAGCGATAAGCAATTATATAAACATTTTACAGAAGTTTTTTGAATGTTCTAAAAGAATAATAATATTTTTAAATGTTAAGACAAAAGGGAAGATTAATTGATTACTATTAAGATCAAAGAGATATGTAAACGAATTGTTTACAGCCTAGTCCATCCCTACACATTTCTAAACCTGTTTATGCCTAAGAGTCTCGTATATTTTAGCAAATAGCAAAGCAATAATTTTGTTATACAAAAGAAAAGCATATAATTGATGTAAATTTTCTTTCTTAATTTTCTTTGGAATCTATCTAAAAATGTTACATGTTTTGATTAAATAATAATGCTAACATTTAATGATGGAAAGCAAAACAAATACAAACGTTGTGGAAAACAAAGTGAAAATGAAATCAAAACGAAAACATGAACAGATCAACGTTTTCCAAGAATCATGTTCTGCAATTAGTATAATTTGGTTTGATTTCCCAGAAATTTTTCATTTTTTGCCGTTTTCAGTGCTGGTAGTTTTTTATTTTGTTTGTTTTTTACATTTGAAAATATGGTTTCTGCACGACATGGGTTACCAAGTATTTGTATCACCACCATTTTTTTTTTAAATATACAAATTTTGTTAAATATATTGACTAAAATAGAGTCAAACTTCATAATTGATGTTCGTAACATTTTTATTTATCAACAGTCAATAACAATAATAACAATTTTAACAATTTGGCAATATAGAGAAATCTGATGCGAAAAAGAAAGGAATGTAATACAAAAGCCTTATATTTAGTAAAAAACAAGAAGAAAGTACTGAACAGTTCTAAAATATTAGTAACTAAAAAGGGTGTCGTTACGTGACAAAAAATAGAAATCAGTTTTTTTTATTTTTACAAAAACGGAAACAGTGGGATTTGAGTCGGAATTATTCGAAAAACCATATTTAATATGATTTGTTCAAGTTTACTTACTTACTTAAGTGGCCAATTACAATTTACGAAACGTAGTTCATAAATTTGAGGCCTGAAGTAATAAAGAATTCCACACGCTTCGGTCTTCTGCGTGTGTTCTCCAGTTAGTCCTACCAGATGATGGCACATCGCCTACCACTTGGTCCTTCCAACGGAGTTTGGGTCTCCCTGCTCTGCGCCGTCCTTCAGGTTCGCCTTCAAACACCTTTCTCGCTGGAGCATTTACATCCATCCTGGCAACATGTCCCAGCCATCGAAGTCGTTGGATTCTGACTCTTTTAGCTACGTCGATGTCGTGGTAAAGCTCATACAGCTCATGGTTCATCCGATGGCGAAACTGGCCTTCGACACAGATAGGTCCATATATTTTTCGGAGTACTTTTCTCTCGAATACTCCCAGGTTTTGTATGTCCGTTGTAGTAAGCACCCATGATTCGGCACCATACAACAGAACAGGTAAGATAAGCACCTGGTATAGCTGTTTCTTAGTATTCTGAGAGAAGGTGGTGTTACTAAAGTGCTGCCGAAGTCCGTAGAAACATCTATTGGCTTGCACTATTCTCCGTTTAATTTCTTGGCTGACATTATTCATCTTGTTGACGGAAGATCCGAGGTAGGTAAATTCGTCGACTACCTCAAAACAATAATTGTCAACTTTCACGGTGCGTCCCCATCGAGAGGACTCTTTGTTCGTCGAAATCATTATTTTTGTTTTGTCCTCGTTGACCGCTAAACCCATTTTTGCTGACTCCTTTTCTAGCGATGAGAAAACTGCAGTAACATCCCGCAGATTTCGGCCAATGATATCTATATCATCGGCGTAGGCTAGTGGCATGTGGCTTTTGTGGAATATGGTGCCAGACATGTTGATACCAGCCTTTCTCATCACCTTCTCCATAACTATGTTAAATAGTGTACAGGACAGGCTATCGCCCTGCCTGAGACCTCTTTCCGTGTTGAATGGTTCAGACTGATCCTTACCAATCTTAACCGAGGATTTGGTGTTGTCTAATGTACATTTGCAAAGTCGAATCAGCTTTGCAGGAATACCAAACTCAGACATGGCCTCATAAAGCCTATTCCTTATCGGAGTGTCGAAGGCAGCTTTGTAGTCGACAAAGAGGTGGTAGGTGTCGATCTGCTTTTCATGGGTTTTTTCCAGGATTTGTCGTAAGGTGAATATTTGATCCGTCGTAGATTTGCCAGGTCTAAAGCCGCACTGATATGGTCCAATTAGTTTTTCTACAATTGGCTTTAGACGTTCACACAATATGCTTGAAAGGACCTTGTACGCAATTGGTAATAGGCTTATTCCACGGTAGTTCTTACATTCACTACGATCTCCTTTCTTGTATATGGGACATAACAGACTGAGACTCCAATCCCCGGGCATGCTCTCCTCTTGCCAGATGTTCTCCATGAGCTGATGCATGCTCCTAATCAGCTCCTCCCCGCCAGCCTTAAACAATTCAGCAGGGAGACCATCGGCTCCAGCAGCTTTGTTGTTTTTAAGGCGGGAGATGGCCATACGTATCTCGCTCTGGCTCGGAGGTGGACAGTTAATACCATCGTCATGGATTGGAGCGGGGTCTTCTGGAGTGGTGTCAGTATCCAGTAAATTTCTAAAGTGATCTCTCCATATCTTCAGAACGTTATCCGGGTCCGTCACTAGCTGACCATCGCTGTCCTTGCAGGAGGGCAACCCTGTTCCACGCATTCTCGCTTTCACTCTCTTGTAGAATTTTCGGGCTTCCCCTCTACTTCGGAGCAACTCAGTGCACTCGTCCTGCCTCTTCTTCAGCTCCTTCTTTTTTCTTCTAAAAAGACGCGTTGCCTGTCGTCTCTTCTCCCTGTGCCGTTCACGAACAGCTCGCGTTGCCATTGGCTGCAGTTTCGCCCTGTATGCAGCAACCGTCTCTCTCGTGGCATTGCGGCATTCATCATCGTACCAGGCATCTTCTTGAGACGGCTTTGAGTACCCAAGTACGCTTCTCGCAGCCCGTTCTAAGGAGTCGGCTATATTTTGCCACTGCGAGGTTATATTGTCAGGGGTTGGAGCATTCCGCAGCAGTTGAGTTAGGTGGTTGGAGTAGGCGTTTGCTACCTCTGTGGTCCGCAGTTTACCGATGTCCAGCTTTCGTTGTGCCTGGTTACGTACGTTTTTCGCCATGCTTAGCCTTGTGCGTACCTAAACTGCGGTAAGGAAGTGATCGGAGTCAATGTTCGCACCCCTAATCACTCGTACGTCCAGAACACTCGATGCGTGCCTTCCATCGACTACCACATGATCAATCTGATTCCTTGTCAATTGATCTGGAGATAACCATGTTGCCTTATGAATATTTTTATGGTCAAATCTAGTGCTGCAAACTACCATATTTCTTGCCGCAGAGAAATCAATCAGTCTGATGCCATTGTTCGACGTTTCGGTGTGCAGACTGAATTTTCCGATGGTAGGCTCAAATGCGGTTTCCCTGCCTATTTTAGCATTAAAATCGCCTAGTACAATTTTAATGTCATGGCTCGGGCTACGGTCATATACATTTTCTAGGCTCTCGTAGAACTCGTCTTTGTCCTCATCGCTTTTCTCTTCTGTCGGAGCATGGGCACATATAAGTGTTATGTGGAAAAACTTTGTTTTGACTCTTATGGTGGCTATACGTTCACACACCGGGTTGAACCTTGAGACTAGGTGTCGCAGTCTCTTGCCAACCACAAATCCACATCCAAACTCGTGCTTGTCCGCATGGCCACTATAGTAGATGTCGCACGTCTTCATGCGCGAGCACCCGTGTCCCGTCCACCGGATTTGCTGTAAAGCGGTTATGTCAGCCTTGTATTCTTCGAGGACTTCCGCCAGTTGGATAGAGGCACCTGGTCTATACAGTGTTCTAACATTCCAGGTGCATATCCTTAAATCATGGTCCTTAATTCGTTTGCGGTGGTCGTCAACATTTTGGGGGGTCCATTTTATTCTTTTCTTACTTCTTTTCATTGCAATAGTTTATACGTCGGTGGCGGGTTGCAAGCCCAGCGCACCACGTCGCAGTTTTCTCCTCCTGCCAGGATTTTATTACAGCCGCCCATTCTGGGTCAGACGCTGACCAGGGTACCGCTCACTCTGAGCAGACGTGCCTGGGTTTTAGGTTTCGCCCCTCACAGTTAGTCGTGCTCTGACGGGTGTCAGAGGCACGCTTCCAGGCGTCACCACGTGGAGGTACTCCGTCCGCAGTAGTACTACGAATACGGAGCTCTGTGAGTAGACTTGAAGTGCTATTGGCAAGGATCACTCTGGGTTTGCCAAGTTAAACCGATCAGAAGCTTTACCTTGCATCACACTCCCGACGCCCAAGTTTCACAAATTTTTTTTTTTTGTTAAATGAATATTTTGTCTTTAAAAATATTTTGCTGAGGACATCATAGGTAAAATGAAAATCTGCAATGGAAGAAAGCTGGCCTTCTGTATACAAGTACTATACAAACTGTGACTACTAACTATAATGTAGCTGATGTTGATAATAACCGAAATTTTTCGGGTTCCTTCTTTTTTTCTCAATCTGGCAGTCTGAAATTTTTAGTGGGAACATCCAGGATGAGGTTATTGTTTTTGAACTCAAAAGCATTATACATAATAATTTTTGAACAGTACCCCGGATAGGAAACGAACACGGCACTTCGAATTAGTAACTTTTGTCGCTTCCAATAAGCTATTTAATGTGATGACAAATATACTATAGTTGTTGTTATTGTAACAGCTGGAGAAGATAACTGGGGTGATAATCCTTTATATCGATTTACAAACTATCGGCACTCGAATGGGAAACTCTGTGTTGTTCCTTTGTAGATAACAAAGTTTTTGTCAAGATGCCAGAAGATTTTTATAGTTTTTTTGCCATTAATTCGCATAGAACTATTTGTCATAATATTAATGTTACTGTCATTAGTAAACAACCAACGTGCATCTATTGGGTAACCAAAAACCACATGTTTTCCTGAAATTTTTTTAATTGTGTCAATTTTGAACACTTTTTTATTACATGATTTCCGTTTTTGTATTGGATCCGATACTGATCCGCATGGCACACTGGGTAGTTAATAACAAATCCAATTTACGAAGCACTTTTGCCATTCAAAAATAACAAGAAATTACGGCATACGGTTTCGAAAAAACCGGTTAAACGGTTTTCGGTTTCAATATTGAACACTCTGCTGGGGACCTTTTGCCTCTTACGGCAAGCACTTTGCTCTACGTGCATATAACTAACATAGTTGGGGCTAGAAATTTTTTTCTAATAATTTATTAATTTTTTTATTATAACAATTTTTATAATTAAAATGAAGAGATGAAAGGGGTGGCAAGATATTTGCACATGTTATTGTTAATATTGTTATTTAATAAACATCTTGTCCTGTTCCTCTTATATCCAAATATATTTAAAATAAAATAAACATATCGTCGCTGTGTTTTTTAATTACTTTTCAGTAGTGCGATTCACTATTTAACCACAATTGTTTCGTTTAAAAATGTTAACCACAATATTAACCATTTTGCTATACACTAACATTATAAACGATATCTGCTGGCGTTAAAAGCCAGCTGTTTCAGTCAGCTGTTATTTTTAGCGAAACAAAGTGTGGTTTATTAACACCAGCATTTTTGGTGTAGTTTAATTCGTTTAGAAAAGTGTTTATTTATACATACAATCGTTTTATATAATGGCTTTAGAGAATTTAGCCTACAATTTATTGGAGAATGAGCCAGTTAATAATGCTCCTTCAGACAACCGGTGTGATCTTCAGTTTAAGTTCGAAATTGGCTGAATAATTATATTTTAAAATCTAAAAGTATTTACTAAATTAATAAAATAGTAAAAATTTATATCGTTTTACTTACTTTGCACAAAACTATTTAAAAATTTCATCGTACAAAAAAAATAATTCACAATCACCCCTATTCCCGTAGACGTCGTCGACATCGTCGTCGTTTTTATGTCAACATCACTTCGAGTCAACATCGTTGTCACATCAATGCTATTTCGGTATTCTGTAACTACTATGAGACAACGTCGACTAGTAATCGATAACATGAAAGAAAAAAACAACAGCTGATGTAACATTTGTACATCAGCTGATTCATTTTGACTTTTATTTTCTGTTGTGAAGAAATGTTTTTTGTGTCCGATTCAGATTCAAGCGATGAGGAAAGTAAAAATAATCTTATACTGGAAAGGATAATACTTCGACTATGATCCGATGATCTTAAACTTGCCAAATAACGAGTATGTTCATCGGTGTTAAAATCGTAATTTGAGGTTATCTGTTGGCCGGCCTTCCAACTTTTTTTAGATTCTAGAACTACTTAAATCTTAATAAGGCAGCATTTAATTACGTAATCGTTCCTATAGAAATAGTAACAAAACAGGATTTACTGGAGTAATTGGATATGTCGATGTAACCCATATCAAAATTTTTGCTACAAATAAAGAAGACCAGATTCGTAACTACAAAGGATTCTTAAAGGCGCGCCAAAGGAATTAAATTGTTTTTTACCAATTTTCTCACATTACCCATTAAAATTAGACAAAATCCTTGTACCTATGAGGAATTTTGTTTCCAAGCCCCTATTTGTTACTCGACATTGTTATTCTTGACGTCATTAAACAAAACCTTTTTTTAAATTTACAAAAACTAAAGTTATTCTTTCAAATTGTTTCAAGTCGTTACTAACAACTGTGACGACAGATTCAGAGTCGTTTCGATTCAACGTCGTCGTCACATTTCCTTACAGAATACCAAATTTGTGTCAATAGTAACCGATAGTTATCGAAAACGACTACGAGAATACCGATTTTACAGCTTCGTCACAAGACGACGTCGTTTTGCGTCGACGACGTCTACGGGAATAAGGCCGAATATTATTGCGCATCCAAAATTAACATATTTAAAAAGTATGCGATAATAGTGCAAACAACAGGAAACAATTTTGGTATTAATGCTGAAAATACATCTCATCATACGTAACTTTTGAGTAAAAGTGTATACTTTCAAAGCAATATATTCTTGGTTTTTAAAGACCATTAATCCTAGAATGAAATATTTTAGAATTTTAGGGGTAGAAACTGCATTAAATGAGGCTTTCATTACGAAATGTTGTCGTACGTGAGCGATATTTATAGGACAAATGTAGTATTTGTGACCTATTTGTAGGGTAGCCAGACAAACTGTTTTTAGCAGTACATGTACTGTTTTTTTGTTAATGTACTTTTTTATGCACAACACCTAAAACAGTACGCAAAAGTACTGTTTTTCAAACCTTTTACTGTTTTTGTACTGTTTTTCTTATTTTACTGATATTTTATATAACAATCGATTTCAATATTTGATAAAACTTGTTTTGTATAGTCTACAAAAATAGCCGAAGATAATATAAAACACTGTACAACTATAGTTGTTATTGTTTTGGATGCATACAATTTTTAAAATAAGTTTGAAAATTACATTTTAACATCGCTGTAAGATACCCACACACTTAGGGATAAGGGTATATATCATATGATACGCGAAAGTATCAAATATGTTAATACAAAATTCGTTTCAGGACTTTTTAAGACGATTGAGCCATGTCCGTCCGTCTAGCTGGGACGATAACTCGAGTAAACCTCCACTATTACTTATGAAAATGTTAATAGTTTTCTAAACGAAGTCATGGGATTGTAAATAATCCACGCCTATCCACCCTCTGGTATCACCTATTTAAAAAAAAAAAATATATTTCTTTTATACGAGAAACTGCTGGGTATTTTAACGTCGTCAGATTAATAACCTTATAAAAGTACATATAAAGTTATAAAAAGTATAAAGTTAAACAACAGTTGATGTGCCAACATTGGAATAATAGAGATATTACACAAAGATGTAATAAATTGGACTTAGTGCTTAATTTCTGCATTTCTTAAAGCTTTGCTCGTTCAGCAAATGCGCTTATGATAGAATATTATTTTTTTAACATTGAATTAATTCTCAAAATATGTGAAGCTACATTTTTATGTTTTATTTAAAATGTACTGTTTTTTCTCCGTTTTACTGTTTTTTATTCACTAATGTACTGTTTTTCCGATTAACGATTAAGTCACAAAAAAAAAGAAAAAAGAAAACAGCTATAAAAAACGATTTTGTTTTTCGCGGGGACGCACTGTTCCGTTTCATTGACAAAAATCGGTAAACTGTCTTGGTTCAAATTTATATTTTTTTGGCATCGTTATAAATGTAATAGTGTATTTAAAAAAATGAGCAAAAAACGACATAAAATTCGGTGAAAATTTTTTTCATGGTAATTTAGTTTAAACTTTAATCTTCTAGAAAATTGCAAAATCTTCTTCGATTTTTTTTAAGGTGAAATATGGTTTCCTTTTTGCTGATTTTGTTAATTTACCATAGTGATAGCCATAACCGAATGCACGCACACAACAATCCCGTGTGCTTGTATGCGGTCACACAAGAAGCGTCAGCGGTGTCGAATTGAACACTTTGAAAATGTTGTGATCTCCTAAAAATCGTGCTCCCATGCTTTTCCAACAGTCGTTAACCATTGTTTCTCTGCCTGTACTTGTGTCTGTTTTTGTGTTGAATGCAAAACAAGCGTGTGTGGCGTTGCTTTCACAACACTCAAGCATAGACTTACTTTTTGAATCAAACAAAACTTTCGAGTACGGGGAAAAGCCGATCGTTATTGCCGGCCGCGCGATGCCTATCACTGCTTTATTTAGTTAATTTAGGCTACTGAAACAATGGAAAAACTGTGGTGCATTTATTAGTCAAAATGACAAGCAATATCTTGTCATAAATATAAATAACAGTTGCTTCCTACATCATTTTGGTTTACCGTTCAGGGTGCATCTTTTGGTAATAGCAGTATATCATTTGATACTACTGCATTAATATATACGATATATATGCAAGGAGTGCAGTGACACTCAGAGAAAAGCTACGGTAATAGGCTCCCCTCCTGTGAGGACAAGGATGGAAATCTGGTTACAAATACGCAGATTGTGCGTACTTCCAGCAACTGCTGGTTCCAGAACGCAGCGCACGTGAAGGTATTACGCCAATTGTCGACAACTGCTTAGATCTCCCACCACCAAGTCTAACTGAAGTAAGAGGAGCAATATTGTGGCTGAAAAAGCAGAGCTTTTCAATTCTGGTGGCGAGGAGCTGATAACGAGCATGCACCAACTCCTACGTACGGTTTGGCTTAAAGAGCGCATGCCCGGTGATTGGAAATTAAGCGTAATATGTCCTGTGCTAAAAATAGGTGATCCAAGTATGTGCTTCAACTACCGCTATACAAAAGACTAAAGTCAGTGTTACCCAACCTGATCGGGCCTTATCAGAGTGGCTTTAGACCCGCAAATCAACAAATAACCAAATATTCACATTTTGACAAATCCTGGAAAAGATTCAAGGGCTGATACGGCAGAAACTCAGCGAAGCTGAAACGCCTTTAAATGATACTACAAACTAAGAAAGCGATTTAATGACAGAGCCTTCTCCAGACGAACAAAAATCGAGCTATATCAGATATTTTATCTACTTGGCTTGATGTATGGTTCAGAATACTGGGTGATGACACAATCGGATGAATCGGCTCTGGCTGTATTCGAGAGAATAATAACGATTTAAAATTAAAATTAAATGCAAAAAATTGGAAAATAAAAAAAAAAAAAATTTAGGAAATTATGCTACCATTTTCAAAAATGGTACTGAAAAACAAAATCTAAGTAAATATAACTTATCTAATGTTACTCTAAAGGAACTCTTAAGAGATACTGAAAAAATGCTTCGTGGTTGTAGTAACGATTCTGGGGGGTTACTGTGTAACTCGATTCGAAAGTTCGAACAGCTCGAAAGTTGTATTCGATCCAAATTTGAGCTCTTACCATGTAACACTTTCGGATCGAGTGAAAAGTGCTGCCACTAATTGGAACTATTTTTGGCAGTACTTTCGAATGTATTATTCAAAGTTGGCAGCATTTCCTACGCAAAAATGTCAAAAATAACAAAACAATAAAAATAAAAGTTAACAAGAAATATTTGTTTCTTATAAAAATGGATTCGGTTGGTGCTCGTGGTGTGATGGGTGTGCGAGCAGTTGATGAACAACGAGGTGGGGAAGGGACAGTGTGTCATGTACAGTGTTAACATCTTGCTCGGCGTTGTTACTGGTTCCCGTAGCAGTGTGGTCGCCAGTT
Organism: Muscina levida; assembly: GCA_964034835.1. NCBI lineage: Eukaryota > Metazoa > Arthropoda > Insecta > Diptera > Muscidae > Muscina > Muscina levida. Next base: position 77,708,051 of record OZ035881.1, read on the forward strand.
GTGTAGGTACTGTTTGCTCCAAATTTTCTCACCCCACTCATACCGTCAACCGCCTCCTTCATTTGAAGTAAATTAATTACACTTTCTTCAAGTGCGGTGAATGAACACATTTTTGCCGGCCCACCGTCTTTGCCCGAAAAATTAATGCGGTTCTTCCGCAATTTGGCCTTAAGGTGGGTCTTGTGGTCTGCCCAAACCTAAGGAGAAAAAATTAATTTCCATTTATGGACAAACTTTGTATTACTTACCTTTTTCCAACCGACCACTTGCCGCATTGGTGGACCGGCTGCATTTAGGTCTTCTACCAATCGTGCCCATAAATCATTGGTGGCTTGTTTGGCGTCCGCAGCTTTTATGTACCCCTTAGCCAACTGTGGATGCTCCGTCATAAAGTTGAGCATGATCTCAAATTGGCTTTGCTTGGTATTTAAATTTTTCGTAGTATTTTCCCTATTGAAAAAGACTTGAATTAACATTTATCAACCAATATATATATATTTAAGAAATACTTAAATTTTTCAGCGTCTGCTATCGTTGTTTCGATTTTTTAAAGATCTTTTTATGTATCATCCGTTAACTAAACATCAAACGAGTACAAATGTCAACTTTCGACCGATTCTGACATCTAAATTCGAAATACATAGTGATGCATATCCGAAAGTAGAGTATGAGTATCCGACAATCGGATATGGCAACTCGAAAGTAGGAAATGTATTTGCGAATTCGAGTTAGTTGGTAGGAAAAATCCGAATCTGTAATATTTAACTTTCGAATCGAGTTACATAGTAACCCCCCTGGTCTTCTTTATTGGTTCGAAATTGGTTTCATCAACACATCCAAAATCTCCAGGAAATCCTGTTTTATTTAAAAATCTAGATTTGCTTCCGATTTTTCATCTTCCAATTGTATTCAAATGACCTTTCTAATGTATTCAGTGTTTCGACAGAATCTTGCAACTACTGGCTGCAACAGTCCAATTTAAAATGCATTGCCTACAATTAGGTAGCAAGACCCCTGTCCTAAGCACCTCAACGTAATTAAATGCAGTCTTATTAAGACTTAAGCAGTTTACAAATCTAAAATATAATAAAAGTTGGAATGCCGGCCAATAGGTAACCTCAAATTTAAAAATTATGTACAACTTGTTATCTGGAAAGTTTAAGATATCGGATCTTTGTTGAAGTATTTTCCTTTCCAGTATAAAATTATTTTGCTTCCTCTTTAGTTTTTCATAAAACACAATAAAAATCGAAATAAATCAGTTGATGTACAAATGTTACATCAGCTGTTGTTATTTCTTTCAAGTTATCGATAAGCAGTCGACGTCGTCTAATGGTAGTTACAGAATATCGAAATACAGTTGAACTTCGATTAACCGTGATTCTATTAACCGTGATTCTCTATTAACCGTGATGCTGAGTGGTTGATTTTTTACCTCTATTAACCGTGATTTACCTCTATTATCCGTGATGCACATGTCCATAAGACTGCTTGTTTGTTTATTTCGTATAATACACACACATCACTCATATTAAAATTCGGTGATTCCCCTTTTTCATGAAAGTGTAATTTTCATATCAAATTTCATATTCATTCATCAGTGTGAAATTTGATCTGTCAAGACGTGTATTCCTTATTCCTTAAATCCGTCTGGATGTACGATTGATGCTGTCAAAAAATGGATGGTGTGCGACTCTGATGTAGCTCCGTTTGCTATTATATCTGAAGACGAAATAGTAGATATGGTTACCCAAAGCCAGATGATGAGCTTGATTCAAATTCCGAGGAATCAGATGGAGGAAATGCGGACGATATGCCTACATTGGCTCAGGCAATAGAGGCTAGTAGTATTTTGTTAGGTTTTTTAGAAAAATTTAATTGTCCAAGTATTTCAGAACCAGATAAAATGCAAATATATCGCATACAAACTCATTTGTTCAAAGAACAATCAAAAGCTACAAACATAAGACAGACTTCCATAAAAGATTTTTTTAAATAAATGTATGTATTCCTAGAGATATGATAAGTTGTTTTTAGGCGCAGATTTAAATGTTTTTGTCAAAAATAAATAAAAATAATAAAATTTATACATGTTAAATTTTACCTCTTTTAACCGTGATTTTCGGTTATCCGTGATTAGCCCGGTCCCGAGCATCACGGTTAATCGGGGTTCAATTGTAGCATTGATGTGACGACGATGTTGAATCGTAATGACGTTGACATAAAAACGACGACGACAAAAGTGAAAAGGAAAAAGTGTGTATAACTTTATTTCGGTATGGAATGGAGTTCCGCGGTTCCTGCACCGAGGTCTTCAATTGTACTAAGAACCCATATTTTTTGAATTCATGTAAAGTACTGAAATTGTATTTGTGATTTCATTTGAAAGAACGAAAACATAATTTTTTTTTACCCTAAATATTACTAACATAAACCATAGAAAATTAGGAATATATACAGAGATAAATTGCATTAATATCATTATCACAAATAAAGGATTATGATATTAAGTTTGTTTCGTTTTACGAATATTCCCAAATATCAGCGGTCACTCGTGAGCTTGACATTACCAAAATAATAAAGAGATCAGTGCTTAAGTTTTCAAGAAAAATTACAGTAATACCAAAAAACGCATCTTTAATTCCCCTTCAGTTATGTGTGATGTTTAATTCGAAAATAATCAAATTCAAATTATATTAAAAATAGCCAATTATTTCGGTGTTAAACATACAGATCGTCGTAATTTTAAGCATTCGTCCTTTAAAAAATGTGTTTTTTTTTTTGGAAAAAAAAAAAATAATAAACTTATTTGTATAAAAATACTTGGCTGGCTTCATTCTACTGATATACACTAGCAATGTAAACTAGTCTAAATTTTATATTAATAGTCATATTTATTTGCATTTATTTTTAACAAAGTCCGCAACTATACAAAACTAAAGCTATTCATGTAAATGTTCAAATTATATACATTACGTATACCCCATTCCTTCCTTCCAATACATCCTACCTCAAAAAAAAAAATCTAAAGTTGCAAGTAAATAGTTTACAAAAACAATCTGTTATTTGGTGTTGGTTGCAGGAGTTGCTTTGCTCCTGTGCGGATGTTTTGCCCACTTTTGATACCGATGATGACCTTAAAGACGACATAAACGACAACGCCGGCAATAGTTCCAAACGTATTCGCGACAACAACAATTACCAAGACCATGAACTCAACGAACTGGCCGATGAGTTAAAGCTACAGCCAACGCAACGCAAAGAAATTCCAAATCCTGCTGCTGTGTTGAAAACCGTGGCCGCTCTGATAGCTTTGGATATGAATCCTCATCATCAGAATATAACGAATTTGCAGCAACAGCAAGAGTTTCAAATAAAATTGCAACAATATCAAAAACTACAAAGGCAGCAATTGTTGGTGGAAGACCAAGACCTCTTCCATATAAAGAAACAAGAGTGGAACAAACATCGCCATTGCATACTGGTGGAGGAGAACGAAGATGTGGAGGATATGCCACAGAATGATGTGCATTCAGTGGCAGAAGTCCAGCAAGAAGAGCATAAATCAATAACTGCAACCTGCACCAAAGAACAGATGATGAGGGAATTTGATAAATCAAATATTGATAAATTTGAACGTTACGATAACAATTCAAATAAGGGTCATAGAGCAAAAAACAATGATGGCCATCATAAGTTCACATTTTATCGTAACGATAGCCAAAGCTACAATAATGACCATGAAGTTAATGCGCCAACACTGCAAGTCGCCACCTCCCTTGGAAATTTCTATCGCCACTGTAAGCTCAAGACATTTCAGAAGATCAAATTGAATTTGATTACTCATCATGGCAACAATGGGTGTTTTGCCAACGATCCTGATATGGACGCCACAACAACACTGCAAACAATTGTCGAAACTGATAATGATGTTATATCCGGCGGCTGTGGACCTGGTCAGAACTCTGATCTATACCAAATAGTCGACGAGAAGTATAACAATGAGCTTTCGCTTAAGGTCATAAGTTCCTTGAATGAGCTAACGGCATCGCCGACATCTAACAAATATCAACTGCTTGCATTGCCTAGCGCGGAGAAGGTAGTCAATGAGAGGACTGTACCTTCAGCCAATTCTGTGTCAAAACGAATCGAGTTCTTCGAACATGCCAACATACCGAATGGGGGTATTATTAAGCCAAAATCTAACATCTACAGTATTTACCGTGTCAACGATCCAACATTGCCAGAAGAGAAGCAGCTGGTCAAGAATGTGGCGAAGGAAAAAGAAGCTGGATCTTCTAAAACAGTTGCTACATCATTTTTGCTAAGACATGATTCGCACACGTTAACCATTATACTGTCATGTGTATTTATAGTGACATTTTTACTGTTGGTTTTCTTTCCTATACCGGGATAAGCGATTCATATCTAGGCTGTCTTATGGAATTGTCCATCTATTTATATATCCCCTACGAAATAAAATGATTAACATTTTCCATGGATACAAAGATGGGATATGATTGAACCCAGCCCTTACATTGCCATTCTCGATTAGCTCTAAGTTTGTAGCCTTTTACAAAATTAATTCCATCATATTTATTCTCTTCGACCATACACGTCTTAGTTTACACATATATCCTTATTAAATACGATTTATATGAATGCTTTTATATTGTAGTATATTATCATACCAAGTGAAGAATTGCGTAGATTCTTTAAGTTAGAGGCTGCTTCCATTTTTATGAACGTAAAGTACTTAACTCCTATTATATACATATTTTTACCAAAAAAGAATTGAACGAATTTTAATGACAGTAATTTACTATAAACTCTATTTGAATATTTAAACAATTTTAGTTTAGACAATGAACCAAACACATGATAAACGAATGCATTTACAACACTATTCCCAAAGACTTGAACTGAAAACAAAACGCTGTATTCCATTATATATAAAAACAAAACATTTCCTTAATAAGTTTCCCACATGAAACTCTAAAATGAATTAAAGTAACTGTTTTACATTATTCTTATTCAGTATTATCGACAGACGTGCTATATATGTACGTAAGCACGAGTACGAGTGTATTAGAGAGCTTTGTTTATATATTTCAAGCGTTAAAGATTAATATTATGTATTGCCTTATTATTTAACTTTCTTCGAATTGGTGACACAATTATTTAGACACTCGTGGATATTGCAAAGCTCTTAGTTACACCCCTTAGCGTTAACTTAAATTCCTATACACAATTATTTATATACTTTACCCTTTATTCATATTTGAACGTATTTTACCAAATCAACATTTATTTTATTTATGTATTGTTTAAGTTGTTCATAAAATTACTACTAATATGAATTTACCGAAAGAAAATTTGGCATTGAGCAATGCCAGCATTTAATATTAACCATTACTAAGGGATTCCGCTAGAATAAACACGTATGCTTATAAATAATAATAATACAAATTGAAGAAGACGACATTCACTATTTAACTCCACGAAGGTTTAACTCCACAGCAGGGAAAGAGTTTACTACGTAAATTAAAGTAAGGAATATGAATGCGAATCAAAAAAATAAAATAAGAATCACTCATGAAATTATATTGAAGTTTTGTTTTCAACAATTAAATTCCATTTCAATTTATTAGAAGTCTAGCCGCAAAATCAACAAAAAGCAACAATTCGAATACAGTGCCTTAACATTGAGAGTTGTAATGTCTACAGTCGTTGGCGGCGACTCTATCGTCCCACGCTGTGCATTTTAGAGAGTGATGAAAAGTGAAACCTTAAGAAATCGTAGACATAAATTGCTTTATCTTTGAATTCCATTTTAATTGTCAATATGATTTCCCACGAATTGTTATTTCAATGCTAATACCAATCGAATCAACTAACATTCCTCTCATTTCATATAAGAAATCCAAAAAATAATTTAAATCAAATGTCTTTAAGGAAAAGTAAATAATTAGAAAGAACCAATTTTAAAATTTAAGACGTTATTTGCACACATCATGCTACATAGCTACATACGAACGTACGTAGTCAATGATGCTGCATATACACACTCGTATTTTTTATAACAATTTGTACGCATACGATGGCTAACACATTTATAGAATGTAATACTCTTATTAAAGTTTACTAACTACCAAATTATTTATTATACAAATACCTAACCTATTATTTACCAACCAGCTATTATACATACATAATATATATAATACACATAAACAACAATTACAACAACACCAAATACAAATGGAAACGAAACCATTATTTTATCGTTCGTATCAATCAATACTAGTACGCAGTTGTGCGATCTATAGCATAGATCGGAATCAAAAAAAAAACAATATAAAACGTATTTATTCTATTAACAATTTCCAATGAATAGTACATTACATACGATACTAATTTTGATACTAAATATATAAAATGCAATTAAAAGTGAGTTTTATTTAAGTTAAAATTTGGTAGGATTAGGCCATAGTTAAAAGGGTATTGTGGGAATCTCTGCAACTGGGTACGAAAGGATAGTATAATAATCGTAATAACTGCTGCAAAATTGAAGCATTTACTGATGCTTTTGAAGTTGGCTTACCACACTTGATATGCCCATGAAATTTTTCATGTAATCGATCAAAAAATTAAATTAACTAATTAATTATAGTGCGCACCGAGAAATTTTTCATGTAATCGATCAAAAGATTAAATTAACTCGTGAAAAATTTCGTGTAATGGTTTTTCGGTGTGAATTTCCGATACAAGAGACTTGGCGATGTTATTATGTGCATAATATAAAAGGCAACCCTCGTATATGTGCTGTGTACAAAGTTTTATATCCCTGGTCCACTTTAATGAAAATAAATAGAAATATCTAAAAGAACAAAACATTGTCAAAACTCATAATCAGGGCAACCGGAAATATGCCCTAAAAATCGTGTTTTATGCGCATAAAATATGACCTGAAAAATGGCAAAATATGACCTTAAAATCAATAAAAACATGCTCTAAAAAATTAAAGTCGTACAGCTTAAAAATTAAAAAAAAAAAAATATTAGTTTAAATTTAGACTGTAAGTATTTTTGGTAAATTTTCATGATTCAGAATGATCTTTCGACATCCACAGATGTAATTGGAGCGAATTTAGGGGTCAGTATTTCTTTTACTTCGTATTTTGATGTTAATGTTTGCGCAGATCCACCCAATTCTTTACAAATACTTTTCACTTCTTCCAAGCCAACGTTTTTTGATATAATTCGATTTCTTTTTTTTAACTATTAAATTTATTTCGGTCAAGTTAACTGCCTTAAGCTATGTTCCCCATCGTGTTGTTATAGCTTCTGGGGGTAATGGAAGGTCTGGAAACATTTGTTTAAAAAGTTCCTCTCTACATGGAGCTTTTAAAAATACCTTCTTCACATAGCAATAGTTTTATTTACGTTTTCATATAAATTCCTAATACATTCACACATTCGATGGACACCATGAGCAATACATGTTACATGCGTCACTTTCGGATAAAATGCCACTATATCTTTTGCAGCCTTTACCATGTATGGAGCTGCATCCGTCACAAAAAGCAAAACATTATTGTTATTGAAGTTGACGTCCAGATTTTTGATGGCGCCGTCCCACAGTCGAGCAATTGTTGAGTAATTAGTCCTTTCCAAGGCTGCTGTATGTAGTAAAAATTTCTCACTTGCAATTTCCTACTAAAATTTTTGCCACATTTCTGCCTGTTGCATTATAGTTTCATCGATTAAGATCCATATAAATTGATTTTTTAGTTTTGCTCGTATATTGTCCATGCAGTCGTTGCATTTATTAAATGTTTAGTTCGAAGAACTGTTTCGGATGGCACTTGGTAGTCCGTGAATTCCTCTAATAGTGTTCTTATATTTTAATTTCTCATTTTGTAAATTGGAATGTCAGCAGACACAAAAGCTCGGCATAGTTTTTCTTGAAAATCATGTTCTTTTGAGAGTCTACCGGAACATTCTGGCAAAAATAATTGTTTGGTCTGCTTATTTTCACTTCTATTACTTAGTTGAATATGTTTGCCGTTTTCCTGTTGCCTGTTATATTTAAAAAAAACCAAAGTTGCAAAGACACTTGTGTTTACGAACAAAAAACTAATGTGAAATACATAAAATATGCTTAAAAACGGATATTTTTGAACAAATATTGACTAAAAAATATAAATTATGCTTTAAAAAAAGGAGGTTTTTTTTAAAATTATGCTCCTAAAACCAAAATATGCCGAAATATGACAGAGTCTACCGGACCATTCTGGCAAAAATAATTGTTTGGTCTGCTTATTTTCACTACTTAGTTGAAAATGTTTTCCTCTTTCCACATGTTGCTTTACTTGAAATCTGCGATCCGTAGCAATAACTTTGCTGCATATTTTACAAAAGAGGAATCCAACATCAGCTCGTAAATCAAGAATCTCATCTACAAGCGCCTTCGAAATCGTTGGTGGTTGAAAAGCACTTCTTTTTATGTTTTATAGACTTATTGAACAAGAATGCGCGCGAAAAACAGTATTTATAAACGTTTAACATCACAAATTCTTCCTTGTTTTTACGAATAAAAACTTAATGTGAAAAAGATAAAATATGCTTAAAAAGGGATATTTTTTAAAAAATATGGCCTAAAAATTATAAAATATGGTTAAAAAAGAGTTTTTTTTAAATATGCTCCCTAAAACCAAAATTTGCCGAATTATGACTTTATGGGTAAAATATGCCAAAATATGCTCTAACAAATAGGTCTCAAAACACTTGTAGGACCATGAAACATGTAAATACATTACCCATTTGTTAATATCTCGTTGTCAAAAAAAAACATTATGTAGCATATTTCCGGTTGCCCAGCTCATAATTATATCGTCCCCTTAATAAAACAATAGTGTATATTTTTTTCGGTGTTTTGAGAAAATCGAGTTTAATGTTTTCGTCAAATCGGATGTCTATGAAATTTTCGAAGAAGAAATTATACACTATTTTTTTTCAATGACCTTTTGCCGCACTTTGTGGAAGTAGATTTTGACGAAATTTTGACCAGGCATAGAATCAATGGTGGAGATTCTAAATATGCAAAAAATAATGGTGTATGAGCACATACACTATTGTTATATTAAGGGGACGATATGATCATCTAATTTTTAATTGATCATCTAATTAAAATTTTTATGTGGATCTAACATCTTTAGGTCATAAATAGTGAGTAACAATAAAATAGCCCATAACTCAACGAGCCGTTTTAGAGAAAATTGATGTTAAAAAAAATAATAGTTGTATTTAAAATGCTGGTAATGAACGAATTTAAGTTTAAGCTTTTATTACCTTAATACCAAATATATTACTTCTTAAAAAATTAAAAACGTCTTTTTGAAACTTGAGAACTGATAATGGTATCCTGATGAAATTTCTCACGGTTTAAGCTGATGTGTTTTCCAGGTGATTTTGGCTAAGATAACCACGGGTACCCTCCAAACTTGGTCATCTCGGGTGTTATAATAATTAAAATGTTCGTGGAAAGTGCATTTATGAATGGATTTGGGTAGTGCTTGGAAAAACCTTCAAAATCTTATTTGACTCAAGAGACAAATACGAAAATTAATAAAATCCAGTACAGAAATTTCAGTCAGATAAACTGACTAATAAATACCATCACTCACTATAAGGTATTGTTTAAGTCTTCAGTTATTGAAATCGATTTTTAATTAAAATTACTTATGTATTACAGTCGAGTACGTTTATAACGAACACTTTTTCTGGTCCCAACGGGTTTGCTTCATTTCTTCATATAAATCTTTACTGTTATAGCGAACTTTACGTATAACGAATAGTGTTTTTGTCCCGGGAATCCCGGCCAATTTTTTGTCCCGGAATGCAACTGGGATTTCCCGGGATTTCATTATGATGACTTAATCTGTCAATATTAAAATGTTAAATAAGTTAAAATCCACTAAAACCATTAATTATTTAGTGACTATTTTCTTGACCATCAATATCGACTTTCGTCACTCGATGTGTTGTTTTTCTTTCAAATGTGCTTTAATATATGTGACCCGGTAAGTTAAAAGGGACCTATGGGTCCCTTTCGATTTTTACTTTTTTGGTGATTCTTATAGTAGGCAACACGCACTTTCTAATGCAACAAACCACAGCTTTCTAGCTGTATTAGTTTTGGCAGAAATTAGCTTCAAATTAGACACTTTTGATCAACTTTTTAACTTCAAAGTCGTTTTTCTCCAAAACTTATTTTCTGAGCATAGGTCCCTTTTAACTTACCGGCTCACATATAGAGAAAAATTCGAACGTATTAAATTGCTAAAAAACCATGTCCATGAGTTAACGGGTACTTACTTATTGATACGCATATTCTAAAACAATATTTTTAAGCCAATTGACTGACATATAACTTTCTTTGTTGGTGTACTGGGTGATTGTACCTTTAGGTGTTTGGTCTGAGCGATGATAACACTTTTCCCCTCTTTATCCCAAGGAGTACGAATGTCAAAAATCCCTTCTTATTGCACAATTCCCCTATAAAATAAGTGTTAAATCTAATTCTCGCGATTCTACCTGTCCTGCTAAAAGTTCGAAATTCTTTCATATCGCGGAATTGCTCCATGAATAAATATTCGATCAAATACGCTCATTTATAACATTAGGGTGATGGTACCAATTTGATATGAATTCACAACAACTCACTAAAATTAATACTCCGCCCCCTATTTGCTATTCTTCCTTAAGTCGTTTGGTCTTGGTTTGGTTAGGTTTTTCTTTAAGGGGTAACAATTTTGAAAAATCTCTAATTCTGTAAGAACCATTCCCATATAGATTTTTTCGATGCTACCTTTAGCTGTTGGTCCGGGTGATTGTATAAGTTTTACACCTTTTACCTTTGAAAAATGCCTTTGGATTATAGCTTTAGTCGTTTGGATTGGTCCTTTCGTAAAAACGAATTTCGAAAAAACACTTCGTACAGCTTTTTAATTATATAAGGATATTGCTCAATGGTACTCAATGGTTTTATCTCGCTTTTTTAACCCAAAAAGTACGAATTTCGAAAAATCTCTACTAGCAGCCCATTGTTCTTTAAGAAGCTTGTTCATATACATTTCCACGAAAACAGCTTTTGCCGTTTGGCCTGGATAATGTTACCAGTTTTCTCACTTGTTTGACCTTTTTTCCCCCTTAAAGTACGAATTTCAAAAAAATCCCTTTGTGTACCACTCTAAGTCTGTAAGAAGATTGCTCATGTACAGATTTAGCTTGTCTAAATATTAACAAATTCTCGGATACAAAATAATACGAGATTTTTAAAATTATTTTTATGTTTCATTCATATTCGTTTGTTTGTATTAAAACAAAAAAGGCAATTTTTATTTATTTTCCGTTTTGGACCGGGATTTCCCGGGATCCCGGGAAAATGATATAAAAATCCCGATTTCCCGGGAAATGAAAAATGCCGGGAAATCAAAAACACTAATAACGAACAATATTTTTTGTCCCATTTTCCAGTTTTCATACATTTTTTGACGGTTATAACGAACTCCCTAAAATATGTTTAAATACGTCAGCGACGGGAACGTAATTTCTTTTAAAGGTGGTTCGACGAAAGGTGGAAAATTCGTTGTGATGCTTGGATAAATTCCGTTTATTGTAAATCTATATGTATAAAAAGAATGTGAAAAGTGTATAGTAATTTATCAAGAGAGAACGGCTGTCCCATTTGATCACTTTTTTTTCAATTGTTCTTAATTAGTATGAGTTTTTTATGCATGAAAATATTGGGAAAATCCTGCGGAAAAGTCGGGAAATTGGATAAACCGAATATTGGTTTTTGTATGGAATTTTGTGTGCAATTGTTACTTAATTGTTAAATTTTGAATTTGATCGAAATTTGATTTTTTATCGTCAAAATTTTGCAATTTTCGCATGATTTGATGGTTTTGAACGTAGTTCTGGTGGAAAATTTCGGTTAAATATTGGTTGGTAACGAGATAAATAATATTTAGATAAAAAATAAATTGATATCCTATTCAATATTTATCAATTTTATGATATTTTGCGAAAATGAGTTTACGTGTGAAAAATTACGTTATCCAATGGGATTGCGGGCATTTATTCCGTAACGACTTAATAGTTTTTTAGGGAGAGTTATTTGCTTGGCTAATGCCTCCTATTAGAAGATCAAACCTTAAATAACGTAAACATCATGCAATAATTTGTCAGATTATACACAGTTCATCCACGCCAAGGTGTATTCTTATATCTTAACTATCCCTTCAATTCGCTGCGTACTGTGTGTCTCATTTCGGGAGGCTGCCATCCAGCCAGACAGACGGACATAGCTCAATCGTCTTAAAAATTCCTTAATAGAATTTGGTCTTAAGCTACTTGGGTTCTAACTCGTCTTCTTTAATGCGTTACACTTTTTAAGGGTGATGGTATAATTATGTCATTTTTGGTCGAGTTTGTTTAGTATTTTTAAGGTTGCGACCCATTTTTTCTTGTTGGATTGCCAGGAAATATAGTATCCAACGATGTTAATTTACTTTATAATCCCAGAAATCTGAGGTCGAAACCTTAAAAATACTAAATCAACCTCGCCCAAAATGACTTAAGTTTTTTTATATCTATAAGATAACCTTTATATGTAAGCATGTTTTTTTTAAGGTTTTTCTAAGCACTATCTAAATACAAAATCTTTCAAATCCATTCATAAATGCACTTTCCACGAACATTTTTATTTTTATAATACCCGTGATAACCAACTATGGAGGGCCAAATTAGCCAGTAGGGACCCAAATCATCTGGAATCCCTTCAGATTTGTCTGTGTGAAATTCCACTAAATTGTCATACTCAAAATATTAATTTTATTATATTTTGAAGAAGTAATATGTTTTCTAATAAGGTAAAAAAGCATAAATTTACATTCTTAAATTACCGGTATTTTAAATTATATGTATATGGGTATTTCCAGCGGAAGGACGGACGATTTCATAGTAAAAAATTGCTATATTTTTATTTTTTTTTTTGTTATCATATGATGAATTTGTAGAACTTTAAAAAAACAAACAATATATATCGTTGGAAAGTCTCTTCTTTCCAAATCGGCTGAAAAACTTTAAATCGGTTCAAGATTTTGGGGGATTTGTGAAATTTGAATAACAAATTTTCTAGTGCTCAGCAGCACCTACCAGAAAAATAGTATAATTTTCCAGGTATTGTTTTCTTGTCGCTCAGTGCTATCTATAGAACAATGCGTTTGTCCGTAACGTGTGTCCGCAACGCACATTTAGATTAAAAGAGTATAAAAGGTAAAAATATTTTAAATGTGCAGAAAGTTGTTTATAAAACCCCAACATGTCTTCTTTATTTTACAAAAAAGAATATACTGATCACATAAGAATTTGCGCTAAATTTCACAAATTTTCGTAGACACCACATTGCTGCGGAAAATTGTGTGTGTCCGTAGCGCACTTTGTGTCATAATTTGAATACAACATTTTAAGTAAAGTTTCATTAAAAGAACACTGTCCGAAATCTACATTTTTTAATATGAACATAATCTTCAAAATATTTCAACTTTTTGAGAATACTACAAAAATAAGAAAAAACGTGCATCCGCAGCGCAAGGAATTAACCATATAGGAAATAATTTTTTTTTTCATAACCAATTTTCTCAAAAACTCTACAAGGTGTGAGCTAATTTTTTAACACACTATTAATGTCCTAAAGAACTCAAATACTACAAAAAATTTATGTGACCTTCGATTAAAAGTTGGTTCAATCTCGCCGTGATACAAATATCTAAAAAAAATTTCCACAAACACCAAAACTGTTTAAATTTGACAATTTTTTTTTTACTTCTGAAAAGTTTTCCGCTATATTTTAAAATAAATCTTATTGTGAAACAATATTTTAATCAATCAGAATTTCTAATTGAAATTCAGAAATGAACAACTAAAAATCAGAAAATATTAATTGAAATTAAAAAAAGGCGAATGGAAAAACAAAAATATCAAATAATCTTATAATAAAGGGTATGTTGTATTTGTATATTCTGTGAATCCCTCCACCCATTTGTTGTTATACAAGTGTTTGCACGGAATTATACTTCGCCTCTACTCCCACTCACAGTGCATATTTTGCAGCGCACTTCAAAAAATTCTACTGAAATATTAAATATTCGACAACCCACTAACGGCACTGACAAGCAACAATTCTAATTAAAAATTTTTATTTTCTGAATTCAGGTAGAATTTCTGATTTTAAATTTTTATTGTTTGAATATTCAATTGGCCCAAGTTTAAATTCAAATAAAATTCTGTGTTTTTAATTGATTTTTTCTGAATTTCAAGTAGAATTGACTCGAAAAAGTATAACACTAAAGCTCCCAGTCGTTGTTTTTACATTCGCAAAAATTCAAAGTTTGCCGAAATCTTCAGAAATGCATTATAATAATACAAATTCATACATATAATTCCAAAGGATAAGTAAAATGACAGGGAAACAACGATGACGTTTTTTTTCGTAAAACTCTAAGCGCTCCAATAGAATTTTGCCGTAGCTTAAATTTTTCGAGTAAAATTAATTTTCGCAAGTTTTTAATAAAATATTACGGGAATTTTTTTTTAGAAATCACAATTAAAGGCGTATTCATTTATTACAGTTACCATTACAAAGTATAGAAAATCTTGGGAGGTTCTACAAAAATACCTGGCCCAGCCACAAACTTAATGTTTTTCCCAAAAGTAAGTCTTTTAAGTAATTGTTGTATTTTTCTCCTTTACTATTTCTAGAACCTCATTTGTTGTGCTGCCGATGTACTTGAGGGCAAAGGTGCTGTCCAAGTAGCTATTACTGTAGGCGAACTGTTCCGGCTGCACAGTGGCAACTCACAAAATTCAAAATCCCCCACACGATCAACGCGGGCTGCTCTCACACCATCGCCTATAGTTTAATTTGTAGGAGCAGCTTCTCCGACATGAGGCGCAAGCGGCGTTAGAGAGTGCGAACGAAACCCCAAGCATTTTGGATAGATACTGACGAGTGTAATTGTTGTGAACCAATTGATGTGAACATTGCTACATTGTGAATTGTTGTGAAAAATGTAACGCTGCAAAGTATTAGTATTATATATTAATTAATTATTATTAACGAGTACTGTGGATATTCAGTTTTAAGCTTAGTACAATTTTTGTTTTTCTCCTTTTTTACTTTACTCATTCATGTAAATTGTTATTATTTTAAAGGAGTTTTGATTTGTTATTTTATTTAAATTTCTTTAGTTTTTAAGTAGACTACACCATTATTAATATTTAACTGAAGTCACGTAATGAAACAAACACTCGAAATGAAGGTAAACACTGTAAATACATGACACCAAAAAGTAACGAACATACATACCTAGTGTAAACGATATAATGCAATTTTAAATATGAATATTTAAAAAAAAAAAACAAATGAATTTATTTAATGCTGTACGACCAAAACTCAACATTTTCACCATGTGAATGAGAAATATTCGTTGATGACTTGATCTTCATTCAGCACATGCATACACACATACAAATATATTTCAATTGTCACAATTTAATCATAAATTAGAAGAAAAACGAAAACCAACGAAAGTCATTTACAATTTTTAAAATAATATCTCTTATTTTTATATATATTTTTTTTATTTAGAATTATTTTCCTTATCTATACAATCATTTTTTATAAAGATTTTATATACATAAATACACATACATGCATACACAATACAATAACATATGTTTATATTGTGAGTAAACGATCAAGAATTTTACTTTAATTATTCCGTTTGTCATCCTACTTCTACTAAAGCTGTGTGAAGTTTGATTCCATTGGAGACATATAATTCAAAAGGTTTGTTTTATTTGTCGCCAATGTCTTAAGAGTTGTCTAGGCACTAAATCGCTTACATTCGCAAAATAAGAAGCATTAGTAACGGTCACAACGACCGATATGCTTTTGTTATAAACGACATCGAATTTAACGACCGTTGTAAATATTGATTTGTTTAATAACGAACTTGCAATTTGGTTCTCCGTCCCATCTTTTCGTAGAAATTTGTACGTTAATACTCTGTTTTTATCACCAATGCCAACAACACAAAATTAATAAAATGGCTCCTATTTAGATATTAACATGACTGTTAAATGCTTACTTCGCATAGAATGAAGTAAAATGTTCCTAAAGTTCGTTGAATCATATGACTTGGTTTTGTCCTCATTTATCACCTTATTACGTATGTCGTAGTCAAATTTCGAAAACAGTTGTAGTAGCGGTCGAATTTACTTTTCATTAGTATCTTGTAAAACATTCGACGTGAGTGTTATTGTAATAGATTGTGCTTGCTAAATTTAATTTTTTTTATTAAATTCAATTTGTTGCTGTTTTTTATTTAAATAAAATGTAAGTTTTATGTGGATTCATCTAGAAATTATAAGAGCACCTTTATATTGAACATGGACGATTTTAAATACGTCCTAAACCATATCACATACACTTTAGTAATGTCGACATTACGACATTTTGAATACCAAAGTTTAGTCCATTCGGATTAATTGTGGAATCAAGTTCTTACTTACTTCCTACTTGCTTCCTCTTCACAAATCCGGTAGTATTTTAAATGTTTCAAATTATAGGGGTATCGCAAAACGTAGCGCAATTCCAAAACTTTGTGAAAAATTGATTACGGGCATTATTGCTTATAACGTTTCTCCTATTATTGATAGCCGTCAACATAGTTTTTGTAAGGGTTTATCAACTGTGACAAACCTCCTTCAGTTTTCTTCACACGTGATTAAAGGTTTTATTTCTGGAATGCAGACCGATGTTATTTACACTGATTTCAGTAAAGCTTTCGATAAGGTTAATCATCGTATTCTTATTCATAAATTAAATGGTATCGGTTTCAATGGCAGTACCATTGATTGGATATCGTCCTATCTTACATGCCGGGTACAATTGGTCACATTCGGGGATTCTATTTTTAGACCTATCCTTGTGACGTCCGGTGTTCCACAAGGTAGCCACCTTGGCCGTGTACTGTTTTTGTTATTCATAAATGATTCGCCAAACGCGGTAACCGAATCTAATTTGCTAATGTACGCAGATGATGTACAAATTGTTATTACTTGCGATAATGCTCCAGATCACGTTCGTCTGCAATATGATTTGGATGTTTTGGTGCAATATTAACCTTATGGAACTGAATCTGTAGAAGTGTAAACATATGATGTTTTCCAGATCTCGTCCAATTATTTCTCAGTTTACTCTGGCAGGTTCATCATTGAAACTTGTTGATTCATTTTTCTATCTTGGTATTTTATTGGATAGAAAATTAACTTTTAATAATCATGTTATTGCAACTGTGAATAAAGCTTTTGGTGTTCTGTTATTTATTAAACGTTGGGCTAAGGAACTCTCTGACCCCTATATTACGAAGATTTTTTTCACATCTCTCGTTAGACCCATTCTTGAATATGGATCGGTTGTGTGGGACCCGCACTACGATTTTGGAATCCGGGCATAAGCAATTCTAACCTTTCTGTCGGAATTCGCTCGGTATTCCTACTTAGTTGTGTTTCAATAAATGTTCCTGTAAGAACTTCAAGATATTATAAACCCCTCTTCATCCCATTTCAACGATCAAATTATGCTTTGTCTGAACCACTACAGAGAATGTGTTCTGATTTTTATAACGTGTACCTATTTGTTGACTTCTCTACTTGCTCAACTACGATAAAATCATATATGATAAATTATCTGAATAGCTAAATATTTTTTTTGCTTTAATTTTATTTTTGTGTGTTTGAATTTATTCGTTTAATAATGATTATCGTTCCGATTATGTCGATTGGTTTGTAATTTATAATTGTAAGTGTACTTTTTACATTCGGCTGATGGTTTGATAATCTGTAGCCGAATATTTACAACTTTGATGTTCGCTCGCCACTACAGACCGGTCTGCAGTGTGTACGTTTTCCCTACAATACAGTCGGTTGGAGCGAGTGTGTGAGGCAGCGTTGGGATCGTTCGACGAAAAGAAAAAGTTGTAGTAATTCCGACCCTGCTTCTTCTAAGCCTATTAATACTTTTTCTCGCAAGGGACCAGCTCCAGTTCCACAATTTTGTTGCCTTAATGTCAAACCAGACTATCATTCATCCTTTGAAGTCGCATGAGAGAGGACCAATGCTGCTCACCCTTCCTTTTATGACATCCCATTGCCTTTATTTTAACTTTCTTTTTATGGTAACCTTTTGCAAAGTTTGGATTTTTAAGCAAATTGCTTTGGTGTTGTTTTTAAACCTTTAATAAGTAAAAAGGGATGTTTTTAATTATAAATTTATTAAAAGTGTAATAAATCTTATTTATTATAACGCTTCTCTTTCGTTTTTACATCTGTTAACTGTTTATTATCATAAAATTCTTCGTTTAATTCGATGTTGTCTTCGACTAAATACACTACGACAGTTTCTGCCGAATTTCACGCTCAAAAACGACATACAAAATATCAAAATTTGTAAATAACATCGGCGATGCCATATTTAAAAAACGACTAGCATTCGACGTGACTACGACATACATAATAAGGTGGAATGATTTGGGATCAAAGTGCGTCCTGGAAATTGAGATTGTTTAAAAATTTAACTACCAAACCAATAGTTTAGACTAAATCTTACATCAGAAAATTCTGTTTGTGGTCGGAACTGATCCGGCGAGTCTCACAGATTCCGTTCGACTGTCGGGGTATTTCATATTTTTCCGTCATAGCAAAACGAATGTAAGAACACTGTGTGTCAGCCAAAATCAGCGGGGGTTTTGACTACCGAGAAAAGTTATATCGGTCAAAAAAAGTTATGCGTGTCCTGGCGTTTCGCTGGGTCAAGTAGATAGGTCCAAAAGATAAGATTATTGTCTAAATTTTTAAAAAGCCATTAAGCCAGGTTAATACGGCATCACGTTTCCCTTCAAAATTTAACACGACTACACTTTCAGAAGATGTTCAGATGCCAGCGAAAAGTTTAAAATTGTTTCAATTGTAAATACTGTTTAATCTCAATCATAAATAATTGGTGGAAAATTATTCATTACATTCAGTATTTGCAATCCTAACAGTATCCTTGAATGGAGCCTGATTTGCTCGCCTTTTTGCAACAATGCCACCAGAGAACGACAAGGGTACACCCTAACAATAAGTGTACCCGAATCGTTTGTACGTTTACGACACTTAGAGTGTGATCGGCACTCTAAAATAAGGGTTGTTGCCTTGCACAGATAATTTCGAACATGCTCGTACGCACAATCGCAAACCGATTTCGTGCTCTTTTTCTGCATGTATACATGAGTTGAGGCCGATCAAAATGCTAAAGCAAAAGGAATGAGCGAAATTGAGAGCACAACACTTGAGACAAACAATATGTGAGAGACATGTGTGTTGTTGTTATTCTTGCATTCGCGACTGGATTTCCAATCGTCACCACGGAGCAGAACTCGAAATCATAACTGTAAAACATGAGCGTTTCGCTCAGCGCATTATTGCGCATTGCTTTTTGTGATCTATCGTTGCTTTTCGTACATTTGCTTTGAGTGCACTGTGCCGTTCACTTATCTTCGCAAAATTTTTGGGTGTCTGGTGAAATAGAGTCGACGCTTACTGTTTGAATGAGTGACGAAATGCAAAAACATGAAACACGGATAGCGATTTGTGCGTTTGGGTGTGTTATTCTTTTCTTGCTGTTTGTGAGTGCGACAAGCACTCCAAATTTGTAAGTGTGATTCGGATGCCAAAAAGTGACACCCTTGACGTTCTCTGAATGCCACATAAACAATCGGGCAAAAGTTAACAAATATCGATAAATAATAGAATATCGACGCCACCTTCTCCATCTTAGATTTTTATTAATACATTTAATTATTGAGTTTTACCCACTTACGCTGAGCGGCAGCACCTACGGTTCTCCCTCACTTAATATAATTCAATAAAAACCATTTCAATAGAAAAAACACTAATTAGATTTTGGCTTTTTAATTTTCGCATATCCTTGTCCGGAGACTCAAAGACATCATTGCTACGCAAACACATACTTCTCATAAATTTTGTCAAGTAAACATTTTTTTATGAAAATCGATTAGCAGGCATTATTTCTATCACCAGTAATTTCACTGCTGAAAAATGTACCGTTACGAAGTAAACGTAAATTGAAAGGTTCATGTTACTACCAGCAGTAACTAAAAAAACCTTCTCCTGAAAAATTAAGTTTTTGTCTCTTACGTTTCTTTGGCTGTTAGGGTTCGATATATCCACACAATCCTTTCTAAGTCCACATGTGGGCTCAAAAACCACTGAACGATTAATACCGATAACTATAGTTTAACAGCTGAGAATGTCAGTAAGGTTTGGCAAGACATCATGAATCGTTTAACGCGAGAACAACGTTTCAAAATTGTGGAAATTTACTTTTATTAAATAAGTCGGTTCCTGAAGAGAAGATAATCCTCGAGCAGTTAAAAGGATTACTTTTTATGGGCCTGTGTTAAGTCATTGGTTTATGCCGAAAAACCAGCAACTCTTGAAGCATTGGAAGCCAATATTCAAGCCACGATTGACGCCTTACGGCGAAATTTATTGGAAATTGTTGTAAAAAATTGGACTGATCTAATGGACCATGTTACTCGTAGCCGCGGCAGACATGTCGGATACATATGTAGCAAATATATCCATGAAATTTTCTACTAGATTAGAAACAAAATCCATGTTTTATCATTTTAATCTCCTACAGCTAAAAAATCATACATTTATATAATTTTGTTTGACATTATCAAAATATTGCAATTTTGGTCACAGACAAAAATAAATGGATACATATTATAACATGCAATTGGGATATTGTTAAAAGTGGGTTAGTCATGCGGCCTCAGTGACCGACAGTGGCAGTATGTCTAGAACACTCAACTATTATTCGAATAACTATGGACTAGACTCACCCGTCGATGAATGTTGTAGAAGTGTTAATTTTATATTCTAGTCAATTGACCACACTAAGTACAACAATGACCATAGATGTGATAATATCGTACTATGTATCCACTGAGCGTGGTTCCGACTTTAAGATGATATTGTTTAAAATTCAGGTAATTTTTGTTTTGTTTTTGTATTGAAGAAAAAACAACCGCTGTGCCTGCCAAAATCATTTAAATTCGTTGTCATGCTCTGTGGAGACATAGCAAACAAAAAAAAAAAAAAACAAATAAAAATTGTAAGCATAAATAAATTATGTGTTAATACATATTTTCAATTGGTACTTAAATTCCATATAATAGATTAATTTGTGCTCTAGGTTTGTACCGGGAATATTATAAAAAAAAAACTTAATTTACCTTTGCACCCCATGAATGAGGTATGGGATAGCTTCTCGCGTTGTTGTGAATTAACACGATTTCTATTTTAAGATTCACAACTAACGGCACCTACTTGTTTATCGACGAATGCGAACGTCACTGTTTTGAGAAGCTCTTACTAGACACGCCGATTGAATCGACGCTAATAATACTGCGAAGTTGTTGTCAACAACATTCGAGGGGAGCCGACAATGAAAGAAAAATTTATTTATTTTTTTTTCTTTTAAGATGACTGGAGCCGGGTTTGAACCTGCGATCTCCCGCATGGTAGTCGCGTGTTCTAACCACTATGCCACGGCCGGAATATTATAATTCCCGGGGAATAAAAAAAATGTTTTTTATTCGGTTTGTTAAGCAAAGATGCACAGAATGGCTTGAATTTTTGTAGGGAACATAAACAGACTCTTCCATATATTGTCCTAAAAATTGTGTCATTTGATGGAACGCGTTTCCAAAATATATCAATCCCGGTTTCCCGGGAAAGGACCGGAAAATCCGGTAATACCGTTTTCCGGAAATGGGGAGCACTAAAGTTAATATTTGTGTTGCACTCAGTTATTATACAGTCATATTTAAAAATCGAGTATTAAAACACTATAGAATAGGTATTTAGCATAGATCATGTTATAGTATGTAATTGAATAAGCTGATACATACAAACTGATTGTAATGCACCTTGCATAAATTTGTCGGGGTATGTGTGTGTATGTGGTCCATATAAAGTTATTTGCTTAGGCATATATGTATGTATCTATTAATAAATATATAACTAAGTACAATTAGTATTTATAATAAATGCTAAAAGTCACGCGATTACATCACAAATTTATAAATCGTATCGATAACATTGGATAGTCTCTATTTTATACCTAGAAATTGTAACTCCTTTTGATAAATATCTTTTGATTTTGCATGCACTTTATTAATGTTACCACTCGTAATCATTTGCGTAAACTAAACGAGAAATTATATCAATAAATATACATAATTATTAAAACACAAATAAAATGAACATACCTATAAATATAATTTTTATTTTAAATGTTTGGCGGTGCTACGTAAATACAAACTTGTGTCCGTTGCGGAAGATTTTGGTTGTATGAAGTTCATATCAAGCTACTTAAATATTGCGGACAAACGAAACGGAATATGTTGAAATTTTGATGTATTTTTCGTAACGGGCTTTAGGAGTTCTCCCTTAGGGTCCGAAGCCATGATAAGATATTTAGAAGGGCTTTGGCACACAGAAAACAGTTGTATTTTATTAAAATAAGGGGTTATCGGGGAACATCTGTGTTGTATAGTGTATATAGTTTTTGAGTTATTCGACGAAGTGTTGTTTTTACAGACTTTGAATGCCTGGCACATCACTAAAAAAGCTCGGATTGGCCTGAATCTTTCCAGATTTTTTTATCCCAAAAAAAAAAGACTTTAACATTTCCAACTTTAAGTAAAAAAACCATTCTATTTTGCATGCAAGTCTCATGCTTACGAGGTTTTCGAAATGGCTTTAAATTTGATTTTTCATACAAAGTTGTCAGGAAGAGATCGCAATCAGGTGGCAAATATTATTTTCTTCCATAAAAACCAAAAAAGTAAATTTCAAAAAAATAGAGCTTACGTGGTTAAGGAAGAAAGGCGACGGTATGTACATAATTATTTGCATGGTATTCGTCTTATCTAACTTCATGCACGAGGAGAATTTAAACGGTGAGTACACATATGAAAACATCATTAATTTTGCACTAGTTTTAACAAATTTTACTATTATTATTAAGTTGATTATGGTAGAATAAAAATTTTATTTGCAGTAGCTGAATCAGTTTTTGGTTTTAAGCCCACTTTACACTGGCAGGCAAGTCTATGAGATATAATGCCTGCCCAGACTTATACCCCAGTTTAGGGCGATGTATTCGGTCGCAGACTTGTCTATAAACCAGTATTGATATTATTACACGATTTCTCAAGTGGGCGGAGTGGTACATTTGTATAGGAGGTACCAGAATGGGCGTGTCTAGACTTCCAGATTTTTTTTCCAAAACTCTATTCTGCTATAGCTTTACTAAATAAAGAATTTGGGTACGATCGCGTTGGTTTTATTGATATTATTGCTCCATCTCTAAAGTGGACGAAAAGGTGCATTTGTATGGGAGGTACCATAAGGGGCGTGCGTTCCAGATTTTTTCTAGAAAACTTTATCCTGCTTGAACTTTACTAAATACAGAATTTGGGCACGATCGTGTTAGGTCTATTAATAATATTAATCGATTTCTAAAGTGGGCGGTACCAGATGTGTATGGGAGGTACCAGATGGGGCGTGGCTAGATTTCCAGTTTTTTTTTCAAAACTTTATCCTATTATAGCTTTACTAAGTACAGAATTTGGGTACGATCCCGTTGGGTGTATTGATACTTTTACTCCATCTCTAAAATGGGCTGAGTATTACATTTGTATGGGATGTACCAGAAGGGGCGGGGCCAGGTAGCCCATTTGCAATACCGTAAGTAGTTTTGGGGAAATATTAACTCATGCAAAATTTCAAAACATTTGGTTACGTCTTTCGAAAGTTATAATGCGCACCAGCCGGACAGCCAGACACCCAATTTCATTGGGGATTATGTCCGATTGTTATTGCAGCGAGTGTCGTCCGCCCGCCCCCACTTATTAATTTTTATCAAGCTTTTCCATTACTTTTAGTCGCAAAATTAGTTTGGGTGTTATATCCGTTATATTTGTTGGGGCTTATGTCCGCTATGCTCCGCGGACATAATCCCAAATGCAAATTGGGGGTTGTGTCCGGTTATGTTTTGGGGATTATGTCCAAGTTCGTAGCCAGGATCTAATGGTGGGGGGGGAGGGGGCAGTCTGTTTTACATTTCATGTTAATAGCATGCTTACAAAAAAAACTAAAACAAATTACCTAACGAAAAATATACAATACTCATTGTTTTGACAATATTTTATTCAAAAAAGGTAGACTAAAATTTTTTTAAAAAGTTTAAGGTCATCGAATTCATGTAGCACCAACAATTTTTTTTTAATAATCTTACTTGTTTTGTTTTTTTGGAATAATGAAATTTAGGCTGCAAACCTTGAGCGATTTTAAATTTTTTATTTTTTGGAAACTTTTGGAAACAAATAAGCAAAAACTATATTGTAATTCTCACAATTATTATCATATTAGAACAAATATTAATATATAACATGGAAAAGAATAGTTAGGTTTTAAGAAAGTCTTCTGTAAAAAGTAAGTCAAATTGGTGAAAGTCACTAGAACTTTTTTTGCAAAACAAAAAAACAGTTTTAGGTTGCATGAAAATGACGAGTAAAAGTGTAAATGCCACTGTATTCTGGGTCGATCATACATTAAAAAATACTTAAATTGAAATCCTAGCTGATCCTTTTTTAAATATATCGATATTTTTCATTTCTGCAGACTGGACCAAAAATCTTTTTACTTTATAATCGACAATAGTAAAAAAAACTGGAAAAATTAGATAAAATCTGCTTATTTATTATAAAAGTACACAAACAGGGATTTTTATTATTTATGCATAACAATTTTATATTTAAGGTAAAAAACCTAGTCTGATAGATAAAAAGAAGAAATTTACCATGCATAGAAGGATGCCATAGCCTCCAAGTAGAATAAATACGGAAATAAATTGTTCAAACTTCTATATCCTTTAAAATATTAAAAGTCCTTTACAACCGCGGATGAAAAAGTGAGTATGCAGTCTTCCTATACTTAGTCACTACTATCACTTGTATATAGTTTCGATCATGGGTCTTAATTGGTGTCGCATAGTGTCATATACGTGGTATTGCGTAAAGGATTTCAATTACGAATATTAGTTTTTACTGGTTTTCTGAATCAAACCTGATTTTAGAGTTAAGGTTAGTCTCCAAAAGTAGAAACAGAAAATATTTGGAACTTTTTAAAAAAATATTTTATTGCGGCAACCAACAGAATTGAAGTTAATGGTTGTTGAAATTGAGTCAAAATCGAAAATGAAAAAAATATCTACCATCGTAGTAAAAACTTAAATTTTCTGTGAAAAAGTCATTGTAACGCAAAAACTAATGATGCAGTTCGATTCCTCGTGTCTGAATTACAGTAAAACCGTCGAGTCCGGTCTTGTTATTTTAGTAAGAACAAACATTCCCATTAATAAAGGATCACAACTTCCCAGCAAAAAAAAACAAAAATATGGGAAACCCATTCCCACATAATCACTTACATTTCTGGTTGCCAATTTCTAAGTATGCATTAAAAAACACATGCTTAGAACAAATACATATATTAATGATTACTCGAATAATTCCACTTTTATATATTTGATAAAAATTTTCAAAGACAAAGCTGAACTCTACGGTTTTACCCCAACTTTGAGTAGTGTTTTAAGGGGATAAGCTTGACTTATTTAAAACAACTTTGTCGAAGACGGCATATCCGAAATCCCAAATATAGCTTGTCGAAACTCTATTCAACCCCTTAAAACACTACCTAAAGTAAAAAAAAACTCAAAAAAAATTTTTTTACGAAACCGAAACTGTAACTCAAAAATCTAATGATGCAGTTCCATTCATCGTGTCCGAATTAGGTTAAAACTGTCTAGTCAGGATTTGTCTATTTTTTTGACTACCACAGTGTTCATTTTCACTGAATGTAATCTACAAATCCAAAGAAATAATTAATTTAGTCTCATGTCTTGTTAAAAGAATCTATTAGGAAATCGAGTACGGAATCAGTTGCCTCAAAAATTCCTAATTCGATACTCGTTCGTTTTTTTTATATTTTTAATGTGTTCGTTCAATTGGCTGCATCGGCTCGCATCGGAGTAGTTCATTCCAATTTTCCAAGACCTTGTTATAGTATTAAAATAATCGGCCTTATTACCGTAGTCGTCGTCGACGCAAAACGACGTCGTCTTGTGAAGACGCTGTAAAATCGGTATTCACGTAGTCGTTTTCGATAACTATCGGTAACTATTGACACAAATTTGGTATTCTGTAAGGAAATGTGACGACGATGTTGAATCGAAACGACTCTGAATCTGTCGTCACAGTTGTTAGTAACGACTTGAAACAATTTGAAGGAATAATTTTAGTTTCTGTAAATTTAAAAAATGTTTTGTTTAATGACGTCAAGAATGAAAATGGGGTTTGGAAACAAAATCCCCCATTGGAACAAGGATTTCGGTGAGAAAAAGTTCCGTCTTATTTTGAGGGGCAATGTGAGAAAATTGGGAAAAAAAAACTTATTCCTTTGGACCGACTTTAAGAATCCTTTAAAAATCAGCTGTTGTCATTTCTTTCATGTTATCGATTACCAGTCGACGTCGTCTCATGGTAGTTACAGAATACCGAAATAGCATTGATGTGACGACGATGTTACATCGAAGTGATGTTGACATAAAAATAGGGTAGCCAGACGAACTGTTTTTAGCAGTACATGTACTGTTTTTTTGTTAATGTACTTTTTTATGCACAGCACCTAAAACAGTACGCAAAAGTACTGTTTTTCAAACCTTTTACTGTTTTTGTACTGTTTTTCTTATTTTACTGATATTTTATATAACAATCGATTTCAATATTTGATAAAACTTGTTTTGTATAGTCTACAAAAATAGCCGAAGATAATATAAAACACTGTACAACTATAGTTGTTATTGTTTTGGATGCATACAATTTTTAAAATAAGTTTGAAAATTACATTTTAACATCGCTGTAAGATACCCACACACTTAGGGATAAGGGTATATATCATATGATACGCGAAAGTATCAAATATGTTAATACAAAATTCGTTTCAGGACTTTTTAAGACGATTGAGCCATGTCCGTCCGTCTAGCTGGGACGATAACTCGAGTAAACCTCCACTATTCCTTATGAAAATGTTAATAGTTTTCTAAACGAAGTCATGGGATAGTAAATAATCCACGCCTATCCACCCTCTGGTATCACCTATTTAAAAAAAAAATATATTTCTTTTATAAATTTTATACGAGAAACTGCTGGGTATTTTAACGTCGTCAGATTAATAACCTTATAAAAGTACATATAAAGTTATAAAAAGTATAAAGTTAAACAACAGTTGATGTGCCAACATTGGAATAAGAGAGATATAACACAAAGATGTAATAAATTTGCTCGTTCAGCAAATGCGCTTATGATAGAATATTATTTTTTTAACATTGTCTTTGTTGCTTATTGAATTAATTCTCAAAATATGTGAAGCTACATTTTAATGTTTTATTTAAAATGTACTGTTTTTTCTTCGTTTTACTGTTTTTTATTCACTAATGTACTGTTTTTCCGATTTTAATATCTGGCTACCCTACATAAAAATGACGACGATGTCGACGACGACTACGGGAATAGGGGTGAATGAATGATTTTAAAACTATCTTGTATTTGGTCCACCCTCTATCGCCCCGATTCTGAATGGCAATTCCCTTCTCCCTATTCCCTTATTCTAAACGAACTTCGAAAGTGAGGAAAAATTCCCCGGGAATAAAGTAGGTATTACGAATGTAAATAAAAGGGAGAAATTGATGACAAATTTTGCGGAAAATTCCGCCAACAAATTTCAAGGGAATTGTACTAAAAAATGAAAGTATTTAATATTTAATTGATATACATAAGTACAAAACATTTGTCAGCCTTTTGGGATAGATTTTTTCATCAAGTTAAGCTCGCAATTCGCTGGAATTTCAAGTAAATGAGTCTTGCCACGCACCAGGATGGTAGGTGTCATCGTACCGTATCTTTAGTTCATGATCACACACCTGTAAAAAGTTTTTTTTTTATTATAAAGATAAAGTTTCAATAAAATCACTTACTAAACTAAATTTTTAAGCTGTGGAAAAATAAATTCCCCGGGAATTATCTCCCGGGGAGTATTCAGAATCGGGCTGTATATCATTTGACATGAGAAAAAGTGTAACGTATTAAAGGAGACATGTTGGACCTTAAGTATCTGCAGAGCGAAATTCAATTCTGGAAAGTGGTCCGTCTGTCTGGGCGGCTGGTTGGTGTGCAGGATAACTCGAGTAAACTTTTCTGATCCTTTTAACAGTTTTATTATTTTCCAAAATTTAGTTTTTGCTTCCTAATGAAAACCAAAACGTTATGGCGAAGACATTAGAGAGCCGTGCGAAATTGCCCAGACTTGAAAGAAAAAAAGACTTCAAACAGTAATTTTTTTTATTTTCTTTTCTATTACTAAGTTAAATTAATTTTTTCATTTACATATGTTCTGAATAAATAAATTTCTAAAGAGGAAAAATAAATAAAATAATAAAAATAAATAAAAAATAATAAAATAAAGTGCCACAAATGGTGATTTTTTGAAATGTTTGTATGGGGAACCCCCCAGGGGAGTTCCAGGGGGTGTGCCACTGGTATGGGTGGATCGGCCCTCCAAAGTTAGTGAGGGTCGGTCATACATTTGGACTCGATTGGGGCACTCTAAATGGGTCAAAGTGGGATTTTTCAAAACTTGACCCTACGGGACAAAAGTCAACAGTTTGGGGGTAGTAGAATTCGTTTTATAGGTATGGTTCCTTCGGCAAAGTTTCTTATTTTGATCCCTAGAATACGATTTTCACTGAGCCATGGGCGATTATTAAATCGACCCGCCCTAATGTACGTACATATATATTAATTTGTTAATTCATGAGATCATATAGTACAAGCTGCAAGTAAAACAAAAAACTTTAACAAAAAAAAAAACATAACAAACGAAAAACATTAATTTTAATATATATATAAAAATATTAGTTAAACAATAAATGTTAATTTGTCATTTTGAAAATACGTTTTTAAAATGGAAAGAGCGTTATTGGTTTCATCAGACAGTCTGTTTCTAATTCTATTTACAAATTGTCCTGTTATTTAAAATATTCTCTCGCTTTCAACTGATGTTGGCCTTATTGTCAGAAGAGCATTGAATAAAATGGTGATAGTTTCCGTTGCTTTTCCACCTGCTTCGTAAAATTGTAAATTTGTAAAATTGTTTTTTATCGAGTTATTAAATAGTCTATTACTTGATGCAAGATTTGCATTTGTTATGGCATCGGTTAAAATATCCTCAAATGGTCTTCGTCGATAACGTCTTCTTTTAAAAGTCGAGTATAAATTTGTTCAGCGCGTACGCGATCACATTTTTTTGAAGCAGTTTGAAATAATTTATTAGCATTTTTATCAAATACTGTTGGATCTATAAGATACTTCACTAAAGTATAAAGTCGCTTGTCCCTTCTTTCTTCAATTCAACTGAAACCGGGAAACCGGGAATTAAAAATGACCGGGAATCCCGGGAGAGAAACTCTAAATAGTAGGTAAAATCTCAAAAAAACCGAAATATTTTCTCAACCCTTTGGTACCTTCAACATAAATGACCAAATTCACCCATATACAAAGTAGTCAAAATTTTCCCCAGAATTTCAAGGAGGTACTCTTAATATTTTGTGAATTCATTAGCACTTTCTAAACTGTAACCATTTCTACAGCTTTAATATATGCCAGTAAACGTCTGGCCAACAGTTACCACTGCACAAGCAAGGCAGTAACAATACCAAAGTACTTTTACTTTAAAATTAGTTAATTTCATTGACTCCTAGTTAAAAAATATCCCCTAGAATATTAGAGAATGAACATAGGGTGAAAGTTGTTATCAGTCAGTGAAATTTCTGTAATGTTTTATTTTGATTTTCATATTTTCCGGGATTTTGACAGATTTTCCAAGCAGTAGGGTGGGGCAGCTGCCAACCCCCCTGCCCCTACCTGGCTACACCCTTGATCATGTCCGTGGGGACATCGGAAAATTCAGTCTGCACACCGAAACGTCGAACAATGGCATGAGACTGATTAATTTCTCTGCGGCAAGAAATGTGGTAGTTAGCAGCACTAGATTTGACCATAAAAATATTCATAAGGCAACATTGTTTTCTCCAGATCAATTGACAAGGAATCAGATAGATCACGTGGTAGTCGATGGAAGGCACGCATCGAGTGTTCTGGACGTACGAGTGATCAGGGGTGCGAACAGTTAAGGTACGCACAAGGCTAAGCATGGCGAAAAACGTACGTAACCAGGCACAACAAAAGCTAGACATCAGTAAACTGCGGACCACAGAGGTAGCGGACGCCTACTCCAACCACCTAACTCAACTGCTCCGGAATGCTCCAACCCCTGATAATATAACCTCGCAGTGACAATATATAGCCGACTTCATAGAACGGACTGCGAGAAGCGTACTTGAGTACTCAAAGCCGTCTCAAGAAGATGCCTGGTACGATGATGAATGTCGCTATGCCACGAAAGAGACGGATGCTACATACAATGCGCAACGCGAGCTGTTCGTGAACGGCACATGAAGAAGAGAATAGAAGCAACTCGTCTTTTTAGGCGGAAAAAGAAGGAACTGAAGAAGAGGCAGGATGAGTGCACAGAGTTGTTTCGAAGTAGAGGGGAAGCCCGAAAATTCTACCAGAGAGTTAAGGCGAGAATGCGTGGAATAGGGTTGCTGGCCACCTAGTGACGGACCCGGATAACGTTCTGAAGAACATTTCAGAAATTTCCTGGATACGGCTCCACTCTAGAAGACCTCGCTCCAATCCATTACGATGGTATTAACTGTCCACCTCCGAGCCAGAGGTCTCAGGCAGGGTGATAGCTTGTCCTGTACACTATTTAATATAGTTATGGAGAAGATGATGAAAAAGGCAGGTGTCAACATGTCTGGCACCATATTCCTCAAGAGCCACATGCCACTAGCCTATGCCGATGATATAGACATCATTGGCCGAAATCTGGGGGATGTTACTGCAAGTTTCTCATCACTAGAAAAGGGGTCAGCAAAAATGGGTTTAGCGGTCAACGAGGACTTCGGTAAGCAACAGCTATACCAGGTGTAAATTTTACCCGTTCTGTTGTATGCTGCCGACAACGGACATACAACACCTGGGAGTATTCGAGATAAAAGTACTCCGAAAAATATATGGATCTATCTGTGTCGACGGCGAGTTTCGCCATCGGATGAACTATGAGCTGTATGTCAAAAAAGTCAAAATTCAAAGACTACGATGGCTTGGACATGTTGCCAGGATGGATGTATGTAAATGCTCCAGCGGGAAAGGTGTTTGAAGGCGAACCTGAAGGACGGCGCAGGGCAGGGAGACTCAAACTTCGTTGGAACGACCAAGTGGTTGGCGACGTGCCATCATCTGGTAGGACTAACTGGATAACGTACGCAGAAGACCGAAGCGTGCGGAATTCTTTAATACTTCAGGCCTTAAATTTATGAACCACATTCGTAAGATGTAATGAGCCACTAAAGTAAGTAATGGAAAAATTAATGAGAAAAGCCGAAGTAAACACAACTGGGAAGATCTTCAAAAATTCGTTTTGTCAAGTTACATGCCATAATAATTTTATATCGAAATGTATCGTATAGGGGAATTTGTCACTAGTGTTTTTGATTTCCCGGCATTTTTCATTTTCCGGGAAATCGGGATTTTTATTTCATTTTCCCGGGATCCCGGGAAATCCCGGTCCAAAACAAAAAATATATAAAAAATGCCTTTAACTATTAACATTTTTTTTTTTTATTACCTAAAAAATAAATATGAAATGAAACATACAAATAATTCTAAAAATCTCGTGTTATTGTTTATCCGAAAAGTTATTAATGCTTGGACAAGCTATCATCGTGAAACCTGTATATGAGCAATCTTCTTATAGATTTAGAGAAGTGTACGCAGTGAATTTTTGAAATTCGTACTTTTAGGTGGAAAAGAAATCTAACAAGTGAGAAAACTGGTAACATTATCCAAGCCAAACGGCAAAAGCTATCATCGTGGAAATGTATATGAGCAAGCTTCTTAAAGAACAAAAAGGTCGGCTGGATGGATTTTTCGAAATTCGTACTTTTTGGGGCAAAATGTTTCTCTCTATTTTTGAAAGCACATTTGAAAGATACACAAAATATCAAAAGACGGATGACGATAGTGATGGTCAAGAAAATAGTCACCAATTGGTAATTTTATGGTAAAAATTTGGAATACTAAATAATTTATCGTTCTAGTGAATTTTAACCTATCAAACATTTTGATATTGACTCATTAAATAAGATTAATGAAATCGCGGGAAATCCCGGTAGCAATCCCGGGATTCCGGAACAAAAAACTGGGGAAACGTTATATGAACAGATTAAAGGAATTGTTATTCTTAATTTTTTTTTTTAAATTTGTTTCAGCAAAATCGGACTAGTGGTTCTCGATACTTACTAACTTCAAATCGATATTAAATTATTATGGCATGTAACTTGACAAAACGAATGATGTGTAACTTTTTCTTCACGTGCAGTTCTCAGAATTGAGTCTCAAATCAATGAGCTGAAAAATGTTGTACTGTGTAATATATGCTCCTACGGGATAAGACCCTCACTCAAACAACAAAGCTTCCGCTGTATAAAACATTAAATCTACCTGTCGTTATGTACTGCGCAGAATCCTGGACTATTGCGCAGTCAGACGGATCGGTTTTGAAAGTTTTCCAAAAAGAAAATTTTACAATAAATATATGGTCGTATTCTTGTAAATGGCGAGTATCGACTCCGTATGAACCACGATCTATAATAGCTATAAAAAGACATCGACGTGGTAAAACGTATAAATTTTAAACGTTTGAGATAGCTACGGCACGTTCCAAGAATGCATGAAACAGTTCCAGCGATAAAGATACTGTGCCAGAAGGCCAACGAAAAAGAGGGAGACTAAAACTCCGGTAAAAGGCCAAGTGGAGAAGACATTATCCAACCTTGGAGTTACCAACTGGAGGAGGCGTGTAGGATACCGAAACGCCTGAATCTCAAGAGGTCAATAATCGTGTGTCAATATAGTGGCACACATTCAAAATGGCCATCTTAATAAGTAAGTAAATAAGTAAATATTTGTAGTAATTTTAACGCATTTTATCTATAAAAAAAATATCAGCAATTTTATTCTAATTACTTTTCATATTGATTTGCGGTCATCAGTTTTATATATTTCCGATTTAAAGTATTTTGTAGAATATATTATTCCCTTTAATTAGTCAAAGTTATATTATATTTTTCGTAGCTTTTTTAAAACACAAAATCTTAAACGTATTAAACATCTTTGTGTGACTTGGGCCACTGCAATACTTAACGGCCCGTAAGAGCGCATCGTGTTTCCTCATGTTCCCATGTAGGAAAATCGAGAATTTTATTTCAAAATTTGGAATGTAATTAAGAAACAGACTGAAAAAAAAACAAGATTCCAAACATTTGTATGAATGTGTAGCAAAATGAAATTCAGAATTCCAATTTGGTTTATTGAAATTTAAAAACGAAATTGCCTGGCCATCGGACAGACATTGCGACATACAAACGGACAAACGAAGGAGCAAATAAATAAAGCAACATTTCAAATATTGAAAAAAGTAATAAATTCTTATCAAGCGACATCCGAAAGAGTGCAAAAACAAACTGAATAATTGCTTTAACAAACAACAAATTTACCCAGATCCCCACTACCATCCCCACCCAGACCAGCCGGAGCTGCCAACCAGCCAGCCATGCACTCATTCAATAATTCTACCGACTTGCTGGGTCATTTATCCGATCTCCAACAACATGTGTAGTCCTATGTATATATGTGTGTGTGTCAGTAAGAGAGAATACATATTGACATCAATCCCATTAAGGGCTCTACAATGTTGTTGTTTTTATGGCCCTCGTCTGAGCTGTGCAACATCGGCAGCGATCGGCTGCAAGTGGTGACGGTGGTGTGTTCCGGTGATTGGTGTGGTGGTAATGATGAGAATAATCGTAATGGGGAGTGTATTTGTTGTGTCGGTGCCTTCGTGTGT
Organism: Muscina levida; assembly: GCA_964034835.1. Classification (NCBI taxonomy): domain Eukaryota; kingdom Metazoa; phylum Arthropoda; class Insecta; order Diptera; family Muscidae; genus Muscina; species Muscina levida. Next base: position 77,742,412 of record OZ035881.1, read on the forward strand.
CCAGAAGCGCCAGGAGCACCCAAATCCAATTTAGGTGTCTTGTGTACATGTTCATAAGATGCTCGTACATGTTATAAAATGCCTCATCACAGGAACTCCAAGGGGGAAGAAACCCCATGGGATGTTTCCCCAGAAATATAGATTATAGATATTGCTTTTGTGTGTGATGGTGATAATTGTAATAGTACTAAGGATAGAAATGACATTGTCCGAAAAAAATAAATGGTGGATTGAGTCCACAACCAATAGTAATACGATCAAAATATCACAAAGTTAATATCTTTGCGAAACTCTTTATTTTACAAAAAAAAAATGATGTTTGATGATAAGGTGAACCTTTTCGACCGCTGGAAACTATGCTTCGTTCAGTACCCATTCATTTTCGATACGCTCTTCTTGTGTGAGATATTGTTAGAAGTGCATCGTAAAAAAAAATTTATGGAATGTGGAGAACAACGTATGTATTAAATGTTTCTAAATCTTTTGTATGTTATTTTGACAAATTCCGAAGGAGATCGTCGGATAATTTTATTTATATGATATACCATAGAGATCATACTAGTTAAAGCCTTTTTCACATGAAGTGTAACAAATTAAAGGGGATGATTTGGTATTCTAGTATTTTAAGACCAAATTCGTTACTTAGCTGACATTTTTTAAAATCTAAACCGAAAAGTCAGTTCTTATTTGCGAAAATTTGTTAACAATTTTAAAAATAACGTCATACTTTCTCAATATAAATGTTGGGCTACGCTGTTATATATAATTTTCAAAGAAACCAGATCAAGAAATATTGAGGATAAGCCATCATTTATGGAACATATGCTTCGCGAAATGAAGCTATGGTAGGTGGTAGTAGTTTTTGTTCGATCATGCCCATTTTGTAACTCAATCTCCGCTTAGGGGATAGAAGCTTGCATAACAAATTTCAGCTCGATAGCTCTTAATCTACGACTGTGATCGCAGGGGTAGACCTCAAAAAAGGTACAATTTGTATGGGAGGTGGGAGTAGGTTTTGTCCGATCATGCCCATCTAAAAACCCAATGTCCGATTGGTGGATAAAAGCTCGCATACCAAATTTCAGCTCGAAAGCTCTTAATCTACTGCTGTAATCGTGTGGAAAGACAAAAAATTCGATCTAAACCAAAAAAATGTACGAAAGCGCCCTCTAGCGGCGCTTAAAAATAAAAATAAAGGTCAAAAATGGGTTCCTCGACCCCAAAAACAGTAAGATACTACAACTTTCCGGGATAAATAGCATTATTTTATGAATTTTTTAATGAATTTTTCTTGTTAGCCAGCGTTCAAAAATCATCAACTTCAAATGCGTGTAAAAAAAATCTCGCACTAAACTTAAGAAATCCCTTGAGGGTTTTGTTATACACAATGTCAACTTCCATTTCCTTTTGGTTTCATCCCATTCCGATTCCAAAAGTTCAATTTTGTGTCACAGTGCAATATTTACTTATTTATTTATCATTGTTTTTTTATTGATTGGGTTTTTATGTTTTTAATGTGTTTCCTTATTCGTACCAAATAATACGATAATTGTGCATTTGTATTAAATTCCGGTAAAACTAGTACAAAAATTTCAGTCAGGTGAACTGACTGATTAATACCATCACCCACACCTACCGATTGCAAAGGTTTCACTTGATAATGAAAAATATTAAAAGTAAAATATACTCAACGTTTTGAGGGGTTTCTTTGGAAAATATTACGTTTACCTTAAAATGTTTAGTTAGACCCATCATCGCTAACGGCGAGTACCGTCGTCGAATCAACCATGAGCTGTACAACGACATCGACGTAGTCAAGTGCGTAAAAAATATATGCATGTTAAATTTAATTATACCCATCAGTAAAGGTTTACTAGAGTTATCCTGCTCAACAGCCAGACAGACAGACGGTAATAGCTTAATCGTCTTAAAAAGTCCTGATACGAATTTGGTTTTAAGGTACTTGGGATCTAACTCGACTCCTTTAGTGCGCTGCACTTTTTCTCGTATCAAATAATGAATACCCTCATCCCTAAGGTTGATGGTATAAAATTAGGTTTAAATAACTTTGTTAGATTTCTAAGACAAAATAATTGTATAGTGTATGTATTAGTGTATACCAGGCGAGGTTTGAAGCAAAGTGATGACCTGTTCCTTAAATTGCCCGATAAACAGAATTCGCAATAGTCTTTATGCCTTAGGTCTTGTTTAACCAAATGAAAAGAAATAATGCGTAACTCTGATATCAAGAAGATCCCACACATCTAAGTCATGGACAAAAAGCAAAAACAATTCTGATTTTTTTATATATAATCTTTAAATATTAAAGAAAATTATGTTACATTTCCAAACACACCAAAATGCCATGCATTTTAAAAACTGTGACTAATCGTTATATGGAATTAATGTTACATTATTATTATTAAAAGATACAATGATTTTTAACCTAGTCCATAATTTACTGCATCGAACACCTTAGAACAACGTGTGGGCGGAAATATTAAAACAACCAAAATACACAAACTATAATATGTGGGATTACTTCCCATTATCCTGCGCATCGGTCATCGTCAGCAGAGGTCGTCGGTGAACTGGGACGGAACCCCTGTGGGGTTATTGCCGTAAATCACACATTTAAATATTTATGCCTTTTTCGCTGCTCAATTCAATAATGAACAATTCATTTTGTTTTATTAAAGAATGGGGCGAATCGACAAGCAGATTTCCATAACTGTATGTCAGTTTATTTCGCTAAGTCTGTCCCCGGGTCTGGCGCTTGATTGGACACGGTCCCTGTCTCTATTTAACAATGTTATAGCCGAGTTACTTGTGGGATAATTAAAGGAATTTAATTTTGCTTTTTATGATATTTTAATTTATTTTAGTGTAAATCATGTGAATTAATATATCACCCTACAGTATTGTTGTCTGTTCAAGCTCTTCATAAGACAGCGATTCATCATGATTACAACTTGCAACCCATTAAGTGCAAAACAATATGACAGAGTTGGAAATATGTGATTCATTGGCAGGAATTTTAAGGTGATTTTGCTTCATAATTCGCGAGATATTTTAATATATTTTAGCAATTTTTTATCAATTTTAACCATTTTATTTATTTATCAGAATACTATTAATCATAAGTTGTTAGATTAATAACACTATGACACAAAATCAAACTTTTTGAAAAACACCCGAACGTGACTATATAGGTTCGATAGTACAACCGGAGCTGAGTAAAACCCTAGCTCAATTTGGCTAGATTGGCTACCAAAATTTTTTTTTGGCCCTCTAAACTTTTTGAAATCCCTTGGCTCCCTTTGAAAAAGTTGACATCAGTTTTTGGCCAACATTTTGTACAGTTTTTAATCTAGCCCTTTCGCTTCTTGAGCAAAGCTGTAGCTAATGGTCCGCTAAAGAAATTGATATAATAAAATTTCCCAAAACAATTAGACTTCCCTCGTTTATTTTCAAAAAACTTCGATACAAATTCTAATTTTTTTACTATTTTGAATATAAGTCGTAGGGAATTAAGATTTTTTGCATACTCTATTCAGTGAAATTGTAGTCTAGGTAACACCAAAAAACTTCTCTGAACAAACCCATGCAATCTGAACAAGTCTAGAGATATTAAATGGCTCTCAAAACAGACTATCTACTTTAAACAAATCAGTTTTTAAGGACTTTTGGACCATTGTGCAAAGTTTTTACTTGCTGTCTTTACCAAAAACTTACTTACTGTATAACTGAGCAACTTTTGTAAACAACCAATATGATCGGAATACTCCACCCCTTTAATTGTTCGCAATGAGCATTAGGGTGTTCCTTATATGACATTTTTTAGAATTTTGTTAAAAATATGTATTAACTGCGATGTTGGTCGTCTAGCTTCACCTAACGTTTGTTTTTGCTAAAAATGCGAATATATTGTGAAAATTTTTGTATCGATACTTTGGCATTAGGGTGTGCCGTTATGAGATTAAAGTTCGAATTTGTTCTCAAATCAGTTCATTGCCGCTTAGTATTTTTCTTTTGAATACAGACTAATTGGTAATAAGCCGTTCAATAGCTGAAGGGAAGACCTAAAATAGTATGTGTTTACTTTTACCGTATCTCTTATAGACGCCGAGATATTTGATGTAGAAATTGGGGTATTTTTGAAGAAATTATTAAAAATTTTGAAATTGGATTCTGATGTAGATTATTATGGGCAACTATGTATTTCAACTTTTTAAGGCTAATCAAGTTAAAATCTATATGTTCAAATAGTGTATGTGTATATTATCAATATCTCTATCAATTCTCGAGATATCAGGTTTTTGATTTTTTGACTGTATGCATATCAATGTCTAATGAACTTTTGTTTCATATGAATACCAATAACGATATATATATGATACAAATCAAAAATCCCCCCAAAGGACCATTGGATATTAATGGTTTTAGTGAAATTTGTAAGCAGACACAATAGATATTCAGGTAAAACAAAAGTTCAGTAGTCATTGTTTGCTTTTTAAACCCCTGATATCTCGAGAATTGATAGAGATATTGATAATATACACATATACTATTTGAACATAAAGATTTTAACTAGATTAACGTTAAAAAGTTGAAATATATAGTTGCCCATAATAATCTACATCTGAATCCAATTTCAAAAATTTTAATAATTTCTTCAAAAATACCCCAATTTCTACATCAAATATCTCGGCGTCTATAAGAGATATGGTAAAAGTAAGCACATACTATTTTAGGTCTTCCCTTCAGCTATTAAATGGCTTATTTCCACTTAGTCTGTATTCAAAAGATAAATACTAAGCGGCAATAAACTGATTTGAGAAAAAATTCGAACTTTAACCTCATTGCGGCACACCCTAATGCCAAACTATCGATACACAATATATTCGTATTTTTAGCAAAAACAAATGTAAGGTGAAGCTAGATGATCAACATCGCGATAAATACATATTTTTAACAAAATTTAAAAAAATGCGATATAAGAAACACCCTAATGCTCTTTGTGAACAACTTAAGGGGTGGAGTATTCCGATCATATTAGTTGTTAACAGAAGTTGTTCAGTTGTACAATAAGTACGTTTATGGTAAAGATAGCCAGTAAAAACATTGCACAATGACCCAAAACTTCGAAAAAACTGATTTGTTTCAGGACGATAGTATGTTTTGAGAGCTATTTAATATCCCTAGACTTATTCAGATTGCATGGGTTTGTTCGAAGAAGTTATTCGGTGCTACCTACTGCAATTTTTCTGAATAGAGTATGCAAAAAATCTGGATTCCCTACGACTTATATTAAAAATAGTGAAAAAATTAGAATTTTTATCGAAGTTTTTAGAAAATAAGCGAGGGAAGTCTAATTTTTTTGGGAAATTTAATTATATTAATCTCTTAAGCGGACTATTAGCTAAAACTTAGCTTAAGAAGCGAAAGCGCTAGATTGAAAACTGTACAAACTGTTGGCTAAAAACTGATGTCACCTTTTTTCGAGGCAGCCAAGGGATTTCAAAAAGTTTAGAGGGCCAAAAAAAAATTTTGGTAGCCAATCTAGCCAAACTGAGCTAAGGTTTTACTCAGCTCCGGTTGTACTATTGAACCTATATAGTCTCGTTCGGGTGTTTTTCAAAAAGTTTGATTTTGTGTCATAGTGTTATTAGATCTGATTAAGAGCTAAAATTTTACCAAAGAGAGACATCAAAATTTCGAATACTTCACGAGATATAGCCTTAAGAATCAGTACATGATTTTCGAAAATTTCAAAAATGAATTATGAAAAAACCTTAGCTAATAATAATTATTAGCTAATAATTATTATTATAATTAGCTAATAATTATTATTAGCTAATAATTATTATTAAGGTTTTTTTATAATTCATTTTTGAAATTTTCAAAAATCATGTACTGATTCTTAAGGCTATATCTCGTGAACTATTCGAAATTTTGATGTCTCTCTTTGGTTATAATTCAAAACCCAGCTAGAGGATTTCTTCTAAGATCATAAGCTTTCAGATTTTGGCGGTCTCAATTGGGTCAAGTTTTTACAGCTGCACTGTGTTACTGAAGAGCTTCATGAAGGGATTTTTCAAAATTCGTATTTTTTGAACTAACAACGCCCAAAAAGGGATTTTACCGGCACCAACACCCAGACCAAAGGGTGTTTCTATAGGGAACAGAACGAAGGCATTTTTCGAAATTCGTGATTTTAAGGCTAAGAAAGGCCCAAAAAGAAATAAAACTGATACCGCTATACAGTGAGGAAAAAAGGTTTATTTGGACATTTGAAATTTTAGGCCGCAGTTCTTGACCGATTTTATAATTTTATTATGTTACACTAATACCCCGATTTGCGTCGTTAATTGGGACCGAGAAAACAGGACGGAATGCGATACAACGCAAATCTAATCACTTTCTTCCATATATTTGTATGGTTTTTTCTTTAATGGTTCCAGAGGAATATTATTGAAATGTTTTTACAATAAATAAATGCATGCATATGAATTTTTTTACAATTAGTGCAACAAAAAGATAACTTAAAGTAAAAGTGTTTACTGCAGCTTTATTCATTATCATCACCATCACTATTTTATGTCGAAAAGGCGTATCAGCTTCGCTGGAATACTAAACTCAGACATGCTTCGAGTAATTTCTGCTGAATCGGGCTGTCAAAGGCAGCTTTATAGTCGACGAAAGATATTCCGTGTCGATCTGTTTCTTTTTGGTCTCCGAAGTGTGAATATCCGGTCAGTTTTTGATTTACCAGGTTTAGAGTCTGGGGTCTGAGGAATTTTCTAATTTGAGTCTTTCTGATTGTTATTAATTTGGGAATAACCAGAAGCTCTCTTTGGAGGTTACCAAGCAGCTCACAAAATCTGAGAGATCACGTATTCCCCTGACAATGCGCCTGAACATCCTTTGTGTGGTAGTAAATGTGAGAAGGCGCAATATTGAGTAGCCTACCACCGATGCGTCTTAGGAAGTAGGTAATAGAAGTTACTGAAGCTCAACTAGATGCTCTTGGTTCAGCAGTCGGAAAATTCAGTCTATACAACAACACCTCCGATAACGGATTCAGACTGGTTAGTTTCGCGTCGGCAAGAAATATGGTTGAGAGTGGAACCAGAATCCCGCATAAAAATATCCACAAGGCAACCTGAATATTTCCCAATCAAAATACAAGAAATCTGATTGATCACGTGGTAATTTATGGAAGGCATGTCTCAAGCGTTATGGACGTGCGTGTGATGCGCGGTGCAAATATTGACTCGGATCACCACCTAGTTGCAGCCAAGGTACGTACACGATTATATAAAGCTAAAAACACTTGTAATCAAACGCAAAGGAAGCTAGACAACCCTTAATTACTCCAGACAAATCCCCCTAGTTCTGATGTTCCCGACACACAGTGGCAGTATATTGCGAATTCTATGACCACTGCCGCAACGATCGTACTGGGTTATGAAAAACCATGATCAGACAAGTCCTAGTACGATGATGAATGTCGCGAAATGTCTGAAGAAATGGATGCTTCATACAAGGCATTGCAGCTAATGGCGACGCGTGCAGTGACGCGTTATAATGAGAAGAGGATGGTGATGAAACGCCTCTTAAGGCGGAAAAAGCGTCTGTGGAAGAAAAGAGAGAGCCAGGATATCGAAAACTACAGGGATAGACGTGAAGTCTGAAAGTTCTACCAAAAGGTTAAAAGCAAAGGTTTTTGAACAGGAATCACCACCTGTAAGGACAGAGACGGAAATCTGGTCACGAAAACTCAGAGTGTGTTGCAAATATGGAGGGAACATTTTCGATCTCTACTCGTTCCCGAAGGCAGAATAATTGACGAAATCACACCAATCATAGACGACGGAGTAGATTGTCCACCACCGATCCAAACCGAGATCAGCACGGCGCGCCGCGGCGATCGCAAGTCTTACAAATGCTGCTGGAGCCTATGGACTACCGGCAGAGTCTTTTAAAGCGGGCGGCGATGAGCTGGTAACATGCATGCACCAGCTCATAATCACGATTTGGCTCAAGGAATGTAAGCCCAATGATTGGAATCTGCGTGTTCTATGTCCTGTGCTTAAGAAAGGTGATCCAAGTGTGTGTACCAATTATCGCGGCATCAGCCTTTTACCCATCGCATACAAGGTCCTGTCTAGTGTGTTATGTGAAAGACTAAAGCCCATTTTAACGAACCTGATTGGACCTTATCAGTGTGGCTTCAGACCTGGTAAATCCACGACCGACCAGATATTCACACTACGACAAATCCTTGAGAAGATCCAAGAAATAAAGATCGACGCCTGCCATCTGTTTATCCGGTACAAAGCTAGGTTCGATAGTCCGATACGACAGAAATTGTTGTATGCTATGTCTGAGTTTAGTATCCCCGCGAAGCTGATACGACTTTGCGGGATGACACTGACTGACACGAAGTCTTCAGTGAAAATAGGCACAAGTCTAACAGAGCCAGTTTCTACAAAGCGAGAATAATGGTGGGTAACGATGCTGGCGGATCTATCTATTCCGGTAGTTTTCGAGAGAAATATACTTCTCAAAATATTTGGACCCATCATCGTTAACGGCGAGTATCGTCGTTAAATGAACCAGGTGCTGCATGAGCTGTACAAAGATATCGACGTAGTCAAGCGCGTAGAAATAGACCGACTGCGGTGGCTAGGACACGTTGTACGAATGGATGAAAGTGTTCCAGCTCGAAAGGCTTTCGTCAATAAACTCGATTGGCGTCTTTTGATTCCGCTAGAGATGCATAATCATTACTAAACTAATTACACCTACCACATCATCTTAAGTCCGCGTTACTAACGAATGCTAACCAAATTAAAGTTCATTTCACATGTGAGGTCGACCTATCGATCGATGGATGGATTAGTCTCCGGCTTTAGGTTCTCTTCGTTTGCGCATGCGTAAACGTAAACTGACTGCACGAAACTCGCGTGGCCGTTTGGATGAATGAAGGCTCCATTGTGTGGCTCAGTAATAATAAATTAAGTACTCCATTGATGGACTTTTTGAGGAAACAAAACACACACACACACACAATCCCAGACAAACAAATTCAATAAATTAACAAAACATGTGAAGAAACGAAATATAAATAAACCAAATTGGATTTCACAGTTTGTGGTCCGAAAAATTGTTCATAGCTGCAACGTCTGCTGGTTGAGGTTTTATTACGTTTGTGTATCCATAGATAGTTATTCGTATGTGGATGCAACTGCTGCAAATACATACATATGTATATATAAATATAAATATTCATCTGGTATATGGTATTTAAGTATTATGGCATTTCATATGTATGGGTTCGTTCCTACGTGATAATTTGATCATATATGATTTCTTACGAACACAGTTGCAATATGAGTGCAAAGTTAGTTGCATTTTATTTTTGTTATGGGAAATTAAAACAAATGTACAACTACTTAAATACATATTTACTCCTACAGCTAAACTTAATTTTGTCCGGGACTAGTCAACAGAATGTACTACGCTTCTACTCATATATTATTAAATTATATTTTTATAAACGACCAAAATTATCATCATTGTATTTTTTAAACGTACTTTTTAAAACTTGTAAGCAAAGTACACAATTGTATACTGTGCATTATTGCCTTAAACCAAGGCTCCCAATTAGTTTTGTTGGCGGGCCGTATTTGGTTTTATGGAAAGCTTGCGGACAGCAGACACTAAATTTCACACCTGTGTCTGGAAGAGGCAAATTTTGGCTTCCATTTTTACTATGTATTTTATTTTGGTTTTTTTCGTAATAAGGGTGGGTCATTTAAAATTTGAAACGGCTATTAGTACTGATTTTTTTTTCAAATATCTGGTTATATTGGAAAGGTCGAACTTTGTCATTTAATAATGGAGTACAACATTATTAATATGACTACCACGACTGGCTCGGCAGTACCTCATAATTTTTCAGTACATTTTTTATTGTTTCGGGTCGAATACCTTAAATGACAACTTCGAATTCATGTTTCAACGCTTAATTGTCTCTCGATGCTTCGCGTAACATTTATTCTTAATGGCACCCCACAGAAAATATTCCAAAGGGATCAAATCACAGTCAAAGTAGTCAGAAGTTCAAATTTAATAAAAAAAAAATATTTTTTGACATTGAGCCCGTTTACGAAAATCTAAATATCCGATCTAAATCCGATATTTATTCTGGATGAAATTCATGTTTAGGAAAGCAATTTCACAAAGACAAGTAGATTAAAGCATTACAAAACACATAATGGAAGTTTTCTTTAAATTAGGAATTGAATCTGATGTAACCGTGTTTACCCAATATTTTCTTGAAACGTAATCAATTTCAACATTACTGCAACATTATTAATGTTTGAAAACAATTGGACTGCTGGAGAAACCTAGTTTCCGACAGGTTCATCAGATAATGGATCCTTAAGATGGTAAAACTAATCACTAATCAGAAAAAAATCTTCAAAGCAAATAGAAAACTCCGATCTCGCATCTTTGAAAAATTGAACATAATGCTCAAGATTATAAGCATTCTCAGAATTTTCAAGAGAGGTTTTCAGAGACGGAAAATTCGAAAATTCTTGATATGTTAAATCGTTTTCGAGTGGCAGTGTTTCCGTAAACTCATTATTTCTGATACTGCGAAACTTATTATTATTGTCAAATCAATCATGCATTCTTTTGCAATTTCTGAATGCAGAAGTGCTGACATATTTTTGGTTAAAACCCATGATATGCAAAAAGATGCTTCTAAGCATTTTTCCTGTTGCACATAGAAGCATTTTGATGATCTGGGCGGCCGAAAACCCAAATATCAAGTTGAAAATAAGACCGTTAAATTAATTGAGAAATGTAGTGGACACTCCATGTAACGAAAAACCACCATTACAAGTTACTTCAATTGCGAGAAACCCAAAAAAACTAAAGTTCAAACTCAATGATTGATTTTACAAGAGTGTTAAGTTTGTATTAGTTTTAGAGCGTTTAATTATTCCCATGTGCAAAATAGCAATGGATTCCGAACATATTGGCATGGTATTTTTAAAATATTATATATTTTTTTAATAGGTTTGCCTACAAATTATTTAAATGGTCGGCAAGTAAGGACCAAAAAATGCGTTACTGCCTATAGAACAACTGTCTGAAAAGTAGTGATGGCAATTAAAAAAGAATAATCGATTAATTAATCATATGATTAATCTAAACGACAAACAATTAATCGCGATTAATTGGAAACAATTAATCGATATATCGATATTTTCACCTAAAATTGAAAATTATCATAAATAAAAAAAAATAATTTAATTAATTACAAAATTGTCTGTTTATTCAATTTAATAAAAAAGAATTTATTTGTTTAGTACAGAATTTAAAAATAGGAGCTTTGATAGCCGTTTTGTGGTTGATCTGTTCCGTTTCTCCGTTACTATTGCACCCGCTTTAGAAAAAAAACCGCTCTGATGGTACAGATGTACCAATCAAAAAGCAATGTATTTGTGCAAGAGAGTACAGCTTAGGGTAGACCGATTTAATATCTTCCCATGCGTCTATTACGTTGCGCTTTAATTCTAGTACTGGAGCATTGACAAGAAAGGTTAGTTTATCTTGAGGAAGTGTTGAGTCATTGTCCTTCCTTCTTCGCCTATAAATCAAATTCGGCATCACCAGCAGAAGACGTTTCACTGCCGCTCCCAATGCTGTTAATAACTAGGGTTGCAGTTCTAGGTCTTTCGTCGTCAGCCGTCAAAGCTCAATGAATACATTTGGTGGCTGGAGACGAATCTTTTTTGTTCCTGGATGTCTATCGATTATTATTTGGAATAATCGATTCATGCAATTAATCGAATGAGAACTCACGATACAATTAAATCGTTAATTGAAAGAAAATAATCGATTATTACCAATTTGTCGATTAATCGTGCCATCACTACTGAAGAGGCAGCAGAGGCTCGAAACAAAAATTTTCGAGCTTACAGGCAGAATTTTGCAAGATAATTCTGTAAAGAATCCTGCAATCAGGACATCCTAAATAGGCTTCCTTGAGCTCAGATCTGCTTCTTAGTGCCTCAACGACTAAAAATAAAACAAAGTTTTCTTTATTTTTTGCCAGAAACTATAGAGATGTTTCCCTCAGCTGAACCAAATCTAGCATCTGAAAGTGATGTTGACGAAGAAATAAGGGATGACGGCGAATAAAAAAATATGAAAATATTAGCTGACCCGGCAAACGTTGTTCTGCCATACAACTTCGCACCCGACAAACTTCGTCTCGCTCCTATGGTAACTAATTTATATAAGCTCCAGGGGTATAGGAAAACACAGTTAGTTCAAGTTTTAATGTGATTCAAATTTAATCGAAATTAGTGAAGAGCGGTGAAGAGCGATCTGATTAACAATGTTTTTCATTTTGTTTTCCGGCGTAAAAACAAACAATGATACCGGTTTGCCAATACGCGAACAGACAACATACGGCTGATCTTGTGAAAAGCAGGGAAATTCGAGATTGATCCCACAAACTTTCATTGATGGGTTTTGCGATTTATTGATTGTCATCGCAAAAGCCAATAGAAAGGGGAGTTGAATTCGCATGATTTTGGAAGGGAAGATCGGTTAGAATAATAGGAATTCGTGGGATAAGGACTTCCTCTCCTTGGAATTTGCCCCTGATGAACGTCGCTTTAATCACATTGATGATCAGTTTCTTGACCGACAAACGCGGACCGTTGCACAACTTAAGATGATTCAGATTCCGCAACATGTTTATGATCGGCGCCACCGTCAGCGGTAAATTTTGCGGCAGAGTTTCTGACACATCTAAAAAATTCAAAAATTCGGTCGGATAGTTGGTCGCCTCATTCTCGTTGTAAACGGATTTGTATGAATGCAGTTCTCCATCGATTCTACTTCGATCAGAAGTTAATTTCAAGATCGAAATTCGAACTTAAATGGGAAATGAAAAAGAAGTGATGACTTGTTAACGAACCTTTTGTTCTATTGACCATTTTTAAAATGAGGTGATAGCCATCCTCCCACGACATAACATAAACGGGTATTGAAGTGCATCATATGACCGATAAGTCATGCCTCAGTTGTCTACCATCCCTAAGCTTGAGAACAATATCGCGTGATTCCACATTCTTCCCAACAATCACCACTGCGACTTTAATTATAGTGGGAGCATTGAATTGTCCTGCATGGCAACCAGAGGGTCATTTGTTTGCTCTGATAATGATTTTGTGGTCGTCAGAATACATTGTATTCAATGCGGTTTTGAACAATAGGACCAATGCGTTATTCTCATGCAGAAGATTTTGAAATTGTTCGATCATTTCGTGTTTAATCTTTTAACATCTTCTTCTTCTTTACTGGCAGCAACAACAGAAATTCATCTATCAGTAGCCGCACGTAGAAAACCATTCCAAGCGCTTCGGTCTTTTGCGCTCCGTAGATAGTTCGTCGTACCAAGCTTACTTAACATTTCCGTCACCTGGTCTATCCATCGGAGTTTTGGTCGCCCCCTCCTGCGCCGCCCATCGAGTTTATTGCCGAAGACTTTTCGAGCCGGAGCGTTTTCGTCCATTCGTACAACGTGTCCAAGCCAGCGCATTCGGTCTATTTGAACGCGCTTGACCACGTCGATGTCGTTGTACAGCTCATACAGCTCATGATTCATTCGACGACGGTACTCGCCGTTCACGATGATGGGTCCAAATCCCAGAATAGATTGATCCGCTTGTGTCATTACCCACGATTCTGCGCTGTAGAGCAAGACAGGTAGGATCAGAGTCTGGTAGAGCTGGATCTTTGTTTTTCGAGAGAGCGCTTTGTCGTTAAATCGCTTGCTTAGCGCATAGTAGCAGCGGTTTGCGATCAATACTCGTCTTTTGATTTCGAGGCTGACATTATTATTTTTGTTTATCTTTTAACATAATAATCCCAAATTTTCCTAGCATCATAACGAATTTTCCACCTTTACGTCGACAAAAATCATTAAATCAAGCGATACAGTGCAAAATTTCGTCACAAAATCTAAATTTTTCGAGTTTTTACGGAATATTTCGAGTTTTTGACCAAGAATTTTTGCTATAAACCGAAATATTACAGATGAACATCGTCCAAAATTATCAATCATACGGTAAAATTCAAAATTTCGTCTAAAAAAATTATATTTGTTGGCATTTGCAAAGCCACTACGGAACAATTGCACACAAAATTTTTTACATTTTTATCAAATCAAACAATACAATGCAAAATTTTGTAGAAAAAACCCAAGTTTTTCCGGGATTTTTCCGAGTTTTCCAGCATAAATTTTTCTATTTTTCCATTCGGAAAGTCATTTTTGAATATTTATCCGAAATTTTTCACAGTTCCATCGTCCAAATTTATTAAATCATACTATAAAACGCAGAATTTCGTCAAAAAAACCAATTCAAACTTTTTTTCCGGAATTTTCCACATTTTTTAACTAAAATCAAGGGCGTAGCCAGGTAGGAGCAGGGGGGGCAGCTGCCCATAGTTTATTTTAATCCAGAAGCGATTCAAACACTTAAGGCCAATATCATAAAAGCAATACGTGAGCTACAGTCCGAAGGCTTTAACACGGTCTTGGAAAATTGGGGTGACAGAATGAGGTACTTTCGGATGCAGCCTTTTAAACGAACACAGTAAAACCAGTACAGAAATTTCAGTCAGGTAAACTGACTGATAAATACCATCACCCAATATAAGATATTGTTGAAGTCTTGAGTTATTGAAATTAATATATTTTTAATTAAAATAAAATTACCTATGTATAATTTTTTCCCTGCATGTGGTGCAAAATCGTTTATGTGACAAATATTAATTTTTAAAAAAAAGGTAATTTTGATTGGGGGTACGAAAAGGGGTGAATCGATACAGTCCTAATTCATTTCTGACTCAAATTTTCATACGTACAACTTACGAAAAATTTGATTGCATTCAGTGTGCTTACAAAAAATGATATGTATGTAAGACTATGGGGGTGAGTTCGGTCCTATGTATGGGATGTACCAGAAGGGGTGTGTCAAATAGTTAGGTTTTCTGAGGTTTCGCCTCCTATCACAATATAAATTTACCGACTAATTTTCATTACCCCCTATGTGTCCGTTTGGAAGTTATGGGGGGAAATATTAATTTTCCAAAAATAGGTCATTTTGTATGGGAGGTACCTGAAGGTGTCATCCTATGTAATCCATATTCATTCCTGATTCAAATTTTCATAATCGTTCAACTTGGGCAAAATTTGACTGAATTCAGTGTATTTTCAAAAAAGATATGTGTGTAAGACTATGAGGGTGAGTTAGGTCATTTGTATGGGAGGTACCAGAAATGGTATGTCGACTAGTTTGGTTTCCTAAGATTTCGCCTTCTATCACAACATAAGTTAACCGACCAATTTTCTTTACTCCCCAAGTATCCGTTTGGAAGTTATGGGAACAATATAAATTTTCCAAAAATCGGTCATTTTGAATGGGAGGTACCAGAAGGCGTAAACTGATATAGTCCATATTCATACCTGAGTCTAATTTTCAAAAGCAAACATCATACGCAAAATTTGAGTGATCTCAGTTTACTTACAAAAAAGATATGTATGTAAGACTATAAGGGTCAATTCGGTCATTTGTATGGGAGGTACCAGAAGGGGTGTGTCAAATAGTTAGGCTCTCTTAGGTTTCGCCTCGTATCACAACGTTAATTTATAGACCAATTTTCATAACCCCCCAAGTGTCCGTTTGGAAGTTATGGGAGAAATATTAATTTTCCAAAAATAGGTCATTTTGTATGGGAGGTACCAGAAGGCGTGAACCGATATAGTCCATATTCATACCTGAGTCTAATTTTCATAAGCAAACATCATACGCAAAATTTGAGTGATCTCAGTTTACTTACAAAAAAGATATGTATGTAAAACTATAAGGGTCAATTCGGTCATTTGTATGGGAGGTACCAGAAGGGGTGTGGCAAATGTTTCTGCTTTCTTAGGGTTTGTCTATTATTGCAAGATAAATAATCTGACCAAATTAAAATATCCTCCGGTAGTCTGTTTGGCAGCTATGAAAGAAATATTAATTATACAAAATAGGTAATTTTGTATGGGAGGTACCAGAAGAGGTGGAGCTATTCAGCCCATTTACAATCCCAAAAGTTCGATTCGAAAATATTAGTACTGGTAAATTTTAATTCCGATCCGTTAAGGTTTACTCGAGTTATCCTGCTGACCAGCCAGTCAGCCAGCCAGACAGACGGACATAGCTCATTCTTCTTAAAAAGTTCTGAAACGAATTTGGTCTTAAGATACTTGGGGTCTAACTCGTCTCCTTTAATGCGTTACACTTTTTTTCGTATCAAATGATATATACCCTCATCTCTAAGGGTGATGGTATAAATATTCCGTACTCGATTTCTGAATCGATTCTTTTAACAAGAAATGAGACTAAATTTATTAGTTCTTTGGATTTGTAGATTACATTCAGTAAAAAAGAAATCTGTGGTAGTCGAAAAAAATTAAGAAGACCGAACTCGGCGGTGTTAACCTAATTCGGAATCGTATTGCATCAATAGATTTTTGGCTTCGTAAAAAATTGTTTTTAAAGTTTTTTTTATTACTTTGAGTAGTGATTTATGGGGTTGAATAAATTTTCGACAAACTACAGTTGGGATTTCGGATAAGCACGACTTATTTAAAACAACTTTGTCGAAGACGGCATATCCGAAAACTATAGTCTGCGAAAATCGATTTGAGCCCATTAACTCAAAAAATATTTGAAATTAAAGTCAAAAAAAAATTATTTTGTCATCGACTTTGACACATTTAAAAAAACTAACGATAAGGAATTCAGAATAAAAAAATGTTCATTCTGTGCACAATTTTGTTTCAAATAACACAAGAAAAAATATATAAAAATCGCTCAAGAATAGCGGCCTAAAATTTCATATATCAAAAAAAAAACAGCAAAGATGAATAAAAATTATTTTATTGGAATTCGATGACCTAAAAATTTTTAAACAAATTTTAGACTAGCTTTGTTTAATAAAATATTGTCAAAATAATGAGTATCTATATTGATCGTTAGGCACTTTTTTTTTGTAAACATACTATTAACATGAAATGTAAAACCGACTGCCCCCCCTACATTAGATCCTGGCTACGCCCTTGTTTCACATAAACCTTTTTCTAGCAATAACGAACAACTAAAAAAAGTTTGAGCAAAATCGGCCCAGCCGTTCTCAATTGATAAATTACTATACATTTTTGCCACCATTGTATATATATAGATTATGTTTCAAATGTCCAATATATGAAAATATGATTGTTTTTACTATAAAAATCAATTGTTTATGTTTTAAACGTTACTCTTAGCTTAATAAATAATAAAAATATTTTTGGCCGCCCAGATCATCAAAATACTTCTATGTGCGATGCAAATTTATCAGAGCGACTCTTCTACTTTTAGCATCCATCATTTTTCAAATCAAATACATTTATTTTTCTATTGAATAATCTAATTTTAACGCCAAATTTATTCTAGTTTTGTTTCTAAGGGCTTCTGGGAATCAGAAGTGAACTTACTTTATGTTGTTTGTACGTATGTGTTTGTTAATAATTTGAATCTTTTTTTTTTGTTTTGTTACTGTCGATGCACTAGTCGCGGGTATGAAATCTTCGATTTAAATGTTTGACACTGACATGTTTGACACACAAGCTGCCATTACACGATGTGAATTTTGCATGTACCATGTCACTTTCCCTTTCAAACACTGCTTGTGTAGAACACTGCTATATTGTAAAAAAATCGGAACATTTTATTTTAAACATGTTTCTATAATATGTTTAGGAGTTAACTTAAATAAATAAGTTACTTACTTACTTACTTAGCTGGTACTTCTATGCAATCCCAGTGGATTATATACCGCACGTAGAAAAATATTATAAGCACCTCGATCTTCTGCGCTTCTTCTCCAGTTAGTCACACCGAGTTCTGTAAGGTTCTCTGTAACCTGGTATTTCCAACGGAGTTTTGGTCGCCCTCTTCTGCGCCGTCCATCGAGTTCATTGTCGAAGACTTTTCGAGCTGGAACATTTTCGTCCATGCTTACAACATGACCTAGCCAACGCAACCGTTGCACCTTAATGCGTTTGACCACGTCAATGTCAGTGTACAGCTCGTACAGCTCATGATTCATACGACGCCGATACTCTCCGTTAACGATGATGGGCTCATATATTGTACGGAGTATTTTTCTCTCGAATAAATAAGTTACACAAAGTTTAATTTAAAGGGTCATTATAAAAAATGACCGCCTTGTTTTTGTAAATTAAGTAATTGAAGTTGGCCATTTTTCAAAAAAATCTATTGGACAAATATTCCTAATTGATATTTGAAGATAACAAAAGATATATGTACCGGAGTGGACCGAAATTTTTCTGGCTATGTTCTTTCGTCAAATTTACATTTAAAATTTTGTTTTTGGAACTACAGTTACGGTTATATTTCGTAGATAGCCCTTTGACTTAAGTTAAAGTAGAATAATTGTCTCCACTTTAAGTATGCAATAACTTGGGGTTTGTACAATTTATTGTATACTTACGAATTTGAAATATTTATTTTGTGTTTTTCGGCATATTTCATATGGGAAAGTGCCTTAGCATTTATTCATCTTGTAGATATTGGTCTTCGTAATCATTGCGCACATAGAAAAGTATCTAATCCGTATCCGACTATTATTTCAATATGAGAAAAGAACATAAAATTTTCATGTCTGTATTTTTATTTACTGTAAACTGTTTCTTAGTCATGTTAATGTTAATCAAATCTGTTCTAAAGTTATTATAAGTGCAAATAAATTTTTGGTATCCGATTATAAAGCTTCTTTTTATACATCATTAATTACAAAAAACGTTAATGAAATTTTTTATGAATAAGAAAGTTATTTTGTACTTAAAATGGCAATATTTTCCCCTGACATTGACCTAGATTTAAAATCTGTTAAGAGTTATGAACTACAATAAGGTATTTTATAGAAATTATCGTTTGGCTTAAGAGGTATTTAAAATAATAGGCCACAAATACTGCACGCCATCAATAAATGTCGTCTAAGGAAGTCGTTGTTAGAATCGACGGCAGAATTAAAGTGAGTTATTCTAAAATATATGTCCTTTTAACTCCTAAACGAACAAAAAGTACACACATTATGGTCCTATAAATAAGCGTTTTTTTAATCTATATGCCAATTTTGAAAAAATGTCACCTTGCTATTTTGTATACACATAAAAACAACACAACTAACGGCCATTTTTACAATGTACGATTAAAAATTAACATGAACTTTAACCGAAAGTTAGGCAAATCTGAATTTCACAAAGTACGATTAACTCTTAACCGACACTATTTAACAAAAGAGTTGCTGTTAAATCTAACCGAACAAACTACGCCGGTTAGCATGTTAATCGTAAGAAAATTACAAAGAGAAAATGGAAAAACAACATTTATACTTCTGCAATATTTTTAATTTTAAATATGTAAAGCGGCAAAAAAGATGTTTTACACGGCTTCATCACTTTTCTTTAAGTGATGAAGAATTTAGACAAAGTTTCAGAACTTTAAAGTCCACAGCAAAATACGTTGCTAACCTTATAAGTAGCAAAACAAAATCAGCACCATCTGGGTAAGGTGTCTAAAAATTTTCTTTTTCGACATGCTCTTGTCGTCCTCTCGCAGGAAGACCACAAGCACCATTTCCAGGCCACTTTCCACATTCGCCGTCATCTTATGTCTGCTCTCCTTTCCAAAGAACTGCGTCAAAAGTACAACGTCCGTTCCATGCCTAAGGAAACGAAAGGAATGTGTAAATTGTTGTTTAGTTTGTAACTGGCTATAATTTATATACTTACTTTGAGTTGATACACCTTTTTTTTAATGTTGAGAGCTCCTTTTCTTTGCTTAATGCCGTCTTTTTAACAAATTTTTGTTTTGTCATCTTTTATTACACTATTTTTCGTAAACAAATATATGCAGTATTGCCATACTTTCTACTGGATGCTTTTGTTAAGTAATCAAATGATGGTGAAACGTAAATCGGTAACTGTCTGTTAAATGGTCCCTGTTAAGCAAACCAGCAATTAGTTAATTTTTCGGTTAAAATAAAATAATTGTACATTGTGTAAATGGCCGTAAGGTAAATAAAAATTAATATTTTTTGTATCGTATTGCATAAATTCGTTAATTTAATATTTTTTCCAATAAATTTATAAATTTTTTTAATAAAATATTTCCAAAACAATGAGTATTGATTTTTTACAAATATTTAAAGATGACATTTCTTTTGTTTGTAAAATTGCTCCCCCTCTTATTTAGATCCCGGCTACGCCCTTGTTTAATATGTTTAACATTGAGAGCTTAGAAATAACCGAAAAGGTCTATAACTTTGGGACGGGCGGTGCATGATGGTTAGAACACGCGACTACCATATGGGAGATCCATGGTTTTATTCCTGTCTCCAGTCATCTACATTTTTCTTTCATCGCCAAGTCAATCGGCATGTATTGTAAAAGCAAACAGTGACGTTCACATTCCTCAATAAACAAGTAGATGGCGGTAGTTATAACCCCAAAAACCCTCATTCATGGGGTGTAAAGGGAAATTAAGTTTTTTTAAGTCGATAATTATGACATCAACTTTTTTTCTACACTGTGCTTCGTAGGGCGATTTAACTTGGAAATGTTGTATGTGCTGGTGTTGGTCAGATCCAAATATTACAATAACTTACTATCGAAAATAAACAAATAAATAACAGTTTGCCTTTGTTATTAAAATTAATTAAAATCAGTTTTGTTGTTTTTGAGATTACACGTTACATACGTTTAGTTTTTAAATTGATAAGATATTTCGCGACAGTACGACAACCCATTTTATGGGTCAACATTTTGAATTAACTTTCCATGCCACAAATAGCAAGTGGAATGAAATGCCAACGAAAATATTAAGCACTTGTTTATCTAAATTGATTCAAATAATTCACACAATGTGGCACTTTCTGAAAAAAACAAATACATATGTACCTAAATTCCTGCGTTATGCTGAGAGGAGATATCTCGTCTCGTGAGCGATTTCATAATTTTCTCTGTATGCATTCTCGATATACAACTTCGTTTGTTTTTTTTTCGTCCGTTTTCTGCAATCGTTAATTTATAAAATTCCGTTCAACGTTAACAGGGGCGTTGTTGTAATTAAAGTTAACTTTAAGCAAATTTTAATTACTTGCAACAATCCATCAAAGAGCTTGTTTGAAAGAGCATCCCGAGCCGAGCTGAAAAGGCAGGAGCACACATTCACATCCCAGCCATGCTGGTATATGCACGGTGGAAAGGCGTACAGAGATAAATTAGGAAGAAAAAGCAATTAATAAAAATGTAAATTCAATTAAATTTATATGACAGGGAGCTGTCAAAAGATCTCAAATTAAATATAACTAAAGCGACATGTTGATGTTCAGAGCAGTTGGAGCAGACAAACAAGCAGTTGGAACACCACAGCCAGAACCTTGTGACTCTTGACGATCGCATATCATTCATATTCAGAGCTGGAGAGTGCCTACTGAAAGGTGGTCAAGATTTGAAAAAGTCATGAATGCACAATTAGCAGGCAACACTTGTTGGCGGTGTGGCAGGTCCCTCCGAACATACGCGAGCGAGCGTACAGCGATCCTGCGAGTCATCCAACGACCACCGTACAAGTGAAAATTGCTTTTTATTTTCGATTAATGCACATTGGCGCTGTTCTTCGCCAGCGACCGAGCATATCACTCATTCATCTATCCATCAGAAACAGCCGTCCGTCCGCAGCGACTTTGTTTGCAAACAGAGCAACCAGAACACAAAAACAACGCAATGACGCATGATCAAATTAAAAATTACGCGCCAATTTGCCTTTAGCCGTTTTCTATCCGCGCTTAAACTGGTTCCGTTGCATGCCTGAGCTGTTGCGCACCGTAGGGTATCTCGTGGAAACGCTGCGGTCACTGTTTGTGGGGTGGAGCTGTTAATATCGCATAATCATCTTTATAGTCGATGGCACCACTGCTGCTGTTGCATGCCTCGCCAGTTGCACCTCCTATGACTTTGTGTCGTGTTGCAAGCATTTG
The DNA here is from genome assembly GCA_964034835.1 of Muscina levida. Classification (NCBI taxonomy): domain Eukaryota; kingdom Metazoa; phylum Arthropoda; class Insecta; order Diptera; family Muscidae; genus Muscina; species Muscina levida. Next base: position 77,764,603 of record OZ035881.1, read on the forward strand.
GGCACTAGGTTGTTGTTATTGACCATTACTCACGCTCCTGTTTGTTACTGTTGCTATTGCACCAACATTAGGCTTCCGCTATTCTTTCAACATATTAATCGAATTTCGGGTTTTCAACGTCACAGCTACGCTCCATAATGATTTGTTGTTTCATTTTTATGCTAATGATAATTGCTTTTAATTAAGTTGAGATCCTGATCGGGTTGGGATCATAATTTAAAATTTAATTGAAATGATCTTACGATAATAAATTCCTTTCTCAACAGCCCCGCAGATGTTTATTCAAAGCATTTGTTTACACTTGAAATGCACGAGTAGCCGGTATATATGTGAATGTATTTCATCTCAATCTATATTGGTCTTTTGGGTGAATATTTTGATTTTAAGATAATACTGAGATTTTAAGGAAAACAAGAGAATTCCTTTTAATAAATTTCATTTAAATGTCCTGTCCCAGAAGTGATTTTTCTTGAACTTAATCCGCACTGTTTTTCAGAATCCACCAAACCGGTGCACAGTGGTTGCTTTTCGTTTTTTTTTGAATTAATTCTGTAACTTTTGAACGGATAATGGTATCTCGATGAAATTTAAAACAGTTAAGGCTGAGGTGTTTTCGAAATGATTTGGAAATATTCGACTCCTTGTTGGGTGTGGGGGCCACTGGGTCGGCCTCCAAATTGGTCACCTCGGCTGTTTCAAAATTTCGAATGTTTGAGGAATGTGTATTTATGAACCAATTTAAAAGATTTTTTGCATTTAGATAGTCCTTCGAAAAAACTTCAAAAAACATGCTTACATGTATATTTTATCTCATTTAGATCAAGGTTGTGAGCTCAGATTTTCTTTGATTCTAAAGATATTTATATCTTTAGTTTCCTTATAAAATTGCTGAAAGAATGATGCAAATATTTTTATAAGCATCGCAAGTAAAAATTTCCAAAAAGGCATATTTTAAATGTTTTTTTTTTTGCAAAAAGGAGACTATATGCTTTCGTTTGTAAAAAAAAATTCTTCCGGGAGAAAGAAATATTTGAAAAAAAAAAAATTTTGTTTTTGAATATTCTTAAATCGGAAAGCGCCAACGAGAAAGCTCATTATATATTTTTTTGACCACATATGTGGACTAGTTAACCGTAACGTATTTCAACAAAAACAGTGTGGTCATTTTAGTAAAAAAATCGGAATTTTGGTATTTTGTTGTATTATATGGCAACATATTGTTATTCGTTGTATTAAAGACAATTTTATGAAAATTGTTATAAAATTTCGTTAAGATATTCCAGTTTGTTTAAATTTTAAGCTATTTTTCATATATTCGTTTTGACAAAATTTTACATTTTGCCCAGAATTATGCCCAAAATAAAATGTGCTTTTAATTAATTTTTGTAAATTATTAAACTCTATGTTCTTTCCCTTCCAACGATATGCATTACTTGTATGTCAAGTGTTTATTTATTCTTCATAATTATAATCAAACTTCACTACCTCTGTAAAAAAGTATTTTTCGTGAAACACACATATATATGGGGGATATATCTAAATCTGAACCGGTATGCCTAGTTTTTTTACCACATCTAATAATGTTAACTTAACTTAATTTCCCTTTGCACCCCATGAATGAGGTATGGAATAGCTTCTCGCGTTGTTGTGAATTAACACGTTTTCAATTTTTAGATTCACAACTAATGGCACCTACTTGTTTATCGGCGAATGCGAACGTCACTGTTTGAGAAGCTTCTACTAGACACGCCGATAGACTCGACACTTAATACTGCGAAGTTGCTGTCAACAACATTCGAGAGGAACCGACAATGAAAGAACAATTTATTTGTTTTTTTTTAAGATGACGGGAGCCAGGTTTGAACCTGCGATCTCCAGCATGGAAGTCGCGTGTTCTAACCACTATGCCACGGCCAGTAATGTTAACACCAGAGCAAAAATTTGGTTTTTGGCTACAATAATGTATAAAAGGTTATTATAATTTGTATGGGAGGTATCAGAATGGTCGGGGCAAGCGTACCTATTATTGCAGAATATACTACACGCTATAAAATAATAATACCAGCCAAAGCTTAGCTTCATAGAGCCCTCCAACATGAAGTTAGTAACAGAATAGTGGTTTCATTGAAATAGGTCATTTTGTATGGGTGGTACTTAAGGGGGCGTGGCTATTTCGCCCATTTTCCAACCAACTCCGCGACTAGTGATTCTTTACCACTGGTAAATTAATATTTAAATTGATTAAGAATTTTTCTAGTTATCGTCTTAAACAATTACCAAGTCGGACAGACGTACATAGCTTTATTGGATTAAAAAGTCATAAAACTTATATTTTCTAAAGAAGTCTGGGATCTCAGTTGTATGCTTAAGTGGGCGTTACTTTTTCCCGTACAAAACTATACATTTCCTATACCCTGTAGCTGAGGTTATACAAAACCTATTCAAAATTTGTTAAAAATTTTAATAATAACACACAGAAGCAGCAAAAACATATGAATATTGCATTAAAAATCAAATTTATAACTTTAAAAATAATTTTGCTGGATATGTTTATGCATATTGATGGTATCGTACTAATTTTTTTTTTTGTATGTTGAAGAGCTATGAACGCCTAGTTAAGTGGAAACTAAATTTTTTCTAAAAAGTACATAAAACATAGAAATTTGTAATCCCAAAAAAAAATTCCTATCGAAATTCGAGATTTTATACATATTATGCTCTCCTGAGCTTATTTATGCAAAGAATCTTTTTTGGCTCGTAATTAAGAACATTTTTATCTAAAATAAAAATAAAGTTATAAAAAACCCGGAGCGGAATTTTTTCCAAACATCGAAAGCGAAAAATTTGATAAAAAATTTCTTCATTTCGGAGAATGCTGCGTGTTGGGTGCATGTCCAAATGATCATAATTTTACATTAAATGTATTTTCTAACGTCTGCTCTTCGAAACAAAATTAACAAATTGTATACGTTTTTTTGAAAAAAGTTAAGAATATACTGAATGGATCAAAGTACCTTTTAGGAAAAATATTGTGTTTTTTACAGGTTGGAAAAAAAATTCAACAGTGCAAGGTCGGCATTTCTATACCGCTTGAGGTAATTTTTGAATTTTTGAAGGGTATTTTTTATGAAACTGTTTTCAATTCAGTGACGTTTCAGAAATATTTTTTTACCTCAAACGGCCTTAACAAAACACTGAAAAAATCGTTCAAGAAATTTTACATTTTAAACTTTGATAGAGAATATCTTAATAACGGTAAAAGATATTTTGCAACACTGAGCATGAGTTTGCCTTACATAGTAGATTCTTAAAAGTGAAACATCTTTGTAATCCGCCTATAAGTGAGGAATCCGCAGCACCAAAATGGTCAACTTTGACACTCTGTATCGCCAACTGTTTTGACAAAGGTTGCCTCTGCATGCAAAATTCTGAAAGTCTGACTCCTCCTTTGCAAATGTCTAGAACATTTTAAAATGATCCGATACTTTAAAAGTTTTTTTCCAAAAGTTTTAATCGAGGTTCAACTGTACATCGCAAAAATACAATAGTTATTTATCAATTATTTTTTTGTAATCTGCAACAACAAAAATCGAACCTACGTACTAAGCATTTATAGTCGGGCACTTTTTCTACTATGCTTTGCCGTGTTATGATTTTGCAACCACTAATTGTTAACATATAGAAAGACTGACAATTCCCTACTTAATTGAAATAAATATCAAAACAAATCCTGGAAGTAATTTTTTTCTATGCAAAACAAGGTTGATCGGTTAACAAGTTTTTTTTTAAAAGAAGTCAGTGATTTCGAAGAGGTCTGTGTCCGCTTGAAAGACTTCATTAACACTTAAAATTGAAGAAATGTGTTCGCGTTCGGTTTTTATTTGTTCTAAAAACACTACATAAAATTAAGTTTTCATATATTTATCTGCTTATGGCCAGTGTCCGCAAGTAGAGACTTCACTGTATTTATTTAGTGGTAACGGAATACGTTTAGACCCTCAAATGAAGTAATATGTGTGAGTAATAGCCTTTTTACACCGGAACGCCTTTAGCATATTTTCGCATTATTCCGCATATTTAAAAGATGTGGCCAATATGCTAAAATTTGTATATGTATTTTGTTCTTGAAAAGATGTTAGCATATTTTCGCATCCGTAGTGTAAAATCACTTTTAAGCATTTCGTATATTCAGCTCAATATGCGAAATGTTTTTCTGGTATAAAAAGTCTATAAGGAAGAATGTAAGTTTGTTTGTTGTGAAAACATATGTAAGAATATATGTATAAAATGTGACATATGGTATTATCACGGTAATCTCCATAGTTGCGGAGATAATCTATATCTATTAGGGAGGGCCGATTTGTAGGGAGGCAAAAAAAATCACTCGTCACAAGAAAAATCGTAGTCTTGGGATCAAAATAAGAGACTTTGCCCGAGGAACCATACCTCTCAAACAAATTCTGATGTCCCGACTTTTGACAAATTTTGAAAATTCCCACATGCTTGGGTATATGACTGACTCATTTGGTCATTCCGTTTAAAAAAAGTGAATAAATCAAAAAAATTCGGTAGAAATGGGCGTGGTAATAAATAAGAGAAATTGATGTTTTTAACTAACGCGTCATCCTAGAATTACGGAATTTGGTGAGGATTTTTCTCATAGAAAATAAATAGTGCATATAGGATTGTTAAAATCTCAATCAGATGAGGTAGTACCCAAGGGCGTTGCCAGGATCTTATAAAGGGATTTTTCCCACTGTGGACGATAGTTTTAGGTTTCATGAAAATGACGAGTAAAAGTGCAAATGCCACTGTATTCTGGGTCGATCATACATCAAAAAAAGCTTGAATTAAAATCCTAGCTGATCCTTTTTTGAAAATATCGATATTTTTCATTTCTTCAGACTGTACCAAAAATCTTTGTAATTATTAAACTGGACAAATGAGATAAAATCTTTTTGTGTTAGTGTATCATTCGATACTTTGGCTAAACGATCAGAAAAGATTTTTTATTGTCGATATTAATGGTCAATTCATTGTCACGCACTAGGATGACCAATGAACTCCATGACGAGTTCATCTTCAGACCCCTTTGTGATGAATTGATGCAATCTGCTACATTAGTAAATGTAAATCTGGTAAATCTGTTTAGTTATTATAAAAGTACACAAACAGGGATTTAATTACACTATGACACAAAATCAAACTTTTTGAAAAACACCCGAACGTGACTATATAGGTTCGATAGTACAACTGGAGCTGAGTAAAACCCTAGCTCAGTTTGGCTAGATTGGCTACCAAATTTTTTTTTTGGCCCCCTAAACTTTTTGAAATCCCTTGGACCCCTTGAAAAAATGTGACATCAATTGTTGGCCAACAGTTTCTACAGTTTTTAATCTAGCTCTTTCTCTTCTTCAACAAAGTTTTAGCTAATAGTGCGCTTAAGAAACTGATATAATAAAATTTCCCAAAAAAATTAGACTTCCCTCGTTTATTTTCAAAAAACTTCGATAAAAATTTTAATTTTTTCACTTTTTTTAATATAAGTCGTAGGGAATCCAGATTTTTTGCATACTCTATTCAGTGAAATTGTAGTTTAGGTAACACCGAATAACTTTTCTGAACAAACCTATGCAATCTGAACAAGTCTAGGGATATTAAATAGCTCTCAAAACACACTATCTACTTTAAACAAATCAGTTTTGGGCCATTGTGTTTTTACTTGCTATCTTTACCAAAAACGTACTTATTGTAGAACTGAATAACTTCTGTAAACAACCAAAATGATCGGAATACTCCACCCCCTTAATTGTTCACACAGAGCATTAGGGTGTTCCTTATATGGCATTTTTTCGAATTTCGTTAAAAATATGTATTAATCGCGATGTTGGTCATCTGTCTTCACCTTACGTTTCTTTTTGCCAATATTAGGAATATATTGTGAGAAATTTTGTATCGATAGTTGGACATTAGGGTGTGCCGCATTGAGGTTAAAGTATGAATTTGTTCTCAAATCAGTTTATTGCCGCTGAGTATTTTTCTTTCGTATATAGACTAAGTAGTAACAAGCCGTTCAATAGCTGAAATAAAGACCTAAAATAATATGTGTTTGCTTTTACCATATCTCTTATAGACGCCGAGATATTTGATATAGAAGTGGGGGTATTTTTAAAAAAATTATTAAAAATGTTGAAATTGAATTTCGATGTAGATTATTATGGGCAATTATATATTTCAACTTTTAAATCTTAATCAAGTTAAAATCTATATGTTTAAAAAGTAAATGTGTATATTATCACTATCTCTATCAATTCTCGAGATATCAGGCGTTAAAAACAGAATTTTTGACTGTATGCATAGCAACGTCTAATGAACTTTTGTTCCTTCTGAATACCCATTGAATACTTACCAATAACAATTTTTATATGATAAAAATAAAAGATCCCCTCAAAAGACCATTGGATATTAATGGTTTTGGTGACATTTGTAAGCATACACAATGGATATACAGGTGAAACAAAAGTTAAGTAGTCATTGCTATGCTTTTTAAGCCCTTGATATCTCGAGAATTGATAGAGATAGTGATAATATACACATATACTTTTTAAACATATAGATTTTAACTTGATTAACCTTTAAAAGTTGAAATATATAATTGCCCATAATAATCTACATCGAAATTCAATTTCAACATTTTTAATAATTTTTTTAAAAATACCCCCACTTCTATATCAAATATCTCGGCGTCTATAAGAGATATGGTAAAAGCAAACACATATTATTTTAGGTCTTTATTTCAGCTGTTGAACGGCTTGTTACTACTTAGTCTATATACGAAAGAAAAATACTCAGCGGCAATAAACTGATTTGAGAACAAATTCATACTTTAACCTCATTGCGGCACACCCTAATGTCCAACTATCGATACAAAATTTCTCACAATATATTCCTAATATTGGCAAAAAGAAACGTAAGGTGAAGACAGATGACCAACATCGCGATTAATACATATTTTTAACGAAATTCGAAAAAATGCCATATAAGGAACACCCTAATGCTCTGTGTGAACAATTAAGGGGGTGGAGTATTCCGATCATATTGGTTGTTTACAGAAGTTATTCAGTTCTACAATAAGTACGTTTTTGGTAAAGATAGCAAGTAAAAACATTGCATAATGGCCCAAAACTCCTAAAAAACTGATTTGTTTAAAGTAGATAGTGTGTTTTGAGAGCAAAATCGGAAAATAAAAATAATCTACCATTTTAGTAAAAACAACAATTCTCTGTGAAAAAGTCGTAGAAACTCAAAAACTAATGATGCAGTTCGATTCCTCATGTCTGAATTAAAATAGCTCAATCTGTCACACCAATTTTCCATGACCTTGTTAATACTTTCGGGCTGTAGCTCACGTATTGCTTTAATGATATTGGCCTTAAGTATTTGAATTATTTTCCAAAATTTAGTTTGAACTTCCTAATGAAAAACTAAACGATATTTGAATTTGGTCAGTTTAATTATCTTACAACAATAGGTTAAAACTCAGAAAACCGAAATATTTTCTACAACCCTTTTGCTACCTACAATACAAATTGCAAGTGCACTAAAAACAGTAAAAATTTTGCGCAATCTTATCGCTTATTGAACGTTAACTTACGAACAAAAAAGGCCTCGTTCTGACTACTACAGTCTAAATTTTCCCTATAATTTCAAGGTACTCTTTGTTGAAATATCCACTAGAATTTTGGAGAATGAACATAGGATGAAAGTTCTTGTCAGTTAGTGAAATTTCTGTACTGTTTTTTTTGATTTTCATATACAGTATTTACCGCTTATATGCACGCCGGTTATAAGCATTTATCGTTTATATGCAGCCGAATTTGGTGTGGTTTTTGCCTAATGAAGTAGATTTCAGCTAATGAGGCATTATTGAATATCTAAGTAGGGAGCGGAATAAGAAGGCGTAACACTAAATCAGGCTAACGAGCATTCCGATCAACCGACATGTTCTGGATAAAAATTTACTTAATTAAAATTAAATATTTGTCTATCAAAAAGTCTAAGATAAAGGGTCAATCTTTAGTAGAGTATAACAGTTCCCAACAACTTTATCAATAATTTTTCGAGCAGCCCGAAGTTTGACGGGTCAGCACTTTCTTTCTTCTACTCAGAAAATTTATCGTAAGTCCCATATAAAAAAATGGAGCATTTATTTATTCAATAAATGCCAACTCGAAAAAGCTAACTTTTCAGAGAGCTAAACATTTTATAATTTCGCTTACTATTTTAAAAATTAACATGTACTTTTTATAATATGGTTAAATATTGATAGTAATGGAAAATATCGAAATTTTTAAAAAAAAAAAAATATTTCGAGCTCTGCAGGAAAATGTCTGAAACTGTAAAAAATATGAATAGATAAAAGCCTTAACTTACATGTATTCATTAAAACTAAAAAAGAATAAATATTGTCATTGATTTTCCTGCTTGTTTTACTAAATAAAAGCAGATTTAAAAGCAGATAATGTTTTTTCCTCCCCCACACAGTGGGCTAAAAAAAGTTTTTGTATTATTGGAAATAAAACTGTGCATACAATGTAGAGGTCAGTTAAAAATTTTTACGACACATAATCCAAAAAAAAATTGACACTAAAGTCAACAAATTTTTTTACATCGACTTTGAACAATTTTACAAAAATAACGGTAAGGAATTCAGAATAAAAAAACGTACATTCTATGCACAATTTTGTTTCCAATAATACAAAAATTTTTTTTTGGAAAATCGCTCGAGAGTTGCGGCGGTATGCCATTAGGCCCCACGAAAATACACTTCAAATCTAAAATGAAATTAGGCCCCAAAAAAATACATGGAAAACAACAACACGAAATTTTATGATTTTTTGGGGCCTAATTTCATATTTTTATTGGGGTATATTTGCATAATGCAATTAGACCCCAAATGTCTGTGTGACAATAGACCCAAAAAAAAATTCGGGGCATAATTTCATCAAATTGTGGGGCCTATTTTCGCTTTTTTGGGGTCCAATTTCATTTTAGGGTCGGGCTTAATATTTTTGGGGTCTAATTTCCTTCGGCAAAATAAAAAAGCCTTGGTTTTTTATTGAAAATAATATAGTTTATAGTTTATTACCTCTTAACTTATTTGTAAACTTGTATAACATCTTGCACGAAGAGAAAAAACCATCTATCTTTCTCTCACGAATTTTTTCAACCGTTATCTTCGCCTCTTCTAACAACACAACGCTTCAACGATTACAGACTCCTTGCTTCATCTCAGCTGTTTTGGCATACATATTAATAGCTAAATAAAGAAAACGTACAATTTTCTCTCAAAAACTAAAAACACGCATTTCTCTAACAAACCAAAGAAAACAAAAAATCGCTCGATTTTTTTAAAATAATTTTTCGTCTGCGGCTCTTTCTCTAAAAAAACTAAAAACATAAAAAATTCAAATTCTCTTTTTCCTAAAAACATGAAAAATTATTGTAAAAAAATCGAGCGATTTGAAGTATAATGTAAAGGTTAATTGAGGTCAATTAAAAAAAATTGGTCTGCCACAGACAAACACATCGATATATCATACTTTAATATCTGAGAGTGAACACTGGAGCTATGACAAATTTAAAAAGTTGACCCCTACGGTCTGCAACAATGAATTTATAAAAGCATTTTTTAAATAGTTGTGCTGTAATTATCGAAATACTTTCTTAGCAAAAGTTTTATGATTTTTCGCTAGCTATAAATATCTATTATTAGGGTGGTAGGGAATGAGATTTGCGGGGTAAGTACTAGAACGGTACACTTCAGGTCAAGAGCAAAAATATTGGCCTCCTTGAGACAAAAAAATTCGCTATATTAAACTTTAAGATCGGACTGTAAATATGGAAGATATGACAAAAAACTTAAATGGCGACCCCTACGTTTGGCAAAAAAATATTTTTTTTGAAATGTCTTTGGAATAATTCTTTATTTTCGCTGGTGTACGGTGCGCTTTTTTTGTGCAGGTAAGGTGATATGGTCTAGTATACATTAGACCATTTCATTTTACCAATTTTTTTCGAAAAGTCATTGGGATAATATATTTTCTAATTCTACTTAAAAAAACAAAAATTTTGGTATATAAAACTTGAAAATTGATCGACGTTTAGGGGTCGCGCAAAATCGTTTAAGGTTTTTGGCTGCAAAAAGGCATGTTTCAAAAATACTGATTTACTTATATGATTAAAAGTTGTGATACGCTTGACCGATTTTGATCAGAATAGACTTGTTTTAAAGGTAATAATATTTCACACATTTTCTGTGAAGACATCAAAACATTTCAGATAGTAGTTTGAGTTTAATAACCTTTCAAACCTAAAAATTTTTAAATTTTAATTCAAAATTTACCTACTTTTGCCCATTAAAAAATGCCTGAAAGCATAAGGAGAGAAAAACACATTACAAATCAACAGCGAGATTATTAGTATGATATATTTCTCTTACATTTCATCAAAAAATTTTCCGAAAATAAACGATATCGTCATAAATGCCTTCAGAAATAAGACCGAGTTTTTCTGCACACTCTTCCGATTTTTTTCCACAAAGTCTGCACGTTTTCTGAATTTTTATACACATTAAACGATTTTGTCTGCACATTCTCGAAAGGGAGTTTTTTGTTCTTCTTCTTCCCACATTTTTTGTTTTGTTTTCTCTTAAGCGAGCACATTGAGATGCGCAACGTACTTGACAAACAACAACAACAAAAGAAAACCATACTTACTTACTTAGCTGGTACTTCTATGCAATCCCAGTGGATTATATACCACACGTAGAAAAATATTATAAGCGCCTCGATCTTCTGCGCTTCTTCTCCAGTTAGTCACACCGAGTTCTGTAAGGTTCTCAGTAACCTGGTCTTTCCAACGGAGTTTTGGTCGCCCTCTTCTGTGCCGTCCATCGAGTTCATTGTCGAAGACTTTTCGAGCTGGAGCATTTTCGTCCATGCGTACAACATGACGCAACCGTTGCACCTTAATGCGTTTGACCACGCCAATGTCAGTGTACAGCTCGTACAGCTCATGATTCATACGACGCCGATACTCTCCGTTAACGATGATGGGCCCAAATATTTTACGGAGTATTTTTCTCTCGAATACCGCCAGAACCGATTAATCTGCTTGTGTCATAACCAGGATTCTGAGCCATACATTACCTGTCTTAACAAGTATCTGGTATAGCTGGAGTTTTGTTCGTCGAGAGAGGGCTCTGTCATTGAATCGCTTGCTTAGTCCGTAGTAGCATTTATTTGCAAGCAGGATTATTCTCCGGATTTCTAGGCTGACATTATTTGCTTTATTGATGGCGGAGCCTAGGTAGACAAAATTATCTACCACCTCGAAATTATAGCTGTCAACGTTCACGCAGTTTCCCAAACGAGTAGATTCTTTGTTCGTTGAAACTAATAACTTCGTTTTGTCCTCGTTCACCGTTACGCCAATTTTCGCTGATTCCTTCTGTATACCTGAGAAGACTGCAGTCATATCCCGCAGTTTTCGACAGACGATGTCTACGTCATCAGCGTACGCGAGTAGCATGAGGCTTTTGTTGAATATAGTGCCACTCGTGTTTACTGCAGCTTTTCTCATTATCATCTCCATCACAATGTTGAAGAGATCGCACGATAGGCCGCCGCCTTGTTTTAGGCCTCGTCTGGTATAGAATGGCTCCGTAAGGTCCTTGCCAATCTTCACTGAAGACTTCGTGTCAGTCAGTGTCATTCCGCAAAGACGTATCAGCTTCGCTGGAATACCAAACTCAGCCATGGCTTCAAGTAATTTCAAGTAATTTTAAATATGTCAAAGTCGATGAAAAAATAATTATTGACTTTAATTTCAAATATTTTGGGTTTATGGGCTCAAATCGATTTTCGCAGGCTATTGTTGGATTTTCGGATATGCCGTTATCGACAAAGTTGTTTTAAATAAGTCTAGCTTATCCGAAATCCCGACTATAGCTTGTCGAAAATCTACTCAACCCCTTAAAGCAATACTCAAAGTAAAAAAACTTAAAAAAAAATTTGTACGAAACTCAAAAATCTTATGATGCAGTTCGATTCCGAATTAGGTTAAAACCGTCGAGTCCGGTCTTGTCTTTTTTTTCGACTACTACAGTGTTCTTTTTCACTGAATGTAATCTACATATCCAAAGAACTAATTAATTTAGTCTCATGTCTTGTTAAAAGAATCGATACTAAAATCGAGTAAGGAATCAGTTGCCTCAAAAATTCTAAATTTCACAATCGATTGATTTTTTAATTTTTACTGTGTTCGTTCATTTGAATGCATCGGCTCGGATCGAAGTAGCTCATTCTGTCACTCCAATTTTCCAAGACATTGTAAATGCTTTCGGGCTGTAGCTCACGGATTGCTTTGATGATCTTGGCCTTAAGAGTTTGAATCGCTTCTGGATTAAAATAATCTACGATTTTAAAATTAACTTGTATTTGGTCCACCTTCTATGTCATTTGACACGAAAAAAAGTGTAACGTGTTAAAGGAGACAAGTTGGACCCTAAGTTTTTGAAGAGCGAATTCAATTCTGGAGCCATGTCCGTCTGTCTGGCGGGTGGCTGGTGTGCAGGTTAAATCGAGTAAACTTTACTGATCCTTTTAAAGATTTAATAGTTTATTATTTAAAAAAAAACATAACATCCTAATGGAAAACTAGTAGATATTTCAATTTGATACATTTATATATATACTACGTATCTTTGTCGCAAGCGCACTAAATACAGTTAAAATTTTGCACAACCTTATCGCTTATTGAACGTTTACTTACGAATAAAATAGGGCCTCGTTCTGCCAACTAGAACTTCCAATACAAGGTAGTCTAAATTTTTCCAATAATTTCAAGGAGGAACTCTTAATATTTTGTGAATTCATTAGAAATTTCTAAACTATAACCATTTCTACAGATTTGATACATGCCTGTAAACGTCTGACCAACAGTTAACAATATATAAGTACTTTTACTTAAAAATCAGTTAATTTATTTGACTCAGAGTTAAAAAATATCCACTTGAATTTTGGAGAATGAACATAGGGTGAAAGTTTTTATCAGTCAGTTCATCTTAGTGAAATTTCTGTACTGTTTTATTTTAATTTTCATATATTCCGGAATTTTGACAGATTTTCCAAGCTGTTACCTGGCTACGCCCTTGTAAATATCATCAAATAAGAAAAGACATGTCTCGTCAGGCAATTAGAAATAAAGTGCAGAAATACGCTGAAGTACTGCAAAAAAATTATTGGCAGAAGAAGACGATGAAATTAGTGTAATTTTTGTGTAAATGGATTTAGTAAAAAAATAAACAGAAAAATTTCTGACGATTTTCGTACATTTATTCAGAATTCTGTCCGAAAATCTCAAGAATTATCGTAAAAAAATTCCGTATACTGTCAGATATTTCTGACAATATTCGGGTTTTTTTGCTAGAGCTACTTCAGAAAAATTCAAAAGTCCCTTCGAAATTTCTCGAAATTTTCCTCAGATATCTGACCGAAAAGTCCGCGCAAGTTTCCGAGTTTCTCCAGACAATTTGGTCCGAATTCTTGTCAACCACCCATACAACTTTCGTACAGAATGCTGACAGGCATCGGCATCAGAATGGGCAGTATTTCCGAAAGGAAGAAGAAGGCCTGTTTCCAGGTATGTGGAAACAAGGCCTTGATGACATGACGTTTGAATGTCTCAGAAGGCCTTGTTGCAAGCCTGCGCGCAGAAGGCATTGCTAATTTCGTCGCTGGAATGTGTTTTACGCACACTTTTGTGATGGTGGGTTTTTTCCATATAAAATGTGTGGATTCCTTTACATTTTTCTTATTAGAAAATAACTTTGGAGGCTGTATGAAGTTTTCCAGCTAGTTATTCATAAGAGCAATTGTAATTTATGTAAAATGGAATAAACTTAGAGAATCAATCTGCCCTATAGAGCGAACCTGATGGATTATCGACCTTCGATAAAAGAAAAACATGGCTTTACCCTATTCATTACTATAAGAGCTAACAAAAGTGCTTGAATTAATTCATTCAATTCTTGCCATGCCATGCCAAGCAATTGTTCAATTAATTCCATGCTAAGGCACATTCAATACAGGGGGTTGATTTGTTATGTCTTTAATATATAAATCACTATATATATTTTTTCTTTCACAAATTTGATGTTCTCCAATTTTACTTTCTATAAGCACAACCGTATGAATGCAAAACAGATTCTAGAATGACACCAATTCAGTCCAGTGTTCGAATAATATAAAATGATTTTCTTGTTTAAGGTATAAACAACATGGCATGGAATAGCATTTAGAACATATGTTTACACGAAAGAGCGTCATTAAATTTTAACAGCACTTAATTGTTGATCAAGTTGATAATTACATGGTCTATAGAGAGGTGCTACTAAATATCTATTTATAATTTTGGATGTTTTAAACAACATAATTTATCCAATTTTTTCAGTGTCAAGTGTTGTCTGATCAAAAGATAACTTCTATAGGCATTGGTTAAACATACGATATAAATTTACGGAAGAGAAGCTACTCTACTTAAACTGGGTGCATGGGAGGGGTACTTGAAAAGTTTGACCGCTCTATCATATTTCGTTAAATGTTTACTTATCTACATACGCACTAAGCCGGATCGATCTATATGGAGAAAAAAATTTATGAATGTTACCGCCTTATATGGACAGTCTTATAAAAACAAATTCGGAGGTGCAAAATTTTTATTTTTGTGGGCGTGGCAAAAACGCCGGTTTTGACTTTTTGTCCATAACTTTGTTATTCGCTGTCCGATTCTTAAGTTTTATATATCGGTGAAGATCGATTAAAAACAGCTTTGTTATTAAAATAGTTACTTAAAACTATGACGTCATATTCCAGTGGTTCTCAACATTGTATCCTTAAAAACCCCCCTAATCATAAAATTTTCTGATGCAGATTTGAAGCCCTGTAGAAACTATAAAATAATTGCGAAATAAACGTTACATTTTCTTCATAAACAAAAAAGTTATATTGATTTAACATTTTAGTACATATGATAGTTCGAAGTAGATTTGTATAAAAAGTTTTATTTGCTCAACCAAAGATTTCCTCATAATCCGGTA
This sequence comes from Muscina levida, assembly GCA_964034835.1. NCBI lineage: Eukaryota > Metazoa > Arthropoda > Insecta > Diptera > Muscidae > Muscina > Muscina levida. Next base: position 77,779,763 of record OZ035881.1, read on the forward strand.
TGGCATTAAGCGTCATCATACTTAATTTACATTGGTCGCTAAAAAAATCTTTGGAAGTTCTTCAGTTAGATAGTATTCCGATTATTTGGTATATTCGAATATTGATTTTTATTTGTTTGAACTTTATTTATTTGTCAATTGTACACGTTTTATAACAAACGAATGTAATAAAAATAAACAAATGTGTATTTCGCATTATCACATGTACTGACTTTTTAAATCAATATAAATTTTTTTGTTTATGAATAAAAGTTAACGGTTTTTCTAAAATCGTTAATAGTTTTTCAAGGCCTTCAAATCTACATCAAAAAATTATATGCTTAGGGGGGTTTTTAAGAATACAATGATGAGAACCGCTGGAAGATGGCGTCGTAGTCAAAAGTCTTTAACACACTAACAAAGCTGTGGCTAATACCTTTTCAACGATGCATAGATCTTGACAATCGGTATACAAGTAATGGTAAAAACCCCGAATCCGGCGTTTTTGCCGCGACCACAGAAAAAATTTTTCGCTCCCTCCAAATTGTTTTTACTTAATTTTTCATATAAGGCGGTAACATTGACAACTTTTTGTTTTGACCCGGCTTAATACGCACTCAACTATTAAATCTTTAAATTATTAAAATCATTACACAAAACTTCATTGAACACTTTTAAGTAAACATCTGTGATATCTCTAGTGGAATCCCGAATTGGTAATTTGATACCATGAAGTTGTTGTTTTTGCAAATTTGAGTCCGGCAGCAACCACATTCCCGTCTCTAGGCTTAGAGTCAAGCTAATAAATCTCGCTAGCAAACAGAAACTCATTGATGTTGTTTGTTATCCATAAACGAAATTGAAATTGAAAAAGTGGAACGAACAGCCAAAGAGCAAAAAATGTATGATTTTAATTAATGAAATTTAAAGTTTATTTAAAAAATTAAAGCACAATGGGGAGTGCGACCGCCCATATCCGCAGTTTGCGTGTAGAGTTCGCTTCGCGCATGCACATCTAACCAGCCACCGTTCTGTGTTTTTTTGCTTCTTTGCGTTGGCTGTGGCGCTCTTGTGTTTTTCGGTGGGACATGTGAGCAGGGCCGAATTGTGGTTAGCAAGTAAGTAGGTGTTGCCACAATAAGAAGCTATTGAGCATATCAGTTTACAAGTTTTACAAGATCACGACGATGATTGCAATCATGTTCCGACAGTAGTGCACATACGAGTAGTTTGGTGGAATTTTTTAATTAATTCAACAGATCTTCAAGTAGTCCACGAAGCTCCCGTATTGAAATATAACTCCTTCAACTGTTACGGCATCTCTGCAACAAGAGAATCACTACAAACACGGGGCGTTACTTTTGTAATACACCCATTTAATTAAACCAAGGAAATCATCTTGGACTACGGTCGCTACTTCTGCTCCTGCCATTTTGCAGATCCCAGTGGTAGTTGAACAGTTCCCAAATGTTGTTGTATGTGACGAGTACATTCAATCATGGAATGGGAACATTGTTAGCCGATAACACTACTTATGGAAAACAAAATCAGGGAATCAGGTGCAAAGATGGATATTGGCTGCTTAGTCGGGCATTGCGGACATTAATTTAATTTCATCCACAATCGATTTCCACATCTCTCTCATTTATATAATGACTGTGTTTGATCCTTATGCCAATCCTTATGAATTCGAATCGATTGTTTAGTTTAGGTATGTTGTCAGCACTCTTGGAGGTTATACAAGTTTCTTTTGGTACGCGGAAGTGGTCTAAAGAATTTCGTACAATGTAATGTAATGATGGCAATTTCTAACTACAAGTATACAATAGAATTGATATTATTATAACAAGCGTTTGATTTTAATGATCCAATAACCAAAACTAAACGTTTAAAGGTTTTATCAAGCTCATTTTGTTGTTCAAAGTCATATACAATCAAAAAAAAAATTTAAAAGTGATCTATTGTATGTTGTTGATGTGGCAACCCACTATTCTCTAAGAGCTCCTCTCGGAAAGGCAAATTTGAGTTATCAAGACGAGGTGCTTGCAGTGTTTTCTAATGTTTTCCAATTTTATACAACTTGAAACTCGACCTGTGCTGCAAATTGAGACAAATTTGCAATTTTAAAGTATTTTGTTAAACTGCCGCTGCATAAAATGATTATTTTTCTGATTTAAAATATTCATCTATAGTGTAATTCTACGAAAAACACTGGCTTACCTCGCATCCCAATAAAAAATTCTCAATTTTTACATTTTAATGTTTTACAGTTTGTGACTCTATATCATATTCTTCTTGTTTTCTACTTTTATCAACTTTAACAATGTTTTACACGGATTAGAATTGTAGTATAGTGTAGTACTCACTACTCTATGTATTTTATTATTTTACTCGAGCGGAGTGAAGGGTATATTAATTTTGTTCTTCTACACTGAAGGAAAAAATTCGTTGCTCCCAAACGAAAAATTAGACAAATGAACTTCGTTTGAAGTTTTCATTTGCCGCAAAAACAAAACTTGTTTACTACAAGCAGTTGTGTCTATTGTGGGCATGAAATAATCGTTTATCACAAACTCAATATACGTTTGTAACAAACGAAGAACAACTATGGCAAACTATTATTTCGTTAGTCGTAAACGAAAAACTCTTTTGAGGCAAAATAAAATTTCTTTTGCCACAAATGAAAAGAACGTAGACACAAACTTTTATTTCGTTAGTCGCAAATGGAAAACTCGTTTGTAGCAAAAACAATTGTGTTTGCCGCAAAATAAATCCACGTTTGCCACAAATGAAAAACGGGTAGAAACAAACGTTTATTTCGTTTGTCGCAAAAACAATTGTATTTGCGGTAAAATAACCCACTTTTACCACAAAATAAATCCTCGTTTGCTGCAAACATACAAATTCGTTTGTTGCAAAGGGTAAACGCCATTGGCCCAATCGGGATTTTTGCTTTACCAAAAATTAAATACCAGATTTTTTTAAATAGGGGTTTCATTTATTTTTATATTCATTAGAAATATATATACATGGATTTATAATTTTACACATACATTTACAATTGGTTAATTTTTTGTTCACTCTGAAGTTCTCAAAAATGCTTTAGAGATTCCTTTCCAAAAATATTGTGAATTCCTGAAAAAAACCAAGTTAGTAAATGAATAAAATTAACAGACATATTTTAATATCATACCTTTTATTATACAAATTTGCATTTTTGTCCAGGTGTAGTCGAGAACGACTGTGACTGTGTTCGAATAAAATAATTTCATATTCAATAATACGATTAATTCGCTTCTGTCTTTAGGGCCTGCAATAACATAAAAGTGTAAAATTTTCATTACCATATCAAAAATTACTTCATTATTTCTCTCTTCAAGTTTTATTTGGTGTTCAGCTTCTTGAAAAATAAAATACTTACCCTTTATGTGCAATAGCTTATATATTGTGAAATATATTCATAATATCTTCTTGCGCAATTTCCAAATTATTATTTGCGAATTATAACACCACTGATAGTTGAAACATTTTCTTTAATTTATTATTTAACTCGTCAAAAGTGTTAGTTTTTCACTAGATTGTCTTTTTCATTGAAATTGTCTTTACATATAAAAAAAAACACCGACACGACGCTCAACAAACTGATGTTCACAACTCAACCACAAACGAAAAACTAAACACCATAACACTACACGATAGCGATCATTCTGGAACATCTCAATGATTGATACACTCCACTTACTCATTTGTCACAGCCATCGAACATTCGTTCGGGACTAACGTGGAAGACGTTTGTGCAAAATATAAAACTTTTGTTTAGGAGAGTTGAGAGAACAAAAAGCATGTTCTCTCAACTCTTCTAAACATAAAAGATTTAAATATTCCCCAAAAATCTTCTAAGCTTGTCCCAAACGAATGTTCGCTTGCTGTTAGAAATAAGTAACGCTCTTTGTTCTCTCAACTCTCCCAAATATAAATGTTTTATATTTTGCACAAACGTCTCCCATCGTTGTCCCAAACTAAAACTTAAACGATGTAGGAGTAAACAAATGTTCGTGTACTGTAAAAAAAGCATTGTTGATGGCAACTGTTTCATTTTGCGTCGAATACTTCAACGATTGTGGTAAACGTTGAATTTTCGAAACAAAACAACTTTTTTTGCAGCAAGCGAGCAACAAATGGTTTTTTTTTGAGTGTATCTGTAACGCCCATAAGGAGGCGTGGTAGGTATGACAATATATATGATTAGCGTCGAATTCTGAGTTGATTTAAAGATGTCCGTCTGTCCTGCTGTCCTAGTGATTACAGCCGAAGTTCATGAGATATCGAGCTGAAATTTGGACTACAAGCTAATAACCTCAAAGCGAAGTTGTTTTAAGATGAGCTCGATCGATCAAAAACTACTCACACTCCCCATACAAACTCCCCTCGATTACAGCTGTAGATTAAGAGATATTAGGTTGAAATTTGGAACACAAACTTCTATGCTCTAAGCGGAGGTTAAGTTCTAAAATAAGCTTGATAGGTTAAAAACTACTCCCACCTATCATACAAAATGTCCCTTTTTGGGGGTCTGTCCCTGCTACTACAGCCGTTGTTTAACAGATATCGTGCTGAAATTTGGTATGCAAGCTTCTATCATCTAAGTAAAGGTTATATTCTAAGATGTGTCTTATAGGACAGAAACTACACCCATGTCCCATACAAACTCCCCCTTTTGGGGTAGAAATATCGAGCTCAAATGTTGTATGTATGCTTCCATCCTCTAAGCCAAGGCTTCACAACAGCTCCGTCGTCACGGCTCCTCAAAGTCACAGAGAAAATTTCTGTGCCCCATCCGTTAAAAATTTATAAAACTAATGTTTTTAAAAAAATATTTAGTTATTAAATACACACTGCTACAGATTGTATAAAATTTAAGTAACTTGGGAAGTGTGCTAGTAAAATGCATATTTGTTTCTAAAAATTGGTTAACCACTGGTTAAGTTATTTAAGTTTTTCAAGGAACACAATTTTCATATTGCCTAATAAAATCAAAAGATCAATACACTGAGTTTTAAAAAAAGTCACTGCTTTTGATGACGTTAACAACTTCTATAGTACATTTCAAACGTCCTTTATGTTATCTTGTAATGTTCTAGCTATGATGAAGTAAATAGTACACAAAATATACAAGTGTTTGGAGAAACTTAAATTGTCGAATTATTCTCTTAATTGCATATGTGGTTTAAGTAGTGTGTGCAAAAAAGGCGTACTCCCGGTTGGGAACACCTGCTCTAAGCAGAGGTTAATTTCTGAGATGAACAATATCGGACAAATACTACTCCCATCTCATATACACATTTCCCCTTTTTAGGGTGTCCGTCTGTCTCCCAGCGATTATAGGCTTAATTTAAGAGTTATTGAGCAGAAATTTTGTATATAAGCTTCAATCCTCTAAGCGGGTGTTAAGTTCTAAGATGAACATTATCGGACAAAACCTACACCACAATTTTATACAAACTCTCCCTCTTTATACCATTACCCTTAGGGACAAATAATTTGATACAAGAAAAAGTGTAACGCATTAAAGGGGACGAGTTAGATCCCAAGTATTTTAAGACCAAATTCATTTCAGGATTTTCTAAAACGATTGAGCTATGTCCGTCCATCTGACTGGATGGCTGGTAAGCAGGAAAACTTTAGTAAACTTTAACTGATCGGTATGAAAATTTACCAGTATTAATATTTTTCACGAACTAATAGGATTGTAAATGGGCAGAATAGCCCCACCCAAGGGCGTAGCCAGGATCTACTGAAGGGGGGGGGGCAGTCGGTTTTTCATTTCGCGTTAATAGTACGTTTACAAAAAAAAATTTTAAACTAAGTACCTAACGAAAAATCAATACTCATTGTTTTGACAATATTTTATTAAACAAAGGTAGACTAAATTAAAACAACAAATTTTTTTAAAACATTTTTGTCACCGAATTCCAAAAAATTAATTTTTATTCATCTTAGTTGTTTTTTTTTTGTTTTTGACATATGAAATTTTAAGCCGCAATTCTTGATCGATTTTAAAATTTTTTTTCTTGTGTTATTTGAAAATTGTGCACAGAATTAACGTTTTTTTATTCTGAATTCCTTATCGTTATTTTTTTTTTAATGTGTCAAAGTCGATGAAATAATAATTTTTGACTTTAATTTAAAATACTTTTTGGGTCTTATGGGCTCAAATCGATTTTCACAGACTATAGATGGATTTTCGGATATGCAGTCTTCGACAAAGTTGTTTTAAATAAGTCATGCATATCAGAAATCCCTACTGTAGCTTGTCGAAAATCTACCCAACCCCTTAAAATACAACTCAAAGTAAAAAAAAATGTTTGTACGAAACCATCATTGTAACTCAAGGTACGGTCAGATTAGGCAAATATTTGACGAAAACCGTCGCATATTTCTTTGCCGCTGTCTGACCACAAAACATTTTTGTGTGGCAAACAACAAAACAGCTGATTTTGGTCAAACGAAATTATTTGCCTTCAAATAAAAATATGCTCAATGTGACCAAAGTGTGACCAAAATATTTTCCTCTTTTTTGGGAAAACATTTATTTGATCTTACAAAAGTTTTGTAAGAGCAAACAAGGGTAAATAACAGCTGTTATCAGCGGTGTTGTCAGCTAACCGACAGAAATAAACAAAATGAAGAAAAATATCGCCAATTTAAATAATAATAAATAAAATAAAAGGAAGAAATGGTGAATATAAAATATATTTTGGTAATATTGTGGAACTGTTATAAAATTGTATGCATAATTAAAAGGGAAAAATTCTAGCTTTGTTAATTATCTCAAATCGACTGTAAACCGGGTAAGCTGCGACTAATTATGGTATAATAAAGATAAATTGGCCATAGTTTAACCGGTTACAAGCAAATCCAACAAATATAGGTTGTCAGGCAGTTTACACTCTTGAAAGCCCGTGTCGAAAAATCACAACCCCCCGCTCCGAGGCTCATGTGTGTCAAAAAGGGGTTCTATGAAGATCCTATTTGTGGGTGTATTCAAATGAAACAAATTTTTGAGACTAATTCAGCAGTAATTCAAGAACATACAGGTCCCAATCAGGGAACGGTTTGAGTTCCTTATTTTATGCTTTGAGTGCACCCAAAAAAAATATGCCTATTGTTGTCAATCCACATAATTTCAGTAAAACATGTCATAGATATTGTGAGTTTGGCGAAAACAATGCATTGCATTGCTTATTTTTTTTGTTAATTTTACCTTAAATAGTTTGAATGTTCTTAATGCTGTTGGAACAAAAAGTAAAAATATCTGTGAAACACTTTTATATTTTTGGTGTTTTTTTTTAATTTACTTGAACTTTGAGAAGATTATAAAATATACTTTCATATTTAATTATATAAAGTTTGCCTGTTCAAGGTTAGATAACAGCTACAATAAATTTCTATAGGAAATGTAAAAGGCAACAAATACCGAATAAAAGGTGTGATTGGTGTTATTGTTCTAATGTGTCATCTTTTCATTCCATTGCTTGGCATTATTATAAAAAAAAAACTTGACCGTAGGAATTTTTTTTTTTGGCCGAAGCCGAATGTTAAAAACTTTTACAAATTATACAATACATTTTATTTTTTTAAAAAAAAAACTTATTATTTATTTCTAAAATAAATGAGGTATTGCAAAACGAAACAAAAAAATTATTCAGTTACAAAAAAAGCCTTCAACACGGATAAATTGTGGCAGAATAAAATTGTTTCAGTTTTTATTCTATGTAAACTAGCCCTTCTTTCTAAAAAGAGTCGACCAGCGGCACTAAACTGCAACACTACTAGTTGAAGCACTTAAAAACTTGACAGATGCATATAAATAGCAACGGCATTAGTTACTGTTGTTGAATGCATGGAAAAAGCAATAAAATTATGAATACCCAATAAAAACAAATGCATTCATTCTGTTCTCTGGTTCGAAGCTCTAAGAGCCACAGGCAAAAAAACGCCACTATTATTTCTAAATAAAATTGGTTATTAATTAATTAACATTTAAATTAACATCCAATAGTTCGAATTTCGAAACATATGTATTAATTTTTTTCTTAAATAATGTGTTTTACCCTACCAAAACAGTCGTTGGAACCTAAACTAGATTCGGCCAAAAAATTCTAAACCTATATTTTGAATATGTAAATTTTGAAACAGGAAAAAACCCGGTTTCATAGATTGATCGATTTTTAAAATTTTCAATGTAATTTCCACTAGAAACTACATAATAAGTAAAATAATATGTCGTCTAAAAAAAGGTTGTGTTGACCACACTTATAGCAAGAACATCTGTTCGAACAACAAAACAAAGAATAAATAAATTGAAATCACAAACAAACCGTCGCCAATTATGTTGAAGTTGAAGAAAATATGAGGATATAAGAAACTACGCATCACACTTAACCAAAATAGTTGCATTTTGTTTCAAATTGGTAAAAAAAAATTTCAGAAAAAAAAATTATTTTCTGTTGGCTTGCTGAAGGTTTCTGAGAAAACAAATTTATTTGCCGGCAAACAAAAATTTGTTGCAAATATTCGTTCAAGTGTGACCGCAGGGCAAATATGTTTTCCCTAATGTCCATCTGACACAGTTTGACACGTGTTTGATCAAACAAAAGGAGGCAAACAAATGCGCCTAGTGTGAACACAAAATCAACTCTGTATTGCTTTGACAATATTTTGGGCAAATAGGGGAAAACATGTTTTGGTCAAATATTTGACTAGTCTGACCGTACCTTCATACATCTTATGATGCAGTACGATTCCGAATTAGGTTAAAACCGCCGAGTCCGGTCTTGTTCTTTTTTTCGACTACCAAAGTGTTAGTTTTTTTTACTGAATGTAATCTACAAATCCAAAGAACTAATTAATTTAGTCTCATGTCTTGTTAAAAGAATCGTTTCTGAAATCGAGTACGGAATCAGTTGCCTCAAAAACTCTTAATTCCACACTCGATTGCTTTTTTAATATTTTAACTGTGTTCGTTCAATTGACTGCATCCGGCTCGCATCAAAGTAGCTCATTCTGTCACTCCAATATTCCAAGACCTTGCTAATGCTTTCGGACTGTAGCTCATGGATTGCTTTGATGATATTGGCCTTAAGTGCTTGAATCGCTTCTGGATTAAAATTAACTATGATTTTAAAATTTACTTGAATTTGGTCCACCTTCTATATAATTTGACACGAGAAAAAGTGTAACATGTTAAAGGAGACACGTTGGACCTTAAGTATCTGAAAAGCGAATTCAATTCTGGAAAAGTGTCGCTTATTGAACGTTAACTTACGAATAAAAAAAGGACTCGTTCTGCGCACTAGTACTTCGAATACAAGGAAGTCTACATTTTCCCAATAATTTTAAGGAGAAACTCTTAACATTTTGTGAATTCATTAGCACTTTCTAAACTATAACCATTTCTACAGCTTTGATACATGCCTGTAAACTTCTGGCCAACAGTTACCACTGCACAAGCTGGACAATAACAATACATAACTACTTTTATTAAAAATCAGTTCATTTCATTGACTCAGATTTTAAAATATCCACTATCATTTAGGAAAATGAACATAGGGTGAAAGTTTTTATTAGTCAGTTCACCTTAGTAAAATTTCTATACTATTTTATTTTAATTTTCATATTTTCTGGGATTTTGACAGATTTTCCAAGCTCTAGGGGGGGGGGGGGCAGCTGCCACCCCCCCTGCTCCTATCTGGCTACGCCCTTGGCTCCACCCCTTCTGGCACCTCCAATACAAAGTTACATATTTTTAGAGAATTAATATGTCTTTCATAACTTCCAAATGGACGACCGGAGGATATTTGAATTTGGTCAGTTTATTTATCTTGCAAAAGTAAACAAACCCTAAGAAAACCGAATCCTTTGCCACACCCATTTTGGTACCTACCATACAAACTAACCCCCATAGTTTAACAAACTTATTTTTTTTTTGTAAAAAGACTGAATTCAGTCGAGTTTTGCGTTAGATGGTCGCATATGAAAATTGGACTCAGGAATAAATATGGACCCCTTCTTTTAGAAAAATAATATTTCTTCCTAAACTTCCAAACGGACTCTTGCGGAGTAATGGAAATTGGTCGGTTAATTTATCTTGTGATAACTAACTATACACACCCCTTCTGGTACCTCCCATATAAATAACCGATATTGCCCCTTTTTCATGCATATCATTTTTGTATGTAAACTGAATTCAGACAAATTTTCCCAAGGTAAGCGTTTATTGAACGTTGATTTACGAAAAAACTGTAAAAAAAATTTCAGTCGGGCAACCCGACTTACATATACAGTAAAACATAAAATTTTCTATTATATTGATATTTCTAAATCTCGATTTCTAAAGTGGGCGGAGTGGTACATTTGTATGGGAAGTAGCAAAAGGGTTGTGGCTAGATTTCCAGTTTTTTTTTCTCCAAAACTGTATCCTGTTACAGTCGAGTACGTTTATAACGAACTTTCAGTTATAACGAACACTTTGTCTGGTCCCAACCAACGGATTTGCTTCATTTCTTCATATAAATCTTTACTGTTATAGCGAACACCGTTTATAGCGAACTTTACGTATAACGAACAGTATTTGTTGTCCTATTTTCCAGTTTTCATACATTTTTTGGCGGTTATAACGAACTCCCTACAATGTTTTTAATTATGTCAGCAACAGCAAAGTATTTTTTTTCAAACAAATACTGAAATGTTATTCTATTGTTTTTATTCCTGAAGATTGTTTAATTTATTTTAAAGTTGATTGATTTCATTTTTTTAATGTAATAAAATACTGTTAAAAAATATTACAAAATAATTTTGAGTATATTTGTTTATACCTCGGATATAATCCGAACTCCCTGGGAGTTCGCTATAACCGTACTCGACTGTATAACTTAACCAAATACAGAATTTGGGCACGATCGTGTCGAGGGTATTGATAATATCACTCCATCTACAAAGTGGGCGGAGTGGTACATTTGTATGGGAGGTCCCAGAAGGGGAGTGTCTAGACTTTCAGATTTTTTCTCAAAAACTTTATCCTGCTTGACGTTTACTAAATACAGAATTTGGCACGATCGCTTTATGTCTATTAATAATATTAACCGATTTCTAAAGTGGGTGCAGTAGTACATTTGTATGGGAGGTACCAGAAGGGGCGTGTCTAGACTTCCAGATTTTTTGTCAAAAACTTTATCCTTCTTGAGCTTTACACCAATACAGAATTTGGGCACGATCGCGTTATGTCTATTAATAATATTAATCGATTTCTAAAATGGGCGGTACCAGATGGGGCGTGACTAGATTTCCAGCTTTTTCTCTAAAACTGTATCCTGCTATAGCTTTACTAAATAAAGAATTTGGGTACTATAGCGTTGGAGGGCGTGGCTAGACTTCCAATTTTTTTTCCCAAAATATTATCCGGTTTCAGCTTTACTAAATACAGAATTTGGGTACGATCCCGTTGGGTGTATTGATATTTTTACTCGATCCCTAAAGTGGATGTATTTGCATGGGAGGTACCAGAAGGGGCGGGGCCATGTAGCCTATTTGCAATACCGTAAGTAGTTTTGGGGAAATATTAACTCGTGCAAAATTTCAAAACATTTGGTTGCGTCTTTCGAAAGTTATCTTGCGCACCAGCCGGACAGACAGACAGACGGACATGGCTCAAAGACTTAAAAAGTCATGAATCAAATTTGGGTCAAATACTTCTTCTTTCCCAAACCATTAAGCAATTAAAAACAGGTAAAAAATTTACTGAGTTATAAGCGCATAAGTGAGGAAAGATCCCAAAAACCGGTTTAGAACCGTAAGACAAGATTTTGAGGGTGTTAGGAAACTTTGTTGTACTGGGTCATGTTGCGATCAACCAGACTTACAACATGCACTAGATCACTCCCCAAGTTCCTTCAAATTTTTCCATTTTGTCACAGTGTGTAATTACTTGTTTTGAATTGAAACCATACAATCACAATATTTGCCGCATACTCCCCTTTACACCTACATCAATATTCGAATTAGGTGGACTACATTATTCAAAAACATTCACATTGAACCAACATCCAACACGATTCTCACAAAAAAAAAAAAAAATAACAAAATACCAAGTCACATTTATGTACGAGCAGACATGACAATCCAGCATATTTATGCATTCCATATAAAGACCGTTTCCCTTTTCGCCACAAACATAAATTATACAATATTGGAGTCTTATTAACATTTTTGGGAATGCAATCGTGGCACAAGTGGTCCCATCCATTAAATGCATTGGATGAAAATTCACAACAACTTAATCAAGCGGAGGTTATTGGCACGAGTTGCAATAAATTTTATTGGAGAAATTTATTTTTTTTTTCATATATTTTATACCACCGCAAATAATTAAATATACAATACACAGCATTAATTAGGGTTTAATTTCATTGGGGCAAATTGAATTAGTGGCTCAATTTTCAAACGCAGGCAGAAACTTAAACATAAGCATGAGCCCATTGTGGCGGAAAATACAATCGCATATTGCAACTCTTTCTTTCGGCCAGTTTGTAAATATCGAAATTGTTAACTTTTTCCATTGCTTTTCTCCGTTGACATATTGCACGGCAAACTATTTGTAGCTGCTGTGGCAGATATCGAAACAAATTCAACTCTTGAGCGTTTGCATCATAAAAAATCCACTGAATTCAGACAGCAGATACAAATCAGTTGTGAAAAGTAGCCAGCTGACGATTTAGGCTTATCAGATTATCATGATCATTAATATTTTAAGCCAATCTGATTTATGTAAATAATCTGGATGTTATAATCTGGTAAGTATCACATTACACACGATAGCGGAGATAATGTCCGTGTCGGCGTCCAACATGTATACCTACACATTTACTCTTTCATTGATACATGCGTATGTATGTCATTAATGAATACGATGATGACTTGTTTATGATATATTTATGATAATCACGTGTTGTAATTAAAAACTATGTAGGTGTTTAGGCATGAATTTCAAAATCAATAACTTATTGGATTTCCCATCCACGACAAAGGTTTGTCATTGTCTGTCTACACTGAATTTTTAGTGTTGGATAGGAAAAAAAAGCTCTGTTTGACAGTCATAGACAGTAATTTGTCTTGACATATGATTTTATGCCTAATTCAGATTTGCCGTGGAATTGTTCTATTTCGCGTTGAAATTTTAGAATAAATTTGGTTACATTTTATACTTTGGTGCTATAAAAACTATTTCCGAAATTACAAACGTGCATAGATTTCCAGTAGTGTAATTCATTATTTGTCATTCAAATCAATTTTATCGCTAAGACCTAGCGTTTTATTTTCCTTCTGTGTAAGAGAAATTTTGTCACCGCTTTAGTGGGTCATTAAAACTTTTAAATAAAAATCTTTCGCAGATTGTATTTTATTTCTTCATTATTCACTTAGAACAGGCCCAGACACAGACTTCACTGTGAAGCCACGGAAACTGCTTCCCTATTTGAAAAATACTGAGCACCTCAAAAAGCTTCAGAGCCGGTCAATATCAATATCAGCCAGATCACCTAGGTCTCTAAATAAATAAGAGCCTAGTTTGGACACGGCCTGTTCGTTAGGGCATAGCAATTGCACCTTCTGCAATATCCACTAGTTGTAACCTTCAGTCTTACTGTGTGCCTTCCAATCACACAAGTAATGAAAGGTCGCTTTAAATGTATAGAGACCACATTTCTCTGGATTTAATACAACCTACTACAGACAGACACTCACCTTCTGTTTGCTGCTCCATCACACAGTATAAGCTTGCAAGTGGCTAAAGGCATACCAAGGGATTCCAGTTCTGTTGGAATATGTAAGGTCGCCCGAGTCTTGGTAGTTCGTCTGTTCTGCAGTTCCCTCTTATAACCCTCCACAAAAGTTGGTCGACGAAATACTCAGTCATCTTCACGAAGTCAGAATCTAAGATTTGATGGCAGCTTAACTGTCGGCAAATATGTTAATCCTCACTGCGGCGAGATGTTATATATCACTTAATTTTGCCTCTTCTTTAACGGCGAAAATTTTAGGTTTTTATACACTTCAGTGATCAGGTAGTTTTCGATCTGTATTCAGCCCTAGGTCTTTAGAGAAGACCCCGAATTCTACTTGGTTGTTTTATTTTGAAGTATAAAAGTGGACATATAGCCTTGTATCAAGATATCTACATTTCCACGCAGTGTATAGCACTTCTTGTCGAACAGTGTTTTGAAGGGTAGTCAATCATGGTAATGTTAACACTGTGACCATAACCATTGTTCGACCATTGCGACAGCTCTTAATGCCATAGTTATGGCTGTCTGTATACTTATTATGTTCAGGGGTACCAAATACAAAATAACATTTAGTGCACCGAATGGGGTGTTGCGGAGGTGCTCTCCGATGCACAGACTAGCCATTCGTTGGTCCTTGTCTAGTTAACTCAGCGTCACCAAAAGCGGGACGGTCCGGCTTTTTCAGAATTTTTCCCGCTAACATTTTAGTCGCTATTAAAAAATCTAAATTAACAAAAAAAATTTCACTGGACTTATTTTAACCAATCGGAGGTATGGGCGATTTCACAATCATCACTTATATTGTTATTGCTCATGTAAGAAATTCTAGTAGATTCTAGGCAAAACTTCACTTAACTGTGATTTTTGTTTAACAAATTGTGTCTGGAAAGGACTCGTTTTTTCGTGATCTGACTTTGGTAAAACTTTTTAGAGACCTTCAAACCTATTGATCAGGCCTCTTGTGTTACGGAATTTAATATTTTTGAATGGAATTTTCGGACTATTGATTCCTTTCAATGCTAAAGCCATCTCGCTTATTAGATAATAATTCTTTTTTTTTAAACACTGAATTCTTCTCTTTTTCTGTAGCATAATATTACCCGCAGGGGGTCTCATCCAGAGGGCCTTCGGGGAATGGCGATTGACTGGTATAAGTAAAACTAGACAGAGAGTTCAAGAGAGAGCAATTTTTGAATGATGACGGCACAGCAAACACTCTGAGGTTGTAAGATGAATACTCTCAGCCTGGCGGGGAACTGCGGTTCCTGGCCAATGGTGGTATGTAATTATAAATAAGTAGCCAAGACATGGTATTGTTTGTGAACCGGGAAGTTTGAATTGAGCTTTGCAGTTGTTTCTACAGAGAAGATTTTATGACGGACATGGTATGGTAATAAAGATCAAAGAATGTTTGGAGGAGTTGAGTCAAAAGAAGTTTAAAAGTTGATATTACTGCAGATGATATTGGCGTTAGTAATGTTTGGAGTTGAGTCCAAAGACGTTGCTGAATGCTAATTGTTCGTATTATGTTGAAACACGGATCGGTGAAGTCAGTCGTATTTGTAACTTTGTTCCTAGCTGGAAGAAAACCATTGCTCAGACGGGATACAAATGCTGGATGCCGTTTGTATCTGCAGTCGAGGTAATAGTTCTGTTAATACATATGCACTAATAAACCTCTAATTATTCCAAAGCCAGGACAAGAATGCTGGCATTAGCAGCGGCACTATAGTATGTTCAAGTCGGGTAGAGCTCACCATATGGCCAAACAATTAAGAAGCATTTTTACAAAAATGCTAACTTGTATTTTTTGGTTTTCGATGACATTTTTCAGGATTTGCCCATAAGGGATTGTTTTATGTGTGCGTATTTAATATACAAATTAAAAAAAAAATATTTTTCCTTAGCATCTCATGAATGAGATATTGCATTCAATGAGTTACCATACTTAAGTTGGGGACTCGCAGTGCTGTGTGTATTTGGTATAATAGTCATGGTTTAATGCAAGGGTTTTTTTAAAACAAGCAAATTAAGGCGATATCTACTGATAGTAATAAAAAAATAATTAATTGCGAAATCAAATCTATATAAAGTACCATATATTAACTATCGATGTTGTGAACGGAAATGGCCATCATGTTGCCATTAAATATTTTCCATTAATGTGTTTACATTATTTATGATTATGTTTTATTTACATATACATTAGGGTGTGCCTTAATTTTACCCCCTTTTTACATTGTTTTGTTAGCACTAACGGCTGTTTAAATAAAATTTACTAATTTGGAGATAAAGTAAGATTTAGTTTAAGTATAAAATTGCTCTGAAATAGCCTTCATTATTAACTTGCAAATCATAAAGTTCTAAAGCAAAGTGTATAATAGATATAAATATGAATTTTAC
Source organism: Muscina levida (assembly GCA_964034835.1). Classification (NCBI taxonomy): domain Eukaryota; kingdom Metazoa; phylum Arthropoda; class Insecta; order Diptera; family Muscidae; genus Muscina; species Muscina levida. The sequence continues at coordinate 77,795,986 of OZ035881.1, forward strand.
ACAACATTAATGGTCGTTTTCTCAATGTATCGACAAACTTCCTGTTACTAAATCTCGACATTAATTTGTTAGAATGATAAACTGTCCGCTAACGATTTTGGTTTTCTCAATATACCGACAAAAAATTATTTTTCAGTTGGCAATACCACGAAAAATAGATGAGATAGTTGACAAATTCTTGATATAAATCTGTTATTTTCGAAACGTTAAAAAATAAGAAAACACATACCTTTAATAAAAACGAAATAAAACTTAAATAATGACAGATAAAAGCAATGTGGGAAACATTTTACCACTGAAGATGACCTGCTGCTTGGAAAACAAAAAAGCTATGAACAGCAGTCAGCTGATTGAATTTATCTGTACGGCAAATAAATAACCGGCAGATGAGGGCGGGTTAGCTTTAGCTTAGACATTGAGAAAACCTAATTTCTTTAATCTACAGTTTTTCGTTAAGAAAAAAGATAATCGCCTAATGAGAAAACGGCCCTTAGTATGAAAAATTGTTTTCGTATTTTGCTATTTTCCAAGATTTGTTGTGTATATTGCCTGGCACGGTATATAAATCCTATAAACAATGCCTTAGATTAAAATTTTTTTAAACACACCATTTAATTTATAAATTTTTAAGCAGCTCTAACATTATTCAGTATGTTTGTTTTCAAATCGTCCACTCAACATAACGTAAAAGAACTAAAAACAATCAAAACATATTAAACGGGTGAACGTAGTGATGAAAAGGAATAAGTGAACAAAAAGATCAAAAGGAACAGAAGGAACGACCTAGTTCCTTTGGTGAAGGGAACTAAAAAGAACGATTCACCAAAAGGAACTAGAAAGTTCAACACTACGATATATAAACATTAGTTTGGCACCATTTGTATGGAAGACAAAATCAGCATCAATGTTCCCGACTTAAATGACAGTTTGCTTCGTTTTATGAATATTCCCAGAAATTTTCGCTAATATCATTGGCCGTCCGGGAATTGGACAGTCCTAAAATAAACTCTAAAAATTTGGTTTTTGATCGATGAAATGGTTGGCGTAATTTTTGAAGGAAAAAAATACAATAACAATAAAATCTTATTAAATTCAGAACAAATTATATAAAAAATGTGATACAAAACCCCAATTAATGTAGTATTTCTAAGGATTTTAATACAATTATATATGCATTTTTTATAAAATATACTATTACTTTCACATTTGTCCAATTTTTTATATTAAAGCCTCTATAAAAAGGTATAAAAACCTAAAATAATGCTCAGATATGTACAAATTACAACGGTTGAAAGCTTTTTATACGATGTTTGTTTAATTTTTGAAATTTTTTTGAAATAAACAAAAATCTGAAAGGTGTTATCTTAAATTTATTGTTTGGGGTTCGCAGTAAAAATATAGAGGCGCTAATATTTGTTTAATGGATTGACCCATCTACGAATAGTTGCTTTATTAAGATAATTTGGGTAAATAGAAATGTGAGAACATATATGGGGAACATATATTTTCCATAAATGTTGGATTTTATCAGTTTTTACGGTATTTGAACTTTGCTTCATATCGCGCAACAAAATTTGAATAGTTCATGCGTCCCAATCTTATTTTGAAATCAGAGCGTTCTTACAGTGAATACTAAAAAAAAAGAGTCATGTAAAAGATAACAGATTTTATACCAATCTGCCAAAAATAACACAAATATCATAGATCAATTTTTTACAGCACTGTTTCTTAAACGTGGAATTTTCATATAATTACGCGATTTTAACCCAACCATCTTCTATGATAATTGCGACTTTTAATGGGTTAAAAGTTTCACAAATTGAAGTTAGTTAATCGACAGCTTTTCATAGAGACCTGGAAGTCACAAATTGGACACCAAATGTGGAAGTTATAGTAGATTTTATAAAAAATGCATCCAAAATTTGATTAAAACTTAAAAAGCACCTTTATTTTGGAATATGTTGCATTTTTTTTAAATAATTTGTTAAATGTTTTGTCAGTTTTTATTGTCATGTTGTTTTTTTCCTTAAAAACATTAACACTGATAACATTTTTTTTTATCAATAACTCAATTTTTAGGTTATTTTTTAACTGTTCAGCACACAAACAGCCAATGATATCAGCGTAATATTTTGAGAATTTTTATTAAACTAACCTAACTTTCATTTAAGTCGTGAACATCCGGACCTTCTTTTTGGGGACATCTTAATACACATACAATAAATTGTTTGTATCAGGCGTGATCATAAATATTTATCAAAGGTTTAGGATTAAAATATGTGTTTTTATAGTGCTATAGTTCGGTTAAAGATCTATACTATTGGTAATTGGTGATTATTACCAATAGGTTTTTGTTCAAGAGTTGTGAAATGTGTTATGAGACAGCGGGTAAGGCGTATAACGTTATTTCGGCATTCACCACAATGCCTCGTCAGCGCCCTTTGCTGCGACTTCTCCACTATCATCACAAACCTTAAGGGAAGGAAGTTACTCAATTTAAATAAGAAACTCTGCCCACCGGTGCGAAGATAGTATCCTCAAAGCACACAACAAGTCAACATATATAAATATTTGTTTTTGTAAACCTTTTTAATTAATTAATAAATTAATTCCTGAACATTTGCTTGCGATGAGGTTTCCCGATCAACATGTTTCGAATTTACAGGGTGATTTTCGTGAATGTCGTCCTACTTCCGTCGTTTTGTCGAAAACCATCGATGCTGTGCGTTAACTGATAAGGCAAGACCGACATACGGTGAGGTTGGGGCATCCATGGGCATGTTTATTTGGCCGTGAAAAAAAAAATTGTTCTCGTTGGATCTCACAAAATTTTACGAATGCTCAAAAAAAAGGCTCGTGTCGATTGGACCAAAGAAAAAGTACTACGAACAATGGATTCAAAAGTATATTAGAAAATTTTAATAAACGATAAGACGATTTTCAATTTCCTTTATCATTGAGAAACAAAATTTTTCCGCTTATTGAAGCTGTCCGCGAGAAGAACTTCTACAGCATTTTTATTGGGAATACTTACTTACTTACTTAGCTGGTACTTCTATGCAATCCCAGTGAATTATATACCGCACGTAGAAAAATATTATAAGCGCCTCGATCTTTTGCGCTTTTTCTCCAGTAAGTCACACCGAGTTCTGTAAGGTTATCAGTAACCTGGTCTTTCCAACGGAGTTTTGGTTGCCCTCTTCTGCGCCGTCCATCGAGTTCATTGTCGAAGACTTTTCGAGCTGGAGCATTTTCGTCCATGCGTACAACATGGCCTAGCCAACGCAACCGTTGCACCTTAATGCGTTTGACCACGTCAATGTCAGTGTACAGCTCGTACAGCTCATGATTCATTCGACGCCGATACTCTCCGTTAACGATGAGGGGCCCATATATTTTACGGAGTATTTTTCTCTCGAATACCGCCAGAATCGATTCATCCGCTTGTGTCGTAACCCAGGATTCTGAGCCATACATTAAGACAGGTAGAACCAGTATCTGGTATAGCTGGAGTTTTGTTCGTGGAGAGAGGGCTCTGTCATTGAATCGCTTGCTTAGTCCGAAGTAGCATTTATTTGCAAGCAGGATTCTTCTCCGGATTTCTAGGCTGACATTATTTGCTTTGTTGATGGCGGAGCCTAGGTAGACAAAATTATCTACCACCTCGACGTATCAGCTTCGCTGGAATACCAAACTCAGCCATGGCTTCAAGTAATTTCTGCCGTATCGGGCTGTCGAAGGCAGCTTTATAGTCGACAAAAAGATAGTACGTGTCGATCTGTTTCTCTTGGGTCTTTTCCAGGATTTGCCGAAGTGTGAAAATCTGGTCAGTTGTTGATTTTCCAGGTCTAAAGCCACACTGATAAGGCCCGATCAGGTTGGATAACACTGGCTTTAGTCTTTAACATAGCACACTCGACAGGACCTTATATGCGATGGGTAAAAGGCTGATCCCGCGGTAGTTGGAGCACACACTTGGATCACCTTTTTTCAGCACAGGACATAGTACGCTTACATTCCTATCGTCGGGAATTGTTTTCCCTAATATGTGTTAAACTCGTAATATTTAACTATTTAGAATTACATCTATTTATGAAGAAAATTTAACTGCATGACAAGAAGAAATAACACTTCCAAGTCACATAAATTTTATTAATAAATATCACGTCCTCGACTTGTGTTTCCAAGTAGGTAACTTTTATTAAACGATAATTGGTAGTTAAATATTTCGAGAGCTTACTAAAAGGGTCACGCTAAAGATTTAGTAGATATATGTGTTTTTTAGTGTGTACTACATATCTGGATGGCATTTGAACATTTTAATCATAATCATATGCACGATTGTTGCTTTATAGTGCTTTGCAGTTTGATGCAAAAACAAGAAATCCCATAAAAATTTAATAAAACTCATAATTAAAGATATTAAAACGTCCCACGGCTATGTCAATAATAATTAATGACATTTATTCGTTACGATATTTAATTAATTTGAATACCAATGGCATGGGAAGCAACGGCAGAAATATCCGCGACATAACAACAACGAATTGACCTCTGTATCTAGCAGACTGTAGAAACGATGATCAGCCAGCCGATCATCTATTCATTCAGACAAATGGAAACTCACACAAACCGTTGCCCGCCCTTACCTTTATACATAAGTATGTACCCATTGACCACGCTCTGAACAAGTATACGAGTATTTCGGCCAACAAACATTCAACATTGTCGAGGGGTCTACTTGGGGTACAACAGCCGGTGGAATCAAAGAAGACGCCAGAGAAATTTAGTGCTACGCATGCGGCATCAACCGCAGTAGATTCAGATACGAGGCTATAATAATCACCTATAAATTATAATTAATTAATAATGAATTAGTGAAAGACAACGAAAATGTTTATTTATTTATTTATATGCATTTTTAATAGCCCGACTTCGATTAGGATCGCACGCTAATCTCCGTCAACAGTTTTTCGTTATCTCAGTGGCATTTATGAACGACGCGAATTCGTGAATTAACGCTATGTCCGTTGTGTATGAACAACAATAACGTAAGCGAAAACATTTCAAATCAAGCTATTGTTTGAGTATAATTAATTGTGTCAAGAATGCCATAAAAACGGGTGCAAACTTATTAGCGGGATTCAGACTGCGATGCTCAGAAAATAAGTTAACGAATGAGAAGACAGTTGAAATAATACATATTCGGTCAAGGCGGATATGTTTGATAACATTTTTATATCGGTTGTGCTCCTAAAGAATAAGGAATCAATGAAAATGAAAAAGTGTCGACACAGCACATGAACTGATCTGAGCTGAGCTGAAAGAGCTGAGCATATAAAGAAGTTAAGCTATATACCAAAGTAACCGATTTGTTTATATGTGATGATTGTCAAAAAGCTTACGATGTAGTTGTAGACTTCTTAAGAAATAGCCAGAAGATTTAAATGTGATAATTAACCCCTTCCGTCGATTTGAGTTACATTACATATTTATCATTGCAATCCGACTTATTTTGAATGTTTCAATATTCATTATATGCTTCACTGATAAATTATAAAGACAAATAAATGATGTAAAACGTTTTGCGATGTTAGAAATGTTCAGTGGAGAACATTCTTTTTAATGGACAAAATAAGGTACCTGTCAGTAGCATGTAATTAGATTTATATCTGCTTGCATTTTAATTAACGGAAACTTTAACTTATCTTTTTATCCATCAATATTGAAAAGTGTAACTCTAAAAACAAACACTATAATTTTTTTCCTTTCTGCCCTGAAGCTAAAACAAATTTTGATGTTTATTATTTACCAAACATTTTTACCGGTGCACAGTGGGAAAAAAAGAGTTTTTTGGACATTTTAAATTTCATGCAGCAATTCTTGACAGATATTCAAAATTCTTTTTTTGTATTATTGGAAACAAAATTGTGCACAGAATGTACGTTTTTTTATCCTGAATTCCTTACCGTTGTTTTTTTTTTTAATTGTCAAAGTCGATGAAAAAATAACACTGTGCTACACACAAAATATACAGGGGTTCTCATGTAGCATTTCTGTTAGACTGGAGTCCATAGAGTAAAGTGATACTTTTAGTTTTTCTCGGTCACTTCGTTAAGTAATGTTTTTATAGCAAAGTAAGTGAAATGGCGATATTCCTTAAATTACAAGTTCCAAAATTCATAAATCTTCTCTTTGTAAACCGATCTTCAAAATCTTACATCTGTTTTAAAGCTATGACTTTCACCTTTTATTAAAAAAAAATAATTTTGAAAATCGGTTAAAAAATAGTGAAACGGCGGCTGTTTAAGCAAAACAACCTCGAAAAAAAATTGGGAATTCTCATTTTCTCAACGCTCTCAGTTGATCATGCAGCAGCGCAATGTATATTTTTTATTTTTGTATTATGCTATATTAAAGTAGCTTTCTAAAATGGGTAAGTTTATAAGAAACGGTTGAAAAATGACTGAGTTATGCTAAATTTTGTAATAACATGTTCGCGTTATTTTGTGGTTTTCCCATAGAGTGTGTGTGTCACTTTGTACAAATACATATGACGTATACGTATCACAACAAGTAATTCGTACTACATATTCCAAAGAATGTCGAAAAATATATTACAAAAATTAGCATAACTCATTCATTTTTCAACCGTTTCTTATAAACTTACCTATTTTAGAAAGCTATTTTAATATAGCATAATACAAAAATAAAAAATATACATTGCGCTGCTGCATGATTAACTGAGAGCGTTGAGAAAATGAGAATTCGCAATTTTTTTTCGAGGTTGTTTTGCTTAAACAGCCGACGTTTCACTATTTTTTAACCGATTTTCAAAATTCTTTTTTTTAATAAAAGGTGAAAGGCATAGCTTTACAACAGATGTAAGATTTTGAAGATCGGTTTACAAAGAGAAGACTTATGAATTTTGGAACTTGTAATTTAAGGAATATCGCCATTTCACTTACTTTGCTATAAAAACATTACTTAACGAAGTGACCGAGAAAAACTAAAAGTATCACTTTACTCTATGGACTCCAGTCTAACAGAAATGCTACATGAGAACCCCTGTATATTTTTTTTCTCCACATTTGTATCACTGTGTAATTTTTGACTTTAATGTCAAATATTTTTTGGAAAAAAAACTGACCTCAATTAATGTTAACATATGTTTCGAATTAATCTCAGCGAACAAATTAGACAAAAAATTTTTTTTGGCTCAACTGCAAGTACATATGTTGAGGCACAATTTTCACACATTAACTCGGTGCCCTGAGAACAAAACTTAATTTACAACCGGGAAACGTTTTAAGAAAGTCGTCTGTAAAAAATAAGCCAAATCGGTGAAGGTTGCTGTGCAATTTTTTCGCATATATAAGCATAAGGCGTCAAATACTTGATTATTTAACGATTCGTTAGCAATTTAGATTTCGGAAGATGTGGGTTGCTAACCCTCGTCTCCTAGATTGGTAATAGGGCTGCTATCTGCGCGTCCAATCCCACGATGCAACCATGCTTCAGCGGTTTAAGCCTACTTTCCTGAGACATCTCTTTGACCATTCAGGATACATGGTTGTAATGCTTTCTAACTCTAGCTAACTTCTAAGCGGTTGCTTTGAAGTCATTGCCCGGGAAATACTTGGTCTAAGACCGGAAGTAGTTAGCTGCTTGGACAGTGCCACAAAGGAATCGATTCTGGTCACTACCAAGTGAATAACAATCAGTAACTTTCCACCTCTGAACAAAGTCCCATTTGTATATGTACCAAAATAATGCAGTTTTAAACTTCTGATAAAATAAAATGTTGTGTTTACAAGTAGGCTAAGGGCCGTTTTCTCATTAGGCGATTATCTTTTTTCTTAACGAAAAACTGTAGATTAAAGAAATTAGGTTTTCTCAATGTCTCATTTGCTTTTGTTCAATCGCAAAGCTAACCCACCCTCATCTGCCGGTTATTTATTTGCCGTACAGATAAATTCAATCAGCTGACTGCTGTTTATATACCTTTTTTGTTGTCCAAGATATGTTCTTGCCCACATTGCTTTTATCTGCCATTATTTAAGCTTTATTTCGTTTTAATTAAATGTATGTGTTTTCTTATTTTTTAACACCACGAAAATAACTGATTTATATCAAGAAATTGTCAACTGTCTCTTCTATTTTTCGGGGTATTGCCAACTGAAAAATAATTTTTTGTCGGTATATTGAGAAAAGCAAAATCGTTAACGTCAAAATCGTCTTACAAATTTATGTCGAGATTTAATAACAGGAAGTGTGTCGATACATTGAGAAAACGGCCATAAGTGGTGTGCTTTTCATTTAAAAAGAACAATACCTTAATATGTTACATCATCTGTCAAAATAAAGAAAATCGATAATTTCCTGAAGAAATTGAAAAAATTTTAGTTACACTTTCTTATTTTTATTTATGTATCAAAATATTATACGGCATACATAATTAAGCCTATTAATACATATGAAATGTTTATATTGCGATTTTAGGTCCTATGTATTGTAAATATATTTGAATTTTGTATATGCGTTTAACAAATTTCCTAATTTTGACAGAAGATGTAATGTATAATGGTATTGGTTTTTTTTAAATGGAAAGTGCACAACTTAGCCTAGTTGTAAACACAAAATTGTATTTTTTTTTTTTTTGAATTTTAAACTGCATTATTTTGGTACATATGCAAAAAAATTGCATCGTGGACTCACCGATTTGGCTTATTTTTTACAGATGATTTTCTTAAAATGTTTCTCGGTTGTAAATTAGGTTTTATTCTAATCGGATAATAATTATGAGCACGACAACGAGTTAAAGTGTGAAAATAGTGCCTCCACATATATTTACTAGCAGTTGAGCCAACAAAAATTTGTTCCCTTATATTTTTACTGAATTTAATTCGTAACATATGTTCACATAAATTAAGATCAGTTCCAAATTTTTAGGACACGTAATCCAAAAAAAATATTTGACATTAAAATCAAAAATAATTTTTGTAATCGAATTTGAAAATCGGTCAAGAATTGCGGACTAAAATTTCAAATTTCCAAAAAGCCTTTTTTTCCCATTGTGCGGTGCCACAAATTACGGTTTTATCAAACAATAATTTCTAATTTATTTATATTACAAATTATGAAATTGATTACTCTAACATTTTAGTCCTTTAAATAAATGTATGTTTGTGCATTAAAGCTTCTTATCCATTAATTTTATCTTGGTGTAAAATTAATTTTCCTTCGTTCCTAAAATAATATTTTGAAATTTTGGTACAGATTTATAATAGACCATAGTTTCTATGGGGAATGGGGGATATTCTAATTTGTGAGAAGGCGCAATGATGAGCAACCTAAATGACATACTACCACTGATGCGTTTTAGGTAGTAGGAAATAGAAAGGCTCTTTTAGTGGGCCAATAAATTAGTACCGGCAGTCTAATAAGCCACTCTCCTTTAATAAAATCTATTAAGAAAACACAAAGAAATGAAAAAAAAGAATCCCTCCCATATGTTGACGCACACAGGGATGCACACGACGGAAGAACTGTGACATCTTTTACAGCTGCCATGCAGAAAGACACGAATTTGGATGTGGTTTCATAGTCGGCAAGAGACTTCGACACCTGGTCTCGCGGTTGAACCCTGTAAATGACCGTATAGCCACCATTCTCATCCGGGCGAAATATTTTAACATTACGCTGATTTGTGTACACGCCCCGACGGAAGACAAAGACGATGACATCAAAGATGCATTCTATGAGCGCCTGGAGGATATATATGACCGCTGCCCTGCACATGACATTAAAATTGTTCTGGGAGATTTTAATGCTAAAATAGGAAGGGAAGATGCTCTTGGTTCAGCAGTCGGAAAATTTAGTCTACACAACAACACCTCCGATAACGGATTCAGACTGGTAAGTTTCGCGTCGGCAAGAAACATGGTTGTGAGCGGAACCAGATTCCCGCATAAAGATATCCACAAGGCAACCTGAATATCTCCCGATCAAAATACAAGAAATCAGATTGATCACGTGGTAATTGATGGAAGGCATGTTTCAAGCGTTATGGACGGCGTGTGATGCGCGGTGCAAATATCGACTCGGATCACCACCTAGTTGCAGCCAAGGTACGCACACGATTAAGTAGAGCTAAAAACACTCTTAATCAAACGCAAAGGAAGCTAGACATCACAAAGCTGCAGACCACTGAGATAGCCAATGCCTACTCCAACCAACTCTCTCAATTACACCAAACAAATCCCCCTAGTTCTGATGTTCCCGACATGCAGTGGCAGCATATTGCGAATTCTATGACCACTGCCGCAACAACCGTACTGGGTTATGAAAAACCACGCTCAGACAAGCCCTGGTACGATGACGAATGTCGCGAAATGTCTGAGGAAATGGATGCTGCATACAAGGCAAAACTGCAGCCAGTGGCGACGCGTGCGGTGACGGAGCGTTATAAAGAGAAAAGGAGGGAGATGAAACGCCTGTTCAGACGGAAAAAGCGTCTGTGGAAGAAAAGAGAGAGCCAGGATATCGAAAACTACAGGGGTAGAGGTGAGGCCCGAAAGTTCTACCAAAAGGTAAAAAGTAAAGGTTTTGGAACAGGGATCCCCACCTGTAAGGACAGAGACGGAAATCTGGTCACGGACACTCAGAGTGTGCTGCAAATATGGAGGGAACACTTTCAATCTCTTCTCGTTCCCGAAGGCAGCATAAGTGACGGAATCGCACCAATCATCGACGATGGAGTAGATTGTCCACCACCGAGCCAAAACGAGATCAGCACGGCAATTGCCCGGCTTAAAAATAATAAAGCTGCGGGAGCCGATGGACTGCCGGCAGAGCTTTTTAAAGCCGGCGGCGATGACCTGGTAACATGCATGCACCAGCTCATAAACACGATTTGGCTCAGGGAATGCATGCCCGATGATTGGAATCTGAGTGTCCTATGTCCCGTGCTTAAGAAAGGCGACCCTAGTGTGTGTACCAACTATCGCGGGATTAGCCTTTTACCCATCGCATACAAGGTCCTGTCTAGTGTGTTATGTGAAAGACTAAAGCCCCTCCTGGCGAACATGATTGGACCTTATCAGTGTGGCTTTAGACCTCGTAAATCCACCACCGACCAGATATTCACGCTACGACAAATCCTGGAGAAGACCCAAGAAATGCAGATCGATACCTAACATCTGTTCATCGATTACAAAGCTGCATTTGACAGTCCGATACGACAGAAATTGTTGGATGCTATGGCTGAGTTTGGTATCCCCGCAAAACTAATTCGACTCTGCGGGATGACACTGACTGACACGAAGTCTTCAGTGAAAATTGGCAAAAATCTGTCAGAGCCATTTTCTACCAAGCGAGGCTTTAGACAAGGCGATAGTCTGTCCTGCGATCTCTTTAACATCGTAATGGAGATGATCATGCGGAAAGCAGCAGTAAACTGGAATGGCACCATATTTAACAAAAGCCACATGTTGCTCGCGTATGCTGATGATATCGATATTATTGGACGTGGATTGCGAGATGTTACTGCGGCTTTTTCGAGCATTGAAAAGCAGTCGGCTGAAGTGGGTCTGGTGATAAACGAGGACAAAACCAAGTTATTTGTTTCAACGAACAAAGAGTCCACTCGTCTGGGACGCTGCGTGAACGTTGACAACTATAATTTTGAAGTGGTAGATGATTTTGTCTACCTTGGCTCCGCCATAAACAAAAATAATAATGTCAGCCTCGAAATCAAAAGACGAGTATTGATCGCAAACCGCTGCTACTATGCGCTAAGCAAGCGATTTAACGACAAAGCGCTCTCTCGAAAAACAAAGATCCAGCTCTACCAGACTCTGATCCTACCTGTCTTGCTCTACAGCGCAGAATCGTGGGTAATGACACAAGCGGATCAATCTATTCTGGGAGTCTTCGAGAGAAAAATACTCCGCAAAATATTTGGACCCATCATCGTGAACGGCGAGTACCGTCGTCGAATGAATCATGAGCTGTATGAGCTGTACAACGACATCGACGTGGTCAAGCGCGTTCAAATAGACCGAATGCGCTGGCTTGGACACGTTGTACGAATGGACGATAACGCTCCGGCTCGAAAAGTCTTCGGCAATAAACTCGATGGGCGGCGCAGGAGGGGGCGACCAAAACTCCGATGGATAGACCAGGTGACGGAAATGTTAAGTAAGCTTGGTATGACGAACTATCTACGGAGCGCAAAAGACCGAAGCGCTTGGAATGGTTTTCTACGTGCGGCTACTGATAGATGAATTTCTGTTGTTACTGCCAGTAAAGAAGAAGAAGAAGACGTTAAACTAGCTGACCCGGCAAACGTTGTTCTGCCATACATCTTCGGACCCGGCGAACTTTGTCTCGATCCTAAGTTAACGCCTTCATATAAGCTCCAGGGTAATATTAAAATACAGATAGTTCAACTTTTAATTTAATTATTTGAATTTAATCGAAATCAGTGAAAACAAACAATGAAGACGGTTTGCCGACACGCGAACGGGCAACGTACATCTGATTGGCTTTACGATTTATTGATTGTCATCACAAAAGCCAATCGAAAGGAGTATTAAATTCGCTTGAATTAGAAGGGACGATCGGTTGGAAAAATAGGAATACGTGGGATAAGGACTTCCTCTCCTCAAAATTTGCCCTTGATGATCCTCGTTTTAATCACATTGTTCATCAGTTTCCTGGCGAACAACCGCGTACCGTTGCACAATGTCGGATGATTCAGATTCCGCAACATGAGTGTGATCGATGCCAACTTCAGCTGCAAATTATGCGACGGAGTTCCTGACACATCTAGGGAGTTCAAAAATTCTGTCGGATAGTTGGTCGCCTCATTCTCGTCGGTCACGCTGTCAAGGAATTTGTACGAATGCAGACTCCATCCAAATAATAATAATTAAAGCTATTTACGTCCAGCTTCCAGTTCACTAATCCAATCTATATTTTTATAATTTAGGCAAAGGCGTGAAAAACTTTGGTGAAGAGTTCCTCCTTCGATAATATAAACTCGCAAAAATTTGCCGGGAACGTCATCAATCCAGTTGAAACATCAACACGAATTTGGCCATTACTAAGCGCCTGTAGCTGTCTTGAAAATTCAGTAGCCGATGGGTCGTTATGCAACGTGACTCTCATGTTCGTAGTCAATTTCATACATTAATTTCATCAGCAGCAGAAGATTTTGGGATGACGGGAAGCGTTTGTCAAAAATCTCCGAACAGCAATATTATAGACCCACCAAATCGCTTCGAATCACCTCGTATATCCTTTATCGTTCGGTCAACTGCCTCCAAAGGTCGTTTATGCGCCATCGTGCATTCATCCCAAATGATGATTTTGCATTCTCGAAACAATTTCGTTATCACCTCACTCTCGTTGCAATTCGCGATTGAATGCATTGTGCATTGAACGATTTAGTGCTGGTATTCCCAAATTCGTTAATTTCAAGATCGAAATTCGATGTTGACCTGGGAATTCTGTGCAAAATGTCGTCCCACAATGCGCTCGGGTTCGACGGATGACACGTAGCGAAATACGAATTCGAACTTAAATGGAGAATGAAAGAGTCTATCTTTATATTGAAAGCCAGGATAGCCATCATCTCCACGATAGAACATCAACGGGTATTGAATGCAGTTGTCCACCATCCCGACGCTTGAGAACAATATTCCACTTTCTCCCCAACAATCACCACTGCGACTTCATTGATAGTGGGAGCATTGAATTGTCTTGCATGGCCTCCAGAGGGTCTTTTGTCTGCTCCGATAATCTGACCATGCATTATGCTCGTGCAGCAGATTTTGCAATTGTAAGATCATTTCGAGTTTAATCGCAGTAAAAATTGTTCAACGTTGATATAGTTCAATTGCCAAATCCCCAACGAAATAGATCTGAAGGAACTTATGATCTTCGTTTGGTGGTGGTAACAAAGCGCCCGATCAATGGTGTATGTTTGAAAATATGAAACATGAATGTTTGAAAGCAAATTTAAAAAAAATTGGAAGAATTGTTGATTTTAATAACAAAACTATGACATTAAATCTGACTTTTTCGAAAACACCCAATATTGAGTAAACCCTAGCTTAATTAACATTTTGCTAAAAATATTCCTAGAATAGTTAATTTCAAAAAATATTGTGCCTTCGTTATTTTTTAAAGAAGCAACGAAAAGAAAAGAAAGTTTTGGCGACGTATTTTAGAAAAAAATTTAATTTTGTTACTTTTTGAAAAAAGCGACGATGACATAATATTATTTGAAATGTACTATTCTTTCCGAACTGAGCTAGGGTATTACTCAGCTTCAGTAATACTATCAGACATGCATAACTACGTTTGTGTGTTTTTTCACTGTTCCACTGTGTAATGAGACGACATTACCTTATAACTCGGATTGCAGCCGAGTCGGCTTCAAATGACGTCGTTTAAAAGCATCCGTTATATTTTTGTGTGATGCAAAACGTTAAAACATTATTTTTCAATCATCTTAACGAATTTTCCATTTTTACGTCGACTGTAATCATTAAATTAAGCAACAAAATTTCGTCGAATAATCCAAACTTTTCAAGTTTTTTCGGAATTTTCCGAGTTTTCCACCAAGATTTTTCTACTTTTCCATTCGAAAAGTCATTTGGGAATAATTATCCGAAATTTTTCATATTAACATCGTTCAAAATTATCAAATCATACGGCAAAATGTAAAATTTCGTCGAAAAAGAAAATTAATTTTTTTGCATTTTTCCGTAATTTTCCAACAAAAATTTTTCCATTCGAAAAGCCACTACGGAACAATTGCATTTAAAATTTTATACCACAATTCAAATTGCAATTTTCATCAAATCAAGTAATACAATGCAAAATTTCTGTGAAAAATCCAAATTTTTCCAGAATTTTCCGAATTTTTAACCAAGAATTTTTCTATTTTTCCATTCGGAAAGTCATTTCGGAAAAATTATCCGAAATTTTTCGCAAGTTACATCGTCAAAACTACCAAATCGTACGACAAAAAGCTTAATTTCGTCCAAAAATTGTATTAACATTTTTCGAATTTTTCCGGAATTTTCCAAATTTTTTTTATTTTTCCATTCGAAAAATCATTCGTAACAATTGCACACAAAATTCCACACAAAAAAAGCAATTTTCGGTTTTTCCAATTTTCCGGCTTTTCCGGAGAATTTTTCCAAAATTTTCTTTTACATAAACCTTCTCCTGGCAATTACGATCAAATGAAATAAAAATTCAGCGAAATCGGTCCAGCCGTTCTCAATTGATGAATTACTATACATTTTTGCCACCATTTTTATATATATAGATGTGTGTATAAGAGATTCATAAACCATAATTTTGATTTCCCTGCTTAGCTTATTTTTGAATTTATATAATATCCCAGTGGCCGACGAAATTTTAGCCTTTACCTCGTTAATATGAGCATCCCATGAAAGGTTATGACTAAGAGTCTTTCCCAAATATTTTACATTTTGAGATTCAGATATAAGCGAGCCGTCTACATGTATTGACATATTTCCATCACTCGCGCACACTTTAGGTTTAAATCTTATAAATTTTGTCTTGCTGGTGTTTAAGACTAGTTTTTTTAAGCGTGCAAATTCAGCGAATATCGTTGCATCATATTTGATTTGAGTTCGGAGAACCACCTCATGTTTGTAATCATAAAGAAGGCAAACGTCATCGGCAAACAAGAACAATTTCCCAAAGAATTTTATATTTTTTAAATCGTTTATATATATTTTAAATAAAAGTGGACCCAAAACACTTCCCTAAGGAACCCCATATTTAACTGGCAACAAATTGCCTTTTGATTCTCCAGTTTGAACATATTGGAATCTATTTTTTAAATAATCTTCAAAAAGTTCTAAAGTAGCATCACATAGACCAATATTTTTTAATTTTTTTAACAGGATGTCATGTTGAACCAGATCAAAAGCCTTAGAAAAATCGTAGAAGACACCGGCTACCCCTTTATTTCCAGCATCAATTCCTGCACATATACACTCTATCACATTGACCAAAGTCTCTTCTGTACCAGATCCTTTCTTAAACCCATATTGACGTTTATATAATATGTTGTGTTCATGGATACATATATTTAGAAAGTTGTTTGAATATTAATTTTTCAAATATTTTATCAATTATGGATAACAACAACTGATATCGGTCTAAAATCAGTTAACATTCTAGAAGATGATGGGAATTACCTTGTGAACTTTCAAAACATTGGGATATTTTTTTTCTAGAATCATCTTAGTAAATATGGTTGCAAGAATTTGTACTATAATGGGTTTATTTATCAGTAACATTCTAGATGTAATATTGTCATGACCAGAACTTTTCGTACCATCAAGTCCAATTATAAAGTTTTCAACTTGCACATTGAGAACCTCTTGCAAGGTAAAACAGCTGTGATCAGGAACTAGTGTACCAAACAAATGAATGTCATCATCAACATTTTGTGGTATACTATTTTTTTTAAAGATTTTACTGACTCAACAAAGTTCAGTCCTTATTATATTCCCATCTTCTAAAATAATTTCATTAAAAGGTTTTTTATTGCGACCAAATTGTTTGTTTAAGAAATCCCACGTTTTTCTCTTATCGCCCTTGTACGAATTTAAGTTTTTCTTATGGAAGTCTTCCATTAAAACTGTGTTGCTATTTTTAATAATTTTACTTATTCGTTTTAAGCTTTCAGAATTCATCATATTTTCCCTATTCTTCCGTCTGGCCTTTAAAAGCCTCTTTTTATATTGAACAAGCAAAATCAAATTGTCTGTCATCCATGGAGTCAATTCCGAACGTATATCAATGAATGTAGTACTAGGCAGATTATTATTTTTTTGCTTCGCCGTAAAAGAAATTATAATGTCAGTCTGGAAATCAGTCGCAAATTGCTGCTACTATGCGCTAAGTAAACGATTTAATGCCAAAGCCATCTCACGACGAACAATAATCCAACTCTACCAGACACTGACCCAACCTGTCTTTTCTACAGCACAGAATCCTGGGTAATGACACAAGCGGATCAATCTATTTTGCGAGTCTTCGAGAGAAAAATACTTCGCAAAATATTGGCTCCCATCATCGTCAACGGCGAGTACCGTCGTTGAATGAACCATGAGACGTATGAACTGTATAACGAAATAGCCGTAGTCAAGCGCGTTCAAATAGACCGAATGCGCTGGCTCGGACACGTTGTACGAATGGATGAAAATGTTCCAGCTCCAAAACTTCGTTGAATAGACCCGGCGAAAGAGATGTTATCTGAACTTGGTGTGTCGAACTCTCTATAGAGCGCAAACGACCGAAGAGCTTGGAATTCGTTTGCCCGTGGGCCTTCCGATGGATAAATTTCTGATGCTGCCAAATATGAAGAATGTAATCACATTATTTATTCTTTTTTTGCAGAAGTCTCCGGACTATTCTCCTAGAAAATTCTCCTATCAGACAATGTCCTATGAGATCCGACTCTAACGTGGACAGTTTTTTTGTTGCTTTCTTGTCGAGAGAAGATATTTTCATCATCCTGGTTACCCACACCTCTTATTGGACTGCCTTAGCCAAATCCTTCATGAGTAATGTGTCGCACCAATGCTAACAAATTATTGGCGAATGAGTAAAAAAGAGTTAAAGTTTAGCAATATCTATAAACACAAACCAGATAACACCAGTCATGTTTTCTTTTCGAACAAAAAATGTTTGGTTCCTCTATAAGAATGAAAAACACACTTTTAAACTTACTGAAACAAATGTATATAAAAAATTTAGATCTTTCAAAAAGAGAAAACATTTAAAAAATGTGCCCTGTTGAAGGTGTCAATAATATTTAATATGAATATAATCACAGCATCACCATTACTAAATCACGACTATTTCATCTCCTCTTCGTCGTTGCAATACGTCTCAGGTAACGTACAACTTGTATGCCCAAAGTTTTTCCAAATGATGATTTTATGTTATTATTGAATAATAATTGCAATTAAAAGTCACTCTGTTTTGGATGTCGCTTTGCAAAGTAACCTCGAATCGTATCTTAATTCAATTTTACCATAATCATGCTTGTTCTGGCGTCGTCACATGCTCTCGACATGCCAACCTAATGGATTTGTTTTATATTATACGATATGTATGCATCGTCGCTGTATGCACAGATACCTACATTCTATATACCTACACTGTATTCATATTCATTTCGTTTTTTTTTCTGTACACTCTTCGTAATCAGTAGCAGACGCGACACTAAAAGAAGTAAACAGCCAACGTTCAATATCCGCTGGACAGGCTGCTGCAGTCCAGCAGTCGAATGTCGCGCTCTCCTCTTCTACTGCACGTTTGTTTCCTAAGTCTTTTGTTTGGCTGTGGTCCTTTTCTGTGGCCGTCTTCTGAAGGTGATGGACAGAAACCAAAAATGTTTGTACAAACAAATTTCTCATAAATGTTTATGTTAACACAAAAGTGTGGGCATTATAACAGCGACACTCTCCCGCTCTGGCAGGGCAAAAGGACTCGGAATGTGTTCCCACTGCCAATGGCTCGGAATATGATGAGAAATTATATGTTGCCCCTTGCCATCATGTTGTTAATTTTTAAATTTTATACCTTTCGCCTTTCTGCCAGTTCGACCGTAAGCCCCTCTGTCTGTTCGTCTGTCTGAGTTTGATAACGTAAGACACTAGTGGATGCGGCGGAGAAACGCATTGTGCTTCGTTGGGATATGCTCTGTGCTAAATTAATGAAGTCTTATTTTATTCATTGTGCCCCACACTCGTTCTCCGTCGTATTGTGATATGGAAATGTTTGCTGTTTTGTGTTGGCCATTTAGTTTTTCTTGTTAAGATAATGCCAAGTTGACATATTGGCGCCAGCTTCGTAATTTTTCGCCATGAGGTGAAAAATTGTCCAAGTTCAGATACAATTTTCTATAACTGTTATGTAGCCATAACATACACATAGATCTATGCATGCATCGGTGATCTTCATCACATGATCATTAATGAAACTTATAAATTGATTTGCTTTAGTTATTTTATTTCTTTGCTGTAAATTGATTGGTCTTAATCATAATAATATGATCCTAATACAAGTTTTTAATAGTAATTTAAAATAATATAATTTTCATTCATTCAACCAAGTAATATATGTAAAATGTTTAGTCATTACAGCCGACACTTTTCATTCACGGCACTTGCTGAGTGTCTGACGGACTGAGTACATCACATGTTCAACTCCCATATGTCGCTGTATGATATGGTAAACGTGAATGAATTCGCTGTAGTCGTCGGCCACGGTGATGTGGCCTCGTGCAGCCACAGCGTTGCAGGGAAGGCTGCAAGCTTCGTTACTGTGGCATTTAATGAAACTAAATTCAATTACGGACAACACGAAATTCCATTAATGAAATTATAGTCATTATATGCTGAGTAAATTTGAATCAAATTAACACAGGTTGCCATCGATTCAAGAACATTCTATCCAACACAGTGGGGCGTTATTTATTGAAATGATTAATAAATGCAGTTTACCGTCAGTTTTGCTACAGCAGAAAAACAAAATGATTTCACCACTCTTATGCAACAGAATGCATTCGTTGCGGCAGAGGGTGACCTTTGATGATTTGGGAAAATGTAATACAGTTGGCAACAACATATTCATCTCCCGACTAGAGATGGGCATGTGAGGGCATTCACCAATTGGTGCAGATACTCACCCCCACTTATGCAGGAAGATATTTTTTGCTACTCATCAAATCATTGTTTCCACAAATTATTTTTTTGACATACCCCATCTAGTACATCCCATTCTTCTGCCCATAATATTATTATTATGAAATACTTACACAACTCATTTGAAAATCTATGTTTTTCTAAAACTACTAAATGGATAGCTTTCAGTCATGAAAATAAGTCGGTCCCATTAAATTGCAATTGTGATCATATATTGAAAGACAAAATGGATGATTAAATCAACAGCTTCCAGTATCTGGCACACAAACGGTCAAGGTATCCAAATAATCGCTTTTTTTTTTATTTAAGTGCAATAAATCAATAGTTGAACACTGCGATCTATATTTTGTATTTTAGCTTGGATCATGAGTTTCATCTTCATTGTATTGTAGCGATAATAATTTAAACAATTCATGCCACCTTTTCTGGTCGATAAAGTAAATGATATCAAATTAGGAAAACTTTCATATATTTTTTTTCTCCATATAGATCGACCCGGTTAAATGCACATTAAATAAAATAATATCATTCAAATGTTGGCCGCCACTAAACCTTAGGTGGTCTATTAATCAATCTTCTCAGCTTTAGCCGGCTTTTTTGACGAATCTGTTTGATTTTAGTCCAAGGGAAAAAGATTCAGATATGTAATTTCACACGATCTATCGAGGTGCAAAACTCGAATCAGTATCTTGCCGAACGTAACGCCGATTGCTTCTCAATATGATTGCTTCTCAATATGCGCAGTACCATTGTGCGGTATTCGATTGATATCTATATCATCAGTGTGCGGAAGTAGCATGTGGCTTTTGGTAAATATTGTCCAACTCGTGTTTAGAGCAGCTTTCTGCGTGATTAATAATTTTACAGAGATCGCAAGGCAGACTATCGCATTGTCTGAAGCCTGGTTTGGTTGAAAATGGCTTTGCCAGAATTGTGCCAATCTTCACTCAAGACATCGTGTCGGTCACAGTTATTGGCAGCTTCGCAGGGATACCAAACTCAGCCTTTGCATCCAATGTTTTCTGTCGTATTGAGATGTCGAATGCAGCTTTGTTGTCGATAAAAAGATGTAAAGTGTCGATCTGCATTTCTTGGATTTGTGGTAGTATTGGTTGTCCATTTATCAGTCTTTCACATAACCAGGGCAAACAAAAGTATGCAATGCATACTTGCATATTGCAGTCTCACGGGCATGTTTTGGAGGTTTATGCATATAAAAGTATATTTTGGAGTTTTTTCAAGTGTTCTTAATTTTTTACTTTTTACATATAATTTTCGCATTATAGACAACACCTGTTTATTTCTTTAAGATGGGAGGACAATCTCTATAACTTTATATATAACATTAACGAATAAATTTATTCTACTTAAGCCGTATTTTTTTAAATATGTGTATAATCAAAATATTATTTGTGTTTACACTATGGATCCATTCCGTCGTCAAGAATTTCAATGAACTGTACCAAGCGTTGCATTGTCACCAGTTCCATCCAATTCTTGTTGGAATAGTTGACAGAAACCATCCCAGGACTATTTGAAGGACACTAGGAAAGTTGTGGAATAATGTAACAGTAAGGATTCTAATACAATGCGTACTTTCAAAGAGTAATAGTCAATTAGCGTATAACTTTTCAAATATGACAAAACGGATAGCCATGCAATAAAAATACTTTTTACATTGAAATAATGGGCGGTAGGACTTTTAAGGTCTCAGAATATCGATCGCGGAAATCATGAATATGTAAGAAAAATAAAGGTGAAATATTAAGTACACCATTGAATTCAGAACGACCGAAATATACAGAACTGTAAGTCAAAAAACCTTATGTATATTTTTTACAGTAGAGTGATTAATCAATAGTCTAAATCTTATAAAAGTAGTTTAAAAAATTACTTCATTTAATTTTAAACTTTTTTTTGATGAATTAATATTAAAAATTAAATGTATTCAGTGATTAA
The DNA here is from genome assembly GCA_964034835.1 of Muscina levida. Taxonomy (NCBI): domain Eukaryota; kingdom Metazoa; phylum Arthropoda; class Insecta; order Diptera; family Muscidae; genus Muscina; species Muscina levida. The sequence goes on from OZ035881.1 coordinate 77,817,717, forward strand.
AATTATCTACGAATCAAAATAAATTGTGCATTTTTTATCCGTTTTAAAGGATTTTTTTAATGTTGGATCGCCTTTTTTGAGCACAGGACATAGAACACTCAGATTCCAATCATTGGGCGTTTCGTCTCTCTCCTTCTTCTTTCCCTTTACAGCTCACGTTATCATTGGTTGCAGTGTTGCCTTGTATGAAGCGTTCTTTTCCAAAGATAATAGGGCTTGTCTGAGCATGGTTTTCCATATCTCAGTATGGTTGTTGTGCCAGTGGTCATAGAATGCGCAATATGCTGCCATTATCTGTTGGGAGGATTGTTGGAGTGGGCATTGGTTATGATGGTGGCATGCAGCTTTGCGATGTCTAGCTTACTTTCATCGATTACCACGTTACTAATCTGGTTTGTCTTTTGATTCGGCGATATCCAAGTTTCCTTGTGGATATCTTTATGCAGAAGTCTGGTTACACTCACTACCATGTTTCTTGCCGATGTGAAGCTATCTTAAAGGAATATTGGAACAAAATGTAAATATAATTGTAAATAGTTGATACGAAATACGAGTATTAAATAACTAGCAATTATTACACCTTTGATGTCACATATACATCACAGAGGTAAGTAGCGCCTCAGTAAAAAAATGATAACCTGTTAAAAGTGTGCGCCAATTTATTTTATTATATAATTTTGTTAGAATTATGGTTCATATTCATATTCAACTTTTCATGTACCTACCATCCAAGTGAACCTACTATAATTCACAATTTTTATTAGAATTCGATTATTATAAGCTATAAACCTTTCTAGTCATTACTCAATACATGTAATATGTGGAATCAAATATACAATTTCAATAATTATGTTTATGGAAACAATTCCCTTGAGAATATAAATAAAAATATATCAGCTATTAAGTATGTTAGAATTCTGTATTACCTCATACATATAACAAATGAAATTTTTGGAACGAAACTGCCAGACGTTCAACTTTTAGCTTATACACTTGTGTTTATATTGTGGTTTCAGTAAATCTGCATTGTTCGCTCAACTTGTCATCGTGTTTGCCACAATACACGTTAAGTTATATAAACAAATTTAATTTCATAATTATAACTTGTTAATCCGATCAATTATAAGACGATTACCAACATATTAAATTATTATTAATCAATAATAATTAAGCTATTATTACATGCATCTGTTTGTGTTGTTGTCGTCTGAGGATTGTAGTTTGTTTCTGTCAATTAATACACGTTTATGAAAATTACACTTGATTTTAATTTCGTTCTAATCGCTCACTAACAGATTTACGATCAATACGTTTTTATAGCAGTAACCGATTTATAGGAACAGTCAGGTGCTAATTGCAATTAATTTACTTGATTTCCTTCATTCCAATGAATTCGAACTAGTTGTTCGTAATCGGTTAGATGACATACAAAACGTGTCGACTTAGGTTAAATTTAAGATCAGAGATCAAAAGATGTCTTTAAATGCCCCAAGTATGGACAGGGTGTTGAAAAAAGATATAAGGAATGTTTGTAGGAAGTTAAAATAAATAAATTCTCACATTCTGAGCTGTAATTTTCCTACAGAAATTATGTAATGGGCACCCTACAAAATTGGAGCATGGGGCAAAAAAAACATCAACAAAGATCACACGTCACTTGATTTGCACAAGCTCTTAAGATTTTCATTCTTAATTGGAGAATTAGTACGCTTAAATTCAAGTACCATTTTTGCAAAAAATAAGAATTTTAAACTTAAATTTAGAATGCGAATTAATTGTGGACAGAAACCATTAAGCTAAAAGAGTAAATGTTATTTCTCTCCCAAACACTTTTTTCTCAGAGATTAATGTACGATTTTTTATTCTTACTTGAAGTCAGAAAAAACTTGATATTAATTCTAAGAATTTTATACTTAAAAGTTGAGAAGTTTGTACTTAAAACTATTCATCAAACTTACGTCTAATTTCAGTCGAGAGAGAATTGATTTTATTTTTTTTACGGCCAGCTACATACATTAGTGAAAATAACCTAATAATAACTTTCAAAGCTCTCACTTTCATAATACTCCATTAGTCACTCTAATAGTAATCCACATTAGTGGATGATGTTAGGAAGATCGAGAGGAACCCCCTTTTAGATACAATCTCAAACGGGCGATTGCAACGCCACCTACTTTGTGGCGGAGTCTGAAAAAAACTGAGAACACTTTACGTAGAACATTTTTGTGTTGAAAATAATTCATCCTAGAATCAACCTGTTGTAAAAGCGATGTATTACCTTTTCGATTCCCATTGATTAGCTTGACGTGGGGCCAATGGCATGATGTCAAAATCATTTACACTTGTCATGAAATCCATGTTGGATTACTTTCAGAATACGTCGGGTTTTCATTGTGTGTGAGGTTAATAGTTGATATTGATATATTGCTAATAAATGAAAATAGCCTGCGTTACACATACAATTCAAATAATTATTTTCTGATACCTTCCATATAACTGACCTAATTCTTGCTGCTTATACTGTTTTAAAGTCTTCTGAGATCAGACATATTTTGTACAGACTAAAATCTTATCTAAATCTTACTCAGGGACAAGGGCGTAGCCAGGATCTAACGTAGGGGGGGGGGGGGCAGTCGGTTTTACATATAATGTTAATAGTTTGTTTACAAAAAAACAATTAAAACTAAGTACCTAATTGTTTTGACAATATTTTATTAAACAAAGGTAGACCAGACTAAATTTGTTTCAAAAGATTTTAGGTCGACGAATTTAAAAAAAAAATATTTTTATTTATATGTTGTTTTTGTTTTTTTTTGACATATAAAATTTAAGCCGAAATTCTTGAGCAATTTTAAAATTTTTTTCTTGTGTTATTTGAAACAAACTGTGCACAGAATAACCGTTTTTTTATTCTGAATTCCTCATGGTTATTTTTTTTTTAAATGTGTCAAAGTCGATTGAAAAAAAAATAATTTTTGACTTTAATTTCAAATATTTTTTGGGGTTTATGCTCTCAAATCGATTTTCGCAAACCATAGTTGGATTTTCGGATATGCCTTCTTCGACAAAGTTGTTTTAAATCAGTCTTGCTTATCAGAAATCCCAACTATAGCTTGGCGAAAATCTATTCAACCCCTTAAACACTATTCAAAGTAAAAAAAACTTTAAATAAAATTTGGTACGAAACCGTCATTGTAACTCGAAAATCTAATGATGCAGTACAATTCCGAATAAGGTTAAACCGTCGAGTCCGGTCTTGTCTATTTTTTTCGACTACCATAGTGTTCTTATGCACAGAATGTAATCTACAAATCCAAAGAACTAATTAATTTAGTATCATGTCTTGTTAAAAGAATCGATTCGAAAATCGAGTACGGAATCAGTTGCCTCAAAAATGATTAGTTTCACACTCGATTGCTTTTTTTTAAATATTTATACTGTGTTCGTTCAATTGGCTGCATGCGGATCGCATCGAAGTACCTCATTCTGTCACTCCAATTTCCCAAGACCTTGTTAATGCCTTCGGGCTGTAGCTCACGGATTGCTTTGATTATATTGGCCTTAAGTGTGTGAATCGCTTCTGGATTAAAATAAACTACGATTTTAAAATTAACTTGTATTTGGTCCACCTTATAAATCATTTGACACGAGAAAAAGTGTACAGTTAAAGGAAAGACTTTGGGTCTTAAGCACCTGAAAAGCGAATTCAATTCTAGAAAAGTGTCAGTCTGTCTGGGCGGCTGGCTGGTGTAAAGGAGAATTCGAGTAAACTTTACTGACCCTTATAAAGATTTAACAGTTTTATGAATTTTCAAAATTTGGTTTTAACTTCCTAAATAAAAACAAAACTTCCTAATGAAAAACTGGAAGATATTTGAATTTGGTACATTTATATACATACTAAGTATCTTTCTTACAATTGCACTAAATACAGTTAAAATTTTGCACAATCTAATCAGTTATTGAACGTTAACTTACGAATAAAAAAGAGCCTCGCTCTGCGTACTAGTACTTCCAATACAATGTAGTCTAAATTTTCCCAATAAGTTCAAGGAGGAACAGCGGAGTAGGTGGTGTATTTTTTGACTTAAGCAAAGCTTTCGACCTCGTTGATCACAAAATTTTATTAAAACCAGTACAGAAATTTCAGTCAGTTAAACTGACTGATAAATACCATCACCCAATATAATATATTGTTTAAGTCTTGAGTTATTGAAAATAATCGATTTGTAATTAAAACCAGTTAGAAAGTTTCAGCCGGGCAACCCGACTTACATTTACCCTTACCCTCAGTAAAACAAATAATTTTCTATTATATTGATATTATTATTCGATTTCTAAAGTGGGCGGAGTGGTACATTTGTATGGGAGGTACGAGAAGGGGTGTGGTTAGGCTTCCAGATTTATTCTCCATTACTTTATCCTGTTATAGCTTTACTAAATACAGAATTTGCGCACGATTGCGTTGGGTGTACTGATATTATTACTACATCCCAAAAGTGGGCGGAAAGGTACATTTGTATGGGAGGTACCATAAGGGGCGTGTCTAGACTTCCAATTTTTTCTCCAAAACTTTGTCCTGTTATAATATAACAAAATACAGAATTTGGGCACGATCGTGTCGAGTGTATTGATATTATTACCCTATTTCTAAAGTGGGCGGAGTGGTACATTTGTATGGGAGGTACCAGAAGGGGCGTGACTAGACTTCCAATTTTTTTCTCTAAAACTTTATCTTGTTATAGCTTTACTCAAAATAGAAACTGGGTACGATCACGTTTAATTTATTGATATTATTTCTCCATCTCTATAGTGGGCGGAAAGGTAGATTTGTATGGGAGGTACCAGAAGGGGCGTGGCTAGGCTTTCAAAATTTATTCCAAAACTTTATCCTGTTATAGCTTTACTAAATACAGAATTTGGGGACGATCCCCTAGGGTGTATTGATATTATTACTCGATTTCTAAAGTGGGCGGAATGATGTATTTGTATGGGAGGTACCAGAAGGGGCGTAAGTAGTTTTGAGAAAATAATAACTCGTGCAAAATTTCAAAACATTTGGTTGCGTCTTTCGAAAGTTATCGTGCGAACCAGCCGGACAGCCACCCGACAGACAGACAGACAGACAGACAGACAGACGGACATGGCTCAAACGACTTAAAAAGTCATGAATCGAATTTGGTTCAAAGAAACCTAGGGTCTAAAGTGACTCCTTCTATGTGTTACACTTTTGGGTCGTATCAAATGATATATACCTTCATCCCTCCGGGTGATGGTATAAAAATATAAACTTTTTTGGGAAAATGTTCATGTTTGCTGATGATATATGCTTTTTATACAATTATAAGCATCCGATGGTACTAAAACGCAAATTGAATATGATGCTTCAAACTTGTTTGAATATGTCCGGCTTAATAAACTAAGCATAAACGCTGATAAAACCAAGTTTGTTCGATTTCGACCATATCTATTACAGAGAGAGCCGGAGATGGCAGTGTGTATAGATGGTGAATTAGTAACAGAATCACAGTCAGTGAAATATCTTGGTATTCAGTTTTCCTACAACCTTTCCTGGAACATACATATTGAAATATTAAAATCAAAAATTTCGTCAGCTACTGGAATTCTAAGAAAATTCACTGATACCAAACTTCGGCTCTATTATGATTTAGTTCATTGTCATTTTGTATACATACCAATAGTATATGCATGTAAAGACAGTATCGCTCTGAAATCCTTACTAGCAGCACAAAATAGAGCATTAAAGATTGTTTATTATTTCCTAATGGACTTTCCTACTACATGACTATTTATAAATTATGCAAAAGGTGCACTACCAATAAAAGGAATATATTAACAAAATCTCTTGTTATTTATGTTTAAAGCCACTAGCTAAAACAGTAATGCTTTTGTAACATTTCGTCAACATTTCGAACAATCCCAAACAAACACTCGACATCGTTTAAATTTGATACCTTCAAGATGTAGACTTAAACTAACTAAACAAATAATTGAGCATGCGGGACCTCACGAGTTCAATGAATTGCCTCATGATCTTAAACAAATTGCCAGAATATCAGTATTCAAATCCAAACTAAAATCGTATTTACTTGGAAAATTAGAAACGCTTTTATGATTGTAAATTCCATTCTAAATAATTTAATTATATTTAAATTGACATATACAGTAAACTACGGATAAGTGCACATCGCATAAATGCAAAAACCGCATAAGTGCACTGGAACTTGAAGCCTTTAGCCTTTTTTATACGTTTACATGCAAAAATACACGGATAAGTGCAACAAGCATAAATGCAAAAACCGGATAAATGCACAACTTTTGCTAACCTGAAAGTACTTTTTTAGTACAACTTTGCATGCATAAATGCAAATCTCTCATACTACATAAATGTAGATTATGATTTAGAGAAACTGGAGAAAAAAAATATAAGGTAGGAACAGAAAACACGGTTCAAAAAAAGATTTCAGACTTTTTCAGCACACGTGGTTTATGTGAATCGAATTGAGTGCAATTTAATATGTATTTTGCAAAAAAACAATGTTGCAAAATATGATTGCAATGATTCATTAACAGCTTGTATGAAATACGAAAAACACTAAAACAATGAAACATAAATTTGTGATTTTTTTTACGTTAAACTGAACTGATTTTATAAGTTTTTATTAAAAACCTGTTATGTAATGCAAACCAAATATAAATAAAAACATTAAACAGCTTTATATTTTAATTATTTCCTAAAAGTTCCGTCCAAACTGAACTGGTGTTACAGATCAATAAAAATAATCTAATGTTTGTATAAATGCAATAATCGTGCACTTATGCAATGTTTGTATATTTGCAATAGTTGTGCACTTATCCGAGTGTTGTATAAATGCAAAAACCGCATAAGTGCACAAAAAGTCCCGCGAAAACCGATGTGCACTTATCCGTAGTCTACTGTAAATACTTACAGATTAAATACTTAATTTTATTTTTATGTCATTATTATTACCATTTTATATCATAATTTATTACATTCATTACTATTGTAAATTTTAAATTTTTGCCAGCTAGTCTCTATAAAAGCCTATAAGGCGCAGAGACATTTATAAATATTGTGAAAAATTAACTTTTAAAATAAACTAATAATAAAAAAAAAACTTCTCTCTATGTGGCAATTAAAAACTAAAACGTGCAACATGGAACTAAATAAAATTGTCCTAAGGTTAATAGTTGATAATGGCATCTACTTGCTAATGGGTGAAAATAGTCTGAACTAGTTAGCATATAATATTTACACAATTATCTTTGGGAACTACACCTGACTTACTAGATAAATATTGAATGTTTAATATGTGTGTGTATGATATTGTTTATATGTTGCATAAGTCATTTTAAATAAAAACAGCTGAGTCAAGTTTGTTTCATAAGTATTCGAAACGCCTTTTTTCAGGGATTGAAAATAATTGTTATTATTTTTGTTTCGGAAGAAAAGGTTACGATAAAATGAGCTTTAATTGTTTTAGGGAATATTTAACCATTATAGTAAGATATATATTATTTTAGACACCGTAACCATTATAAATAAGAAATATTTTTTTTTTGGTTATGAATAACCATTATAGCAACCAAAAAATGTTTTTGGTTACTAATAACCATTATCGAAAAAAATATTTTTTTTTTGGTTATCAGTCACCAATTTGATATATAATTTGAAATGAAAAAAGTGTAACGCATTAAAGGAGACGAGTTAAACCCCTAGTATCCTAAGACCAAATGTGTTTCTAGACTTTTTAAGACGATTGAGCTATATCCGTCTGTCTGGCTGGCTGGATGGCTTGTGGGCACGATAACTCAAGTAAACCTTAACTGATCCGAAATTTTAGCAGTATTATAATGTCCAAAAATAAAGTTTGTTAATACATATTATTACTCTAGAATGGGCGGAAGGAAGGGTACATTTGTAAGGAATGTATCAGAAGGGGCATGGACATGTACTAAATACAGAATTTGGGCACGATCACGTTGGTCGTATTGATACTGATTACGCGAAATAACCTGCCACTCGTGAAGACCGTTTAAAACATTCCACGAATAAACTTTTTTCCCCCTACATTTTTTAACGGTTTTCTAACAACATACCCCCTTCCAGTGCCGTATAAAGTGTTACATTCAGATCAATTGTGAAGCAAGGTAATTTTGTAACTTAATAAATTAAGTTTTATAACGAATTTTAAATCCCCGTGTTTTTCTCGCATTCTTCTGAAATTTAAAACATGTAGCCCATAATATCCAATCCCGTAAGTAGTTTTAGAAAAATACTATCCCGGCAAACGTTGTTCTGCCATACAACCTCGGACCCGGCGAACTTCGTGTCGCTCATAAGCTAATGTCTTCATGTAAGGACAGTAGTAAACGCAGATAGTTCAAATTTTAATGTGATTTATATGAATTTGATCGAAATCAGTGAAGAGCGATCTGATAAACAATGTTTCTCTTTTTGTTTTCCGGCACAAAAACAAACAATGAAGACGGCGGAGTTCCTGGCACATCTAGAAAGTTCAAAATTTCTGTCGGATAGTTAGTCGCCTTATTCTCGTCGGTCACGCTGTCAACTGATTTTAATTTGGATGTGGTGATGAGTTCCTCCTTCGACGATGTAAGCTCGCAAAAATTTGCCGGGAACGTCATCAATCCAGTTGATGTTTCAAGTAGCTGTCTTAAAATTCAGTAATTCAGTATCCGATGGGTCGTTTTGCGACGTGATTCTTATGTTCGTTGTCAATTTCAACTTCATGACATGCTGCCACAAATTTCAAGCAAGCATTTATTTCATCAGCAGCAGTGGATTTTGGGATGACGGGAAGCGTTTGAAAAAAATCGCATAGCCCCACCAAATTGTCAACTGCCTCCAAATCTCGTTTATGCGTAATCGTGCATGTGGCAGCAATACCAGAGGATGCAACAGCTAACACAATTTGCGATCTTGACCGAATTTTTGCCAGAATCGAATCGTACACGTTTGTTTGCTCAGCAAAAACAGTTGCCTCGGAGAGCGTTGAATCCTAATGCGTATCGTTTTCAAGCAAATGCAAACGTTGGCAAGCTTCTAGAAATGTGGCAACTGATTGTAACGACTAAAATTGAGACGCTTCGTTTCGACTGACGATATCTTAACAGATGATTGTCAACATCTTGCCGAGTCATCAATCGATACGCATAAAAATTCATTGATCTAACCATTTTACTCGTTTCTTCTTCTGAAATATCGAGAATGAAAAAGAAGTGATGACTTGGTTAGCAAACCTTTCGCTCTACTGACCGTCTTTAAATTGAGGTGATAGCCATCCTCTCCACTGCAGAACATCAATCACTGCGACTTCATTTATAGTGGGAGCATTGAATTGTCTTGCATGGCCCCCAGAGTGTCTTTTGTCTGCTCTGATAATGATCTTGTGGTCGTCAGAATGCATTGTATCCAGTGCGGGTTTGAACAATGCGACTGAAATCATTAAATCAAGCGATACAATGCAAAATTTCGTCGGAAAATCCAAATTTTTCCACCAAGAATTTTTCTATTATTCCACTCGAAACGTCATTTCGAAAAAATTATCAGAAAGTTTTCACATTAACATCGTCTAAAATTATTAAATCATACGACAAATGCAAAATTTCGTTGAAAAAAATTTAATTTTTTTGAATTTTCCCGAAATTTTCCGAATTTTTTTAACAAAAATTTTCTATTTTTCTATTCTAAAAGGCATTCCGTAACAATTGTACACTTAATTCCATACAACAATTAAATTTTAGATTTTTGCAATTTGCCGACCTCCGGAAAATTTTCCTAAAATTTTCATTCACATAAACCTTCTCCTGCGAACCAGCCAGACAGACAGCCGGACATGGATCTAACGACTTAAAAAGCCATGACTCGAATTTGTTTCAAAGAAACCTAGGTTCAAAAGTGACTCCTTCTACGTGTTCAAGTTTTGGGTCGTACCAAATGATATATACCCATTAGGGTGGGGCGATTTGAACATCTTAATGGGCGCTTCGCGTTTCTGATTCTTGGGATTGTACTGAGCGAAAAAGTCCACTAGACCATATGTCTACGGTGAAAATCGAGTCTCCCCATTTTGACTTGAAGTTTTTTCTCAAACCTTATTTTTTTGGAAAATTTGCAAATTTTCTTCGCCTCATATTTCGTAAACTATTTAAAGTTTTGACTTATTTTCAAAAGAAGGTTATAGCTATTGTCTCGGGCTTCAATTTCTCTGAATACATTATTTACAAAAACTTCGTTTGTATGGTCAAAAAGTCGAAAATGTAGAAAATTCACCACTTTTCACCACCGTTTTTTAGATATTTTGGCCTATAACAGCCAAACCATTGAGATTTTCGATCCAATACTAGCACAAAAATGGTAGCCAAGACAATAGTTACGAACTCTCTAGTACATCGCAAATGCATTGGAATGCTCCTTCAGGCGGTTTTGGCCCTGTGAAAGTGCATATTTTTCATTAAAATATTCAAAATTACCATTTTCAGTTGTTCATAGCGCAAAATCATAAAAATGTTCTATTTCTTAAATAAAAAAAATGTTTTTTAATAGCACTGCACAGTTTATACACGAAACAATTATTTATAAAACTTACATTTGCAGCAAATATTTAAAAATGCGTATTTAATTTCATGTGTATTTGATGCTGTGATCGTTTACAATAAACTAACAAAAATGCGTCAAATGAACTGAAACCAATAGAAGACTAAAAAATAAGAAATAAGATAAATAGAATAAAATAATAAAATAGAATATAAATAAGAAATAGAACATTTTTATGATTTTGCCCTATGGACAACTGAAAATTGTAATTTATCAATATTTTCACGAAAAATATGCACTTTCACAAGGCCAAAACTACTAGAAGAAGTGTTCCAATGCTTTTGCGATGTACTAGAGAGTTCTTAACTATTGTCTTGGCTACCATTTTTGTGTTAGTACTGAATCGAAAATCTCAATGGTTTGGCTGTTATAGGCCAAAATATTTAAAAAAACGTGACAAAAAGTGGTGAATTTTCCACATTTTCGACTATTTCACCATGCAAACGAAGTTTTTTCTAAATAATATGTTCAGAGAAATTGTAGCCCGAGATAATAGCTATAACTTTACTTTTAAAATTAAATCAAAATTTTAAATAGTTTACGAAATATGAGCCGAAGAACATTTGCAAATTTTTCAAAAAAATAAGGTTTGAGAAAAAACTTCAAGTCAAAATGGGGAGGCTCGATTTTCACCGTAGACATATGGTCTAGTGGACTTTTTTGCTCAGTACAATCCCAAGAATCAGAAACACGAAGCGCCCATTAAGATTTTTTTCCTTCCATACTAATCGCCCCACCCTAATACCCATCTATCCGGAGGGTGAGGGTATAAAAACAAAAATAACATCAAAAATATAAAATTATACGATATGTTATTGGGTCGAGATAACCAACAAAATAAATTACTTTCGATAATGGTTATTGGTACCCAAAAATATTTTTCGGTTGCTATAATGGTTATTCATAACCAAAAAAAAATTTCCCACTTATATTGGTTACGATAACCAAAATTAAATATTTTTATTCGATAATGGTTTTTTATAACCATTATTTTAATAAGTCAATATTAATGGTTAAAAAAGACTTTTTCGGCATATCTCTTATAACTTTTACGTCCCTGCTTTTTTTCAATATGGCACCAGAGGTGTTAACACGTTAAATTTCGGTGGAAATAATTACGAATTGAAAACGGCACATAAAGATTTAAATTTTAGGAGGTTGTAATAAGCTGTATTCGCCAAAGTATACTTTAATATTCCCCCAACCAAGTATTTTTGAACGAAAAAACGATGGGCCAATCTGGTTTTGTTAACCTTATCATTACAAGTCAAAAGCGCAAGTAGGCCATATCAACAACGACGTGTATAATATTTCAAAAATTAGATATTTTGGTAATTTTAAAGTGTTTTAACTTTGACAAATCTGGATTATTGTATGTAACCATTATAACCTTTTGAAACTTTGTTTTCGAAATGAAAAATAAATGGACTACAATTATGATGAACATTGGCTGTTGGGAAAGGCTTTTCGTAGGATTAGGGCTAGCAGCAAATCACAAACAGAAAGGAGGTAATTATTTTATGATTTGTTTTTTTTTTTTTGATCATAAAAAGTGTTTATTGATAATCAAGTTATAATAGCTGACAAAAAAGGATGGTTCTGATTTAAAAAAATGTATTGGCAAATAACATGTTATTGTCGAGAAGTCAATCCATCAACAGATAGTGAAAGTTTGGTGCGGATTGTCTTAAATGAGGCTGGGAACAACTTTTCGGTTTCGGCATTACAGAGCCATATTTTCTAAAATTTTTTGCTGCAATTAAAGACATGGATTTGGACATACATCCCATTACACGATCGATCTTTTGCGCAACAAAATCCCAAATCGTCAATCTTTTCAATTGATCTATTATGGCGGTTTTAATTAATTTACATGCCTCAATCCTGTTAATTGTTTTGCCATGATATTTCTTAGTGATTAGTCGGCCAGAGCGAGGTGCATCTTTAAAATATAAACTATCAGATCGAAAACGAGCTATTTTTCTAGTCAAAAAAATCGTCTCCGCAAACTTCACAAGTGTTTTCAACAGCATGTTGTGCATTGTTCCGAATTTCACTAATTTTTTACTTTTGGCAGAATTATGTCCTTTTAATAGTGTTCTAACAAAATTAAGCTGTAAATGCCACCATTCAAACTTGCTGTAGTGTTGCCAAATTCAATTCATATTACCTGAAATATTACATTTTTAAACCATCCCGCCAATTTGTAACTGAACTTTTTCGAATACCGTTAAAATGAATCGACATCCTCTTTTGATCATTTTATTAGATTTAAGGACCTTTTGTAATGTATTTTTTACATGTTTTAAATACCACTGTTCGGCAAGGGTTTTTTCTTGTGTTTCATTATGTGTTTCTAAGAGTTTTTGACATGGAAAATTCAAATACGTAATCAGAATTTCGCTATCAGGCAAAGTTTTTTGGTTATTTCAATACGTTTTGTTTTCCATTAAAAATTTGTTCGGAGGCGTTTGATAAAAAATTTAGTAGAAACAGATGGCAATATCAGCAACATGCCTGTTCGGCTGCAATTATTGCCCTATTGTATTTTATAATCACCTTATTCTCTTTTTAATATTTTACGTAAACTTGGGATGCAACAAGTCCTTGAATGTGCATTTTTAGTCCACTTATTTGGATTTCTTTTATGAATGCTGCAGCGACATGTCCGATGAATAAGTTGAGAGGTTTCACAAAGGCATTCTAATTTTAGAAACCCGTTACGAAGGAAAAATTATGCCTATTATATTCGCTGACTGCTTCTGGAATATTTTACTAGACTGCAAGAATATTCAGCATGATATAAATAAATAACTTTTTTAACTAATAGAAAATACATATTTGTTCTTCTTATTTTTCATGCTTTTTACTGTACTAGTATCGAATAGTATTCTGTTGCATCAAATAAAGTTTTAATTACATTTATCCAAAATGTATTTTAATGAAACGTAGAGAAAGGTGAAAAAATATAAATTCAAATTACTAAAAAATTGTGCCTGATGAAAAAAATCATGCAAACATATTTGAAATCATGATATTAATAACCATTGGAATCGAATATATTTTTTTGTAGAACAGTATATTCCAGCCGTATGTTACCTAAGCAATAAGAAAATTACATTTTTTTATTTGAAAAATTTAAGCACTACCTAAATAATATGACACCTGATTGGGATGACCAAATACATAATATAATAATAATGGTTATAGCCTTACTATTAGTATATGACCAAAGTTACACTTTCAACCTGTTTTTTACCATCAGCTTTAGGGATGAGTGTATATATTATATGATACGAGAAAAAGTGTAACGCATTAAAGGAGAGTTAGACCCCAAGTATCTTAAGACCAAATTCGTTTCAGGATTTTTTAAGAGGATTAAGCTATCTCCGTCTGTCTGACTGGAAAGCAGAATAAACCTTAACTTGGTCAGTATGAAAATTTACAACTATTAATATTTTCCAAAATGAAATAATGGGATTGTAAATGGGCAGAATCGACCCATCCCTTTTGGTACCTCCAATACAAAATGACCTATATTTGAAAAACTGTGACAATCTTTTTCGTGTTTCGCTGCCACGATGTTGGGTATTTCCTCAGATCCTCGTCTGGTACTATAATAAGCCTAGACAGAGACACTTTACTTTTGGAGGCAGAAAGCTAATTGACTATTCTTTGTCAATGGTGCTGCTATTATACCATTTTTGAAAGGAGTTATGTACATGTTTGTATTTCAAAGTAGTATAAATACAGAGTTGTCTTATTGTAAATAGTAATGTAAGAGATCAGCTGATCATTAAAGGATAGAGTTGTATTTAAATGTATATGTTTCTTAGAATCTAAGCAACTCGAAAATATATTAAAATAAATAAAAGGATAGTTCTAAAATAATACAAATTCAGTATATCAAAGTAAAATAAATCTATTAAGGAAAATGTCTGCTTCAAAACTTAATATTTCTTTCATAATTTCCAAACGGACAACTGAAGGTTATTTCAATTTGGTCAATTTAATTATCTTGTCATAATAGACAAATCCAAGGATTAACATAGATATATCGTCAAATATGTATATTTTTCATAAGTTTATTATACAAAATTTAAATGTAAACCAAGGGTTCTCCCGCATGGTCGTCCACCACTACCACGCCTGCTATTAAATTGTTTATATCGCTACGACTTAAACGACTGATATTGGTACTTTCAATTTAAATTGTGTTGAAGATTTCTTTATAAACGTATTTCAACAGTAGCAAACTTAAAAACTATGAAGCACAAATCATTCGAATAAGACCGCCTGTGTTTTGGCCTGTGCAGCTCAATTTTTTTAGGAGACAGTGTTTAAAATGCGTTATCAGCAGATATTTTTTTAAATGGCCACTCGTTGGAATTGCTCTATCTATCAAAGCACTTTAGTATTTATATTTGAAAGTTAAACAAAAGATCGAGAGACGGGAAACGATAGTAATGGTCAAGAATATAGTCGCCATATGGAAATAATATGGTAAAAATTTGGTGCAGTAGGTAACACATAACATGGTTCTACTGGATTTTAACCAATCGAAAATGTGATATTAATGAGCCATTAAATAAGCTGAATTAAATCCCGGGAAATCTCGGGACAAAAACAAAAATAAATAGTTGTAACAGTTTTTAGTTGTACTTTACGAATGATTAATATTTCTGTAGCCTATATTAATCATATTACTCATACGTGAACAGCCAATCTGGGTGATAGGAATTCCATGTCAGGAATTTTTTATTTTTTATTGATGATGATTTCTTGCCTCATATCATTCTTCAGCAGAGTTGTAGCTAAGGCTTTAATAAATAATTTATATTAATACTATAGTGTTCAAATACTTGATTTTTTAGAAAACCGGTTTCCGGTTTATTCGAAAAATGTCTTTTTCCAACAATTCGGTCTTCGAATACATGATTTACTACAAAACCGGGTTAACCGGTTTTGTTCAGTTCTTCGGAAGTTGTAAAATAGAAACAAATATTCAATTAAATATGAAAATATATGAATATCGATGCATTAATCCATTCAATTTATATGCTGTTCATCAAAGTTATTAGAAGTTATTAGAAGGTTTTAACTTAGTATCCCAGTAGGAAGTTCCGTCATACGACTTTGTCGTCAACGCTCTCCTCAAGACAAAATGTAAAAAATATATGTAGTTGTCGTTAAAACACTCGGATGACCACAAGCTGACCGACAAAATACTAATGTTATCGTGCGTCAAACACAATCAACAAAGTCTAAGGAAGAAAAATGTGAAATATTGATGTACTTGTCGTCAAAACACTCGGTTGACGACAAGCTGACCGACAAAATACTAATGTTGTCGTGCATAAAAAACATATTCAACAAAATCAAAGGAAAGAAGTTGTTATGATAATGGAAAGAAAAAAAATGGAATCTGACGTAAGTTTATTAAATGGACGAGTAAACATCAGCAATTTTATAGTTTCGAATCTCGAATGAAGGTGAATGCCGTATAAAAGTTTATATCCTTCACTTCTCTCTAGGAGTAGTTCTCCCAAAGTAAATATAAACAATTCGTGATACTAATAAAAAGCTAAAAATCCATTTTTTAAAATGGCACCAATGTATATACAAAGTCATACTAATTTGGCTTGAATGACAATTCAAGACAAATATGGGCTTCAACGACATTGTAGTCGACATTGTCACCCAGCATGTCGTGCATGATTTTGTGGGCGACAGGTCGCTTGTATAGGCATCAACGAAAATTTGACCGACATTGTTGCTCATCAGATGACAAATGCGGACACAATTCGGTTTAAAAACAGAGCAAGCAAAACCGGTTAAAAGGTAATACAGTAGTTTTGACTTAACTGCCGCACCGTGTTTTGCACGCATTTTGTAGCAGGTAAATCAAAATGGCACTTAAGTTAAATTTTTTAACTGTCAAAAATTGGCAGTTATCTGATTCGTTTACCTGCCACAGAAGTGGCCCATAAGTGCGATTCACACAATTCCCTATTATTACAACCAAAACTTTTGTCTGATCTATTGTTTTGATTTATACTAGGAACTCACATACATACACACTGTTTTTTTTTAAACCAAGAGAGAGTTATAAATAGAATGAGATAATTATAGAAAGGCTGCGAGCATTCTAACAAAAACAAACTACATACATAGTTTTCGTTAGCAATAGTTGCAATAAAAAAATTTGTGGCTGTTAAATGAAAAATTACACAAGGGAACAAGGTATTTGTTGTTTAAGAACTGAATATTGTTTTAAAGGTAATTTGGGACGCTGAATCCAAATCTGCACTTGGTTTTTTTGTACCAGCTCGACTTTTCGCGATATACCGTTATGTCCATAACTAAGGCACTTCCACTACAAATATTTAAATAACTTGAAAACGGTTCACCATATTCAATTAAAAAAAAAAACTTAAACTCGTCAACAAAATTATCTTTAATCCGTGCCTACATTGTTTTTAATTTGGCTTAGTAGTTTCAGAGATATCGTTGTAGTTTTAAAAAATAAAACAAAAAATTTACAAAAAAAAAAAAATTTTTGTTTTTTAAAAATTCATAAAAAAAATTATTGCAACAAAAATCACAGTGTTTGTCTTAAAACATTTAGTTTAATATAGTGTGAATCAAATGAGCTTTATTTCATTGAAATCTGTGCACAACTTTTGATTTTGTCAACAATTTACTGAGATAACTAATTTTACAAAAATCACGATTTCCATACAAAAATAACATTTATTAATATGTTTGTGAAAGTGTAACTCGAGCAAACCTTAACGGATCGTTATGAAAATTTATTAGTATTAATATTTTTCGAAACGAACTTATGGGATTGTAAATGGGCGGAATAGCCCCACCCCTTCTGGTACCTCAGATACAAAATTACCTATTTTTGGATAATTAATATATTTACGATAGCTGCCAAACAGACTACCGGAGGATATTGAAATTTGGTCAGTTTATTTATCTTGCAAAAGTAGACAAACCCTAGAAAAACCGAAAGCGTTGCCATACCCCTTCTGGTACCTCCCATACAAATGACCGAACTAACCCCAATAGTCTTACATACATATCTTTTTTGTAAGTACACTGAATTCAGTCAAACTATGCGGAAGTTTTACGGTTATGAAAATATAAATCAGGAATGAATTTGCACTATATCGGATCACCCCTTCTGGTACCTCCCATACAAAATTACCTATTTTTGGAAAATTAATATTTCTTCCTTAACTTCCAAATTGAAACCTGCCGATTAATTAAATTTGGTCTGTTAATTAATATTGTAATAGGAGGCAAAACTAAAAATTAAACTATAAATAAATTTGCAAATTTGTCATGATTTTTAAAAATACAAAATTTTAATATTTTTTTGGGTAAAAACAAAAAATTGCGAAAAATCTGTTATCACCGAATTTAGCATAACTCATTCAATTTTCAATCGATTATTATGTACATACATGTTTTAGAAAGCTATCTTAATATGATATTCAATAAAGCTAATAAAAATAACAATTTGCCCCCAACCGATTAACTTTCAGCGTGAAGAAAATTAAAATGTGTAATTTTTTGTGTAATTTTTATTTTTTTTTTTGAATAAAACAGCCGTTACTCAGTCATTTTTTTTTGTAATATTAAAAAATTTGATTTTTTTCAAAGGTAACAACGATATCTTTAATAAAAAAATAAAATTTTAAAATCCGGCTTATGAAAAAAAAATTATGATTTTTTGAACTATAATTTTTTGGAAAAAAGTCGAAAATACGATTAGTACCTGTAACTTAAAAATTCGAGCTGATGGAGAAAAATGGAGATTAGATTTGAAATCAGCGACCCCAAATTAGTAAAAAACAGCTATCGAATTCCAAACAACACTCAAAAAGTTCAATTTTGTTCCCTTGTGTTATCAATGAATATGTGATAATAATTCCAAATATTTGTGGCAGCTAACTTAAATTGGCACGTATTAAATTGGCATTTCATTCGAAATTGCAGAAATGAGTGAAATTTTGTGGTTTTTAGCAGGTATCTCAAATTGGCAGCTAAAAGAGTGGCAGTTAAGTCAAAACTACTGTACTTTTTTATACATTTCTATCAATTTTGCTCGGTTTTTAAACCGAATTGTTTTCAAGAACATGGCTGTATATGTTTTTATTACTTTCCCTACATTTTACATTTTACAATTAACATGGTTTAGAATTAACGTATCAATTTGAAAACAAATTAGCCTCCCTTCTACCATTGGACGCTTAGCATACGAAAAAAGGCACAAAGTTTTTCATAGGAATATCGATGGCTTCGAACTCATTTCGAGGTAAGATCCCAATCTATTTCAAAAATAGATCCCAACTGTAACTGGGTGATTTCCCAACTATTGTATGGGACATATAGCATAAGCTCCTTTTTGCGATCAGACACTTAGTTTAGGAGATAACTGCATTTAAACTTGTTCATCTAAATATGGACGGCTTCCTAGCCATTACAAGATGAGTTACCAACTATATAGTCCTTTTCGCGATTGGACGCTTAGTTTAGGAGATAGCGACAATTAAAAGTTTTTTTATATGAATACGGAAGTCATCCCACCCAGTCATTTAACAGAATTTTCCAAACAAATTTTCGTATTGCATAAGGACATTTGAGATTTGCCTGAAGAATATCAGATAAGCATAATCTGATTCGCCGATTTACCTATAATTATGTCAATTATAATTGACATAGCAATGTTCTGTGAAATACTGCTTTATGGAAAACCGGGTTAACCGTGTATTCGAAATTGGCATTTTTAAAGAAACCGGCATATGGTTTCGGAGAAAAAAACCGGTTAGACGGTTTTCGGTTTCGGTTTTGAACACTCTAATTAATACAGACATCGCCAGAGTTATTCTCAGGCCTGTTCGTTAAATCGAAAACCGGGTTAACCCTGTATTCGAAATTGGCATTTTTGAAGAAACCGGCATATGGTTTCGGAGAAAAAAACCGGTTAGACGGTTTCGGTTTTGAACACTCTAATTAATACAGACATCAGGCCTGTTCGTTAAATCGAAAAGTTAATTATATCGAGTATTAAAAAATCGTTTTTAACTTAAAAAGCAAGAACTCATTTACTAAAAACAAAAAAATTATTGTTTGTCAAATTTGAGCAATTTCATTGGGTCAGGTGTAAACATGTTACTTACAATTTTTTCTTATAATTTATAAATAAAAATTTTATGATTCCCAAATATGATCATTTTTAAAAAGTTTAATAATAGGTAGAACATGATTTCTGCTTAGAAATTTAAGCTTTTACAAATTTATAACTTTCATGTTAAATTCTGTATAACTTTTCATAGAAAGTGCACAATTACTGTGGTGTAGGTAATTGGTTAAAGTATTTTTGATTGTGTTATCTATAGAGTGTTCAAGACCGAAACCGAAAATCGTCAAACCGGATTTTTTCTCTGAAACCGTATCCCGGTTTCTTCAAAAATGTAAATTTCGAAAACCCGTTTTAACCAGTTTTTATGTCAGTTAACCGTTTTTTTTTAATATGGAGCATTTTACAGAATATTACCAGGTTTGTTCTAGGTAAATCGGCATAGATGATTGATTATGCTTTTATGAAATTCTTTGGGGAAATCTGAATACTTTCTTTGAAATTGTCTTATGCAATACGAAAATTTGTTTGGAAAATGCTGCTAGATGACTGTTTTCTCTCATTTTGAAATGGGAGGAAGTATTCATATAAAAAATTTCAATTGTCGTTACTTCCTAAACTAAGTTGTGAAATCACTAAAGTATGGTGGGGGTCTGACTTTGCAATGGCTGGGAAGCCATCGATATTCATATTAATAACTTTCTTGCATTTATCTCCTAAACTAAGTGTTCGATCGCAAAAAAGAGCTTAGTTTATGATCACCATCCTAACTGACTTAAGCTAATTTAAATTTAAGGTATCTATATTCATACATTTTAATATTTAATTCATGTTTAATTTCATATTTAAATTTTTTCCATTTCCGAAAAATCGATCGAAACCGGTTAATACGGTTTTTCACTTAATCAGGCATTCGAAAATCAATAGTTCCCAGTAGGAAGTGCATGCAGGACATCCTCAAGGATAGGTGCATGACCATAGTAACTCATTGATGACAATTAGGGGACCGTTCATACAAATCGTCGACGAAATTTTCATACAAGTGTCCGCTTTGTCATGCACGACCTGATGTGCGACAATGTCGGTCAAATTTTCGTTGATGCCTATACTAAAGACCTGTCGCCCAAACAATAATGTACGACCTGATGGGTGACAATGTCGGTTGAATTGTCGTTGATGACACGTCGCCAAAACAATAATGCATGACCTGATGGGTAAAAATGTCGGTCAAATTGTCATTGATTCCTATATATGTCTTGAATTGTCATTCTATCCATACAAGTATGACTTTGTATATACATTGGTACCATTTTAAAAGATGGGTTTTTATTTGTTTTTTTAGCTTTTTTTGGGAAACTACTGACCAAGAGAAAAGTGAACTTTTATACTTCATTCACCTTCATTCGAGATTTCAAACTATAAAATTGCTGATGTTTACTCGTCCGATTAATAAACTGAAAATTTTCTTACGTCAGATTTCATTTTTTTTTCCTTTGATTTTGTTGATTGTGTTTGATGCACGACAACATTAGTATTTTGTCGGTCAGCTTGTCGTGCTGCTATAATAATTGGAACAAAAAAATGGAATCTGACGTAAAAATTTTTTAGTTTTTTAAACGGAAGAGCAATTTTATAGTTTGAAATGTCGAATGAATGTAAATGCCATATAAAAGTTTATATCCTTCACTTCTCCCTTTTTCAGAAGTTTTCCAAAAGTATTAACAATTCGTCATACTAATAAAAACCTAAAAATCCCTATTTTCAAATGGCATCAATGTACATACATACAAAGACATACTAATATGGCTTGAATGACAATTCAAGATACATACATAGGCATTAACGACAATTTGACCGACATTTTCATCCATCAGGTCGTGCATGATTGTGTAGGCGACAGGTCGCTTGTGTAGCCATCTACGAAAATTTGACCGACATTGGACACTTGTATGAAAATTTCGCCGACGATTTGTATGGACGGTCATCTAAATGTCATCAACTATTTACTATGGTCATGCACCTATCCTTGAGGATGTCTTGCAGACACTTCCAACTGGGTATTATTCGCTGAAAACTACTTTTTAGAAGATGAGACGGTGTCATATCTACCATTTTGCGACTGGTGTGACCTTACTAAACATATAAGAAGATAGTAAAACATATAGCTTATTCGATGCAAGACCAGCATAACACACAAAATCGACTCCGATATAAATGCATTTAAAGTTTTCAATTGACTTCCAACTTGGAAAGAAAAAAGGAAATCTTATAATTTTAAAATAATCAAGTGAACTATAGTATATTTAAAATATCCATAGGAAGAAAATCCACACAAACTAGCTATTTATGGAGTTTACCTGAATAAGAACTAACTTTCCTTTGACATATGACGTTATTGTTGCAAAAATATGTTCATTTGAGATATTAAAAGATATATTTTTGTTATTGTTTAGAACAAAAAACAGTTATTACGTGCTAATACCTCGTATAAATGCTTTATTTATTTCAATCTATTGTGCTCGAAATAATGAAATATAAAATGAAATCATTTTTATCAGTGGTTTCATCATTAGATGAAAGTAATTCACTTATTTGTATTATTTTATTAAAGTCCTGTACATTTTTATATCATAAACCAGTACATAAATTTCAGCAAGTTTAAATGATTGATAAATACGATCACTGAATATATATATGCTTAAGCCTTGTGTAAATGAATTTAATGGATTTTAAATTAAAATAAAATTACTTATGTATTATTTTTTGCCTGCTTGTGGAGCAAAACCGACTTATTTGTATAGGAGGTACAATTAGGATCATCTCAATGTGTCTGATTTTTTTTTCGTAAATCAAGGTTCAATTAACTCTTATCTTGGCAAAATTTGTCCGAATTCAGTGTAAATACAAAAATGAAATGTATGTTAAAGGGGCAATATCAGTTATTTATATGGGAGATTCCAGAAGGGGTGTGTCAAAAAGTTAGGGTTTCTGAGGTTTTGCCTCCTATTACAAGATAACTTATTTGACCAAATTTGAGTATCCCCCAGGTGCCGGTTTGGAAGTTATGGCAGAAATATGAATTTTTCCAAAAAAAGGTTTTTTTTGTATGGGAGGTATAAGAAGGGGTGAACCGATATAGTCCATAAACATTCCTGATTCAAATTTTCATAACCGCACAACTTACGCAAATGTTGACTGAATTTAGTGTTCTTACTAAAAAGGTATGTATGTAAAACTATGAAGGTATACAAATTGAAGGATATCACCTATTTAGAGCCGATAGATATTCTCACGGTGGAACTTTCTTCGTTTAACGGGAA
Organism: Muscina levida; assembly: GCA_964034835.1. Classification (NCBI taxonomy): domain Eukaryota; kingdom Metazoa; phylum Arthropoda; class Insecta; order Diptera; family Muscidae; genus Muscina; species Muscina levida. The sequence goes on from OZ035881.1 coordinate 77,840,854, forward strand.
AATATTGCTGGGATGCGTTTACCGCCCTAACCGTAATATACATTTTGGAAATTTCTTTAATATGCTCGAACTTCTAACTGTAGAGTACAACGACGTGATAATCGCTGGTGATTTTAATTCTAATATCCTCTCTGAACATTTTCTTACAGAAAACATGTCGTCTCTGGGCCTTTTTCCAACCAATTGCACAACACCCACACATTACTCGCGCAGTAATAATACCTTGCTAGATCTTTTCCTTGTTTCTAACTCCTCATGCATACTTTTGTATGACCAAATCTCTGCACCATGCTTTTCTCACCATGACTTAATTTTTCTTACGTATGATTTCCAAGCGCACCGTTCTGAGCACACTTACTCATACAGAGATTTTAAGCATATTAATTATAATTTATTAGAAAAAGTATTTATAATACTGACTGGGATAGCATTTTTTACATTCCATCAGTAGACGACAAGCTTTGTTTTCTTCAAGACAACATCTTAAATATTTTGAATGCTGCCGTTCCTCTTAAAACGCGAGTAATTACGGTTAAGGCTAGACCTTGGTTCTCGGACACGATCAAGCATGCAATTATAAAAAGGGATATAACTTATTCAAGATGGAAGCGTTTTAAAACACCTGAACTGCGAGATGAGTATTGTGCTGCCAGAAAAGAAGTTAACAGGAAAATTAAACAAGCTAAAACCGAGTATTTTTCAAGTAAATTCTTACTTGCATTGGACTCCAAACAAAAATGGAAAACAATCCGCGAAATTGGCATTGGAAAGCAACATAATAATAATTGCCAGGTTGATGTCAACATGCTCAACACTACTTTTACCAGCACTCCTACTGTCGTAGTAAACAACAACTTTTACAATTTTGGAAATATTTTGCAAAGTAATACAACGGACTTTGAATTTACTACTGTAAATAACATTGATGTCTTATCCTGTTTTTCTGAAGTTAAATCTAACGCCACAGGTTACGACAATATTGATCCGAGGTTCCTACGAATCCTTCTGCCGTTTATTTTAAATTATATAACGCACTTTTTTAATACCATCATTACCACTAGTACATTTCCAACAATGTGGAAACATGCTAAAATTTTACCAATCCCGAAATCTAATAATGAGTACAGACCAATTGCCATACTTTGCTTTCTCTCTAAAGTATTTGAAAAGCTCCTTTACAAACAAATCAGTGGACACCTCAACTCTAATTCATTAATGCATGAAAAACAATCAGGTTTTCGTCCAAACCACAGTTGTACTAGTTCTTTATTGGAAGTATCTGAAAACATAAGAAATGAATTAAAAGATCGTCATATTACTTTTCTAGTCCTTTTGGACCACTCCAAGGCCTTCGATACGGTAGATCACACTAGATTATGTATGAAGTTAAATCATTTTTTTAATTTTGCGCCCACTGCTGTAAAGCTTATACAATCCTATCTCTCTGGCCGCACACAATCTGTGCACGCATCTAACTGTGTTTCTGAAAAACTTCCATGTACAAAAGGAGTACCACAGGGATCAATTTTAGGGCCCATACTGTTTTCTGTATACATAAACGACTTGCCGCAACAATTGTCATTTTCTAAAATACATATGTACGCTGATGACGTGCAACTTTATTTAAGTTGTCCACTTAATTCTATGGTTGAGCCTATTGGAAAAATTAATAGTAATTTAACTCGAATTCATTCCTGGGCAACGGCAAATGGACTATGCCTTAATCCTCGAAAATCGAAATGTCTGTTAATTCATAAAAGGAATTTTGTTTCCACTAATCTTGATGTTGATATACTGTTAAATGGTGAAAAAATTGAAATTGTTAAGCATGCTAAAAATCTTGGCATAGTATTTAACAATAACTTAAGTTGGTCGAATCACATTAGCACAGTTGTTGGTCAAACTTACTCAAAACTTAGAGCGTTATGGTCAACACAAATTCATACACCTCTTTCAATACGAGTACTACTTGCAAAGTCATACATTTTGCCTGGATTATTCTTTGGTTGCGAGCTATTCTCAAACTGTGATTCGTCTAGCAAAAGAAAACTGAATGTTGTATATAATAATACTATTCGATATATATATGGTTTGAAAAGATTTCAACCTGTCTCTCATGTTTCAAATTCGCTATATGGAGTCTCTTTTAACAACCTTTTAAACATTAAGACTCTTTTGTACCTTCATAAAATTATATTTACTCGGAAACCATTATACCTATTTCAAAAACTGCAATTTTCTAGATCCAACAGGGGTAAGAAGCTTACTCCATTAATTCACCGTAGTCTTGTGTCTGATTGGCAATTCTTTATTCATTCAATTCGTCTTTGGAATGCACTACCACACAGCCTCCAAACTATCAGTAACGCTAATAAATTTAAAAAACATATCACTGATTTTTATAAAACCCACGATAATAATAATTGAATCCTTTTATATGCATAAAATAAACTTGTGTAATAGTTTTCTCTCTTCTTTCTCTCCTTATATTGTTAAAACGATAAACGATTTTATATTTATTTTTATCATTTTTCTTTTAATTTTACTTATTTATTAAGTTTTAAAACCTTTTTTGTTACTAAACATTTTTTAACCTTTTAATTCCTGTACTGTAATTATAAGAAAATTTCTTGTTGTACAGGATATGAAATAATAAACAAATACACATACAAATACAAATACAAACAAGATGTGTTTTGACCAGTGTAATTCATAAAAAGAGTCTCACCTTGCTATATAATTCAGAAACGAAAACAAGTTTTTTTCTACCTCTAGTATTTAAGACGAGTACCCAACCGATTATAAAAAAGAGTGGTCGCTGCACTACTTGCATTTGGTTTTGTGTTGTTACTCGTATTTTTAATTTCTTATGATATCTTTCGAAGAAAAACGAAATATTGAAACATAATAAAAATATAAAAAATGAAATCACATTGACCTCTAGCCTGATTATCAACACTTAAGGATGTGATAATGAGTGGAGGAGGCACAGCTTAGGGTGCTGGTGAGATAGTTTGGCAACTATCGAAATAGTTATCCGCCCTGCCAGCTGTCAACATAATCCATTTCACACAACTCTTGTAAAACAAATTCTATTAGCCATAATAGAATAGATCTTGAACCGAACGATGAAAACACATTCATTACTATGGATTTTATTCTAAAATTATAAAGTTCGAATAAACCTTATTTATAAAAAACTAAATAATTTAAAAAAATTAATTATTCAATTAAAAATACTCATTAAGAGTATTTTACAAATTGTCATCAAAAGCTTTGGGAATTCATTTTTTTTTATCAAATTATTGATATCTGCTTTTTTCTTGGACAATGCAACCAACATGTTGTTTACGAACGTCAATTGTCTGTTATTGTTTTTGAAGTGTTTTGTTTGTTAGACACTGTAGTACTACACATATAATTTTCATAAGCAATAACGTCGTATTTTGTGTTAGTGATAGCTATTTATTGTTACTTTAGACAATACTTTCGTCAATATCGACACATTTTGTTAAAATCCAAAAGACTTATTAAAATACAATATTAATGATTTAAATACAAATAAATAATGTATTACAATGTATTAAATTAAAATTTTCAACAATATAATCAAAAATCGGAATAATGCAGTATAAATGAAATAATCTAGATCGATAATACAATAAACTTTTCACGAATAATGTCACAACACAAAATGTGCCTCTTTTGCCAAAAGCCAAACGATCATAACACTACGGCGGCTGTGGCACACCTGATATTGTCGCCCTTACATATAAAAAATATAGAAATAGATTAAGTGCAAGCGGAGTGCATAAAAGAAATTATTATGCATTTTTTTACACAACATATCATTAATTAAAAAATCACATTTTTTGAGTTATGCCAGTATTGCATCAAATGAGCGATATATTGAAATTTGGTGGAACCTCATGTCCAATCAATAGTCTAAATTTTATTAATGTTAAAAACCATATAATTTTCAACTATTTTTGTGAATAAAATGCACTATAAATCTGTGCATTTGTTAGTGGTGCATTTGTTAACAGTTTTAAATGCATTTTTATTTTTTTCGTGCTTATTGAATGCGCATATTTCTATTTTTTTTCTTGCATATTTTTGTTGGCCCTGATTATAACCACCTGTTGCTAATCTTTCACTTTTCTTCCCAATCCTTCGCATAGCAATTACTGACAAACCCGCAGAAAGAAGTAACAATTTGGTATAGCCGTTTTCAGTTTTAAGTATACGAATACATTTGTACATATATAATATTGTATCAATATGTTCGGTTGCACTAGGAAAACAGTTCAACAAAATTTTTCTTAGACTGAAGACTACATTAAATTTCATTATATAGACATTAAGTTATAAAACTGGGCAAAAATTTAGTGTTGGACTGTTTTAAATATATTATATGTTGTTAAAATAGGTGCCGGGATATAATCCCCAAAATGGTTTAATAACAATTTTTTGAACCGCTGTTCAAACAATTATTTTTGTAAAAACGATAAATAATTTTTATAAAAGTAGCTAGATATTAAATAGAATAGTAAGGCGGTTATCTTCGGCTATGCCGAAACTCAGATACCCTTCACCATTTGTAAAAATGGTGACAAAACTGGTTATTTGCACTACAACTATATTTTATTAAACTTTGTACCACAAAACAGGGGAGTTGGTGAGAAGTGGACGTTACTTTTAGCTTCAAACTATCCATTTTGTCAGTAATTTTGTATAGATTTTATTCGATTTACCGATAAGTTTATGAGTTGGTGAGTTGGAGCTTATTTTTATGAATTTTGTAACCCCCCAAAAATGGGAAGTTGTGTGGGATGTGGGAGTAGTTTAAATCCGATCATGCCTATCTTAGAACTTAACCTCTGCTTCTGGACCCAACCTTACATACCAAATTTCTAACCGAAAGATCATAAACTATAGGGATATACAGACGGACACCCCCAAAAAGGGGGAATTTGTATGTAAGGTGGGAGAAGTATTCGTCCGATATTGCTCATCTTACAACGTAAGCTCCTATTATAGGATTAAAGCTTGCATATACAATTTCAGCTCAATATTTTCTAACCTACGGCTATAATCGGGGGGCTGTTACGCGGACACCCCAAAAAAGATAGTTTGAATGGGAGGTGGGAGTAGTTTTTGACCGACTTTGCTCATCTTAGAAAGTAGCACCCGCTTAGATATTGAATCTTGCGTACAAAATGTCAGCTATATACCTCTTAAAATACTGCTGCAATCGCAGGGACAAACCCAAAAAAGGGAGAGTTTATATGGGAAGTGAGAGTAGTTTTTGACCGATCGTTCTCATTTTAATACTCAACCTCCGCTTAGAGCATAAAAGCTTTCATACAATATTTCAGCTTGATTGCTCTTAAATTACTACTGTAATCGCGGGGACTGATATATGGACACCCCCAAAAAGAGGGATTTTGTATGGGAGGTGAGAGTAGTTTTTGACCGATCAGTCTCATTTTAATACTCAACCTCCGCTTAGAGTAGGGAAGCTTGCATACATTATTTCAGCTTGATTGCTCTTAAATTACTGTAATCGCGGGACTGACATACGGACACCCCCAAAAAGAGGGATTGTGTATGGGAGGTGGGAGTAATTTCTGACCGATCGGTTTCATCTTACTACTCAACCTTCGCTTAGTGTAGGAAAGCTTGCATACAAAATTTTAGCTTGATTGCTCTTAAACTACAGCTGTAATCGTAGGGATAGACCCCAAAAAGGGGGAGTTTGTATGGGAGGTGGGAGTAGTTTTTGACCGATCGGGCTCATCTTAGAACTTAACCTCCGCTTTTAGGATAAAAGCTTGCATTCCAAATTTCAGCTCGATATTTCTTAAACTACGGCTGTAATCGCGGGGACAGACGGACAGACAGTCACCTTTAAATCGACTCAGATTTCGATGCTGATCATTTATATATATATATTGTCATACCTACCACGCCTCCTTATGGGCGTTACAAATGGAAGAACAAAATGAATATACCCTTCACTCCGTTCATGCGCATGGTGAAGGGTATACAAATAAAAAAATTTGGCATGCGGCGCCACTGAACCATAAATTTAAATAATAAACTCTATTTTTTGTAAAAATTCTCAATTTTGTGTAGAAAAATTTGAATACAAATTGTACACTTTTCCATCGGCGGCGCCAAAATTTTTCATTGAGTAGTATAATATAAAAAAATTTGTAATATTATCTTCTATATATATAAAAATGGTGGCAAAAATGAGAACGGCTGGGCCGATTTTGCTCAAACTTTTTTCAGTTGTTCGTTATTGCTAGGAAAAGGTTTATGTGAAAGAAAATTTTGGGAAAATCGGAAAAGTCGGAAAATGTGAAAAATAGAAAATTGCCTTTTTGTACGGAATTTTGTGTGCAACTGTTACAGAATGGCTTTTCGAATAGAAAAATGAAAAATTTGGTTAAAAAATGTGGAAAATTCCGGAAAAATTCAAAAAGTTTGAATTGGTTTTTTCGACGAAATTCTGCGTTTTATAGTATGATTTAATAAATTTGGACGATGGAACTGTGAAAAATTTCGGAAATTAATTCAAAAAAAATTTTTTTTTGTTGGAAAACTCGGAAAATCCCGGAAAAACTTGGATTTTTTCTAAAAAAAATTTTGCATTGTATTGTTTGATTTGATAAAAATATAAAAAATTTTGTGTGCAATTGTTCCGTAGTGGCTTTACGAATGCCAACAAATATAATTTTTTTAGACGAAATTTTCAATTTTGCCGTATGATTGATAATTTTGGACGATGTTCGTCTGTATTATTTCGGTTAATAGCAAAAATTCTTGGTGGAAAACTCGAAATATTCCGTAAAAACTCGAAAAATTTAGATTTTTTGACGAAATTTTGCACTGTATCGCTTGATTTAATAATTTTTGTCGACGTAAAGGTGGAAAATTCGTTATGATGCTAGGAAAATTTGGGATTATTATGTTAAAAGATTAAACTCGAAATGATCGAACAATTTCAAAATCTTCTGCATGAGAATAACGCATTGGTCCTATTGTTCAAAACCGCATTGCATACAATGCATTCCGACGACCACAAAATCATTATCTGAGCAGACAAATGACCCTCTGGTTGCCATGCAGGACAATTCAATGCTCCCAGTATAAATAAAGTCGCAGTGGTGATTGTTGGGAAGAATGTGGAATCACGCGATATTGTTCTCAAGCGTCGGGATGGTAGACAACTGAGGCATGACTCATCGGCCATATGATGCACTTCAATACCCGTTGATGTTCTGTCGTGGGAGGATGGCTATCACCTCATTTTAAAAATGGTCAATAGAACAAAAGGTTCGTTAACAAGTCATCACTTCTTTTTCATTTCCCATTTAAGTTCGAATTTCGATCTTGAAATTAACTTCTGATCGGAGTCGAATCGATGGAGAACTGCATTCATACAAATCCGTTTACAGTGTGACCAACGAGAATAAGGCGACCAACTATCCGACAGAATTTTTGAATTTTTTAGATGTGTCAGAAACTCTGCCGCATAATTTACCGCTGACGGTGGGATCGATCATAAACATGTTGCGGAATCTGAATCATCTTAAGTTGTGCAACGGTACGCGTTTGTCGGTCAAGAAACTGATCATCAATGTGATTAAAGCGGGGCAAATCAGGGGCAAATTCCAAAGAGAGGAAATCCTTATATCACGAATTCCTATTATTCCCTTCCAAAATCAAGCGAATTCAACTTCCCATTCTATTGGCTTTTGTGATGGCAATCAATAAATCGCAAAACCCATCAATGACAGTTTGTGGGATCAATCTCGAATTTCCCTGCTTTTCACAAGATCAGCCGTACGTTGTCTGTTTACCGTCTTCATTGTTTGTTTTTACGCCGAAAAACAAATCGAAAAACATTGTTAATCAGATCGCTCTTCACCGCTCTTCACTAATTTCGATTAAATTCAAATAATTCACATTTAAACTTTAACTAACTGTGTTTTACTATACCCCTGGAGCTTATATGAATTCGTTACCTTAGGAGCGATAAGAAGTTTGCCAGGTCAGAAGTTGTATGGCAGAACAACGTTTGTCGGGTCAGCTAGTATTATATATAAACGATGCCCTAATGGATCATCGTGGATCATGGACCTCTTGAGGTGCTGTTGCAACCCCCAAAATCATTTTGGGGATTATGACCTCTTGTTTTTCGGACATAATCCACAAAACCATTTTGGGAATTATGTCACGTCACCTAAATTAAATCATCATCGAAACAAATTATGAAAAATATTAATTTGAAAACATATAAAGAAAGCTACAAATAATTTTGCTACTTGATTGAATTCAATGCTTTAGAACGATATTGCTTCTATGTTTCGCATTGTTGTTCTGTAAAATGTTATGCATTGTATTCACATGAATTTCCCTAAGAAAAATTAAAGGAAATACTCTTTAGTGTACTATGTTCCCCTTACCATTGGGCCCGTGTTAATCTCTTAGCCCACTCTTAAATACTTACATGTTAAGTAGTTAACCATGACTCAAGGTTTCGTGTTGGATTTATAGAAATTCGTTGGCGCCTCCGTAATCGCTCACATCGCACACAATGCCAAGCAAATGGAAGAGCAACGATTGCTAAACTTCAGAATCGTTCGTAAATTTTATTGTTGCAGTGTTGAGTTATCTTAAGCGCATAAACGCCAGCTCTAATGCAGCTAATTGAGCAAAACGTGGAAATGGAATTAAGAAATAAAGGGCACTGACGAACGTTATTGCATAAGCGATACGATGCTAATGGAAAATACACTGAAGACTTCAGACAAAAGCCTCATCATGTCGATTGCCTAGAACTGAGCAAGGGAGCTATGGACGGAAGGAAAACAAACATTTGATGAAATACATTTCATTTGTGAATATCACAAAACTTTTATTGTTACACAGTTTTCTCGTACATATAAAAAAGTCTTTGATATTGCATTTTCATTCATAGAAGGGGGAAGGGAGCTCTTAACATAATTTATCATTCAAATTATATTTTACTTAACTCTAGGAAAGACATAATTCTTTAATTACATTCTAATCGGATATAATGACTGAACAATCTTATTACCATTGCGAAAATTAGCAAATATTGGACCAAATACGTAACACAAGTTGGGAAATAAACGCTATTAAATTAAGTTACAGACATTTTTCAGGGGAATACTAATAGACAAAGACGCACATGCACACATGCCAACATTTTCTAACGAATGCTGATTCTCTTACGTACTACAAATAAGGCCAAGTTTAACAAACCCAACCTGTTGTGGTCAATTACTTGGGATATCTTTCCAGCTGGTTTGCACTAGTTGAGGAATAATATTTTAAGGAAATACTCCGTCCAATCGAATACTCATATGGACCGTGGGAAGTCTGATGAAATCAATTTGCCATTTCTCGTCGTATTAGCTCAGGACATCGCTATGGCCGTTTTGTCGTAACATTTCCAATTTCAGCTCATGTTCCCGCGCCTTAAGTCGCAAGGCCGCTATGGAAGACGAACGACGATCTTCAGGTGGAGTTCCCGAACGAATAGCGGTCGTAGACTGGGCGGAAGATTGATGTTGGGGCGAATGATGTGACATCACGACGTTCGACTGAGGTACGTTGGGTGGAGGTGGTGCTGCCACTGCCGGCGGCATGGATTGGTGTCCAAGTGCCATCCCCATTACGGGCGAATGTTGTGACGGTGCAGTAGTTGGTGCAGACTGTGACGTTACCGAAGACGGTGAAGTTGGCGGCGAGGCAATCAAGTGGTTGGGTGAGTGTAGATCTGGCGAGCCAATATGCATGGGTGGCTTAGCCGCTATCGGTGGAGGCCGCGGCACCGCAGTCATGTTAGCCAACAGAGATTGGAACGAAGTTGAAGGCGAATACATGGAAGCCATGCCAGGTGGCAGCATATGCGGCGGAGCTCTGCAAAATGGAAATTGAATCAGTTCTGTCGAAAGATTGCGTCCTTCGTCATCTCTCCCATACCTTTGAAATTGATTGAAATATCCCGTCGGCAACATGGGTGCACCCAAGTGCGGGTAGCGGAAAGCAGCCATATTTGCGGCACTCTCGAAAGGTTTACGTAGATTCGCAAATCCCAAATGTGTGAACGGATTCGGGGGCAGTGTTGAACCGACCACAGTTTGTATAGATCCGTGGCCACTGGGCAGATAGGGATTATATGGATGCGACTGAGGGCCCACCTTCTCCTGCTTGCGCCATTTGGCACGGCGATTTTGAAACCAGACCTGCATAGTCAAATAGAAGAAAAAAAACGATTATTGTTTTCATTACCAGGTATAGAGAACCGCAAATAACAAATACAGAAAAACAATTGTACTTTATTTGTTATCAAATTGTTATTTAATTATTTTCCATGAATTCAATTAGCTTTATTCATTCGCTCAGGCCTGACCATAGTTCTTTCTGCTCTGTCTGACATTCTCTACAGTTTTTTTACAGGGGGCTCATTCAGTTCTTAAGCGTTTTTATGTTTGTTGCTGTTCTGCCACGGTTTGTTAGCGTTTTTTTTTTATTTTGTTTTCTGATTTGTGATTCGTAATTGCTGAAACGTCAGCTTAACTAATTAGTACTGAAGTTGATTTGCAACCGTTTTCGAGTTGAAGTGCATCGATTATATTTATTTATTTTCTGTTTTGTTATTTTTTTATTTTTATTTTTTTGCATTCTTATTTTGGTCGAATTAATTGGGTGGTTAGAGGTTTTTGCTGCGTTCACATACTCGAAGCAGATAATCATAATTTATGTGGCATCGCTTGAAAACAACACAAATTATTGTTAACATGAATTAGAAATCATAAACATTATGTGGCATTGTCGACGATTCTTTTAATTAAATCTGTCAATAAATTTAAATTGGAAACATTTCGGAAGATCACCGAATCAATTAATAATCATTGTTGAGACACTTTTTGGTAGGTAGCGAATATTAGCTACTGGTTTTGATTGTGTGATAGTGTTTTTAAATATAGATCGTAATCAATGAATATAAATATTAGTCTGTATTTAGTTAGGAAATCTAAATAATTAATAGCTATAATGCTAAAAAACTGAAATGTGGAACGCTGTAGCGCCAAAGAAGATTTTCTAAGCGAAAGAAAAATACAACTTTAGTTTAAAACATGAATGTTGCTGTGTTTTTTTCTAATATCCATTTCCCACACCTCGCCTGAATGACAAATGGGTTCATCTAAAATGGCAACAAAAACGATGAATGGCGTTTCGTTGGGAGTCAATTGTACATTAGCAAACCACTTGAGTCTAAATCTAGCTGATCGTTTTTTTTATGATAAAAGGATTTTTTTTTCTTTTTTATCTTCATTTTGAGATTTTTGTAAGAAGTGACGTACTTTGTCCCATAATTCCACCATCAAATTGTAGAGATATTATATCGTTATTTATCTTATTGGAAGTGTACCTCGCCGTTCAAGCGAGGTGTGTTCCAATTTGCATTCATATGTCTTTAAAGCAGCTATGCCCACCGCTTGAGCTAGCGAGCGAAAGCAGCTCTTATGCATTTACATGTACACATAAAGAGCATAACAATAAAATCTTTAAATTTTTTAATCAGGTTCAAAATGTTTGTTATTATTTTAGTGGCACTATGTTTAGTGCATAAAGCAGCTTCTGAGGATTTGTTGCTTGTAAAACATTGGCAAAAACCATTGGGTCATGAACGCGACAAAAAATAGAAGCTATTCTTGACTGCATTTAAAAAAATGCTAAAATCATCGAATTGGAAAATTATTATGGAAACATGTGGCTTTCTATTGATGGTTGTCGTGTTGAGCATTTTGTTACTTGTTGGAAAACAAAACGGTAAGTGCGGCTCTAACAATTTTATCATTTCTATTAACGGAGAATGCTACAGGGTCTCTGATAACCGACGGTCAATTAAAGAATGGACGTTTTGTTCACTATATTCGCAAATCGTACTACTGGCCATTGGTCCCAAATGGCTATGGGTTAGCCATCAAGCGATGATTTTGAAATGAAAACGTCGATGTTATTTGGGTTTTGCATAACGGTACATGTGATTTGGACAGATATTGGTTCAATCCAGTGGCTTGCTCTGTAGCATCAATCCATTTAACGGAGATTCTTCCTACAATCTGTTTTTACCTTTACTTTTTTGCGGTCGAGTGCCAATATTGAATATTAATAAAAATACTAATAAAGAGATTAGAGATTATTGAAAATATTCGCGCTGTGCAAGTTGTATCGTAAGGATTATCAGGGTTCAAAGTCCGACCTTGAATTATTTGATCGGGTCTCCCCATTTTGCCTTACAGTATCTAGCCTTCGAGTATCTGGGCTATAGCAAAAAAATCTCAAAAAGCTGATGTTCGAATTCGTCATTACACTGCATATCTAGCTGCGTGAGGTTATAAATGCGACACATTTTCCATATCTTATTCATAAGATTCAGCGGAAAAACAACAACATGACAACAATCTCACTGTTGCGATTAAAAATATAAATTTGTAAAAGGATTAGATCTTCCACAAACATCGAAAAATTGTGTTATTGCCAAGTAATCAGTTAAGGAACCAGTAATAGGCGCTAATTTTTTAATATATATTATATTACCTGAATACGTGCTTCCGTTAGGCCGATTTTCATTGCTAGCTCCTCTCTGAAATGAAATAAGAAATAAAAGGAAATTAAGTGACGATATTTTGTTAATGTTTTTATTTTTTTTTTGTGAAACTATGTTTACATGATTTCATATTTATTTATTACACCCCATTGAGAGCAGTAAAGTACATATTTGGTTTAAAAACCCAATAAAACAAACAAATTGCATTGCTTTATGCTTTCCCTTTTTCACCAAACCGAAAATAATTTGCGAGATAAGGGTAGGGCATCCTAAGATCGATCATGGCCAACTGAAACCTTTTCAATTTTCTTTAGTTATTTTAATTTGCAGTTACCGGTATAATCAATGGCAAAAAAGTGACTGCTATTCACCGGTGATTATTTATTTCTCATTAAACAAGTGAACGCTTTTTGCTGCCATTACTTTTGTTTTTGTCGTACAATTGAATGTTTTATTAATTGAACTTTAATTAAATCAATAAATCTTTTCATTTGCTATTGCTGCCGTCGTTGCTCGCCTTGTTTTTTCCCTCAGTGTTCTCTAAAACACTAACAGGTAAAACGAGTGTTAGAGATTTAAGAGTAATTGAATTGTAACATGCCACAAAAGTGTTAAGTAACCTTAACAACACAATAGAATAACAAATGCTATATACTGAGAGAGAGCGAGAGATGCACTTGCCACAGAATGACGATGGCAGCCCTTAGTATCGGTATCTACATTACAAACGTTGCTAACGGTTGCTCGTTTTATGAAGTTCATGTTAATTGCAAAGAAATTTACCAGCCATGCCATGGAATTGCTAACTAATTGTCTGTTTTATAGCAATCTACGGTATGAAGACACTAGGTGGACTGAAGGAAGATAAAACGTGCAAGAAAACGTATTACGAAAAAGGGAAAGTGTGCAATCAAGTTTGCTTCTTAAGTCTTTCGTTTTGCACCTTGAGGCTGCAACCAACCACCGTATTACACAAATCAACAACATCACATTTAGTGACGCCATCACATCCATAAATCATTGGCCATTGATTGTGAACAAACATAAAAGCAGTTTGAAATGGAATCGTATCAACACCACATTAAACACAGTCCAAATGCCACATTTAAAAAGATATTAACAACGAAACTAAAACCGAAGTATTTCAATTTGTTATACCCCCACCAGCCCACACGACCCAAATCATAATCAAGGCGACACACAGACCCCTCCCCGTGGGCCCGGGAGTCATCGCTGCTGCCGCAACAAAATCGTAAACACAACAAAGTATTATTTTTTAATTAATTAAACAAATTCAACGCAGCAGCAGGAAACCAATTTATGTGCTTTTATGTAAATTAACACAATTATCATTTGCATCTCCAAGAGAGCTATCTGTGTGTGTGTGTCCGTCCTATGGGCCGTCTGTCTGACAGCTTGGCTGTCTGCCTGTCTGTTTTGACTGCGCACGTTTGGGGCTTTTGCATTTCGGAGGAGAGAAAACAAATGCCTGAAAGGTCTATATCGATGATAAATTAAAAATGCATATCAAGAGCAGATAACAACACAAGATAAGATAACAGGCGGCGAGCCCGTCTGTCTGTGTTAGGAATCACCAACTTCGTCGTCATCATGATCATCATCGTCATCAACTGCATTATCATGAGTGCAGCGTCATTGTCGTGTTCGGTGCCATCAACACCATCGCTGTTATGATTATCATGAACATGATCATAATTATTATCATGGAAATGCAAATTAAGTCAATAATGAGAGTTTTTACCAAATGATACATCATTTAAAAGTGTCTATGGAACACCTATCCAATGATAAAATGCTATTTGGCATCAATTATATGGAACAGTGAAAGGATAAAGCACACGATGAATAAACGCTATGCAATTTGTATTAGCACCAAGGCATAACCGTATACTGTGCATGGATTTTAATTTCATATATATTTGTAGAGTACCTATATTATATTATCACTAGGGCAAGGAATTTTATGCACTAAAAAACCGAAAATATGCGCACATAACATGCACTTAAAATTTAAAAATATGCACTGAAAACACATAAAATATACAAATGAAAAATTATTTAAAATAACATTTTAATGAATTTTGGAAAGAAAAAGGCTATAAAATTAATTTTTATAATCGTAAATGTACATATAAAATTAATATCGGAAACATGGAGCCCTTTCACTACTTCGCCAAGTTCTTTGAAATTTTAGTCACGCTCCCAATCTTGTTATAATTGGCTCTGGAGGAAACGGAATACCAAGGAATCTTTCATTCAAAATGTGTACACGCAATTTCAATTTAATAAAATGACTTAAATTGACATGCAACAGCGTCGTTACGCCCTTGCTGTCTTTAGCATGTGGGCGCTGCATCGGTTGGAAAAAGAAGAGCTAGGCAGTTGTTGATTGGTTTTGTCTATTGGCTATGAGTAAAGATTTATTTGTCACGCATATCGTCTTTTCATATAAAATTCCCACAATAAAATTTGCTTCCTATATCCCATGGATATTGGTGTAAAAATGTTGTCAAAATTTTTTGTAATTCAGATAAATTTTGTGTCCCACAAAAAGATAAAGGCGTTTTACTTTTTAGAGTGGTACTGTGTGTATGGTACACTGTGTAAGATATACAGTTGTTAACGATGTGCCGTGTGTGTCACACACTGTGAATGTTGTGTAAAACACACACACTTCAGTCTTCGATGATGTGTCAGAGGCACAGCTGTACACGATAGACTATGTGTTGAAACTGTGTACGAACTGTTTCGGTGTATCGCTGTAGTTCTCTGCTCTGCACTAACAAGTCGAATAGGCAGAAATTATCGGTCCAGATTGAGGCTGCTGTTGTAACTGCTTTAATAAGTCTGACCCTTTGTACCCTCCGTTTTACATGCTGTCTTTGGCCAAGCATGATCAAAATATATAAAATTAGAGTTGAAACTTAAATGCTGACAAATGGCGTCAATGCTTCCTTTTGTTAAACATTGTTTACTTTGTCGAAATTATTCAACTTTTTAATGTAATTTTAAATAGAATCTTTGAATAAAAAACAGTTCTAAATTAGAATCCCATATTAATTTATATCTTCTGTTACGCAACAAAATTGTATCGTCACCTCATGTCTTTGCATACATTTTTAAATATAAATAATAATAGTTTTCGAAGTTAATTTCGCATGTGATAATTTTACACTAGACTTTTGCGTCAAAACTTAATTTTGCATAAAATTATAGACCTCTTTGGCTGGCCGTCGTTGTTTTCACAAGCTTTGCTGTTTATTATGGATTATTTAATTGGATCTTGGCTTCAAGCTGAGTTTATGCTATTTAATCTCCTTCATGTAGTAGGTGCAATAGTTTGGTCTGGGGTTGCATGACGTTGCTTAGCTTAATTAAGTTAAAAGCGTGACTTGGCTTCGAATGCACACGAGTGTGCCGAGATGAAAGACGAACGGAAATGTATTAAAATTTTATTAAATTAAATTCATATAATCACATAAACCGCAACTTTGGTTTAACAATAACCGCACAATTTTCGAGGCAAATGTCTACAAGAATTACAATCAATTAAATGCAAGCACCAATATAGTAGTCGGTTTGATATATGAATAGAGAGAGAAAGAGAGAGAGAGAGAGAAAGAGAGAGAAAACTAAGCGTAAAAATACACCTTCAAAGCCTTCACAACAGCCGCTATACTCAGCATCAGCGGATACCGCTGCATCATAACCACTAATATGCTCATTTCAAGTACTTTTGTACACCTCCAATGTGGCGATGATGATGACCATCTCATCATCTTCATCATCATGATCATTCTCGTAATAATGGAAATTACCGTCATTATCGCCACACAACGCCTTCAACAGTAACAACTGTTTGCAAATTCATCGGTAACAGACCAAAAATTATTATTAGCCACGGCCGCAAAATCAGTTAGTTGACGTAGACATTTAAGCCAATCACATTATACCCCAGACAGGCAGAATGTGAGGAAGGGGGAAGCAGAAGACGGAGGGAAAAAGTTATTTAAAATAAATTCAATTACAGAAAACATGAAATTTCATTATGAAAATTATAGTAATTATGTCGAAACGATTACATACGTACATAAATTGGAAAATAATGAAACGAACCATTGCATTGCAAACACTTGCTAGCCCACGGAACACCAGCAACGCTCCATCGAACCAACGGACGTTGGCTGTTTTGAACAAAGCGATTGCCACTTCCAGCGCTGTTTCTGGCCAAGATTGTTTTTTAATTTAATTTCGTTTTGCAATCATAATAATGCGACGATTTCGGTGTTTCCAAGTAATTGAAGTTTTGCGAAAATTAAATTTTCATTTTCAGACCTTGGCCAGCTGGATTAGCTGTGATAACGACTGCTATATCATCTGTAGCGTGTGAATGATCATACAGAAATATCTCTGTGTAGATACTTTAATATTTGAGTGTGTGAGTTGTCGGTATTCATCACACTATAATTAATTGTAGCTTATACAGTTAATTGTTTTGACATCAAGGAGCATGCAAATGCATAGACGCAAAAACAAAAGACTTAAGAAACGAACTTTTTGTAAACATTTAGCATTATTGTAAAAATACGTAGAGCATCTTGTCCAATCATTTGAAGTTTAAGTTTAACAAAAAGCCCTTGTGACATTTTTGGTGTACAATAAAATCTTAAACAGGGCAAGACGAAGTTAATGGTATCATCGAACGTCGATAACAATTGCTATGAGGTGGTAGATGAATTCATCTAACTCGGAACCGTCATGAACAAAAACAACGGTATCAGACTGGATATAAAACCTAGAATAGTTTTCGCCAACAGATGTTTTTTTTTTGGCTACGCGAGCACACTACGTTGAAAGGACCAAGTGAAGGAAGCACTGACGTTGATCGGTGGGACTGACTGGAGACGGCGCGCATTTCGAAGCGAATTAGTGGGGTAAATTCTCTGAAAACGAATTTTGGAGCTGGCCTTTCCAAGCTGTAACATGAACTCCGATAAGTATGAACTCCGAAGAGACATACTGAAAATTAATTTATTGCCGTTCTTGAAGCTAAACCAAGAGATAAATTAAATTTTTCTTCCTAATTTTTCCAATAAGGAAACAGAAGGTTGGGTTCGGTCGGAAAACGTTGAAGTCTTAGAGGGGTTAGCGTGTTTCCACGACAGCAATCCTATTGAAAATGCATGGGACATACTTGTTCATAAAGTGTACTCCAACAACAGTCAATACAATAGCGTTGCAGAGCTAAAATCGGCAGTAATAGCGGCTTGGGACTCCTTACAAAGTTCAACCCAGAAAAACCCAGATAAATAGTTTGACCGAAAGGCATTTTTGAATTTATTCAAAATAAAAGAGATCATACGCATTATTGTATAAAAAAGGTTTTCATACAGTGTTGTTCAAGAGAGTTTGTCGATCGTAATGATTACACAGTGCATACTTTTTCGGGGGACAACCAAACCAATATCTAACGATAGCATTTGACCTCAGTAACAAAACTCTAAACTCCGTTTTGCTCTACTACGTCACAATTTTTGTTTACAGTGGTTTCAGACCCCTTTGTGACGAATTGATGCAATGTGGTACATCATCAGCTGTATATATATCTACAATTATGTGAAACATGTACATTAGGGCGTTTCACAAAAAAAAATTTGCAACTCTTGAAGCGGAATATTAAAGCTTGTGATCTAAAAGAATTTCGAAAAAAATTTTGGATTTTTTGAAGATGGTTATGGGGTCGCTGATATAGATTTTATCAAAAAACATGAGGTTATGGTGAAAAATTTTATGTTACTTTTTGTTCATTAACTAAACAATTCTCTTTTTAAGGATCCGATCCCACGACAAAAAAATTATTGGTATGAAATATTATTATATTAAGGACCACTTGTATAGTCCTAAAAGTGAAAAATTATTTTTTCTATTTAGATTTCAAACATCGATAACTTGAAAAGTTTTCAACATTTTTTCAAGATGTAAAATGCGGTAGAAAGATAATTTAGATACCTTTATTTTGGTATATATAAGTTTATGTCTTACTTGCAAAAAATTTTGAAAAAAAAAAATAAAAAATAGATAAAAAAAATAATTTTTTATTTTTAAATTCACACTATTTGAATTTTAAAATATTTGAATTTTGTTACCTCAAACAGTAAAAGGGTTTTTGATGAATAAAAATTGCCCACTTCCTTTTTTTCGAAAGATACACATTTATGGGAAAATTATGATGATTTTGTTTTTGCAAAGAAAAAACTAGAAAAATATGTGTTGTGAATGATTTATCAGAAAGGGGCGTGGCGTCAGATACAATATATAACAAAAAAATTACAAAGAATGAGAATGATTTTCAAAACTTATTGATTAGCGTTGATAACAATCGAAAAATTATACCTAATGTTAACAAAAATGTCATTGAAAAAGCTCTTAAGAAAACAATTTGAAAATACTTCCACAGTTGTTCCAAATTTAATGGTTAATGTATTGTAATTTTAGATACAAATTTACTTTTTAATTTTAATTTTTTCATTAAATATGTTGATTTTGTTTATTTAATATCTTTTGATTTTGTATGGGAATACAAATATATTGATGAATTGAATTTTTGATATTATTATTAAAGCAATGTATTTTAGATGTTTTTTTTTTCTTAACCAAGGACGAAACATAATGAAATTCTTTTAATTTTCATAAATTTTGATAAATAAAAAAAATATTCTCAAACTTTATTTTTTTTTTCTTATATTTTTCACTTTTAAGACTATACAAGTGGTCCTTTATATAATAATATTTCACACCAATAATTTTTTTGTCGTGGGATCGGATCCTTAGAAGGAGAATTGTTTAGTTGTATGAACAAAAAGCACCAGAAAAAAATAATATAAAATTTTTTTCAACCTCATTTTTTTGATAAAATCTATTTCAGCGACCCCATACCCATCTTCAAAAAATCCAAAAATTTTTTCGAAATTCTTTTAGATCACAAGCCTTAATATTCCGCTTCAAGAGTTGCAAAAAACGCCTTTGGTGAGACGCCCTAATGTTCATGCATGTACCTCCATTCACATGTTGAATATTAACGGTCAAATTCAAATTCAAATTGATGTTGGACATTTTCGGCTGATATCTACTTCGCATGTACATGTTTAACATAATTGTAGATATAAATATACAGCTGATGATGTACCACATTGCATCAATTCGTCACAAAGGGGTCTGAGGATGACCTCATCATGGAGTTCGAAACGCGTCATCCTAGTGCGTGACAATGAATTGACCATTAATATCAACAATAAAAAAAATATTTTCTGATCGTTTAGCCAAAGTATCGAATGATACACTAACAAAAAAAGGTTTAATTCATAATTAAAAACCACTGCGAAAGATAAACTTAACTAAATACAATTTTGTTGTTGTTGGATGTAAAAGTATAGTTTTGGATTATCTTTCGCTCTCCAGTGTAGAATAGTGGCTCAAAACTTCTTCAAACTTAAAAAATAGTGAAAAATCCAAAACGTGCAAAGCGATTTCGCGACAAAAACTGACAGACATGACAAGTTATCTATCTATATAACTTGCCATATCTAACATATGTCTTTGGAAAGGCCTATGTTTGCTTTCATAGCTCATTTGCATAATTACTTAAGCTTAACTCACCTTGTGAATACATCAGGGTAATGTGTTCTCGAAAATGCCTTTTCCAGTTCCTCTAGTTGGAAACTGGTAAAAGTGGTTCGATAACGACGCTGCTTGCGTTTAGGCTGATAGTCGTCCAGTTCGCCGTCACTATTTGCATCGGATATGGGACTGTTGGTGCCACCACTAGCACCAGTGGCTACAATACAGGAAACCGATCGGTCAGGAATAACATCCTGATGAGCTAATTTGGCTTCTTGTGGTAATTCCTCCAGTTTGACTTCCTCTGATATGCCCATAATCTAGATGGACATGGAAGAGTTCCCAATTCTAACCGAAAAGCCTCAAAGAGTGCAACTGAAATAAACAAAAAAAACAAATTAAATCAGTTAAGGAATTACTAAATAAATTATTTATATATCTATGTGTGTGTGTATGCATGTGTGTGTAGTGCCATAAAATGATACATCGCAGACGATCTATGCTATTATATTTAATTATTTATATCATTAATACTGATTGACATTGATGCATGCTAAACATTAATAAGCAATGCCAGTGTCATACATCGCTTGCAATCGATGACAATCGACGATGATGATTCCCCGGAATTTATGTATATTTATGGCTGTCCTGGGTTGCGTTGCGACCGCAAGTCCACCACCGATGCCGGCGAATGCTTATTTTAGAACATTTAATTGAGTCGACCATACAATGATTTACAAATATGGTCACTGTGAAGCTGTGACTTACAACTTAATCATCAGCTAGCAATTAAGCATAGAATTCGAGCATGATGCTATCGCCGATGCATCTGTGGCCATCATCCGTGTCTTCTCAAGGCATCTTACCATTCCATTGGATGCTGCTTGTCAGGTTGAGGTATCAAACAATTTGTTTCGAGGTGTACAACTAACAATATCATTTCACAACTTTGAGTCACGCTTGCTTCTCGGCGTAACTGCCACGCATACATTATTGCCTAAATGGCCAAAAGAATCCTTAATGCTCTCCGATCCCTTGGAGTTGTTGCTGCTGCTGTTGTTGTATCAATCACTTTGTGGGGAACGCAAAAAGCATCGCCACAACACACCGACCAACGAGAGAGAGATCAGCAAACATGCAATCCATTTGCTATTCGAAGCATCGCTGAATGCGTGAACTGTCGAACATACCAAAAACGTCTCTAAAATAAATTCCGCTGAAAACTATCCTTCGATCCGAAAGGCACACGACCAATCACAGCAATCACATCGATGGAAGCCCAAAACGGACTAACCGTCGCAAATGAATGTTTGCATAAATAATGAGTGTTGGTGGATACATCCACCAGTACAGGCGGCGATTCTGTGTTTAATTGAGGTTCAATTTGAAAGACACAGACAATTATACACATTTATGTCCATCGCATTGCAAGTTATTACAGGAATATTTAATTTAAACTTTAATATATTTCGAAATAATAATTATGAGGAAAATTGTCTACGACTTTTTCGGAGCACGAAAAAAACAACAAAAAAAACGAATTTTAAATTACGTGTTTAATGTTTGTAAATAGTCGGTGGTGGCCGCATGTGAACCTTCTGATAATGTTCATTTAGCTAGTCCGCTTTTCTTTAGAATACGAAATAATTCTCGCGATTGCTCGACACTAAAAAAGTGTTTATGTATGTTAGAAGCGTTGGATATTGGTAGTAAGTCCATTATCGTATGTAACAAAGAGCCTTTAATTAATTTAAAGAAATGCCAAAGATGCAAAAGCTAATTTGTTGAATTGTCTTAAATATTGTAATTTTGTAAACGAATACAAAGAGTTGTAAAGGTCGAAATCATTTCAACTTTATCTCATGCTATAGTTGGTCCGATGGACCATGCATGGAAAAATGTTTTGTTTTTTGGAGTTGTTGTTAGTTCGGCAATGACGAACATTTTTCCTGGATATAAAAAGGAAATTGTTTTAAAGCGTCTACATTTGTTGGTATAGTTTTTTGTATATCAGACGTAAATCGTCTTTTTTTTATCATAATGTCGAGATGGAAATGTCCTTGAATGTATTATGTTTAAGTACGTTAAATAAAATCAAACTTTGTATATACTTTATAACTTTTTGCTTAGAAGTGAAATCGAGCGACAGCCTCCCATCCTTCTGGTAGATCCAATACATAAATTTCTACTTATAAAACCAATGTTTCGCCAATAATATCAGTTTTCAGAATAAGTTTAACCGAAATTTTTAATATATATATTATTTTTAATTTCAGCAAAAATTTCATTGTACTTTATTTCCGATTGATGAGATATCGGAACTTATTGCACACTAGGCGGACAACCCCTAAAAATTATCCAAAAACAATTTCAGAACACCAAAACTTTTTTTAATCCATGAACCGTACTTTAGGCCCATAAATGTTTTGTTGTGCTGCTTAATTATTTGGTGTCCTTCCGAAACAAAACTCATACTGTTGTTCTTGTTTTGTCAAAGATAAAGCTTTCCCTTTGGAGACTTTTGACTTCTTGTATTTGGTTTCCTGTATCCATATGATGACCATTTCTTATAATGTCCATGAAGAACTCTCCAAACCATGAAACTTTTGCTTTCGAAGTATTTACTTTAATTTACACCCAACACCAACAATAAAGAATTGTTTATGCTTTGTTGCCATTTGATGTTCTATCGGAACAAAATGTATATCATTGCATTGTTCGTGTTAATTTCAACTCTACTTATCGAACTTTAAACACTTTCGTCTCCGACGTCAATTATGAAACTTTACTTATTAATTATTACTTATTACCGCAACAAATTTTGGCCGGCCCTAGCACAACTTTTAGGTTATGTTGTGATGCACAGATCAACAAATTGTTTGGCTTTCTTTTAACATAGGGGTTTTACACATCAAAACCTTTATTTTCTCCTATACTAGGGTACATTATAATTTATTTTATATTTATTCATCGATAGACAAACATAGAGATTAAGTCGCGTTACCGCTGACCTTTGTTGGAGGGCACTTGTGTAACCGCGCGCAATTACAGCATTTCCGAGATATAGAATGCAATCTTTGTTTTACAAATAAATTGAAAAACGAAAAAATATTTCACCCAATGGCGTCACCCTCGACAACTGTGGGCACGCCTTCGCCTCGATTCTCTTTAAAGTGACAAATATATGGCCTGCATTTTTCGCCTGATATCCGCGGGCATGGAGGGAGGTGTTACCGAAGCAATTATCATCATTATTCATATGAATGTTGTGTTATGTACACAAGTCATTAAATTGCAACACGTTCATATGATAATACGGCTGTCAATAGGAACAACATGATAACTGCCAAAGAAGCCCACAACACCCGTTTCTTTTTTGTTCGCTTGTTTCTGATGTTGCTCACAACATAACGCTTTTACCCGATCTTGTGTTGGAGCACTCATTAATCACTGGAAGATATCAGCCAAACTCACACTCACACACCCATCCAGAATGAGAAATACGGAGCAATAGAGCGAGAACAAGAGACAGAGAGAGAGAGAGCAAGGGTATATCGCACAACAAACAAACAATCTTTAAGATACGGATAAACAGAATATCAATGTGTGCTGGCTGTGATGTTGGACATATTTGCAAGATTCATGCGGTGTTATTGGATCAGTTTGCCGTCGTTGTTGTGTAGTTATAATCACAGCTGAACAAAAAAAAGTGTATCAAATCAAGATTCTCGTAAGACTCTCGGCGAGGTGGTATCTTCATTAACACACAAGAACAACGTAATGACTGCGTACAGATCGACAGACAGACGTGCAGACAGACAAGAAGGCATACGTTTGTATAATTTATTTAACATGTTCACAACAAAAAGCTCCTCCGTAGCAACATCGATTCAATAATCGCACAACGAAACACCAAAAGGGAAGAGAAACATGATCGCTGTACGATCAAATTCGTTGATACGAGAGTAAATTTAACAATTCTATTAAGATTACACCAAAATGCAAATCGGGCAGTACGGGAATGTTGCATAACGACGAGAATTGGGACGGAAAACAAGCTGCGATGACCTCCTTAAGAGGAAATCAGTGTTTTCCTATCCAGTCTCTGGCTCTCGCACGGTCTTACGTGTAGTACGGTGGCAATATTAACAGGAAACTGCTAATAAGTTCATGAACTATTAAGAATTTAATTTACGTCAAGTGTGAATGGAAGTGCCACTGGCTCTCGATGCGAACAAGCTACCAGCGAAGTGGTGGCAACTGGCAGCCAAGAACCGTGTAACTATGAATTGTTGCAGTTCCGACGCTGTCCAGGGAATCGAGTTAATTTAATATGGAAATTTCTTGTATTCTCTGGCATACGTACATTTGTTTACTTTTCGAATTTATGTGGATTTCATTAAGGCAGCCATAAATTGAGATGTAAAACGCAAGCACTGACTGCAAGCAATGAGCCGACTGACCGAATCCAAATTCTCATGTAACCAACCACTGAGATCTTACTCGCTGACTAGCACATTGGCTCTTGTGGCTCGAGTATGCAAATACAAATGTGATTATTGATATTTCAACCTTTAATTTACCCTTAACAACAACAGCTAATAAACGCTATTCCCTTGTACAAATATCGATCAACACGTACTAATTCATTCATTAACAGCCGTTGGGCATTTATTAAATAAAAAGTTCAATTTAGCGTGAATAATTCCAATTTGTGGACTTTGGCTGGCACAGCTAAAGAACATTAAGGCAAACTGCTCCATAATGAGATAATAAAGATAAAGAATGAAGTGCGATGTTTACAAAATGTGATTATAAAAATATGAAGTTTGGGAATTATCACGCAATAAATGAGAGATTTTTTTTGTACTTAAATACAAAGTAAATTTTATCCATGAAGGTAAGACAAGCGAAATTATAATATGAAATTAACGTATGAAGTGTTGTGTATTAGGAAGTAAAGTAAGATTGATATAACCAAATAAACTAATAAAATTACTGCAGTGGACGTATATGCCAAAAGAACGAACATGGACACTAAATATAAGTTAGCCCAAACCGCAATTAGTTAGATATCGAGTCGCCTCTAATTTCAAGTGCAGTATTTTTACGCAAGTTCAGGACCATTATAATGCTACCGAAATTAGGTAATGCTATTAACTTATTTAGATGTTGGAAAATGTTGGGGAGGTAATCACGTAAGAGGGTTTCCCTGACTAATTACACGTAGATTTGATTGAATACCCCTGAATTCTCCGTAAAACGTTCGTGTTATGACGAACTTATATTTAAATAGTACAGATAATATTGTCCCTTTAACACGAGTTTAATGCTCTTTATAGCCAACAAAAATAACATATTGCATTTTTTTATGTTTCTATTCATTTAAAATTTCGGTTGGAATATCTGATTTCCTGTCGAAACCGCTATCCGAGCAACCTACATCCATATTCTGGAAAACATAACCAACACAAAACGATGACAGAAACCGAGTAACGTTCGATTTTTTAGGAAAATTTATTTTTTGGGGTGAAAAATTTATAAAGGGTGTTTAAGTTGTAAGGATCGATGTTGAATGTGAACCACACCTAAACGTTAAGTTCTTTTCTGATTAACTCAATTTAAACAATGGAAAGATACACAATCGAGCGACGCGTTAATGTTATTCAGGCTTATTATGAAAATGGGCGCTCAAATCAAAATACATATAGTGCACTTCGTGATTTTTTCGGTCAATTTAATCGTCCAAATGTGCGTACAATCGGAAAAATCTTGTAAAAATTTAAGCAAACCGGGTCTGTAGGAGATGTGAAAACACCAGTGCATACGCGTACAGCTCGTACTGCAGAAAATCCCGCTGCTGTTCGCGATAGTGTGGCTAAAGAGCCATCCACCTCAACTCGTCGTCGTGTACAACAATTGCACCACTCACGCTCGTCGTTGATGAACATTATGCATAAAGTCTTGCATTTACACGCTTACAACGTGCAATTGACTCAAGAACTACAGCCTCTTGATCATTCCAAATGTCGTCAATGGTCAGAATGGTGACAAGAAATGGCAACTGTGGATGAAAAATTTTCGAAGGAATTCATCTTCAGTGATAAGGCGCATTTTCATCTCAGTGGATTCGTCAATATGCAGATAACGAAATTTTTATGGCACGAATTGGAAGAAATGGATGTGGACGATATGTGGTTTTAACAGGACGGTGCCACTTGCCACACAGCTTACGAAACAATGGCGCTTTTGCGCGACAAATTCAATAACCGTGTTATCTCACGAGGTGGCGATGTCAATTGGCCGCCATGATCATGTGATTTGACACCGTTGGACTTCTTTCCTTGGGGTTATTTGAAAAAAAAGGTGTACGTCGATAAGTCAGCAACAATTCAAGAGCTGAAAGATGAGGTAATTCGGCTCATTAACGGCATATAACCTCAATTACGCCTCAGCGTCATCGAAAATTTGGACCATCGGATGGAGGTGTGCCGCCGAGGTCGCGGCGGTCATTTGGCCGATATTTTGTTCTATACATATTTAAACCATACCAATATTATCATAATTAATAGAAATGATACTAATTTCCTAAATAATTTGTGTTTCATTCAAAGTCACCATCGGCCCTTTAAATTTAACCATTTTTAAAACCATTTAACCCTTTATAAAAGAAACCTGTGTGTATTTATTTTAGTCTATGATGTGATAAACTTTTTTTTTGGAAATTCCATTATAATATATTAAAAATATTAAACCTTTTTCATAGAAGCGGTAATTTTCAATAATCGCTAATAAATAAAATCGATAACAACTTTAAAAATTTTGAAGTTTTTCTACTGTAACTCATATACTTAAAACAATTTCCTGGAAACTTTATTACATTCAGATATCCTCCACCTAACTTAAGAGTAGATCTCGATAGACAAATTACAACTCACAATAAGTTATGTGTTACTGTTTTCTGTAATTAATTTTCATTAGCACTAATTTTTGGTATACATTTCAAGCGAATTACCAAACAAAACATAATATTGCTATCACCACAAGGGCCTCTTCGGTTCTAATACTACATGTTTACAATTTTCTCTAGGCATCGTTAACCACTCGTCTGTACGGTAGTATAACCCGTCTTATAACCTCATTCATTAGACGACTAATAAGACTTAATGACAAGATTCGCACATTAATTTCAGATAATAACTGCAATTATACGAGAATGCAAATTAGTAAAGTGATCATGTGTTAAACACGTTCATTGGAAATCATACGCTCACTGTCGTTCATCCATTAACTCTTGGACGATGGATTAGTTGATTCAAACAGATTACAAAGACTCTTCTTAACATGGCCTTTGAACGACGTCATCACATTTCGATTGCAAGTCCTTTGCATCCCATGTCAATTAAGACGACCATTTATCATTGTGATATCTTGTCCAATTTGTCAGCTCCGTTTACAAAAAATGCTTAATATTTGAACACTCATAGGCAGCACATATACATATAATAAGTAGCTAGTTTTCAATTTGATCGCTGGATGCTAGATAGAGTTAGAGTACCGTTGGATGGATCTATAACCGATTTCCCACACTCATTTTGCATCGTTCGCTGGCGAGTTGTTCGTCTTTAGGTGGACATCAAAGGAAATACATAAACATTTAATTACCGATCATCATTCAGAGAGCGAGACGAGATAGAAACGAAAAAAAAATTCGTTGGTTAATAAAGTTATATGACTAAATAAAGAAATAAATTTATTAATAAGTCCATAACTTTTGCAACCGTGGCCAATGTCGGACTGTTGACTGAATGTTGTGCTGGTCCGCATAACTTGCCGCATTCACGTTTTATGCACTTTAATTGATCAAATTCTCCCATGTAGCGTTTATTAAGTTGCATGCAACACATACACGGTTGCAAACACGTTAATATCATAATAAATATTGTTAATAAATGTATGAAACAACAAAAGCCACCACAATCCTGACATACAAACATTCAAATGGGTGTATGTGTGTGTGTGTGTGTGCGAGTGCGCGCGAGATTGCCAGAGAGTGAATGAGTGAGTTTCAATTATAACAAGATCTCAAGAAAGACAAGAGGAATCGTTGAAATGCAATAAAATAAACATGTGATTAAAGGGGAGACACAACACAAAATGCGATTGTCAATTGCCAAGTTGGACAGACCGACTGACAGTCAAACAAGCAACCAACCAAGTCACCAGCCACAGATACTAACTCAACTCTAAAGAAACCAGCGAGGGAGACAGACGAACGGGCCCAGAGACAGATATTTGTCGATTTGGATGTTGACATTTGAGTGCCTCACTTCAAAACTTTGCCGCCGCATTATTTTATAATTGTTGCGTGCATTAAGCAGCAAATTAACACAATAATGTCAAACGCACAAGAATGCCAGACTAATACATACACACAGAGAAGGTAGTTGTATATGATGGATATGCGAGAAAAAAAACCCAAAGAGAATTGCACAAAGGAAAAACCGGCAGTCGGCATTTTAGCCATAATTATAAATTGCAACAATAATTGGCGCCAAAATATGAAATCAAGTTGTAGTTTGTTTAATGCTCGCAAATTGACAGCTCGCAGTGGGTTATTGAAATTGCACCGTGGGCAGAAATGTATTGAGCGAAAAGTAAAGATGATGGGAAATGTATCGAAAAATGATTAAATGCATCAACATAGTATGTGGGAGTTGTACGTTTCTATTAGATGGTAAACAATGATAAACGTATTTTTTTACTTCTGCAACTTTTTATGTAGACTGGAGCAAGCTTTATATTTAGTAAAAGAGAAGAGAACATCTGAACTGAATTGTCCTAAAATATTAGCAAGTAAACTATGTGACGTGACGTGACAAAAATAGATGTTATGCGAAGTCTAACTTTTTTTGGTAAAACCTTTTTTATTATGATTTAGAATATTATAAGTTTGTTTTACAATTTGATAAATAACAAAAACTTTTTTTTTAAATTTTTTAACAACCTATATTGTGAATCGTGACGTAACGTGGCATGACATAAATATACTTTCTGATAAAATTATTTTAAAAAAAATATTTTTTTTTATTTGTGAATTTAGGGAATATTGCAAAGTTTATATGTCGACGAATTTGTAGTCACGAATGTTACATTAAAACGTCAATTGAATCAAATCAAAACTTTCATTACTGTTATTTATTGTTGTAACATATATGTTGTGATAAGAGTGCACTTGCATCACCAGGAAATATGTGATTAAAAATTAAAAAAAGGGGACCAGAACATGAATGCAACTTTGCAGTCCGTTTCATCATTATGGAAACTATGAAAAGTTTTGAACATTTAAATTTAATATTATTTAAGTAATTGCCTTTACCAATACAAGCCAGAAATAAGTTTTTGTCAAAAAATTTTTTCGAACAAAATTGACTACAACACTTATATGGAAATTGATATTTTAATGAAACGAAAAAAAATTGTGTCGATTAGAAGGCAGTTTTCGGTTAACTATTACTGAACCATAGTGGTTAGAATATGCGACTACAATGTAGGAGACCCGTGGTTCGATTCCCGGCTCCAGTCATCTACATTTTGCCTTCATTGTCGGCCCCTCGATGTTGTCGACAGCATCTTCGCAGTATAGTCGAGATAATCGGTAAAAGCTTCTCAAACAGTGACGTTCGCATTCGTCGATAAACAAGTAGGAGCCGTTTGTTGTGAATCTTAAAATAGAAAGCGTGTTAATTCACAACAACCCGAGAATCATCCCATACCACATTTATGGGGTGTAAAGGGAATTTGTTATATCACCAATAATTGTTCTTTTTTTCACTTGATAGACTCCGCGATAGCATTTTGGTGGATAGACTAGAGTAGAGT
Source organism: Muscina levida (assembly GCA_964034835.1). Lineage (NCBI taxonomy): Eukaryota > Metazoa > Arthropoda > Insecta > Diptera > Muscidae > Muscina > Muscina levida. Next base: position 77,871,035 of record OZ035881.1, read on the forward strand.
CAGTTCTCTTATTTTAAGTCTCAAATATCCAGCATCAAAATTCCCAAAACTCCAATATTAAGTATTATAATTTTTTAAAAAGAAACTAAAGCGTCTTATAGATTGTAAGGCTACGATATAGTTGATTCACATAGTTTATGCAAATTTTTTGGTGGAAAAAGATTTATTTTGCGTTAGTAAATACCAATTGCTATGAATCAGTCATTGGAACCGTAATCCAGTACAGAGATTTCATTCGGGTAAACTGACTGATAAATACCACATCATCCAATACAAGAAATTTTTTAAATTTTGAATTATAGAAATAAACCGACTTTTAATTAAAATTACTTATGTATTATTATTTACCCGCTTGTGGAGCGTAGACGGTTGTAGATAAGGATTTCGGTTATAATACCAGCGGTCTAGAGACATGTAGCAAATCCGTAAAAATTTTAATAATTTGTATGTAATAATTTGTACATTCAATAAATGCTAACTTTGACACAATTTGACTAAATTCGGTTATGTGAGGTACCAGAACGGGCATGTCAAATAGTTAGGAAATCTTTAATTTTGCCTTTTATTACAAGATAAATTAACTGACCAAATTTCATTATTTCCTAGGTACCGGATTGAAAGCAATGGCGAAAATATTAATTTTCCAAAATTAGTTCATTTTGTATGAGAGGTACCAGAATGGTTGAACCTCATGCATTTTGTACTCCTTTTTAACATTACATGTCCTTACGGGCGAGCACTCCTATTGAGATCTTAGTACAAGGGAGTACAAGGGGAGTTATCTTTGTTGTTTGCTGAAAGAGTAATATTTTTTATCTTCTAAAAGAGCACGAAGAGAGTAGCATTTATTATCTCCCGAAAGAGCGCAAATACATGTAAATTAAATATTTAAAATACTTCTTTATATTTTAAAGACAAGCACTTAAAATACGTCTTTATACTTTGAAGATAAATATTAAACTAAGAAAAAAAGCAAACAAAACGAAAGCATCAACAATAAACAGTTATGTTAAGAAATATTACAACAAAAATGCATTGTCAAGAAGCAAAACAAAACCACTATTACTACAGTTATTACTACAAATAGATGTATCTTTACTTTTTTATTGCTCTATTTTGACTGGTGACTAATCACTGGACTGTTGACGTATGAGGTGTAAACAAATTTTAATATAAAGTATACGTTCCAAAACCTATATTCAAATATCATTGATTGTATTTATTAGTGTGCTGGACAAAAACTATTAGATGGGTACTGGGACGTTCAGTTTTTTCTAGTCATCTAATAGAGCGATGGGTCGATAACGATGATCCAGCATCCCAAAGGGGATACGACAATAAGACAACAGACTTAACACACAGAAGGAATCATTAAGAGTACGAAATGTGTTTATAAAGTCGATTGAGCTATGTCCGTTATTTCCTTGCCGGCTTCTGATTCCTATGAAAATTTTCCAGTGTTATTATCTTCAAAAATGCCCCCATGTTCTACATTGCCACAACTTCTTAACGGGAAGCCGCAAAACATCTAAATTATTAATATCATTATTATCATCGTTACTTTGTAATATAGTCGAACTTTTATTCGCTAAAAGGAATTTTGTAACAGTATTCTTGTACCGTGTACGGCAGTTCGTTATAGAAAAGAAATTAATATTTCTCTGTTAATTTACAAAAAGAAGATATTGGGCCATTTATGTGGTTTGTATGTAAAGCTAGAAAAAATTTAGCAGTTTAAGCTAATGTGGATAATAATTTTTTGTTTATTTTGTTGTTTTTTTTTAATTATTTGAATTATTGAATGATTTTTTCATCGTTAATTCATTATACGAAATGTTACCTTAATAACTGTCTCGCCTTCTACCACACATAATATCTGTTGTTGCCTATTGACCTCTCTACTAGACATTCATAGTCGGTTTTTGTCCTGCTATTAGATTTTGATTTAAAAACAATTATTTTTGTTTTGTCGTTTAGTTCCAATATTTCGACTAACGTCTTTAGTCACCATCATGGTTGAAAAAAATGGACAGCTACTAATGACAAAACAACCAGTACAGAAATTTCAGTCAGGAAAACTGACTGATAAATACTATTAACCAATATAATATATTGTTTAAGCCTAGAGTTATAGCAATAAATACTTTTTTAATTAAAATAATATTACTTATGTACTATTTTGTGTCTGCTTGTGGAGCAAAAACGTAAAAATTTAACTTATTTGTATAAGAGGTACAATTAGGGGCAGCACAACGTGTCTGATTTTTTTTCGTAAATCAATTTTCGAACGCTTACAGTGTACACACAAAAATGATTTGTATGTAAAAGGGAAAATATCAGTTATTTATATGGGGGGTACCAGAAGGGTTATGTCAAATAGTTAGGGTTGCTGATGTTTTGACTCCTTTTACAATATAAATTAACTGACCAAATTTAATTAATCGGCAGGTGTCGGTTTGGAAGTTAAGGGAGAAATATTAATTTGTAAAAAATAGGTAATTTTATATGGGAGGTACCAGAAGGGTTGATCCGATACACTCCATATTCATTCCTGATTCATATTTTTATAACCGTACAACTTACGCATAATTTGACTGAATTCAGTGTAGATATGTATGTAAGACTATGGGGGTGAGTTCTGTCATTTGTATGGGAGGTACCAGAAGGGGTGTGTCAAATAGTTAGGTTTTCTGGGGTTTTGCCTCCTATAATAATATAAATTAATAGACCAATTTTCATTACACCCCAAGTGTCCGTTTGGAAGTTATGGGAGAAATATTTATTTTTCAAAAATAGGTAATTTTGTATGGGAGGTACCAGAAGGCATGAACCGATATAGTCCCTATTCATTCATTAGTCCCATTTTCATGAGGGAACATCATACTCAAAATTTGAATGAATTCAGTTTACTTACAAAAAGGATATGTATGTAAAACTATGAGGGTCAATTAGGTAATTTGTATGGGAGATACCACAAGGGGTATGGCAAAGGGTTTGTCTACTTTTGCAAAGTAAACAAACTGACCAAATCAAAATATCCTACGATCGTCCGTTTGGAAGCAATGAAAGAAATATAAATTATCCCAAAATAGGTAATTTTGTATAGGAGGTACCAGAAGGGGTGGGGCTCTTTTGCCCATTAACAATCTCATTAGTTCGTTTTGAAAAATATTAATAATGGTAAATTTTCATACCGATCCGTTAAGGTCTACTCGAGTTTTCCTGCTGATCAGCCAGACAGACGGACATAGCTCAATCGTCTTAAAAAGGCCTGAAACGAATTTGGTCTTAAGATACTTGGGGTCTAACTCGTCTCCTTTATTGCATTACACTTTTTTTCGTATCAAATGATACATACCCTCATCGCTAAGGGTGATGGTATAAATATTAATATTCCTGGCTTACAAAGATCTCATAGTGAAATATTAGAGTTGCGAATTCATTCAATGTTCAAATATTTTAAAACTGGACTGGACTTTGGTGTTACTGAAATTAATTGGTGAAATAGATGTTCGTTAAAACAAACAGAACTGAAATAGAGAGTTTACGGGAATGAACTAAACTTACGAACTCTTTTGATTACATCGCCGAAACAGACAAGCTTAATAAAAAGTTTGCAATCACTTATCTACCACTGTGCCATGCAGCAAAATAATCATTTAGAAATCTTTCTTTTATATATGTATGTTTGTTGTCTCTGTTAATTTGTATGTTTAGGACGGAGGACCAATTTATTTTAGAACTTTTTCATAGAATTTCAATAAATTGTTGTGGAATTTTATTTGCTGCATATTTTAAATTCTTTCATTCTTTTCAATCTTATTTTATTTTTGTTTGCCTGGAGTTGAATTCTACTCGAAAGAAAAGAGTAGTAATTTCTGCAGATCTGTGATTGTGATTGCAAGTCGTTGCAAATCTTTTTCATTTAGCCATAACGAAAGATTATTACTTAATTAGTGCAATTATGTTGCGCTACAAAGTAATAACTTGTTCATTTCCCCCCTCTCTCGATCATGGTACTAAGAATATGTGTGTTTGTTGCTGTCTACGATGTGTCACACAACGACAGAACAAATAATAACCACGTAATGATGCGATGCTACCGTGTAGCCCAAGTCCAATCCGTGCCACGCCAACCATGCCACACCAGTGTTTTTCGTCGTTTCGTAGTGCGGTGGTACAAACATAATTAGTCGTATAAATGAGATTTGAACGTTTTTCCAAATTGAAATTGTCACTTGGACATGCGAGGAATTTGTTAACATAATATATCTGTCATAAACATCATAACATCGTCATGAAATATGAAATGTTGAGTTATTAACTGATTCGTATTCGGCCGTTTTTCTGCGGGAACGGAGCTGTCGCTCCCAATTCCCCGCTCCGGCACAAGTGAATTGTGTCGCTGGAAGGTATCGCAACGCATTGTCAGCTGCAATCACTACAAGGTGAGCAAGAGACTGGGACGAAAAAACAGACGGACGGTTAGAATGACACAAGTGAACGACGCTGTATTTGTGTTTGGTGTCTTGCTTTGGTCTCATGTGGCCCGGTAGTCATCGCTCTCTACATACACAGAACAAGCTCGACGTTACAGCCAACATTTATTTTTTGTCCTCTGCTCCTGGTGATCAAATGAAGATGCTGACATTGTTGATGATAATGTTGGCCGCGTTGACGTTAAGGTTGCCTGCGTTCGGACCCCAATGAAAGCAGAAAAAGATACAGATTGTGATTGCGATTATTTTTACGTGCCGCTAAAATTGTTACTACATCTTTAATTGAATCAGCAGAAGCGGGTCCGAAGCCCATGAGCTTGTGCGCATGCGTAGCCCCTTCGGCCCGCGGACTGCCAAAGGACAGATGGAGAGACGCACAAATCAATTATGAACACAAATTTGCCATTTAAAAGCATTATACAAATGGCATTTGGACAATTCTGACATATTTTGCGTTCCAACATAATGTCACACGCATGACAAAAACTAGTCATCACATCCCGAGACAGACGGGTATCATTGCCACTGGACCCCATCAATGTGTCTTGTTGTCCATCGCTGGTGCTGGCGAATTCGACATCGGCTCACCGAGTGTTTTTTGTTTGCCTCATACTTTTATTGAATGTCAGACTCAGTGTCTAACTGCCATGTTTCGACTGAGGAGTACAATAATTGATAGCTTCTCCAGTTGATTTGATTTCGTGGCAATTTTCACTTGTTTACCAGTTATGCCTCCTTCGGCAGTGCCTCCTTGTTTGTTTGTGACCGCTGCCACTGGCTACATTATAATACTGGTAATAAAGTTTATCGAAGTTCCTTTGCGATTGCAGGGCAATGATTATGTGCGTTATAATTTTGAAATGACAGCGGACCAAAAACGAAATCATGTCAAATGCAAACAGTATGTGGCATTAATTATATAATTAGATTTGATGTCATGTTCGAACGTTGCCGTCAACGTTACCCACCAGCGGCCGAAATGAAGAAGGAAGGCAACGATTTCATCAATTCATGATTTATTTTCATCATCGCTGTAGTGTCGTCGTGGACCGGATGACGTAAAAGAAGAAGATGAAACTTGCGTTTTTGTAAACTAATATTTCTTCCAAAGCATGTCTGGACTGAAAATATAGCCATAACATTTGTATTCTCTGATTTATTTGAATTCAGTTTGCGAATGTCCGCATAAGTACATATATGAATTCGCATTTTTTTGGAATAGAGTAAACAAAAAAGTGGCATATATACACGTCAAAATCCTGCAAAATAAATGTTTGGTAACCTGACAAGAAAGTGTATCAAATGATGGTTAAACCATTGATTTATTGTTCGAATTGAAATTTGGCACAGCTTATTTGTGTGTTACCATCAATTTCTCCACATTGTGAATGGGTGAAAGAGTGTATTATGGCACGTAAGACCAGCGTTATGCATAATGTAGGTGTTTATTGTCTGCTAGTAAATTTGACTTGACTGATTTGAGAGTTAGGCGATTTCAGAGCGACAGTAGTTGTCCAACTTTTAATTGAAATAAAATAAAAAATGACGATACAGGTGACGTACAATAAAGCCATAGGTAATAAAGCAATATGGCCTTATTTCCCATTCGATTGGCCATATTTCCATTCGATTGGGAAATAAGGCCATACGGCTTTATTACCACAGAAGGTGTGAAATAAAGCCATTATGGCATTATCTCACCTTTGGCAATTTTTTGAATAAAAAATATGTAGTATATTTGTTTTGCGCGGCCTAGTCTAGCTGCATAACCCGCCTATATCTCTATCAATGTGCACTATATAACACATTGCAGCGAGAGACGAATGCGGTGCGGGGCAGGGCCAGGGCGCATGCGTAGGGTGCATTGATCAAAAATTGTTCGAAAGTATTCGGACAAACTACAAAACTGGGTGTAAACGCTTCAACTTTTTTTTTGTGAACCTATCTAACGTTCATTTTGACAAAAAAAAACCCCAAACCCAGAGTGATCCTTGTCAATTTCAATTCAAGTCTACTCACAGAGCTCCATATTCGTGGTACTACTGCGGACGGAGTACCTCGCGCATGAAGACGTGCGACATCTACTATAGTGGCCATACGGACAAGCACGGGTTTGGATGTGGACAAAGTTTTTCCACATAACACTTATATGTGTCCATTCTCCGACAGAAGAGAAAAGCGATGACGACAAAGACTAGTTCTACGAGAGCCTAGAAACCGTAGCTCGAGGCATGACATCAAAATTGTACTAGGCGATTGTAATGCTTAAATAGGCATTGAGATCGCATTTAAACCTACCATAGGAAAATTTAATCTGCACACCGAAACGTCGAACAATGGCATGAGACTGATTGATTTCTCTGCGGCAAGAAATTTGGTAGTTACCAGCACTAGAATTGACCATAAAAATATTCATAACGCAACATGGTTATCTCCAGATCAATTGACGAGGAAGCAGATATATCATGTGGTTGTCGATGAAAGGCACGCAAAGAGTGTCCTCGACGTATGAGTGATCTGGGGTCCGAACATTGACTCCGATTACTACCTTACCGAAGTTCGCACATGGCTAAGCATGGCGTAAACGTAAGTAACCAGGCACAACGAAAGCTGGACATAGGTAAACTGCGGACCACAGAGGTAGCGGACGCCTACTACAAGTACCTAACTCAACTACTACGGAATGCTCCAACCCCTCATAATATTACTTCGCAGTGGGACCGGCCGTGGCATAGTGGTTAGAACACGCGACTACCATGCGGGAGATCGCAGGTTCAAACCTGGCTCCAGTCATCTTAAAAGAAAAAAAATAAATAAAATTTTCTTTCATTGTCGGCTCCCCTCGAATGTTGTTTGACAGCAACTTCGCAGTATTAAGCGTCGATTCAATCGTCGTGTCTAGTAAGAGCTTCTCAAAACAGTGACGTTCGCATTCGTCGATAAATAAGTAGGTGCCGTTAGTTGTGAATCTAAAAATAGAAAGCGTGTTAATTCACAACAACGCGAGAAGCTATCCCATACCTCATTCATGGGGTGCAAAGGGAAATTAAGTTTTTTTTTTTAAGTGGCAATATATAGCCGACTCCATGGAACGGACTGCGAGAAGCGTAGTTGGGTACTCAAAGCCGTCTCAAGTAGATGCCTGGAGAAACGACGAGAATAAAGAAGCTGAAGAACAGACAGAATGACTGAACAGAGTTGCTCCGAAGTAGTGGGGAAGCCCCTCAGTCTCAGTCTGTTATTATCCATTTGCAAGATAGGAGATCGTAGTGAATGTATGAACTACCGTGGAATAAGGCTATTACTAATTGCATACAATGTCCTTTGAAGCATATTGTGTGAACGTCTAAAGCCAATTATAGAAAAACTAACTGTACCATATCAGTGCGGATTTAGACCTGGTAAATCTATGACGGATCAAGTCCGGTGTCGATGAGCGAATAACGAGCATACACCAGCTCCTTCACACGGTTTGGCTTAACGAGTACATGCCCGATGATTGCTGTCTAGGTGTATTATATCCTGTGCTGAATAAAAGTGTTCCAACTGTGTCCCTTTACAAAATAACGCTGACTGACATGCATGCTTCAGTGAAGATTGGCAAGGAACTTTATACCAGAAGAAGCCTAAGGCCGAGGCCAAAAACTGAGCGGGAACAAGTTAAAATATATCTATACATATAGGTACACAGGGGGTCATCATAGAACCCAAGGGGTCCATTTTTTACTTCCCCATCCAGGGCCCATGACGTGATACAAACATTACAGGGGTACCGATCACATTTTTCGACTACAACAGTGTAATCAATAAAAACACAATGAGACAGTCCTTTGAAATTTGGGTGCATGTTGTAGGTCTGGTCGAGTGGAACATGAACCTGTATACCAAAGTTTTCAAACACCCTCAAAACCTTGACTTACGATTTAAAACCGGGTTTTCGGATCTTTTTGCACTTTTGACTTTATAACTCAGTCAAGACTTAACCGAGTTTAGATTTCTAAACGGGTTTGCAAAGAACAATCTTGGACCTTTCCAACGACATATACATTACTTGTCACATCTGTCTGTCTTTGCTTCTAAATCGTAAACTTTTGTATTTTTTTCTTTTAAATTTAACAAAAATTATTAAAATGCGACTGGGGCGGTCTAAGCGGATCAAGAACCGCTACGCTCCGAAATCTAGGTTCGAATTGCATTATGAAAATTAATCCCAATTTTTGAAAACAAAAAATTTTTTATTCACCATTTCAGGATATTTTTAGCTTAATAACTGATGGATAAATCAGGCCATTATATTGTATTTTACGATATAAATTCTTAAATTTATATATGCATCAGCAACATATTCTTTGCTTCGAAGTCCACAGCTGCAAGTTGCTTGCCATACCATGTGACGTTTTAGAAACATTGTTCGACTATAAAGTTCCTTAACGTATTTCTATATTTTTCGGTAGAAACCTGGTCAAAATCTGTCCTACAATAAGTTTCTCCATCCATAATCACGTAATCAAATTTTGTTAGTTACCTTTTACACAAATTTCGGGAGACCGATCCGGCAATTTTTAGCATTATATAAGCAAAAAAAAAAAAAGTTTATAGCTCATTTGCTCCAAACATGTTTCGGATAACACCATTTTTGCACCGGTGTGCGTGGTTTCTCGATTGTTTCGTGGGGCTATTAACACTTAAGGTTTGTGATGTTGATGGAGAAGTCACAGTAAAGTGGATGAGATAGTTTGTTAAATATAGAAAAAGCTATCCCCCTTGTCAGTTTCGCAAATTCCATTTCATACAATTCTTATCTGTATTTGAGATTAATGCAGTTTATTAGTGAGTACCTTTGTTTAGTTGTTGTGAATATTTTTCGTTAGGGGCAACCCAAAAAAAACATTCATTACAAACTCTTTCAGGTTCTTACTAAAATTTTTTGTCCGATTAGAGCGACTACAGTTTATAAGGAGCAGACAAAACATTTGTACTAAACTCTTTTTGACTATGACGACTTCATTTTTATGTTCGTCAAAAATTACATATATATGTATATTAGGCATATAACTAATTTTGACATAAAATTTGACATACCACTACGTGGTGGCAAATATGGTACTAGTAATGAATATAACCTTTTTAGGTGATTTGGGTTCAAAAATGTTCCGCACCAAGCGCGATTTCTAAAACAAGTCAGATTTTTGTTTTTAGTATTTTCAATTGTTATATGAAATAAATTGTAAGTTTAAAGTATGTGATGATTTACAAAATGGCAAAATGTCTTGCATAATTTTAATTGCAAGCTCTGCTCAGGTATTGCACCGTTGAACTTCCTGAATATCTTATGGTTTTTTGGCCTAATGTCTGAGAAAACATTTATTTGCTTTTGTAAAGTCGGACATTGACTTTTGTAGTATGGTGAAATTATTTTTGTTAAAAGTATGATTAGAAAACCAAGGTTAAATGACGTAGTTCGTGACAAATGTCAAAAGGAACTGGGCTGTCATCTCTATATCTGGCTACTATTAGTTAATATTGTTAATACATGACAAAATGTACGTATTGCTGCGAGTTGGCAACTCTGTAATTGAAATCACTTTGACAGATCTGTGAAGAAATAAAACACCAAAGCGAAACGTCAAAAAACAGCTGATGGGATGACGTAACCTTTGTAGGAAAACCTTGAATGGGTATATGATCTGAAAAAAAGTAATTGCGTTTGGTGCGGAAACTTTTCAAAAATTTAATATACATTATTTTCTTTAAACGAAACATTAAACACGAAACAAATATCTTGGCGACGTACTTAATGCAGTTACAGTCGAGTCCTATATTTTTCGTCAAACTTAAACAAATATTTTAGATCGTTAATTCTGAGATTTTTTCACACGTCGCACTCTTGTTAATAGAAACTAATCAGAGTTTCTCCCGCAAATTCACATTTACTTGATATTAATCGAAAAAAACTTAACTAAAGTAAAAATTTTTGTTTTTTTGTCAACGAAACGATTTAACGTAGTGACTTATTGAGTATTTAAAAAAAAAATTATTTCCCTTTACACCCCATGAATGAGGTATGGGATAGCACCTCGCGTTGTTGTGAATTAACACTCTTTCTATTTTTAGATTCACAACTAACGGCACCTACTAGTTTTTCGACGAATGAAAACGTCACTGTTTGAGAAGCTTTTATTAGACATGCCGATTGACTCGACACTTATATACTACGAAGTTGCTGTCGACAACATTAAGGGGGCCGGCAATAGATGACTGGAGCCAGGAGTCGAACCTGGGATCTCCCGCATGGTAGTCGCGTGTTCTAACCACAATGTCACGGCCGGTCCCAATTTAGTACTAAATATGTAAAATTCAGAGGACTTTAAACGTGAATTTAGTATTCGTTCTCGGCATATAAAGAAACGGCTATTGTTTGTTTACATAAAATTCGCAAAGCTGAAAATGAAATTTTGAATGCACCACAAGAAAAAAAATTACATTTTATTTTGATATGTTTCCCCAGTTAATCTGCCAAATGGTAAAGAAGGAATTAAGTATCAAAATTTATGAATTTAATAAAATGATCAGCAAACAAGAAATATTAGAATATTTAAGACCTGTGGTGACAAGAAAGGAAATTTGTAATACAGTCGAACTTCTCGATTTTGTTTTTAAAACACAGCATGTTCTTAACGTTTTTAAAATATTTTTACCTCTCTATAACGTAGAAATCTGCGATCCACAGTGACTAAGTTATAGAGAAGTTCGGCTGTACTAGTAATTGTAGTTCAGCTACTTTTTCTCAAATTTGTAAAGATAAGACCGGCATTACTGTGCAATGAATACAATACAAATTCATTGATATTTTCTAATAATTAAGATAATAGATTGCATTGAACTTTAAATACGTAATAACAGGTTAAGAATGTAGCGTAATTTTTTAAATTCTATATCGTATCTAGACCTCTGATTATAGCTCGGAAACTTTTTAGATATAAAAAAAAAACTTTATTTTCCTGTACACCCCATGAATGAGATATGGAATAGCTTCTTGCGTTATTGTGAATAAACACTGTTTATAAACTCGCATAACGGCACCTACTTGTTTATAAACGAATGCGAACGTCAGCTGCTTGAGATGCTTTTACTTGACTTTTGTTACGAAGTTGCAGTCGACAACGTCGAGGGGGCAGCTGAAAAAAGAAATGTATATGACAGAGACAGGAATTGAATCATGGTCTCCCGCGTGATAGTCGCATGCCTCGACCGGCCCAAGAAATTGGACAAACAATGTGTAAGTTAGGTTCCATTCAACGTCAAGAAATTATAAAAACTTTAACTGGCAATTTTTTCACATTACTTGTCAATCATCTGCTCAAACTTTATTGTCCTGCTGTCATTTTGTTTTCCATAAACTAATTTGTAAATATCTTTTTTAAGTGGTCAGCTTACAAATGCCTATTGGTATCACCGATAGATATCATCTTTAATACAGTGTTAATTTTTTAACTGTCAAATATTAAACCCCTTTGACAAAACAAAATTATTGTTGATTGATTTTGACCAAAAAAAATTAAAATATAAATTGGCGTTAATTATTTGAATTCTTCCATTTGGTTTAACGTTCAAATATTTTTTTCACTTACAAGAGCCCCCAGTCAACAATTGCATGGGTGTACTAGACCTTCATTCGCTATCAATAAACTGCTTTCTTCATGTTTATCCAATTAGAAGTACATACATGCGTAATATTACAACCACATCAAGGAGTCATCTACGACAAACACGCAAGGAGTCATCCATCTATCGCCTATTGACGTTTTTGCATCAACCATTTAGACACTAATGACAAAGTAGCTGCTCGTGATGGACAAAGAAAACAATTAAGATCCATGAGCAATTGTCTCGGGAGACTTTGTTATATGTATTGGGTTTAAGCAGAAAATGAAATTATACCATTTTAGAGCAAAACATGTAGATGCATGCCAGCGTACATATGAATTCCCCTCGTTCGTTTGTGTTGTCCAATCACAGGCGTTTTTAATGTGACCAAAAATGAATTGATCACATTATCGCTGAATTCCCGACTGATCAATAAAGTGTGACTGATGTGGTTAAGCCTAATGTAAACCCATAAATAAAAAAGCCACAATGTATTTCAATCTATGCCATTAACGACGACAAACTCCTGCCTCAATGTCCAGCCACTCGCACACTCCCTGCTGTACTCGGCCATACATATGTATATGAGTGTATTTCCATTGCACATTTACACACAAAGTGCTTCTGTTTGGAGTTTATCATAAAAATTTGTCTGCTGCATCCAGAGACGTCTTGGCCATACCTTGTGCGTCTTGTAGATGGCGATACTCTATTTGGGCGCTGCTGCTGCTGACGGTGTTCATGTTGATTGCAACATAAGGACGGCTGTAGATGTATGCAACAAACGGCAGCCACAGCAATGTTCATGTTCTAAAGGAAAATGTTCGTCATCACCATTACAAGTAATGTAGTGACCGGTGCATGGGGGCATGTCCTGAGGAGCAACGACACATGTACTCATTTTGTTGATGATCTTGCCACTGCTACTGATCATTTCACTGCGCATTTTCGCATTTTCCTTGCGGGCATGCCTAAGTAGTTGCTATTTAAGCCCATATTAGCCCAGCAGCTTCTGAGTTCACAACGTGGCTGTTGCTGTTTTGCGTGAAGGCAACGATTCCATCATGCCACTACGACACGCATACTACAGCGTATGGAAATACTGATGTGTCTCAAAAACAAAAGTGTGATCGCATCGACATGCTCATGTTAGTGAGCATCCAGAAGAGGGATGCAAGCAATATGTGTTTTATGATTCATAATAGTAAATCTTAATGTTGTTAACATGATTCGATCAATTTCTGTTGGTTTTGAGTGAATGTCCCTACCCTCCCTTTCCTAGACACCGTGAAAAAGACATAGAAAATTTAGAACTACTCTAAAGCCAAGGCCCGCTCGAGCCTAGTGGTCAACGGCAGACGTGGCCGTCTAGCAACATGTCTCGGCCCTAACGAGAGGAAGTCAGTGGCGGCGAGTGGTGGCTCTGGCACAGGCACTCGTACTCATACTGGGTGTTGGGTTTGGTTCGGTTTGAAATGAGAGATAATCGTTATGGTTAAAGTGGCGTCTGGTGGTGTCGTAACATCACATTAATTACTTACCGCTTACATACGATATTAGATGACGACGGTGACGACAACAACGACAACGACGAGGGCTGTGTTTTTATGTTCGTTTGACTACGTTGCTGTTGTCTTAATAAACAACATGCAACAAGGGCTTGCCACAAATTGATAAAACAGTATATGGAAGAAAATTACATGAATTTCAATTAAAAATTTTAATTGATATTTTGTTAAGAAAATGTAAAAGCACTCATGGACTCTCGGCCAATCAAATGTATTTGCAGCGTTTGTGTAAGTTTAGTCAAAAAAAAAATCGAAACCATAATATTGTTAAGTAAATGAGTTTTAAGTCTTTGTACTCAAATGTGTTTTAAAGTTTTCTATTGTTATTATTTTTTACTGTGGATTTTAAAAAACATGTTTTAAGTTGTTATTCAAATATAACTTATCCTTCAATGAATGATGGACTACACAACTACGACATGTCTAAATTATAATTTCGTCTGTTATAAAACATGACACCGGTTTGTGTAAAATGCTTTCATAGTACAATGTTTTTCATCAAACAACGTTTCGGTATTAAATAGTGTTGCCCGGTTCTTGCATAGAAGACTTCAATAAAAAATAAAAAAAATAAAAAAAATGTTCCAAGCTTCTTCAGTGTCAGTTTCCTTCTTCATTGACATCCAGAGGCATTTTTTCAACGATTAGTTGTTTTTAATATTATCATGACCCAGTAGGAAGTATCGTTATACACGACTTTGTCGCCAACACTGTCCTCAAGACAAAATGTGAAAAATTGAACTTGTCGTCAAAAAACTCGGTTGACGACAAGCTGACCGACAAAATACGAATTTTGTCCTGCATCAAACAAAAAATTAAATACAAAACTGAAGAGAGTAAAGTAGAAGTAAAAAATTTTCAGTTTGTTGGAAACAGCAGTGCGTAACGGTTCATGTATCGCACGTTTTCAATAAACTATTTCAATTTGTTATTTTAAATTATTAAGCATTGGTAACGACAATTTGGCCGACATTGCCGGTCATAAGGTCGTGCATGATTGTGTGGGCGACATGTCGCTTATATAGGCATCAACGACAATTTGACCGACACTGTCGCTCATCAGGTCGTGCATGACAAAGCGGACACTTGTATGAAAATTTCGTCGACGATTTGTATGGACGGTCCCCTACGTGTCATCAACGATTTACCATGGTCATGCACCTATCCTTGAGGATGTCTTGCAGACACTTCCTACTGGGGAATTAATTGAAGTTTTTAAATTGATTACAATCCGGTTACTTTTGAATTATTCACAGTTTATTGACACTGCGTACATTCCCAGTAGGAAGTATCGTCATACACGACTTTGTCGTCAACGCTGTCCTCAAGACAAAATGTAAAAAATGTATATACTTGTCGTCAGAACACTCGGTTGACGACAAGCTGACCGACAAAATACTAATGTTGTCGTGCATCAAACAAAAAAGTTCATTGTCACGGAACAAAAACGACATAGAATTGAAAAGAGGAAAGTTGGAAACAGCAGTGCGTAAAGGTTCATGTATCGCACATTTTCAACAAAACTACTTCAATTTGTTATTTTAAATTATTAAGCACTGGTAACGACAATTTGACCGACATTGTCGGTCATAAGGTCGTGCATGATTTTGTGGGCGAAATGTCGCTTATTTAGGCATCAACGACAATTTGACCGACATTGTCGCCCATCAGGTCGTGCATGACAAAGCGGACACTTATATGAAAATTTCGTCGACGATTTGTATGGACGGTCCCCTACATGTCATCAACGATTTACTATGGTCGTGCACCTATCTTTGAGGAAGTCTTGCAGACACTTCCTACTGGGTTAGAATGAAATGACTCCAAAAGCCGCCTGGTTGTCAAAGAGAAAATCGAAGCATCGAAAATGTCAACAATATCATTAGTGTATATAGGAGCAAGATCTCGCATATCTTAAAATATATTGAAATCTAAAACTTGTTTCACTCGACTCGTGTTCAAAAACTATAGTTAACAAAAAGTTGAAATCTTATTTCACAGACATCAAAGTTATAAATCTTTACTTACTATACTGAAATAAGGGCAGTTTACACATGCAACAAACAGAAAAGAAGACAAAGTGCCATCTTAAGGGTTAGCAAAGTTGAAATTTGTAAAAAAATCAATGTTTAGGGAGTAAAATCAAATGCTTTTTAAAACGTTTTATTTTTTAAGTTTTTAAAGGCTTTTATGATTACAAATTATTCCAAAATTTGTTTTTTTTTATTTTCGCTTGCAAGAATTTGGCTCAGGAATGAATTTGGACTATATCTCTTTTTGCAAAAATAACATTTCACCAATAACTTCCAAGTAGACAGCTGGAGAACATTTAAATTTTGTCATTTAAATTTCCTTGTAATATTAAACAAACCCTCTAAAATCGAAATCTTAGTCACTCCCGTCTGATACCTCCCATACAAATGACCGAATTCACCCTCATAGTTTTATATACACATCTTTTCTGTAAGTACACAGAAAAAAACTACGACCAACTAGTTGTCACATTGAATACCATTTCGTCAATACAATTAAATATTTAATTAAAAAGGCGCTTACAACCAAAATTGTAAATACAATAAAAAGTTTTGTTATAGTTACAATTTGTGTATTTTAGTTAAATTTGAAAAGTGGTTGAAAATTTGTCAATATGACAATTTACAAACATGTTCACATGGAAAAGTTGTTATAAATCGAAATTGAATGCTAACAATAATATTTAATTACTTAACAACAGTTGTGCTTTTTTTCTGTGTATACTGTATTCAGTCATATTTTGAGTAAGATGTACGCTAATGAAAATTTGACTCAGGACTGAATATGGACTATATCGGCTGACCCAGTCTAGTACCTCCCATAGAAAATTACCTTAATTTGATTAGTTAATTTATTTTGTAATACACACAGAGAAAAAAATCAGGTAAAAAACTGACAAGACTCATGTTAAATTTACAATATTCATAATCCCATACAAATTGGCAAAAGATTCAAAGTTTTACATGATTTAATTTACACTATGTACTTTGTTAATTTAACATAGGTAATCTGGTTGCATTATTAACAAGGTTGTTGGTTAATTTAAAAAAACATCATGTTATATCAACATTAATGTAATGTAGATCTGTTGCAGTGTAAATTCCATGTTTTATGTAGCACGTGCCAACCACTGATCTATACCATTACAATGTTAATTTTACATTGGATAGGTTTATTTCAACACAATTAAAAAGAACACTTGGTTCCAAAATAAAATATTCCGTTATATGCATCAACCTTTTACCTGATAGCAGTGTTAAATCTACATGAAACTAATCACAGTTAAACAGATATCCATGGTTGATATAAAATATCCCGTTATAGGAATCCTCTCGTTACAAGATGGAAGTGTAAAATCTATGCTGTGCCTGTTTATCTCTTCATTATTGAACAGATCACCTTGTTCCTACCTATGTACGAGTATAGAAGCTTTTACATGGAACCTCAGTTTATGAATGTCGGTCTTGCTGGTGGTAATGAAAAAGTGAATATCAGTAAAAGTTAAGAAAAAACACAATAACTAGAACTAAAAATGGATCCCAAAGAGCTTCCCGAAGAGATTTTGTTTGAGTTTTTAGTGCCAAGTAAAAATGAAACGCTAGCAGCAGGTGCAAGTAGTGCTGACAATGAACTAAAAGAAATTATTTGCGGAAAAAGGGGTTTGGGGAGGAGGTTTATAAAAAGCTGTTTGGTAAGTATAAAATTTAGCTATTTGTCTCTAAAGGCTGAAAACAAACCGGTCAGTCAAAGCTTTATTACTTATGAAAAATAATTTAGATTGCGGAATGGACGTCGAAAGCCTGAGCTTAATAACAGATGAGGACATAAATGAATTGTTCCCAATATCAAACATGGGTTTGCGTGTAAAATTTAAAGCCCGACTTCCTAATTGGAGGCAAAATGATGTAAGCATTAAACCCTTAGTTGTAATGTATTATACATGTGTTACTATTTGTCTAAAAACTAATTTTAGGCCGATACACTTTCGATTAAAACTTGGCTTAAGACATTACCAACCCAGATCTCTTCAACCCAAAGCTCTTTAACAGACCCTACGAATGATCTGAACCTTCATAATATCCTTAAAGAAACTCCAAGAGGCCGGGATATTTTAAATTTTTTTAATGCTAACTCGACTTTGCATGATATTCATCGAGAAGCTTTAATAAACATTATAACGGAGAGTTTCTCGCAAAAAGGTATGCCAATGACAATGAAAGATATTGTGAAGTTCAATGGGGAAATATGAGCATTGTTTTCCTCAGAAGATTTGGTAAGTAAAGCATTAAGTTTGTTTTATCATTTAAAATTTTTCAATTGTTTGTTTTAGTATCATGTTAAGAACCTATTTCTGTTATTTAATTTAATTCATTTAATTTATTTATAATTTTATTTAATTACATAACTTAATATACTGTACGTTACTAATAATATTACTTATTTTTCAGAGATATTATTACAATTTTCGTGGAAAAGGCTTAAATCCAACAGGAAAACTATATGACAAGGCCACAACCGCTCGCAGAAAAATTAAGAGGCGGAATCCAACGGAAAAAACAATTCAGTTTTATTCTAAGGTGACATTTAATGGAATAGAATACTAAAAAGGTTTTTTTTAATTACCAAGAGAAGTGAAGGTTAATTATTTGAAATCGAAGATATTGTTGTAAATTCCAAACAATAACTTTTTTAAATTTGTTTTGAACACAAAATTCTTTATTTTGATGCACATCTCCAAGCCTATGTGATAGGAGATGTCATAGAAGAGCATACTTTTTTAAATATAAACGAATTTATATCACCGCCTCTTCTTATTCACAAACTTTGTAATAAATTAAATGTGGTCCGATTAAAATCATTTTAGTTCCTTACAAAATAAATTCTAAATGTATGTATAATATATAACTTGAAATCTTGTTTTCTTTATTTTCAATTGAATGAAGGATAACTAAAGCTTGGTAAGTGGTAATTTAGCAGTGTTCCATATTAATTCATGGAGATTTTTATGCATATATTTCATTGCTACTAAGGTTTATTGCACAAATAGTCTTTTAATTTTTTTTTTTTGCTTCATCGAAATTTAAATGAAATTTCAATATGGTCACTAAGATTACCTTGAAAAAAAATTCATGTTGATTCTACAAAGTGAATCGTGTTAATTTATCGCGGTTCTCGCGTAAATCTGGCATGGCCAATACTTTTAATTTAACCAAAGATCATGTACAAAATACAAAATTTAAATTAACATGATGAACTGTTAAACTTAACAAAAATAAACCTTTTTAAAGTAACAGGATATATATGTCAGCTTAACACTAGCTAATGTTAATATTACGAAAATATATTAACCGTGTATCATGTTAAAACATTAACACGGCTAATCGTTTTGAAAAATAACATCATGATAATTGGTTAATTTCTGGTTGATTTTACATGATTTTTTCCCTGAGTGTAGTAGATAAAACCTCTGAAAATCGAACCAGTTGACCCAACACTTCTTGTACTTTCTATATATATGACTGAAATTGTCCTCATTGTTCTATCTATCTTTATCTATTAATATTTTCCTAAAAGAAACTCCTCAATACTCCTCAATAGTTTGAAATTCTTATTTTTTGCAGAAAAAATACTTAAATATTAAAGTACGAATAGTGCTAATTATTCTTAAATCAAGTAACAAACGGGATATGTTTAAAAATGTAAGCGTAGAAATTATTAAAATAAGAATCAAATTCTTCAATTAAGTTTGTACAAACTTAATTACAGAATTTTAAATACGAACTTCTCAGCTTTAAAATAAAAGATTCTTAGAATTAATATTAAGTATTTTTTGTGGACTTAAAGTAAGAATAAAAATCTTACATTAATTTCTGAAGAAATTATTAAAATAAGAATGAAATTCTCCAATTAAATATGTACGAACTTAATTGGAGAATATTAAGAACGAACTTGTCAACTATCAAGTAAAAAATTCTTAGAATAAATAAATAAATTAAGTAATATCTGACTCAAAGTAAGAATAAAAAATCTTACATACAAATCTCTGAGAAAATAATGTTTCAGAGAGAAGTAACATTTACTCTCTTAGCTTAATGTTTTCTACCCACAATTAATTCGCATTCTAAATTTAATTTAAAATTCTTATTTTTTGCAAACATCGTACTTGAATTTCAGCTTATAAATTCTTCAATAAAGTATGAAAATCTTAAGATGAAAATCGTTGATGCCATTTATCATCGCACTAGTGTGTTTTGACTTCTCGATAATTTCGTGGAGATTATAACACATAAGGTTTGTAATAATAGTAAAAAAGCAAAACAAAGGGGTACTGATTAGAAAGTTTGGCAACCATCTAATTAGCTATCCGCATATTATTTAATAAAAATCAAGCCCCATCTAGCTTAATGTCATCTATAATTCAAAAATTCTATACTTAAAAATCAAGCCCCAGCAGTATTTATGCCATATATATTCAAGAATTCTCTACTTAAAATTCAATCCCAAGCAGGCTTAATGCTATCTATATTCAAGAACTCTATACTTAAAAATCAGGCCCCATCAGACCTAATGTCATCTATTATTAGGAATTTCATACTTAAAATCAAGCGCCACAAGGCTTAATAACATCTACAAATAAGAATTCCAGGCTAGGTTTATCCGTTCTTGGATCGAGTATTTTGTACTGGATTTAAGAAAATCCGTACTTACCGTACTTTTGACACCGCTTGGGAACGATTTAAGTAGGGAATACTTGATTTTTTTAGTGTAGGAATTAGTTTACTTTTAATATTTTGTATTCATAGGTGAAACCTTAAAAACCGAGAGGTTTCTAGGAATTAATCTCAGTTGGTACCGCATTAGGCCGTTTAAAAACCTACTAACGAAACATAAAAAAATGAGTAAGACCCATTCAATGGTGGTGGGTATAAAAATTATAGAACAACATTAAAACTCTCTGATCGTTTAGCTAATTCCTATATACAAATATACATTAAAAACAAATTAAAGTTACACTTTAGAAAAGCTTCTCAAACAGCTGACTTTTAGATTCGTCCTTAAACTGTGAGTCTAGATGTGTTAATATAAAAATGAAAGCGGAAAGATAACATATATTTTTTAAGTATTTTAGACCATAGAAATAGACTATTATAACGCTCTAAAAATCCAACTAAAACATCTGTGGTAAAAAGTCATAACAGCCTAAAACTTTTTTAATTTTTTGCAGAAGAACCATTTAAAGTTTAAAATCTTACTGAAAATTAAATTTTAATAAGGATTTTAAATTTTTTTTGGTTTTGGTTTTTTTTTCAACACATATTTAATACACTCAATTTTGTCCTAAATCGAGTTAGGCTGTTATGGTTTGTGCCCATCTCTCTCCCGCTTTCTTTGTCGTATTAACCTTTTCTGTACAAATAACACTTATATTGTCTTAATGCCAACTTAATATATTTTTAAAGGTATTGAGTGCACTGTACCACTCACAACCATTCCCTAATAAATGTAAAAAAAAATTACATTAAAGGAGTAGAGTATGATGATTGACCTTTTCTTTGATCCATCCTAAAGTTAATTTCCTACAAGAAAAATATATTTAATTACCGCCAACACTTTGTGTACTACGCTCCAACTGTCCAACGGCAGAAGCACATCAAATGGTGAAAAGAAGACGGACGGCCGGCCGGACGGTCGTCCACTAAAATGTTACTGATAGCACTGCCGCCACTGAATACGACAACAACAATATCAGCGACAGTATCAACAACGCAGAGAACTACAACAAACGGCAGCCACAACAAAACGAAATACAACCTGTGGCGGAACAGGTGAGTGAGACATGACTCTGGGCAGACAACAAACGCCATTGCCATCACCATTATTGCGCTAACGTTCACATGGTCTAAGTGGAAACACAGAGCCAGCGTCCGGGGAACATATTGGATACCGTTCGCATGACTCATTGAAGCATTTGGATAAAAGTGCTCCTCGTATGAGAAGTAGTCGCTGGATTATACAATGCGATATGCCCTGTCTGTCCCCGTCATCCACTTTTCCGACTGCAGTTGTCACCATCTTCGCGCCGCACCAAGTCCAAGTGAGGCTAATAAATTATTAATGGTTTTATCACTCGATTCTTACTTAAACGCTCTTGTCAAGTGACTTTGAAATCAAAACAAACCAAAGCAACGACAACAAAAACGCTTAAATCTCACTCGGAAGAAGCCAAATAAAAAAGAAAAACGCTGGCGACGGCCTGAGAGTCGGAGAGGGCGTTTTAGCACCGGTGAGGTCGAAATCGGTGATAACAATGATGAAGTAGAGAATGACTTGTAGTAGGTCGCCCATCTCACCGTGTCCACCGCACACAGTTGGCAACAAAAAACAAAGGCACACACACACACACACAGCTCGTATGTGGAGCTGCTGTGTGTAGGCACACCAACCAACAACAGTTGCTTTGTTTATGTCCAAATACAAAATTCGGACATGGTCACTTGGCTTTTTGTGCCCCCTATCATCACAGGGATTTTGAGGCCAGGACACACAGTGATTCGTTGGCTAATTGACCGGTATTGGCGTATAATTGATACCCTCAGGCGCCTGCCGTATGTCGTTTTATGACTGACTTTTATTGCTTTTGCGTCCCAACATTGTTTCGTTCGAATGAGAAGTGTGAGAGAGTCAGTGCTTGTGCGTTTGTATGTGTGTGTGTTTTCAACATTATCAATCATCTGTTTTTGTCGTCTTCTTCACCACTGATACAGGTAAATTTGTTTATATTTCCAATTTGTTTATTTGCTTTGTTGGGGCATTATGCCAGCCGTCCGTCTTTCAGTCTGCCTGTCCGGACGAACGTTCATTCATCTGGCTCTGGCCGGATTTAATGGAGTAACGCGTGCGCACTGCGAGTTCTCGCTCGAGGAGTTTATGGTTTGATTGGTGAACAAAGATGATGAAAACTGAAACTGAAACTGATTGGGATTGTGATTCATTATAATTTGATTAGTTTCGTCTTTGTTTTTGATCCAACGCAACAACGGAATCAAACAATCATGTGTTGTGTTTGTTTTTCGGTTATGGGGTAATTAATAAATTAATCGATATAACGAGGTCAGTCTTAAAGGTATTGGTCAAAATTATTACATGCTGCCACGGATAGGAAAATTTTGTTTTTTATTTTTTTTTCCTCTCTCACCACCAGATTTTAGTCCTGGAACTCATTACACAATAAATAATAAAGCTTTTCTGCCTTGAAATTATGCAAATTGACCAAAATTAAAAAATGTTAAAAAAAGGGGAATTAAAGATTGTTGTAATACAGTTAAAACCCTGATTAGTTCATGGATAAGTTTATGCGGGCATACAATTAAATACGAAGATTTAATTTGAATAATGCAATAACTTTTTTTCCCCAAAACTTTATTGGATATAAATAATAAGAATACAATACCTTCAAGTATACTTATATAATAAAACATCATCCATCAGATATCTAAAATAAGAGTCAGCAATATGATTAATTCCGAATGCTATCGATAAAAGTTCTGAAAGCTGGTACAATGATACTTTCTTAATTTTATTTGAACTTAAAATGTGACGATGACCTCCCCCGACTACGTGACAGAAGTATGCATACACCTGGAGAGGTTATAATGGATGTATATTGATTAAATTAGATACCTATATGTTTTATATATTTAAAAAGTTTGTATTGTTAAAATATAGACGGAGAAACAATAACTAAGGCATTACCTACCGCATATTTTAAAAAATTTGTATCCGAAATTTAAGTCACAGATAAAAAGGCAATAGTAAAAAGGCGGAGTCAAAATGATTTAAGCTGACACAACTTTTTACGTCTTTCGTTTGCTACATGGGCCCCATGCCACTATACAATGAGCCGAATTGTTAGTTAGCAAAAATTGCACAGAGTTTTTTAGCCTACATTCAGGCAGAATGCTCAAACACTTTACATTCACGAACGCTCATTCATGGTCGAGTATTTCTTCGACGTGATCGTATGCTTACGTAAACAAAATTTGCTCTTAGTGAATTACTTGTGATTCGCTTTAATCAAATTTTGAACGCCTGTATTGACAATATGATTATTTTATAAAAGTGAAGAATCGCAAAAATACTGATCAGACTGTAATTAAAATTTTCGTGTTCTTTTTTCACATTTTTTGTATTACATCAGATTTTATTGTAATGTTTATTGGACGTTATTTTAGGCCTTTAAAACCCACGGAAAATAATAAAAGTTTTGAAAATATGTAAGAGTTAATGATAACTCCAACATTGACCACAACAAAGACAGCACTCGAGAAAATGTAATGGGCCTTGTCAGAAGAAAATTCTCTCACCATAGGTGTTTGATAGTTTTAGACACCAATGGCAAAGTTTATAATTAGTTTTATGAGAGTAGTTAATGTAACACCGAAAAAGTTTAGCGGCATGCAAAAATACTAAGATGGCTACACATTTAAAAATAAGCCTTTATAATGGCCCCAGAACCCAGCTCCAGTTTTGATTAGTTTGATTACCAAAAAGATGAATATCTTTAGAAAATAATAAAAATCGAAGAAATCTACACAATAAGCCATTAAACTCATTTCGTTCATGTATTCCGGTGTCGATGATTAATACCATTTGAATATAAATGAATAATAAATTCAAAACGCAATAAATCTTACCTCCATTCGTAATATATGCTGAGAAAAGTATTGTTAAATTGCCACAATGATATTTTCAAATCATTTGTCATAGCACACGATGGCGTTCTTCGCCTCCTTCCTCCGTTGCCATCGGTTTGTTTGGGCCAACAAATGTATTCGATCGTTTGGTTTTTGTTGGCTATTAGAGTTTGGGATCGAAACTATTTTTTAATTAAATACATTCTTAATTAGTTTTTGTTTCGAGACAAAAGCACAATGACAACAACACGCAAAAACACGAATCTCACTATGTTTTCAATCATCAAAAGGTAGCGAAAACATGGAATTATTAATTAAGAAATGTCACATCACCCCCATCCATTTTACGGAAGAAGACAAAGAAATATTTAAAATCAAGATTAGAAACTGAAATCGAAATGTTTGTCGTTACTGCAGTTTCAAAGACGCAAAGCAAATACATCTCCCCTCACACACTTTGCCTGTCGCAACTAAGTCTACAAAAATATTCATCATCATCGTGATAAGATTCCGAAATATAACAATTCATAATTGAATGTTTTTGATAATTATTACAATTATGATTCCAAGACCAAAAACAAGCTGCGCAACACAGAACACAGATACACTTGGCGATAGATGGAAACATGGCCTCAAACCTTCGTTATCTAACGATATGATTAGGAAAACAATTTTCAATTTTATAAAGTTGCATCTCCACAGATGCCACCACCAGATACCAATCGAACAAGACAATTCGACAAATTCGATTTCGGTTCAATTATGTTTGTTCTGTCACAAGATGCGACATCCAAGAGTTGTGATGTTTTCTTTTTGCCACAGCGCCTCTCGCTATGTCTACATATCTTACCTGCGGTATCTAATCATAAGGTAGCTGAGGCCAATCAATATCGCATGATAATTGTTATCGTTCAAACCGAAACAACACGAACTAGTATCACAACGAAATTGTCACCCAATTCGCGTTAATTGAATCACCGACTGTGATACCGTTGCAATCGATTATGTGTTCGTCTTTCAATGAGAACAGCAATTATTTGGTCGAACATTCATTCAGTCATTAATTCATTCCATCGGCGAAGAATATAATTAAATAATTTAAAATCATACCAATTCGGTATTGGCAGTGGCGTAGCAAGGGGGGGGCGGGGGGGGGCGGCCCGCCCCGGTTGGCAGATTTTAGGGGCGGCAAATTTTTACAAAATATAATATATATTTTTGTGTTCACTTTTTCATTGGAAATTTTATTACAACCTTCGAATTTCGTCCTAAAGCACATTCTCTTCCGTAATCTTCGGTTTCATGAAACCGGCAACTTCAGGCAAACAAGCAAACAACCCACAACTTAATATAACACTAAGCGCCCAGAAAGTAAGTGCTTTGCAGACGACATTGTTAGAAAGGCGAGAGGAATGGACAGATGGCGCTCTTAGCTATGCAAAAGATATATCTGAAGACCTTGGCATATCTATAGAACCACCTAGGCGTAGAATTAAAAAAACATATCTTTGACGATGGCAGTAAAGACATTAATTTGTCATACGAAGAAGATATAAGACGGAAACTATTCCAATCGGTTGACAAAATCATTATGGAAATCAAGGAACGGTTTCGGCAACTGCAGGACTTGGAGAGTAAATTTTCGTACCTCTCCCCTGCAATTCTGCTGGATTCGGATGACACCAAGTGGAACTTACTGCATGCAGCATGCAACATGTATGATGAAATCAATGTAGAGGATCTTAAGATAGAGCGCTTACGTCTACGAGCCTTTGTAGCTGTCTCAGGGAGCACCAAGCAAATGATAAAAGAGGACCCGCTTGCGCTACTAAAGTTCATCATTACATCAAAATTAGAAGACTCCGTACCAAACTTAATAGTTATTCTAAGAATTTTTCTCACAATTGCTATAAGCAATGCAAGTTGTGAGAGGAGTTTTTCCAAGCTAAAGTTAATCAAAAACTATTTAAGATCCACGATGAGCACATTACGGCTCACAAATTTGGCCATTTTATCAATTGAAGAAAAAATAACGGATTTAATTGATATTAAATATATTATTAAAGAATTTGCACTTCAGAAAAAAAGGAAAATAAAATTTTAAACAAAAAAGAAGTGAATTTTATTTTTAATTCATATAGATACAAAAGTTGGGGGCGGCAAATTTGGTTCCGCCCCGGGCGGCAGAGCCTCACGCTACGCCACTGGGTATTGGTGTCATAAATCAAGATCATTCCTATGCAACGTTTCCTCTGCGTGAAGTGATGCATATGCAACGAACTGAAATCGGCATTTACATTTTCCTTTAATTAATATCAATATCTTGAATGTCAATAGCCACCGATGTCCGTCGATCTGTTGTTCCATGTGTTCTTTAATTAGACACTAATAGAACCCAAATGAATATTGTCGAACAACAAATCAACCGGTCAGAGCTCATAAATCATGACGACAACAACAACAATAGTAGCCACGACGACGACGACAACAAACAACAACAGCAATGACGCCTATGTTGCAGGCAACAAACAAAAATATTGTTGTTCCCTTCTAAGCTGATCTATGCGCTCAAGACTGGCTGGCGATGGGAAAAATAGAGTTTGGGTTGTTGAGCTACAGACAGTGTTTGTATACTTTAATCATTGGCATATGCGCGTGTACTTACGATATGGACTGTAGATCCTGTGTAGAAGGATCAGACGTTTTAATGAGTATAATTTAATAGTGATCTCTTGTAGCTTTCGAAAGCATCCTAACAGAAAATTTAACAAAACGATTAGAGCAAATCGAAGAGAAAAGCGATGAGGACAATTACGAGCTTTACGAGAGCCTAGAAAATGTATATGACCGTAGCCCAAGCCATGACATCAAAATTGTACTAGGCGATTTTAATGCCAAAATAAGCAGGGAGACCGCATTTGTACCTACCACCGGAAAATTCAGTCTGCACACTGATTGATTGATTATCTGCGGAAATATGGCAGTTAGCAGCACTAGACTTGACCATAAAAATATTCATCTCCAGATCAATTGACTAGGAATCAGATAGATCACGTAAATAGGCAGGGCACGCATCGAGTGTTTTGGACGTACGAGTGATCAGGGGTGCGAACATTGACTCCAATCACTTCCTTACCGCAGTTAAGGCACGCAGAGGGCTAAGCATGGCGAAAAACGTAAGTAACCAGGCACAGCGAAAGCTTGACATCGGTAAACTGCGGACAACAGAGGTAGCGGACGCCTACTCCAACCACCTAACTCAACTGCTGCGGAATGCTCCAACCCCTCATAATATAACCTCGCAGTAGCATTTTACAGCCGACTCCATAGAACGGATTGCGAGAAGCGTACATGGGTACTCAAAGCCGTCTCAAGAAGATGCCTGGTACGATGACATATGTCGCAATGCCACGAGAGAGACGGATGCTGCACACTATGTGAAACTGCAGCCAATGGCAACCCGAGCTGTTCGTGAACGGCGCAGGGAGAAAAACGACAGGCAACTCGTCTTTTAGGCGGAAAAAGAAGAAGCTGAAGAAGAGGCAGGTGAGTGCACAGAGTTTGCTCCGAAGTAGGGGGGAAGCCCGAAAATTCAACCTGAGTGTTAAGGCGTGAATACGTGGAACAGGGTTCCCCTTCTGGCAAAGACAGCGAGGGCCAGCTAGTGACGGACCGGAAAACGTTCTGAAGATATGGGGAGATCATTTCAAAAAATTACTGGATACGGACACCACTGCAGAAGACCCCGCTCTAATCCATGACGATGGTATTATCTGTCCACCTCCGAGCCAGAGCGAAAAACGTGTCGCAATATTACGCCTTAAAAACAACAACAAAGCGGCTAGAGCCGATTGTCTTCCTGCTTGTTGTTTAAGGCAGGCGGAGAGGAGCTGATTAGGAGCATACATCAGCTCATGGAGAACATTTGGCTAGAGGAGAGCATGTCCAAAGATTGGAGTCTCAGTCTGTTATGTCCCACAGTGGAATAAGCCTATTACCAATTGCGTGCAAGGTCCTTTCAAGCATATTGTGTGAACGTCTAAAGCCAATTGTAGAAAAACTAATTGGAACATATCAGTGCAGCTTTAGACCTGGTAAATCTACGACGGATCAAATATCCACTTTACGCCATATCCTGGAAAAATCTCATGAAAAGCAGATCGAAACCAACTACCTCTTTGTCGACTACAAAGCTGCCTTCGACTCTCCGATCAGGAATAGGCTATATGAGGCCATGTCTGAGTTTGGTATTTCTGCAAAGCTGATTCGACTGTACCTTGGAAAGATGTACCTTGGAAACACCAAATCCTCGGTTAAGATTGGTATATATCAGTCTTAACCATTCAACACGGAAAGATGTCTTAGGCAGGGTGATAGCTTGTCCTGTACACCATTTAATATATTTATGAAAAAGGTGATGACATGCCACTAGCCTATGCCGATGATACAGACATCACTGGCTGAAATTTGCGGGATGTTACTGCAGTTTTCTCACCACTGGAAAGGGAGTCAGCAAAAATGGGTTTAGCGGTCAACGAGGACAAAACAAAAACAAGGATTTCAACAAACAAAGAGTCCTCTCGATGGGGACGCACCGTGAACGTTGACAATTATTGTTTTGAGGTAGTAGATGAATTTACCTACCTCGGATCTTCCGTCAATAAGGAAAATAATGTCAGCCAAGAAACCAAACGGAGAATAGAGCTCGCCAATAGATGTTTTTACGGACTTTGGCAGCACTTTAGTAACACCA
The DNA here is from genome assembly GCA_964034835.1 of Muscina levida. NCBI lineage: Eukaryota > Metazoa > Arthropoda > Insecta > Diptera > Muscidae > Muscina > Muscina levida. The sequence continues at coordinate 77,900,229 of OZ035881.1, forward strand.
CCTTATCTCGGGATACTTAGGTGCTAATCTTACCCGTTCTGTTGTATGCTGCCAAATCATGGGTACTTACGACAACGGACATACAAAACCTGGGAGTATTCGAAAGAAAAGTACTCCGAAAAATATATGGACTTATCTGTATCGACGGCGAGTTTCACCATCGGATGTATGAGCTTTACCACGACATCGACGTAGCTAAAAGAGTCAGAATGCAACGACTACGATGGCTGGGACATGTTGCCAGGTTGGATGTAAATGCTTCAGCGAGAAAGGTGTTTGAAGGCGAACCTGAAGGACGGCGCAGAACAGGGAGACCCAAACTCTGTTGGAAGGACCAAGTGGTAGACGACGTGCCACCATATGGTAAGACTAACTGGAAAACACATGCAGTAGACCGAAGCGTGTGGAATTTTTTAATACTTCAGGGCTCTAATTTATTAACCACGTTCGTAAGTTGTAATGCCACTTAAGTACGTTAGAAAGTAAGTAAGTAAATTCAAACCTAATTATTCTGGTCTTTAATATGGGGTAACATGTCACTCATTGGGCAAAATGTGATATCCAAAAGAGGTGGCATTGATTGGCCACATTGTAGCTTATACTTATCCTCAATGGATTTTTTTCTTTGTTGATGCTTTAAAACTAAAATTTTCAAGAGCAACGTATGCGGGAGGAAACTCAGTACATTTCACGAAACACTTGTCAACTTTTTAGGTTGGAAGCCAGTGGCATCCAATGGCAGAAGTTACTTTCACACAGTTAAATAAATGTTGTACCGCCTTAAAAGAAAATAAAATTGCTAACATACAGTGTTAGTTAATCATAAACTAACTATGTACATATGTTTAAAGGTTCCTTTAACTCTGGTTGGAGATAAAAACCTCTACTTAGAAGAAGTGCAATGAGAGTTACAATTGAAACATTTTTATAACTGCATGCCACACACAGAACGCGCATTTTATTTAGCTAAATGCCGACAGATGTCACACGGGTGTCTCATCCGCGATAGTATAACTAAATGCTGGCGAAATTTTTAATTTTACATATCGAATAATAGGACCGTTTCAAAAAGTTTTTCAACCTGTTTTCGCTCGGTCAGGTGGCTGAATCTTCAGAATATGCTAGATGTGGAGAACAATCTTTGACCGATAGAGAAGTCCATAGCTTTGATGGTTTATTGGTCGCTTGGGCATTGTGATGGGTTGATGACTTGCCCACGGTAACAAAACGGTGTAAAAACTACTTCCAATCGGAATTTAACATACACACTCCTATTTGACTAAGTTTAAGGGATCATACTAATTAATAAAACGTATGAGTTCTGTTGCTTTCTTTTTAATATCTTCTACCAAATTTTGTTTCCTACTACCTTCATATAATCTTAAGTTTAGTTTGTAAACTTTGCTCTGTGCAAATTTTGTTAATCTGTCAAAAGAAATCATGTTACAGAAAAGTTTGGTAGTAAAAAGATTCATTGTAAAGAGATCAAGGCATGCGGTGTTGTGTTGTGTTGTGTTGTGTTCTTAAAAAGCTTCGTCAAAGATTAAACTTTGTTGCAAAGTAATAGTTTGACTGTACTTGAATCAAATAAAATCGATATTATTTTGAAGCCTGGTGCTGACTTGAAATTTTAGCTCCAGCTATTAAATGTATCGGTAGTAGTAACTAGATTTTCAAAGGGTAGACTAGTTAACAAAATTTGCGATTAGCTTTTGTTATGCAAAAACTAAATAAATGCCATAGCGTTAAGAAGTCACTTTGTACAACGTGAATTTTCTATACGATACATTTAACTACTACTACATAGGACATACGTAACAGGAAGAAAGTCGCAAATGAATGACCGGTTAAAAGAGAGCAAAGAGTATTGTTGTGAAAAATGCGATTAGCAAATAATTATTATGTTAGCAAGTTTTTCAGTTGAATTATAACATCACATTTATTTTTCAACAAACCCAAGCAGCAAAATTTCTAATCACTGTGTTATATAGAGTTTGAAAGTAAGTAATGATGCTGTTAAAAAATATTTTCGATGACTGCTTTAAGGTTTGGGTATTTAATACTTAAATAAAAGCAGTATAACCAAATTGTATTTAATTTGAGAAAGAAATTTTTGTTTCAACGTTTAACTTTCAGCGACACCAAACTGGAATAAAACTTAAGTATCTGGAATATAGAAGTTTTCCCATTCTCTTATGTAAGCAAGTACTCCATATTCTAAACTTACTGAAAACCTTTTACTTACTACAGTGGCCCATTACAACTTACGAACGTGGTTCATAAATTCTTACTACCAGATGGTGGCACGTCGCCTACCACATGGTCCTTTCAACGAAGTTTATGTCTCCCGTCCTTCGTCGTTCACCTTCAAACACCTTTCTCGCTGGAAAATTTACATCCATTCTGGCAACATGTCCCAGCCATCTATGTCGTTGGATTCTCATACAGCTCAAGGTTCATCCGAAGGCGAAACTTGCCGTTGATACAGATAGGTCCATATATTTTTCGGAGTACTATTCTCACGAATCCCCCAAGGTTTTGTATGTCCGTTGTCGTAAGCAGCCACAATTCGGCATCATATAACAAAACGCATATTAACATATTAACAACTAGTTCAGCTGTTTCTAATTATCCCGAGATAAGGTGGTGTGACTACAGTGCTGCCAAAGTCCGTATTCTCCGCTATTGATTTCGTGGCTGACACTATTTTTCTTGTTGACGGATGATCCTAGGAAGGTAAACTTATATACTACCTCATAACAATTATTGTCAGGCCTCTTTGTTCGTCGAAATCATTATTTTTGTTTTGTTCTATTTTTGCTGACTCCTTTTCTAGGGATGAGAAACCTGCAGTAACATCCCGCAGACTTCGGCCAATGAAAACCTCTGCTTAATATTATATGCCCAAATTTTCAAACGATGTATACCGAAATTTGTAACAACAATGCAATGCACAATAAGCTATTTCTTAATCATTTAACTTAAAAAACTACAAATTATCTATAACCATAATACCTCTCACTAATCTTTTATCTGACTTCATTCATGTTACCCTGGAAGTATTTGTTTCGAGCAGTAATTTTAGTTTAGTTAATCTAATACGTATATGAATTTTGGGCTTCAGTAACTCTTTACGTGACATCTGTTTAACCAGGGAGATTCACAAAATGTTATAAAATTTTTTTATTTTTCATACCCAAATATGTAATGTTTAACAAGTACCGGCGGTACGCGTTATTGATCAAATGTCCCAAAATAGAGCTTTACCGCAACCTATTCAGGTTTTAATATGATGATATCTATTCTACCTTAATTTGTTGTTCTTCTTTTTACTATACACAGTTTCACTTTACACCCCATGAATGAGGGATAGCTTCTCGCGTTGTTGTAAACTAAAACGATTTATATTTTCAGACTAAAATCACAACGGCACCTACTGTTTACAGACGAATGAGACAGTCAGCTGTTTAAGAAGCTTTCCTATATATTTACTGCGAAGTTACTGTCGACAAAATCGATGGGGCTGTAGATGGCTGAGGCCGAAATCATGCAACGGCCGTCACTTAAATTTGTTCTTCGCAGATTAAATAATTATATTAGATCATTACAATGACCGTTAAGTCTTTATGTAGCATTTACAACTTTTTGAAGTGCTCGGCCAAAGCTTACTACTGCTGTAAATATGTTATTATACTGCTGCACATAAGCACTGTGTCCGTCGGCGTACGTATATATATCACAACAATACATTTTGTCAAAATACCTATGTGGTGTGGATGATCTTGCTTACCTTGTACTTTTGAGAAAAATCCAATTGAAATACAATGGCATATAGAGGTATGTATTTAATATTGTATTTAATTTTTGGGTTGTCTTATTTATAACAATCAAATCTCCGCAATAGGTTGTAGTACTCGCATGTATTCTACCGCCGGACTTTGAAATTGACAGCTTTATGTTGTCTGTTTACGGATTTGTGTTTTTATTTTTTTGTTGCACATACACACACACACATACACTGATCAATTGTGTTTTGTTTTGAATTGGTAATTCGACGTTTGTGTTATAACTTTGTTTTCTAATTTGTTAATTTATGTAATTTTTTTCTTAGCTCAGATTTTAATTTACACGTTATTGAATTAGCGCCAACACTTGTTCTGAGTTTCTTTCATTAGCGGCCATTCGTTCATAACGACCCCATCAACACCCACATGATCAACGTTTCTTGAGAAATATTTACTGGTAATACTGAGCACAGATCTCATCCAACACGCCACGACGCTTGTGAAGGTACGACGATTTTTAATTCTGATGGCCCAAACGGAAATCTAGTTAGCCGGTCACAGTGGCATCGAACACACAACGGAACGGATTTGTATAGAACCGCGCTGCATAAACGACTACAGCAAACTAGCGAAGGTGATGTGTGCAGCCAACGGTGTGAGTCTAAACCGGTGAACGCAGACATTCAGGTGGGCTCAAATACCAGTTGCTCCCCTTGCTATAGACGTTGTGCACTCTTCACTCTCATGCACACTGGCAACAAAAGGAGTGTGAGAGAGAATGAAAATCAAAACAAACAAAGCAAAAGACTACTCACTCTCTGACTAAGATCGTTCACACTGAGACCCATTAGTCACCACCATCACCTGGGCCGTAGAGTCCAAAAACAACGAACGAACCAACGATCGTCAGTCCCAGACACAGGTGGCACGCAAGTGCTCACTCATCTTCAGGCCGTGTGCGTGCAATAAGAGCCAAACTGGTTCGGTTCACTTCGTTTTAGAGAAAACTCCGCCTTCGATTGGTCGTTTTGCTGCTTGTCTCAGGGGTTGGTACTGCTCTAATACAATATGGCAGCCAGCACCAATTGAAGTGCTGCCCTACTTGAATTCATTGCCCTCTTAGTCTATCCTTCACCAACGACATTACAAATAAGTATGGCGTCGTGCACACTTCACTCATTCAGTCGTGAAACACTCGTTGTGTTGTTGTTGTTGTTGGCACTTAGGAGGTTGGTCGATTGGCTGCTGTAGTTGTTAGCCACTGTAGGATGTCAGGGAAAGCGGCGGGTGATGGGGTGTAACTGTTGATGGTCTGTTAGCGTTGATTTATGTTACAAGTGGGTAATTGAATAATGTTTTGAGTGGGGGACAATAAATTTCATTAGTGGAAGTTCGCACGTAAATTTGCTGCTTGTTTGTTAAACACACATACACACTCATTGATGGTTATACTTCAACAGGGATGCATGTGTGTGGGGAGACTATGGCAGACAGTGTTGCCGCTTTAAAGCTTTCATTAAAAAAAATGCAAATTCCATGGAACTCTATTGGTTATATTTTTGGAACTCAGATCATTTACCGGTATATAAAAGTCTATATAAACGTGCAGTAGGAAAAGATACGGCGCTAACTTTGACTTTGAAATTCTGAAGAATAAAGAAGAACCAGACTGTGGGCCAATAACAGTACAGGAATTTTGTTGGCTTTCGATTTTTATGAAATTTAGCTCTTATATTCTCCTCGTTGCTGCTGTACAATGCCGTATGTTTTAAGTCGAAACTTCTTACTGTTCATGTTTTATAGTCAAAAGTATAAAAGTTGTTTGAAAAATAAACAAACACATGTAATACGTATTAAATGAAAAACCCATACAAATTCTTATTTTTTCTCAGTATAGTATGATTAGTGCATTATAAAAATATTATGTGAACCCATAGAGAACCCATCTTGAAATTTGCACATCTTATGAAATTTAATCTTTCTAAATTTAATGATTATCTTAATCGGACGTCGAGTTCAAAAGTAATTATAACATGAACTTAACAATCTGTTCACAAAAATGCTGCAATGACCAACTTAAGACAGCTATAAAACATGAACCCTGAGATGTTTTGACATACGACAGGAAAATATAGGTATGTGTAAAATTAAATTGAAATCGAAGGGGATCAATTTCCAAAAGTATGTTTTTTGGGTTGTTTTATTTGGGAATTACCCTCTACCCTTTACACGACTGAAATTTCTGTACTTATGTGCAATAGCACTTTTACAATGTGGAGTCCCTGGTAACATTGCATGTTTGCCAAAGTGTGTCTGTATCTGTGAAACTAAGTTCGTTAAGCATTTATTTTATTTATTTGTAATGTAAATTGAGTTTATGTTCGTGGTTTTCTTTTGTTTGTCTTTTGTATTTTCCGTTCAATTATTGGTAATATACATAAATAACTATGTGTGTACCTTTGTGTATGTTTAAGCGAGAAACTTTGCTTGGCACTGAGTTCCTTGACGCTTTTAAAGGCATAAACCTATTACTTCTCCGTCACTTGAGTTGTCGTGCCTTTTTTTGACTCTGAATGAGCGCTGCATTTATTTTCATTGCCGTGCTTGTTTTTATCCCCTTGTTTTATTGCAACGACACTTTTGATGATTGATGCCACAGTTGTTTGTTATATTTTTTAAACTTAGAAGCTTTACGAAAATTGAATTACGTTTTTTAATGACGAAGCTTACATTATAGGTATTAAGAGTGTGAACATGGAAACTGGGCATCTTTTTAAAATATTTAACATTTGGCACCAAATGACCAATACAAAATATTGAAAACTTGTCTTATCTTTGACGAGACGATATAGTGGGTCAATTTGTATGGAGTAAACAAAATGCATCAAGCGGTTATCAAAATCGTAATCTACGAAGAATTCTAAGAAAAAATAGACTCCAAGTATCTTAAGACCAAAGTCGTTTCAGGACTTTTTAAGACAATTGAGCTATGTCCGTCTGTCTAGCTGGCTGGATGGCTGGTGAGCAGGATAACTCGAGTAAACCTTAACGGATCGGTATAAAAATTTAGAAGTATAAACATTTTTCAAAACGAACTAATGGGATTGTAAATGGGCGTATTTTTTTGTTCGTATTAATTACAAATTTCTCGTAGATTGTACGAAATTAATTTTAAAAATATTATATGAAAGCATATATTTTACAAAATCATATTCGTTGTTCCTTTTCGTACAATTCACGAAATTTTTGTGGATTTAACTCCATGAACGAAAGTTGCGAATAGTATAATTATTCGTAGTTTGCGTTTAATGTACGTAATATTTTGTATGTACTGAGATGAATTTGTAAATTTACGAAAATTTCGTACGTAATACGTACATTTTTTGTTGTAAACATGCTCTCCCTTTCTCCCCCTCATATATGATGTGACCATCCTAAATTTATATCAGTAAACTTTTGGCTGCTACAGACTAGTTTTTGCTTAGCATACGGTAATGGTCAGCCTTAAGGAAAAAACGGTAAATCCTAGCGTACTTTGCTCGCTTTCAACAAGCAGCGTCAGTTTTTCAGCAAGTACAGTAAAGATTAGAGGTATTTTTGTGAAGTGAATTATAAAAAAGGAATTAAAACAAAGAATTGCTATCTGTGTAAAATATTTTTACCAAATGAAACGTTCTTTTCCAAACATTTCACATTAATGCATAACTAAGATATAAATAGTAATTACATATGTTCATTCGAGCCCCGAAAACCAATAAAAAGTAAACATATTGAAGCTAATTGTGGCCATATAGATGAGTTACACAAGGATTTGGAGAACTTTTTTGTTGGTAAGTAAATAATTTTGAAGTATTTTAATATAGTTTTTAATTAAAAAAATACAATTTTTAGAGCAACAACTTTATGTAGGTGTACTAAAGCGCCTAGATGAGGAAATGGCAAAGACTTTGCTATAAAAAGTAATTTGTCCCTTGGAGTACAGATAGAGTTTTTTCTTCCATTGGTCAAACTGGTCAAAAAGTGAAGATTTCCTGAATGAAGCCGAGTATGAACAATCAACATCGAATGAATTATTAAACACAATACAATGCATATGGTCAAAGTGTTCTCAAACTAAAATTGAACATGATGTACCAGATAAACCAAACACATCGAGCGAAGAGGAGGAAGGTCAAACATGAGTTCAATAATATGCCATTTGAACAAATAATACAGCATTTGAACAAATGTTGTCATTATCGTTCAAAAATTTTAAAAACCCTGTATAAACGCCTTTTGGATTTCGTTTGGTATGTATCTATCCCTCCTTCATAACTGTCATTGGTGACATTAATAAGCCACAAGCTTTTTCACAGATTTTGATAATATTAAATATAAGTTCTTTAGCATCACTAAGGCTATAGACATATGCATCAAATATTTAATAATGAATATCCTGATCCATCCAAACACATGTGGGACTTCCTAAATATGAAAATTTATAAAGTCAATGGATCCCATGCCATATCTCCAGCAACCAAAATGTTTCATAAAAAAATACAAGGTAAGTATTAAGACAAGGAATGCGCTGTTAGTACACTACTAAGTTCGTCTTTTTCTTTCAGAGTTTGAAATATAATATGTTTGTTTTTTACGTTTTCCCTTTTAAATACGTTTTTGTTTGTTGTTTTAACGAAGAGTGAATTATTTTAATAATATTGTTATTTATGTTATTTTAAAAAACAAAAAAATACTCAAATAAAACTAAATAATTTCATAAAATAACGAAATATTTCGTGTTATTCATTGAAATTTCGATAACTCCGATAAATCGATGACTGTGGTACTTTTGTAAAATAAACGAAATTTGTATATTTAACGGAACAATATTCTATATTATACTAAAAAATTTCGCACCCAACGAAAATAATTTCGTATTATAATGATAATTTCGTAGGATTACTAATTAAGTTTCGTACTATTACAAAAATTGCGTATAATAGACGATAATTTGTATCGTAGTATGTACGAACAGTCTTGCGTTGATTTTACGAGATATTGAGTAGATGCCTTTTCACTAATATTTTCGTGCAATAAACTACGGTTGTGGTACATATTACATACAAAATATTTTCAGTGTAGATGGATGCTTTGGCAGATTTTCTTAAAATTCATCGTAGACTACGATTTTGATAACCGCTTGGTCGAAAAAAACCTTCACCCACTCTAATGCACAACCTGAGAGATTTACGCTAAACAAACCCCTTTACACCCCATGAAACAGGTATGGAATAGCTCCTTGCGTAATTGTGAATTAACTAGCTCAGAGATGGTCTGTCGTAAACTGTGACGTAAGTGACATATATTAGGGACGTATGTGAAATATGTATACAACGTCGCTAAATAAAAGGGCAGTTTACATTACTCTTTGCAATATTTAATCCGAAAATAGATAGAGAAATAGATAGAGATAATAAAAATATGCATATATACTTTTTTGTTGATTTTGACTTGATATATGACTAAATTGTTAAATATACGGTGTTCTGTTCCTTCAACAGAAAAATATTCAGCAGCTGATTTGAACACAAAATCGAACTTTGACCTCTTTGCGGCACACTCTAATGCCAAATAATCGTTGCAAAATTGCGCACAATATATTTGAAATTTTGTATATAACAAACGTAAGGTGGAGCTCAATGTTTCCAAAAATACCAGATAAGGAACACCCCACTGTGCGAAAATAACTGCAATTCAAAGTAGAAATATTGTGACATTTGATACTTTTCACACAGTTTTGTGATGGTTACACATTTACGACTGTCGTTAACATGATTTAACCCCCCCGAAATGATTTAACCCAAATCAAAATTTTATTTTACTTAAATGTAAAACCAAATTATACAATATTAATTTCAACATATAGATTAAACAATATGTCACACGTTATTTAAAATTAAATGTATTAAATTACAATTTTTTATGTTGTTGTTGAATAATTGACCAAAAAAAACCAACATCCTACCACCAGTCTTTTTCTAAAGAAAAAGAAGCAAAAACCAACTCAATTTGAATTGAAATTCTACTTATTTTTAACTTTTTTTTAAATAATTGAATTGAATTCAGTTTTAGAGGTTCTATAAGAAAACTATAAGATATAACTATATAAATATATGTATTTAAACTCGATATAATTTCGCAATTCCATGGAAAGCGATCCCATAAAAAAATATTTTTCTTCCTAATTTGCCAGTCATCTATTTAATTTTTTCTCAAGAAGTTGAAGAGGCACCATCATGGAACTTATTGGGCTTTTAAGAACCATATTATCTACTACAGGGAAACAATTAAAAAATTTGATTTAGGATTTTTTTTAAAAAGTTTTAATTTTTTATTTGAACTTTAAAAAAATACAAAATCGTGTTATTTTTTTGACTTTAAGCAAGCAATTACAAATAATTTTTGAATTTCCTCAATCTTTAAGGGTGTTCCTTATATGGTATTTTTAGGAATTTTATTATGAAAAAGATAGTAGTAGCGGAGTTGAACATCGAGCTTCACCTTACGTTTGTCATTTATGAAATTTCGAATATATTGTGCGAAATAGGTCACAATATATCACTTGCCTTTAAATAGGTGAAGTGAAGACCTATATCATCATATGATTGGACTTACCATATCAATTATAGATACTATATAGATATTTGATGCAATATACGGCATATCCAAACGTATACTTTTATATGTCTTCACTTCACCTATTTAACAGTGTATTACATATGTCTTCACTTCACCTATTTAACAGTGTATTACATATGTATTATAGTTCATATGTCTACAACATAAAAATATTCATAAACTGATTTGAAAACTAAATCAAACTTGATATCTTTGCTGCACACTCTATTGCCAATCGGTGCTAAATTTCGTGAGGTGGAGCTCGATGTCCAACTCCGCTACTACTATCTTTTTTAACGAAATTTCCAAAAATACCATATATGGAACACCCTAATATACATATTTGATAAATATGTGAAAATTTTATTATTTTTTGTTTCACTTGGTTTTGGCCCCCTCCGAAATTAAATCCTGGCTACGGCCCTGGTTATTGTATTTTCATTCTATTTAAGTTAAAAAGTGAACTTTTTTAAACATAAATTATTTTATGTAAAATCGATTTTTCCTTAAAAAAACCAGAATCAGCTGCCAGTTTCAAAAGGATAGACGAAAATCGGCAAATTTATAAAGATTATTGATCCCGTTGAAATTTGTTTAATCAAAGACATAAAATACAAATTATATATTTTACGTGCATACGAATCTCCTTTCCTACATGATGTTGAATAATACATTAAGAAGTAGAACAAGACGGTATGTGCGAACAAAATACTTAGTTCATTTTCGTCAGAGCCTTTTCTTTACACAACTACGGCGAAACATTTGATTGTTGCTGGACATAATATCAGCATCACATACGTTATCATTTAATTGTGTCCCAGTTAAAAAAATAATATCATTATCGGATTCGAAACTTTTCATATGCAGTTTTGAAAGTTTAGAATTCAGACCGCGCGTATTTTGATAATCAATAAAAATGCTGTTGTATAATGCAGTTCCTAATTTCTTGACAAAGTACATTGTTTGGATCTGTTAAAAATTTGACATTAATGTGAAGGAGCGCGAGAAGCTATCCCATATCCCATGAAGGAAAAAACTAGGAACCAAGGTGTTTTCGAGGTCGGGGTTTGCTTTTTTAGAATGTGAAAACAAATACAAAAAAAGGCTTCAATTATACTGATATAAGGCCTTTGGGGATTTGGGGCAGCTGATTTCAAATCCGGAGTCAAATTTGAAATGATAAAATGGCGGACAAGTAAATTCCCCGGATTTGAATTCAGCGACTCCAAAAACCCCTTAGTGTTAGCTTAAGGCGTATCAGATGTCTCACAAAATCTTTTACAATTTTTTCGAAGGAAGGGAAAAATAAGTATAAAAGACAAAAATAGTTATAATATTATGGGTCATTTCGATAGAGAAAACATTAAATTTTAATAAACAGCTAAGGGTTTGCAGATGCTATATGAGTTAAAAAACAACTAACTACAGAAATTAAAAATAATATGCATTTTGAGCCTCTTAAATGTAAATTAAAACAACAAAAGATTCTATTGAATTATACACAATTAAAGTATAAGCTTTGACCATTCAATTCATAGAAGAATATTTTATTGTTTAAACTAAAATCTACAGTTTGTTATATCTCAGCATATTTTGCCCTAATATATAGTATGACGAATACCCTATACATAATATCAACTTTGAATGGCTACAGCATAACGGTAAATTAACATATGAGTATTTTCGAGAAAAAGGTCAACCGAGACCAAAATATTAAAGATCGGGGAAATTAAAAATATTCTTTTTAAAATTTAATTAGAGAATAATACAGCAGCTTTGAAAATTATTTCCTTTTTATTTTGAGTAAATTGGTTTAAAAGGTGCATATTTGGTTCTCTTGCTCTCTACTTCTCTTATTGTAATTTCTTCCTTGAGTTATTATTGACACTTAGTATCATAACGATTGCACTCTTCTAATGTAGTTATTGTACCAATGACAGTTAAAAAAAAAAAAAAAAAATTTGAGAAATCGAGCTAAGCCCAAATAATGGTTAAATTTTAAAATTCTTTTCTTTGCTATTCATCTGTCCCATTCATCATTGATCGAAAAAGTTTGCTAATTTAAATGTAAAAAAAGTAGTTCTATTATATTATATGGGTATTTCCACAGAAAGGTCAACCGCAATCGAAAAAAAGTTGGAATAAATTTGTTTTTAACTTTTATTAGCTAAGACGAATATTTCAATTTTATTTAAGTATTTAAAATATCTAAAGCTTATCTTATTTTCATTAATGATTAAACGGACTGCAAAATTACATTAACGATCTGGTCACCTCTATGAATATTTAATAACATATTTACTGATGATGCAAGTGCACTCCTAACATAAAATATTTTTTACAACAGTAAATAACTCCAATAACTCTCTCTTACTAAATATAGAGCATCTTAAGTATTTTACAAAAAGAAGTAATAAAAAATCAAGTTTTTCATTGTTTGTCATCTCATTAAAACGTATGACCTGTTATATACATATGTGGCTATAGAAATTATCTGATTTTAAAATTTTTCCATATACAGGCAAAAATTACTTACGTGTTTTTGTCCTGTTCACGATCTCATGTTTATCTTATGTATTTTGAGAACGTTCAAGTTATACAATTTGCATTTTGCACTCGTTTTAATGATAAAGCCCTCTCTCGACCAACGAAGATCCAACTCTACCAGACATTGATCCTGCCTGTCTTAATCTACAGCGCACAAGCAAATCAATCTATTCTGGGAGTTTTCGACAGAAAAATACTACGCAAAATATTTGCGTATTTAATAAAGACGAGTACCGTCGTCGAATGAATCATGAGCTGTCTGAGCTGTACAACGACATCGACGTTTCCGTTAGACATAATCTTAAAGCAAAGGATGTTATCAACTTACCTTTAATTTATAACTGTCATAATTCAGTATCGAGAAACAAAAAGAAGTCGAGAAACGAAAAAGATCGTGCGAGATTTCACGACTATTTACTCTTTCGGTTGACGTCAGCAGAGGTAGATGAGCAAATAGGTTAAGCAGCGGTCAATCGCAGAACAAGCGTTTTGTGAAGTAACGTTGGACGGAGTCATACCAAATCGAGTCACGCTTGGATCAATTTCGGTGCTCACATTATCCGATCATTTATTAGACGCATTCCTAATACTAGTCATTTCGTCGTCCGGTGATTCCTTTGAGTAAATCGAAGTTAAAGTTTGAAAGACATATTGAAAAACGGGATGTAGAGCAAATTGAACACGAAATATCTCAATTTCTAGAAGAGATATCCAAAAACGGATTTGCAGATTTGAGAAATTTGGTATCAACAACAAGGGCTAGGATAATTAAATCAAAACTGTCAATTGGCATATTGAGCACATAAATCTCCAGACAACGATTTGTTGCTAACTGTGCAATCGGGGGTTTTGGCGTCATATTTACCGCAACATTGTTACTTGTTGGATTAAGTGTTTTATCAGTTTCTATTGGAGAAGTCTACATATCTATCAAAGGGACAACTACGTTCTCTGTGATTAGGCGACTAAGAACCCAACCCGTTTTCAACAAGCTTGTCCCAACTATCATTCATAGTATGTATAACGCTCCCCAAATTTCTAGAGTTTGGCATGCAGAGAAGCAAACTTCTATTGCATAAAGTAGAGTTCAGTCAATCCGTTGACAATTTACACAACACCAGCGGAGCCAATTGGAAGCTTCTACCAATAGCAAGAACCCTTATTACATTTCATATTTAAAGGTCATGAAAGAACCAACATTATTGATACGAGAAAAAGTGTAACGCATTAAAGGAGACGAGATAGACCCCAAGCATCTTAAAGCAAAATTCGTTTTAGAACTTTTAAAGACTATTGAGCTATGTTCGTCTGACTGGCTGGATGGATGGTGAGCAGGATAGCTCGAGTAAACCTTAACCGATCAGCATAAAAATTTACCAGTGTTAATATTTTCTAAAATGAATTAATGGGATAGTAAATGGGCAGAATACCCACACCCCTTCTGGTACCTCCCATCACAACATATCTTCCCTCTATCATCAACTTGTGTGTTGTCCACATAACTTTTTTTTAATTTTTTATGAAAGCAGCTCCTTATGCTTCCATGGTGCCTCCTAGAGGGGTAAAATGTATTACCGACTCTCACAAGTGTTTCCCTCTGGGGCAGAAAGCTCTGGGAGAAAATTTTATAAAAAAAACTATTAAGGTGATAATCTTCGGCTATGCCGAAACTCAGATACCCTTCACCATTTATAAAAATGGTAATAAAACTGGTTATTTGCACTACAACTATATTTTATTCAACTTTGTACCACAATACAGAGGAGTTGGTGAGAGGTGGACGTTACTTTTAGCTTCACACATCCATTTTTTGTCAATAATTTTTTTCCTGGAATGTTTCGCTTAGAGACAGAAGCTTGCATACCAAATTTCAGATCGAAAGCTCTTATACTGCGTCAGTAATCGTAGGGACAGACCCCAAAAAGGGGGAGTTTGTATGGTAGGTGGCAGTAGTTTTTCACTGATCGGGCTCATCTTAGAACTCAACCTTCATTTCGTATGAAATAACACCCAAAAATGTATGAAAAAAATTTGGGGAATATTTCATTTCTCGTTTGGGCGTTATTTCATTGGGGGGCTTTTCGTGGAGCCTATTTCAGCAAGCAATTACAACATTTTTTGAATTTTCCCAATCCATATCGAATTCTGAATTTTTATAAAGGAAAATACAAATTCTTTTTTTGCGCACTTAAGGTACATTAGGGTATTTCTAATGTTGTATTTTCTTTGAGAAAAAGGTAGTAGTAGAGGAGTTGGACATGGAGCTCTACCTCATGTTTGTTATTTATGAAATTTCGAATATGTTGTGTGAAATAGGTCACAATATATTATATGCCGTTAAATAGGTGAAGTAGAGACCTATAAAAGTAGACACAGTGTGTATTCGGATGAAACCAGATATCAAAATATAAATTCATAAGTCTTTGTTATATTTAATGCAAACAAATGGGTTTTAAAGCTTGATATATCGGGAACGGATAAAGATATTGAAAATATGCCCATATACTTTTTTTTGCAGATATATTTTAAATTGTTCCTTAATAATGCAATTTAAAAATTTTTTATTATATTTTTTTTAAAAAATATCTCCACTTTTGAATCGAATATCTCGACATCTGTAAAAGAAATGGCAAGTCCAAACATATACTTTTATAGGTCTTCATTTCTACATAAAAATATTCAGCGACGATACACTGATTTGAAAATAAAATCGAACTTTGACCTCTTTTCAGCCAAACAATCAAAGCGAAATTTCGCACAATATGTATATTCGAAATTTGGTTAATTAACGAATTAACGACGTGGAGCTCGATGTCCAACTCCGCTACTACTATCTTTTTTTAACGACACCCTAATATACATATATAATTAATATGTGGAAAATTTAATTATTTTTTGTTTCAATTGGTTTTGGCCCTTCCTCTAGGGGCCATTCCGGGGCAGTTGATGGGCTTGTTTTGAATTTTTTTCTTGATTTTAGACCCATGGTTTCGTGGGGAAATTTTCAAGAATTTATCGTAGTTTAAGATTTTGATAACCGCTTTTATCAGTCAAGTTACCTGACTGAAGTTTCTGTAATGGCTTTTAATTACTATCACCAATTTGTCACGCTTTTATGTTGTCCTAAAGTGAAGATGGCTGCATATTGATTTTGACATTTTATATACTAAAGTTTAAAAAACTAGTGCCCTAGACTTGTAACGGTATCCCGGTAACGGGTTTCCCGGGAATCCCTGGAAAATTCTAAAATGATTTTTTCTTCGGTTTGTTAAGCACAGATGCTCAGAATGACTTGAAATTTTGCAGAGATCATAAACAGAGACTTCGTTATATTCTCCCAAAAAAATGTGCCATTTGATGGAACGCTGCACAGTGGGGTAAATTCACGATCTGGGCGGCCAAAATTATTTGAAGCAAATTTATGAAGCAGAATGTTAAAAAGTTACTCGGTGAGGCGTAAAAAATAAGATTAAGATTCCAAGTATTTCCCATATATCTCCACAAGGTTGCGTTTTAGAGACCTTTCTTTCTATAGCTTTTTATTCGTCTGGATGTCCTCTTACTATAAATGCATAGAGCCATAGGACATCCTGTATGTTAACTAAAGTGGTTCAGTAAAACCGCAGAAATTATGGTCTATTCTTCCGCAGTAGGTAAATGACTATAAAAGTCAAAACCGCAAAAACCTGCAAAAAAATTTTTTTCATTGAATAATACGATTTAAAGATTATATTTATTCACTGGTTGAAGGGGTGAAAAGTGGTGATGCATAACTTTTTGTCCATAGTTCGATTTTGGTACCCATTGAAATTAACAAAAATACCATATTTTTCAATGCTTCTTTACTAATAGGAATTTGAATTATAATTTTATTTAGATAAGTGTATTATATAATATTAACCTGCTTTATAATTTTCCATTTTACTTAAATGTTTAAACTAAACACACGCCTTCCCATAGCCTGCTAAAATTTTTGCTTTACCTTAACGCACCAAAATAGGAAATGCGCTATTAGAAACAAGTAACTTTGACAGCGTGTAGATAACGAATGTCAGCAAAATGGAATGAAAAAATAACGGAATATAGTTATGCATTATGTTCTCTTTACCCTACAATCGGTAATTATTACGAATATTGGTTTTAAAGAAATCGAATTTTGGCCGCCCAGATCGTGAATTTACCCCTCTGTGCGCTGTTCAAACGCCAGACCGGGAACGAAAAATTTATATTATTTTTATAAATTTATATGATATTTTTCTGTTTTCCAGTCTATCTAAAGCGACCCATAGACGAGTACTGCCGCTGAAACGGCATTATATGTGTATTGGTAAATTTGACACAGCATGAGAATGTATAAGTTACACGGACAATGTAATATGAAAATCAAAACAGTTTTGATTTTAAAAATGAACATCTATCAATCAGATGAACTTTGTTTATTTATTTGACTAATATGTCAGATTTTTAAAGTGATAGGAAATTTAAAACAGAAAAATACTCAAATGTTTTACCATTTCAAAATTTAAAGTAATGTGATACGTGTGTATCGAATAGTTCAATCACACACGTATACAAGGGGTTAATCGGCATGAACTGCAGCAGTACTCGTCTATGGGGCGCTTAATGTATGCAATTTACAATGTTGTACAGCGTTATGTAAACGTACCATGACTGTCAACTGACAAAATAAATATTAAAGGCCCGTTTCGCATTTAAAGCAACATCATATGAGAAACAATTATTCGTACTGTTCCACAATCAAAACATACCATGAATTATATGGAGAATAACTCTCACTGTGAGGTCGAGAGAAAGCTGTAAACTATGTCTGTCGTTGGGACTGGAGATTAAGTGTTCGCTAAATCACTCAGAAGCAAACAATTCCCACATAAAAGCTATTGTGGTCAATACACATTTTCCAGATGCAAAATCCTTGCTTAATTAAACACTTAATTAGGTTGGTTTTAATAATCATCTAAGCGATACTCGTTCGCATGTAGAGGCAATAATAATTAATAATCATTTTTACTAAGTGTCACTAATTTGATGGCGGTATTATGCAAATCACCAACTGTGACTCCTCGATATCACAAAAGACGATTGCATTTATCTACATTAGCGCCTGTTAGACTCCTATCTGTGATTTAACAATGATTAAGCATCATTATGGTAGTATATCTTTTCAAAGACTATTAAGATTCAATTCAACTAGACTTTCAAATTCCCTCTTCAACGCCACTGTATTGATGAAGCATTAGGAAGTCATGAAATAAGTTTACACACAGTTGTAGTCAGACGAAAAACGACCAAAATCAATTCACAAAACGGAGGTGTGGCCAAAATTACATTTAAAAACGATAATATTATACTAAATTATGCATAGGAAATATGTAGAAGACTCAGCATGGCAGAACATTTTAATTAATGAATTATGAAAAATGAAACAACCTCCATAGTTGAATACCTGGTTATCTAAATGTGGTCTGGCGGACGATAAGATAGCTGAGCATTGACTGATTAACATAAATTTGAACAATGAATATGAAAACAAGCACAACTTGTTAAACATCGATCGAATACTAATCGTAATCTTTCCCAATCATATTTATTGAATAAACACTTATTGATTTATGCAAACATAATGATTTCATAAATGAAACTCAAATCCGTACAGTGTTGGTCAAATATGTTATATGTTTGGAAAGATGAAGCATTAAAATCTAAAAATTAGAAAAAATAAGGGTATCCTAATAAAATAGTGGATAAAAAACTTCTTTACAAAAAGCGAAAAAATCCAAAAAGTTTGAGGTTTCAAGGCAAAAAGCAGACGGGTATTTCAAGTTATATATCGTTGGTATAAGTTTCTTCTTTCCAAAACTGTGTAGAATTGAAAAATCGATTAAGAATTGACTGAGTCATAAGCCTTTAATTGAGAAAAGTAACTGAAAATCGGGCTTTTAACCGGATGTAAAAATTTTGAGGGTGTTATGGAACTTTGGTATACAGATACAAATTCCTTAAAATTTTTCCATTCTATACAGGGTGTGACGAAAACATTTTTCGTAAATGTTGAAGTTATGTTGCTTTTAGCATCACAAATTTCGTAACGGTAAATGTTTTTGGAAAAATAAATAAGCACAGAAAGTCTGACAAAAGTAATTGAATTTGCCTTCATTAACTCAAAATCGAGAAAAATTGACATAAGTGGTTACTTGCGAAAACCACTGATATATCGTTGAGAGGGCCGCAGTATCTTTTTTTAAATTCGTTATATTTCTAAAAATCGGTTTATATTCAACCACATTACTGGCTTATAAGTTAATAAAGGAACGAAAACCGGTAACTAAAGATTTTAGGGGTGTT
The DNA here is from genome assembly GCA_964034835.1 of Muscina levida. Taxonomy (NCBI): domain Eukaryota; kingdom Metazoa; phylum Arthropoda; class Insecta; order Diptera; family Muscidae; genus Muscina; species Muscina levida. The sequence continues at coordinate 77,919,581 of OZ035881.1, forward strand.
TGGAAAATTTAAAAACAGATTTTTGTTATACTCAACTGCACCTACAATAAAAACAATCGCTTTGGGCCACGTCTAAATTTCTTTAAATTGAGCCACAGGTTTTTTGGGCTATCCGGACATTTTTACATTTATCACTTTTAGTTTTAAGTGGCAACTTAGTGTACTTAAAAAAAACTTAATTTCCCTTTACACCCCATGAATGAGGTATGGGATAGCTTCTCGCGTTGTTGCGAATTAACACGCTTTCTATTTTAGATGTTTATCGACGAATGCGAACGTCACTGTTTGAGAAGCTTTTACTAGACATACCGATTGATTCGACACTTGTACTGCGAAGTTGCTGTCGACAACATCGAGGGAGCCGGCAATGAAAGAAAAATGTAGATGACGTGAGGCGGGAACTGTATAATAGTGCTATATCTAAGTATAACAATACGCTTATAAGAACAAAAAAACTTGTAGGTATGCTATTGTGAATCGGTTATAAGCACATCCTAAACATAAATACTGAGTAAATTATTCGCTTCAAGAGACAACACCAAAGCATATAGGACACTGCGGGGCACAGGTGGAAAGGAGTGTCGATTACCTTAATTTACTAATTAACAAACACGCTGCTGATAATTCTTTGAAAGCGGAAATCTTTGCAGGTGATCGTATTACTCATAGATCAAAAGTTATCAAGGAAATTGTCACGCAAACGAGTTTTAAATGGGCTAATAGTGGCCTCAAAGCAGACTGATAACATATCAGTCTGTCCAAGGGCGTAGCCAGGATCCAATGTAGGGGGGGCAGTCGGTTTTACATTTCATATTAATAGTATGTTTACAAAAAAAAATTATAACTAAGTATATAACGAAATATCAATGCTCATTGTTTTGACAATATTTTATTAAACAAAGGTAGACTAAAATTTTTTTAAAAAAAATTTTAGATTATCGAATTCATGTAGTACCAAAATAATAATTTGTATTTACTTTAAGACGCAATTCTTGAGTGATTTTAAAATTTTTTTATAGTGTTATTGAAACAAAATTGTGCACAGAATGGACGTGTTTTTATACTGAATTCCTTATCGTTATTTTTTAAAATGTGTCAAAGTCGATGAAAAAATAATTTTTGACTTTAATTTGAAAAATTTATGGGATTACGTGTCCAAAAATTTTTAACTTCCGCAGTTATTGTGAGCATATGTCACAAATTGAACTAAGTGAACATATAAGCAAAAACTATATTGTCCTGCCCACAAATATTATCCGATTATAACAAATCTTATAATAATATAAAACCTGGAAAAGTTTTAAGAAATTCTTCTTTAAAAAATAATATATACCAAAAATTCAGTTTTAAACTGCAACTAAAATAATAGTTTGTGTTTACAAGTATGCTTATTAGTGCGCTTTTTATTTAAAAAGACCAAGACGATAATATATTACATCATCTGCCAAAATAAAGAAATTTGTTAAATCCAAAATTATTTAAAATTAAAGTCAAAAATTTATTTTTTCAGCGAATTTGACATTTTTTAAAAAAAATAACGGTTAGGAATTTATAATAAAAAAACGTACATTCTGTGCACAGTTTTGTTTCCAATAATACATAAAAAAAAATTTTGAAAATCGGTCGAGAATTGCGGCCTAAAATTACATATGTCCAAAAAAGGCTTTTCTTCCACTGTGGACGGTAGACAGAAAACAGTTTATGACGGTAAAAAGTGTAAATGCCACTATATTTTGGGTTGATCATATATCAAAAAATGCTTGGATTGAAATCCTAGCTGATACTTTTTTTAAAGTATCGATATTTTTCATTTCTGCGGGCTGGACCAAAAATCTTTTTACTTTTTTATTGACGACAGTAAAAAAACTGGACAAACGAGATAAAATCTGTTAATTTATTATAAAAGTACACAAACAGGGATTTAATTATTATTCATGTATTTTCTTTGATTATTTTGACATTACATTAAAAAACATAGTTTGATGTATAAAAAGACTTCCAACTGGAAGAAAAAATAATTTGATCAAACTTCTATAACCTTTAAAATATTGAAAGTCCTTTACAAAGTAAACGAAACCGCGGATAAAAAAGTGAGTATGCAGTTTTCCTATAAATGGTCACTGCTATCACTTGTATATAGTTTCGTTCATGGGTCATTATTGGTATCGCATGGTGTCATATACTTGGTATTGGGAATAGGATTTCTATTACAATCAAACCTGGTTTTAAAGTTAGGTTTGTATCCAAAAGTAGAAGCACAAAAAATATTCGGAACAATTTTCCTAACAAAATTTAATCGGGACAACCAACCGAATAGAAGTTAATGGCTGTTAAAATTGAGTCAAATTGGAAAAATAAAAAAAAAACATCTACCATATTAGTAAAAACAAGAATTGTCTGTGAAAAAATCATTGTAACTCAAAAACTAATGTAAAAATCGATTTAAGCCCATAAGCTCCTTCCTAAGAAAAAATATTTTTCTCAAGGGAAGGGGTCTATGGGTTCAAATAGATTTTCGCGGACTATTGTTAGATTTGCGGATATGCCGTTTTCGACAAAGTTGTTTATATAAGTAAAGCTTATCCGAAATCCCAACTATAGCTTGTCGAAAATCTATTCAACCCCTTAAAACACTACTCAAAGTAAAAAAAAAATATATACGAAAGCGTCATTGTAACTCAAAAATCTTATAATGCAGTTCGATTCCTAGTGTCCGAATTAGGTTAAAACCGTCGAGTCCTTTAAAGATTTAACAGTATTATTATTTACCAAAATTAAGTTTTAATTTCCTAATGAAAAACATAACTTTAATGAAAAACTGGACGATATTTGAATTTGGTCAGTTTAATTATCTTAGAACAGTAGATAAAATTTAAAAAAACCGAAACATTTTCTACAACCTTTTTGGTACCTTCAATACAAATGACCAAATTCACCCATATACATTTACATACATACAATGTATCTTTGTTGCAAGTGCACTAAATACAGTCAAAAGTTTGAAAAATTTTATCGCTTATTGAACGTAAACTTACGAATAAAAAAGCGCCTGAGTACTAGTACTTCCAATGCAAGGTAGTCTAAACTTTCCTATTAATTTCAAGGAGGAACTCTTAATATTTTGTGAATTCATAAGCACATTTTAAACTGTAAATATTTCTACAGTGAAAGTTTTTATCAGTCAGTTCACATTAGTGAAATTTCTGTATTGTTTTATTTCGATTTTCATATTTTGACATATTTTCCAAGCTGTAGGGGGGGCAGCTGCCCCCCCCTGCCCCTACCTGGCTACGCCCTTGAGTCTGTCATGGCTGGTTATGTTATATGTACACAGCGAGTAAACGTTGGAGAGCTACAGGAGTGGCCTAGATTCTTAAAGCGGTAATCACACATAAATCTCAAAGGCGTTAGACGTATAAACCTGTCACCATCCCTGTAATGACTTTGGAATTTTTATCATGAATTTAATAATAATAATCCGCTCTTACAGCCATAAGTAGTGAAGTCAATCGGCATGTCTAGTAAAAGCTTTTCAAACAGCTCACGTTCGCATTTGTCATGCTTTATTGAGAATTCTACTATTTATGTTCGTCCATCGTTTGTGAACTTTGTGCGAGTTTAAGAATAGAAGCGTGTTAACTCTCCCATATCCCGCTTGTTCGGCAAATATCAATTGTCTGTTCACTAAATAATGCATAAGAGCGGAAATTGTCCACTCTGTGTATTACCGGTAGATAGTTTAATGGAACACAGAATTTATAGATTCCGATATAAGAAAAAACTTGTTACCAAGCTAATACAAAGTAAACAAAGTCAGCTATTCTCTCGCTGCAATTCGGACAGTTTGTGTTATTTTGCTTATTTTGTCAGTCGTTCAGAGAAACTTTAAGGAAAAAGACATAACTTCTATAACGTGAGTTAAAAGGTATTTAACTTTTTTCACACTTTATTATCTTTTAAGAAGGTAATTTAATAAAAATATTAATATAATATTGAAAAATTTCCTTTCCAATTTCAATATATCCTTGTGGCATGATGGTAAGAACACGCGACTACCATGCGGGAGATCCCAGGTTCAACTGCTGGCTGGCAGTCATCTTAAAAATAAAAAAATTAAATTTTTCTTTTATTGCCAGCCCCCCCGATGTTGTCGTCATCAACTTCGCAGTATAAGTGTCGAGGCAATCGGCATGTCTAGTAAAAGCTTCTTAAACAGTACCGTTTGCATTCGTCGATAAACAAGTAGGTGCCGTTAGTTGTGAATCAAAAAATAGAGAGCGTGTTAATTCACAACAACGCGAGAGGCTATCCCACACCTTATTAATGAGGTGTAAAGGGAAATTAACATTTTTTTAACAATAAAAAAAAAGTTGAAACATAGTACGTTACATACGTTGTGTTAACTAAACACATACGAACATGTGTCCGTTGCGTTGGTTGTATGAATTTCGTATTCAGTTTTCTAAGTAGAAGGGCTGCTTACAGCGAAAAAGTTTTAACTAAGATCTTAGAAAATAACTAAGAATGAGGTAGAACAAAAAAGATAGTTATAGTATGTTGAATTTTCCATAGCGGACACAAGTTCGCTTTTAATTTGATATCAAAGACACACAGCCATGCGACTCTGTGTTAAATGCACGCATTGTGACAAATGATAAGTCTATTTATTGAAATTAAGTGTTCAATAAGAATCAATAACTGTTTACATAACGTGAATTATTCAAGACTATCGATGTGAACACTGGTAACGAAAGGAGCAGAGCAACTTGTCGTTGCTGTTAACTGGATTAGCCGTACCCAGTGTCCAGAGTGACACTGCGTTATCTGTCCAAAACAACTAGTCAGGAGGCATGAATGTCGTTGTCAACATTACCATCTCACGGGCACTTGAAAGAGCGAAACATATCGCATAGTGCACACTTATTACTCAGATACATAGCTAGTTAGGTATCTAGTAGATACATGCACATGGATTAAAGTGCACACACACATACACAGTTGGTTAATTGCGTAAATGGTTGGTTTAATGAAATTCGTTTTGTTTAATTGCACAATTAAATTGTGCGATAGCATTCAGTGTTTACGAGTGATACAAGTATGAATGGTTTTACGATACGTTTCCTCAGACATCTGCCCGTTATGTGTCTGCCGGTGCAATGGGATTCATTTGGACAACCGGAAATTCAATTGTTACCAGTATAATTACACACGTCCACTCATACATTTGTACAAATGAGTGTGCGCGCATGCGCAAATTGGAAAAGCAACTCAGGTTTGGCCGTTTTGCGTTTACCCAGGACAATCTCAAAGGTGACTGACTTGAATGGTCAGCAATAACAGGAGAGACTAGAATCCACAGCGTAATTGCAAGTAAAACACACCTTGCTTCACTTGTTTGGCCCGTTGAGGGTGAATGTCAATGCAAGGAGCGGTCGTTCTGTCGCTCGTTTCCAAGTGTTGTTGCTACTACCTCACCAAAAGCCCATTGTATCTGTTGACCTTTAAACGACACACCGTGAGTCCGCTGTTTTAGTTAACAAACCCTGGACAAAACTAAACGACAGAATTCCCGATGAAGCATGAAATTGGCTCGTTTTGTAGTATTACGAGTAAACTAACACTTATTTATTAGTTCGCTCGCTCTGGTGTGTGAATTTCACTTTGAATTTAAAATTGTTATGGTTCGATACAAGCGGGACAATGTAACTGATACAAAGGGGTCTAATTTTGTATAAATAAGTTTAATTTCCTATTAACACTTTGTTAATTGAAGTACATATTCGTTGTATAACTAGCAGGAGATAGAAGATGAGATCCGCCAATGTAAACCAATGACGCAAGATTTACTAATACCAAAGGTGTGGTTGTTTCTTTTATAGGGTTTCAAAGTTAAAAGTGTTTCTTATTACAGTGACAATACAGCAGAATAGTTCAAATGATGAGTGATGAATTTAAGCAACGTGGGAGTCATATAACACCTTGGGTAATACCTAGCGGTATTATGGCTGAAATTCTGATTTTTTTCAACTTGGATTTCGTGACCACATGATACTGCTTTGGTTGGTCAATGATTAGTACATTATTCCCTCTGAACTCATTATGAGTATGATGAAAGCACAAAGTCATAGTACCAAGTACTACAGAGTGGTAATGTAATCACTTTGAAATACTGCAAAAAATGACAAGATTTTAATTTAAATGTGTAAATAATTAAAATTAGAATATAATCCTAAAATTAAGTATGAAAATCTTAAGAGCTCTAACAAAAAAAAAAGTTTGAAAGAGAAAACACTTTTACTCTTAGAGCAAGGGAATAGTGGTATCAGTTTGATACCGGTCTTTATATCATCAATACTACTACTACTGCGATTAAAACAAGTGTTTAACCCAATTAATTTAATCCAAGCGTTCTACATAAATGTCGGTTGTATACTAACTTCGATAGCATTCTTCTTTTAAATTAATCCTGGTTTTCTTGCACAATGCACAGGTTCCGGTCTTGAATCAATCAATTTGTACTGGATTTTAGAAAATCCGTACTTTATGCACATATAAATAGTATAAGTATGAAATACTCGATTTTTATTTCGAGTGTATGTAAATGTATATAGATGAATTTCTGGGTCAGGTTTTCATAACCGTTTACATTGGGCAAAGTTTAACTGAATTATATGTACTTACGACTATTGAATGAATTCGGTAATTTGTTAGGGTTGTCTTTGAATTTATCTACTAGTATAAGGTTATTAATCTGACGAACCTTAAACATATCACAGTTTTCCGTTTGAGAGTTATGGGAAAAATATTAATTCTCCAAATGTAAGGATGGTACAAGAAAATTTTGCCTTTTTACAATCCCATAGCTACATTTTGGAAAATATTAATAAGAATCAGTAAAGGATTTTTTGAGTTATCGATACCACTAGCCAATCAGTCAGTCCGACAGACGGACATGACTTAATGGTCTTGTGCTCCAACCCATCTTCATTAATACGTTACACTTTTTCTTATATCAAAACCTTACCTATTGGTGTGGGTTTAAAAGGATATAGTAAATAAATGACTCCCACTTCGCTTTACTTCTTTGATACTTTGGAAATCTATAAGTTAACGTTTAAGGTACTAGCATTGGTCTGGAAACTTAATGTCCCATGTACAATATACATACATATATTTCAATTGCTTTGGAGGCAGCACAAGGTTTGCCGCGACAGACAGCTTTTAAAAAGAATTTGATTAGAATTTCCCTCAATCGTTTCTATTCTGTTCATATGCAGATGTATAAGTTACAACACAAACTCATAACCAAATGTCACGTTTCGCAAAATTGAGGCAAATTAAAAAATTCGAAATGAAAAGTCTAATTCATCTGCTATAAGTTTTCAATTTTAAGATGTTTTCTGCTACCAAGTACTACTGCTGTTGTTGTCATCAATTATCTTTGGCTCTTTGGTTACCTCTGGTTAGGGGTCTGTGTGTTCACAATTAACTCTGTCGTCAATTGCTTGTTTTTTTTCTCCGACATAATCCTCGTCACATACTACAAGTTTATTATTAACCAAAAACGCCGACTGGACAACTCAAATCCCCAGTAACAGCAGACGAACAGGTACACTCACTGGCACAGACACATTCGGACATTCACAGATGTATCAGTGGCACTTGCCATGCACTTGGTCCCTCTAACAATCAGTGAGTTAGTTAGTTGGCAGGATACGAGAACCAAAAACTCTTTCTCCCCTCTGAGTGTGTGTGTGTTTCTATGTGTTGTTGCAGATATCTTCGGTTTGTTCACAGACGCCGGTCGTGGCCAAAGACACGGACGGTTTTATTTATAATTTATTAATTAAAGGTCGGCTTTTGTTTCTTGTTGATTTTAATTGCCTTTCGGCATTTGTTATTATTAACCACATGGCATCACGATCATTTCGTTTTATTTCCCCTTCCATAGTTTTATCCTAAAACCCAATGTTGAGGATCGGCGGTAGTATCTAATCTCATGGGCGAGTGTTTCCTGTTTAAGGGTGTCCTGTGCCTCGAAGGGATCGGGGAAACCTTCAAATTAAACGATTTGATTATAACAAATTAGGAGCTCATGTTGTTGTTGTCGCCTGACGATTGTTTTAGTATGTCGATAATTCTATTTTTATTAGTCACCATTAATTGCTTTCAAATTTATGGGCTGTTATCTGTTTACCGTGTTCAAACAAATGGTTTATTGGTACATTAAATAGAATTGAAATTAGGACTAGACTCACCTTCATGGCCTGATGCACTCCGCACAGTATATTTACTCTGGCGGATTATAACTATTAAAATCCACAAAAAGGCAATTTGTCCATCAATTCCGGTTCCTCTTTCACTTCTTCGGTCATAAGCTTGAGTTTGTTGGTTTGTGAATCCCAATGTGTCTGTTTTGGTTGTACATATTTTTAATTAAATATTTTCTTTTTAATTGTATTCGTATTATTAATTGAATCATTTAAATTATTTAAGAAAATCCACTACTATGTCAGAGCATAATTTTCAAACGAACGTTTAGGCCTAATCAACGAAGTCTGGTAATTAGTCTTTGTTAATGGGGGAACAGATTTTGAAATCCGAGACCAGCTTATTTAAACCAAAGATATTAAGAAACAGCAGCACTGATAGTCCCAGGGAAAAAAATATAATTTGTTGAAAAAAAAGAAAATAGAATTGGTTTGCAAGCGAACCAAAGCGATTGAGACAAGTACATATAAGAACTGTGCCAGATAAAATTGACACCTTAAAAAACATAATTAAAAATTGCATTTAAAGCTTTATTTGAAAATAAACATATTATTACAATTTAGTTATTTATATTTATCCAAACACCATAAAATATTTGACATTATCTTAAATTTTTGTTAAAATAACTAACTTTTTTGTTCAGACCCTTCATTTAATTTTGACCAAAATTTTTATATACAAAATATTATAGGCTTTCCTCCATTTGTTTTTAAAGATAACAACTGTTTTTGATTTTTGTTAGGTCCTTTTTTAAGTTCTTGTTATTATCGCCAAATATTGCCCTACATGCCGCAACTTAGGACTGTTGGGTGATTTTGCCTAATTGGACAGATATTTATACCTTCACCCTACGGTTAGAAGGGTATGTATATATCATTTGATACGACCCAAAAGTGTAACATATAGAAGAAGTCACTTTAGACCCTAGGTTTCTTTCAACCAAATTCGATTCATGACTTTTTAAATACCTCCCATACAAATACATCCCATCCCACTTTAGAAATCGAGTAATAATATCAATCCACGCAATGTATGTATTTAGTAAAGCTTAACAGGATAAAGTTTTGGAAAAAAAAATTGGTAGTCTAGCCACGCCCCATCTGATACCTCCCATACCAATCTGATACCACCCACTTTAGGGATGGATTTATAATATCAATAAATCCAACGCGATCATACCCAAATTCTTTATTCGTAAAGCTATAGCAGGATAAAGTTTTCGAGAAAACACTGGTAGTCTAGCCACGCCCCATCTGGTACCTCCCATACCCATTTGATACCGCCCACTTTAGAAATCGATTAATATTATTAATAGACCTAACGCGATCGTGCTCAAATTCTGTATTTAGTTAAGCTATTACAGGACATAGTTTTGGAGAAACCAACCTGCCCACTTTAGAAATCGAATCATAATATCAAGAAAATTTTATGTTTTACTCAGGGTGAGGGCATATGTAAGTCGGGTTGCCACCGAAACTTTCTTACTGGTTTACATTATTTTTAACATGCCATTAAAGAATACATTAAGAATTGTGGATGGTAGCTAAATCAGCCTAAAATAACACAAAAGCTGTCTGGTTATCGCCAAATTCATTTAGATTCATCTCTAGTCATTTTTCAATATAAATTTTTAAAATTATGGATCCCTCAACAACAAATTCGTTGCATCAGAGTCCACAGCTCCAAATTAGTTGGCATACCATGTACTGTTTTAGAAACTTTGTAAAGGTTGTTTGCAGATAACGTTTTAACACCTCCTCTATATTTTGCGGTATTAAAATTAATGTCGAAGATGCTGGTTAAAATCGCCCTTACAATTACTTTTATAATCCATAATTACTCAATAATATTTTTTTCTTATTTTTCTTGTTTGGAAACTATTTAACTATATTTACTTTTTATACCATCACAGAGATGAGGGTATATATCATATGAAACGAGAAACATTGTAACGCATTAAAAGAGACGAGTCAGACCATAAGTATCTTAAGACCAAATTCGTTCCAGGACTTTTTAAGACGATTGAGCTATGTCCGTCTGTCTGGCTGGCTGGTGAGCAGGATAAGTCGAGTAAACCTTAACGGTATGAAAACTTACCAGGATTGTAAATGGGCAGAACAGCCCTACTCCTTCTGGTACCTCCCATAAAAAATTACCTATTTTTGGATAATTAATATTTATTTCATAACTTATAAACGGACGACGGGAGAATATTCGACTTTGGTCAGTTCAATATAACATACAACATAATTTTCCATTGCACCCCATGAATGAGGTATTGGATAGCTTCTCGCGTTGTTGTGAATTAACACGCTTTCTATTTTTAGATTCACAACTAACGGCACCTACTTGTTTATCGACGAATGCGAACGTCACTGTTTGAGAAGCTCTTACTAGACACGCCGATTGACTCGACACTTAATACTGCGAAGTTGCTGTCAACAACATTCGAGGGGAGCCGACAATGAAAGAACAATTTTTTAAGATGACTGGAGCCATGTTTGACCTGCGATCTCCCGCATGGTAGTCGCGTGTTCTAACCACTATGCCACGGCCGATCCCACTTTGGTCAGTTCATTTATCTTTAAAACCAGTAAGAAAGTTTCAGTCGGGCGACCCGACTTACATATACCATCACCCTCAGTAAAATAAAATTGCTATTATATTGATATTATTACTCGATTTCTAAAGTGGGTGGAGTGGTAAATTTGTATGGGAGGTACTAGAAGGGGCGTGTCTAGACTTCTAGGTTTATCCTCCAAAACTGTATCCTGTTATAGCTTTACTAAATACAGAATTTTTTCTCCAAAACTTTATCCTGTTATAACTTAATAAAATACAGAATTGGGGCACGATCGTGTCGAGAATATTGATATTATTATTCCATCTCTAAAGTGGGCGGCGTGGTACATTTGTATGGGAGAAGGGGCGTGTCTAGACATCCAGATCTTTTCTCCAAAACTTTATCCTGTTATAGCTTTACTAAATACAGAATTTGGCCACGATCGTGTCAAGTGTATTGATATTATTATTCCATCTCTAAAGTGGGCGGAAAGGTACATTTGTATGGGAGGTACCAGAATGAGCGCATCTAGACTTCCAGATTTTTTCTCCAAAACTTTATCCTACTTGAACTTTACTAAATACAGAATTTGGTCACGATCGCGGTAGTTCTAATAATAAGATTAATCGATTTCTAAAGTGGGCGGTACCAGATGTGTGTGGGAGGTACCAGATGGGGCGTTGGTAGACTTCAGTTTTTTCTCTCAAAAACTGTATCCTGCTATAGCTTTACTAAATTAAGAATTAGGGTACGAGCGCGATGGATTTATTGATATTATTACTCCATATCTAAAGTGGGCGGAAAGGTGATCTTGTATGGGAGGTACCAGAAGGGGCGTGGCTAGACTTCGAATTTTTTTTTCCAAAACTTTATCCTGTAATAGCTTTACTAAGTACAGAATTTGGGTACGATCCCGTTGGGTGTATTGATATTATAACTCGATTTCTCAAGTGGGCGGAATGATGTATTTGTATGGGAGGTACCAGAAGGGGCGGAGCCATGTAGCCCATTTGCAATACCGTAAGTAGTTTTGGGGAAATATTAACTCGTGCAAAATTTCAAGACATTTGGTTGCGTCTTTCGAAAGTTATCGTGCGAACCAGCCGGACAGCCACCAGACAGACAGACGGACATGGCTCAAATGACTTAAAAAGTCATGAATCGAATTTGGTTCTAAGAAACCTAGGGTCTGAAGTGACTGTGTTACACTTTTGGGTCGTATCAAATGATATATACCCTCATCCCTAAGGGTGATGGTATAAAAAAGTAAAAAGACCCTTATAGTTTTACATACATATCTTTTATGTAAAATTCACTCAAATTATGCGTAAGACGATCGCTTAGGTAAATTGGACTCAGGAATGAATATGGACTATATTGGCTCTGGTTCCTCCCTATGTTTGAGAAATTAATATTTCTCCCATAACGTTCAAACGGACACATGGGGGATAATTAAAATTGGTGGGTTAATTAATTTCGTAATAGGAGGCAGAACCTCAGAAAACCTAACTATTTGCCACACCACTTCTGGTACCTCCCATGAAGGTATATATCATTTGATACGACCCAAAAGTGTAACACATAGAAGGAGTCACTTTAGACCCTAGGTTTCTTTGAACCAAATTCGATTCATGACTTTTTAAGTCGTTTGAGCCATGTCTGTCTGTCTGTCTGTCTGTCTGTCTGTCTGTCTGTCTGTCTGTCTGTCTGTCTGTCTGTCTGTCTGTCTGTCTGTCTGTCTGTCTGTCTGTCTGTCTGTCTGTCTGTCTGTCTGTCTGTCTGTCTGTCTGTCTGTCTGTCTGTCTGTCTGTCTGTCTGTCTGTCTGTCTGTCTGTCTGTCTGTCTGTCTGTCTGTCTGTCTGTCTGTCTGTCTGTCTGTCTGTCTGTCTGTCTGTCTGTCTGTCTGTCTGTCTGTCTGTCTGTCTGTCTGTCTGTCTGTCTGTCTGTCTGTCTGTCTGTCTGTCTGTCTGTCTGTCTGTCTGTCTGTCTGTCTGTCTGTCTGTCTGTCTGTCTGTCTGTCTGTCTGTCTGTCTGTCTGTCTGTCTGTCTGTCTGTCTGTCTGTCTGTCTGTCTGTCTGTCTGTCTGTCTGTCTGTCTGTCTGTCTGTCTGTCTGTCTGTCTGTCTGTCTGTCTGTCTGTCTGTCTGTCTGTCTGTCTGTCTGTCTGTCTGTCTGTCTGTCTGTCTGTCTGTCTGTCTGTCTGTCTGTCTGTCTGTCTGTCTGTCTGTCTGTCTGTCTGTCTGTCTGTCTGTCTGTCTGTCTGTCTGTCTGTCTGTCTGTCTGTCTGTCTGTCTGTCTGTCTGTCTGTCTGTCTGTCTGTCTGTCTGTCTGTCTGTCTGTCTGTCTGTCTGTCTGTCTGTCTGTCTGTCTGTCTGTCTGTCTGTCTGTCTGTCTGTCTGTCTGTCTGTCTGTCTGTCTGTCTGTCTGTCTGTCTGTCTGTCTGTCTGTCTGTCTGTCTGTCTGTCTGTCTGTCTGTCTGTCTGTCTGTCTGTCTGTCTGTCTGTCTGTCTGTCTGTCTGTCTGTCTGTCTGTCTGTCTGTCTGTCTGTCTGTCTGTCTGTCTGTCTGTCTGTCTGTCTGTCTGTCTGTCTGTCTGTCTGTCTGTCTGTCTGTCTGTCTGTCTGTCTGTCTGTCTGTCTGTCTGTCTGTCTGTCTGTCTGTCTGTCTGTCTGTCTGTCTGTCTGTCTGTCTGTCTGTCTGTCTGTCTGTCTGTCTGTCTGTCTGTCTGTCTGTCTGTCTGTCTGTCTGTCTGTCTGTCTGTCTGTCTGTCTGTCTGTCTGTCTGTCTGTCTGTCTGTCTGTCTGTCTGTCTGTCTGTCTGTCTGTCTGTCTGTCTGTCTGTCTGTCTGTCTGTCTGTCTGTCTGTCTGTCTGTCTGTCTGTCTGCCTGTCTGTCTGTCTGTCTGTCTGTCTGTCTGTCGGGTGGCTGTCGGGTGGCTGTCCGGCTGGTTCGCACGATAACTTTCGAAAGACGCAACCAAATGTTTTGAAATTTTGCACGAGTTTTCTCAGGTTCTGCCTCCTATTACGAAATTAATTAACCCACCAATTTTAATTATCCCCCATGTGTCCGTTTGAACGTTATGGGAGAAATATTAATTTCTCAAACATAGGGAGGAACCAGAGCCAATATAGTCCATATTCATTCCTGAGTCCAATTTACCTAAGCGATCGTCTTACGCATAATTTGAGTGAATTTTACATAAAAGATATGTATGTAAAACTATAAGGGTCTTTTTACTTTTTTATACCATCACCCTTAGGGATGAGGGTATATATCATTTGATACGACCCAAAAGTGTAACACAGTCACTTCAGACCCTAGGTTTCTTAGAACCAAATTCGATTCATGACTTTTTAAGTCATTTGAGCCATGTCCGTCTGTCTGTCGGGTGGCTGTCCGGCTGGTTCGCACGATAACTTTCGAAAGACGCAACCAAATGTTTTGAAATTTTGCACGAGTTATTATTTTGTCAAAACTACTTACGGTATTGCAAATGGGCTACATGGCCCCGCCCCTTCTGGTACCTCCCATACAAATACATCATTCCGCCCACTTTAGAAATCGAGTAATAATATCAATACACCCTAAGGGATCGTCCCCAAATTCTGTATTTAGTAAAGCTATAACAGGATAAAGTTTTGGAAAAAATTTTGAAAGCCTAGCCACGCCCCTTCTGGTACCTCCCATACAAATCTACCTTTCCGCCCACTATAGAGATGGAGAAATAATATCAATAAATTAAACGTGATCGTACCCAAATTCTATTTTGAGTAAAGCTATAACAAGATAAAGTTTTAGAGAAAAAAATTGGAAGTCTATTCACGCCCCATCTGGTACCTCCCATACACATCTGGTACCGCCCACTTTAGAAATCGATTAATATTATTAAAAGACCTAACGCGATCGTGCCCAAATTCTGTATTTGGTAAAGTTTAAGCAGGATAAAGTTTTGGAGAAAAAATCTGGAAGTCTAGACACGCCCCTTCTGGTACCTCCCATACAAATGTACCACTCCGCCCACTTTAGAAATAGGGTAATAATATCAATACACTCGACACGATCGTGCCCAAATTCTGTATTTTGTTATATTATAACAGGACAAAGTTTTGGAGAAAAAATTGGACCTTTCCGCCCACTTTTGGGATGTAGTAATAATATCAGTACACCCAACGCAATCGTGCGCAAATTCTGTATTTAGTAAAGCTATAACAGGATAAAGTTATGGAGAATAAATCTGGAGCCTAAACACACCCCTTCACGTACCTCCCATATAAATGTACCACTCCGCCCAATTTCGAAATCGAGTAATAATATCAATAAAATAGAAAATTATTTGTTTTACTGAGGGTAAGGGTAAATGTAAGTCGGGTTGCCCGACTGAAACTTTCTAACTGGTTTTAATTACAAATCGATTATTTTCAATAACTCAAGACTGAAACAATATGTTATATTGGGTGATGGTATTTATCAGTCAGTTTAACTGACTGAAATTTCTGTACTGGTTGTAAATACACTGAATTCAGTCAAATTTTGCTTAAGTTGTACGGTTATGAAAATTTGAAGGTATGAATATGGACTATGTCGGTTCACCTATTCTGATACCTCCCATACAAAATTACCTTTTTTGGAAAATTTATATTTCTCCAATAACTTCCAAGCCGGCACCTGGTGGATGCTCAAATTTGGCCAGTTAATTTATCTTGTAACAGGGGGAAAAATATAAAAATCGTAATTATTTGACACCCTCCTTCTGGTACGACCCATATAAATAACCGATATTGTCGCTTTGACATTCATATCATTTTTGTATATACACTGAATTTAGAAAAACTTTGTCAAGGAAAACGTTTATTGAAAGTTGATTAACGAAAATATCAGACACGTTGTGCTGCCCCTTATTGTGCCTCCTATACAAATAAGTCAAACTATATTTTGCGTGCTCCACGAACAGGCAAAAAATAATTTATAAGTAATTTTATTTTAGATGAAAATCTATTAATTTTAATAACTCAAGACTTGAACAATATTAGATAATATGAGTCAGTTTACCTGACCTGAAATTTCTGTACTGGTTAAGAAACAGAAAAAGATAAAAATAAGGAGAATTTCGAACCGATATGTTACAATGTTGTTTGTTATAGGTTAAAAAATGTGTCATGTTTTTCTGGGACAGTCCTTATGTGTCGGGAGGAATGTAAAACCGTAATAAAAAATGTAACGCTATGAACTATAGGATATTTTGAATACGAATTTATTTATTTATTTGCTTTAGGTACAATTTTATTTATTTAATCAATAGTAATGTAGAATTTGTTGGAATATTTAAAACTTTATATTATTGAAACAATAACACTGTTATGTCTGAATCGTGATTCCTATGGTTATTAATGTCATGATTTCAAATATGTTTTCAGATTATTTTCATCAGGCATAGATTTTTAGTTATTTGGATTTAAATTTTTTCAGCATTCTTCATGTTGCATTAAAATACATTTTTCATAAATGTAATGAAAACTTTATTTGATTCAACAGAATCTTTTCTAAAAGCAATGACCGATACTAGTATAGCTTAAAACATGAAAAATAAGAAAAGCAAATATATATTTTTTATTAGTTTGTAGTCTCATAAAATATTCCAGGAGCAGTCAGCGAATATAGTAGGTATATATTTTCCTTCGTAACGCTTTTCTAAAGTTTAAATGTCCTTGTGGAACCTTTCATCGGACTCGTCGCTGCAGCATTTATAAAAGAAATCCAAATAAGAGGGCAAAAATTCACATCCAAGAACATGTTGCATCCTAATTTTACGTACGTGTGATTTACATCACATTTTAGTTATATATTTTAAATTTTTTTCGTCAGATCTTACAATATTGTCAGAAAAATGTTCAGAAAATATCCAACAACCGTGTGAACTTATAATTTTTGATTGTAATGTTTTTTATGCAGATCTGACAACACAACCGCCTGTATAACGATTAACATGTGGTGAATGACCAATCCATGTAAGTTTTCTTATATGGTCTAGATACGTTCCGATAAGTTTGACCGTAAAGCAAAACACCGTAAAACAGGTGTGTTCGTTAAACTGGATTATTCGTTATACCAAGCTTCGACTGTATTTGGTTGCGTTTAAGAAAATTTGTACAGATTTTTTGTTATCTCTTATTTAAATTACCTTCAATCCTAAACAAATTTTTTTATCACAACTTTATGAAGTTGGGCAATAATCTGTCTATACTTAGCACCCTGCATTTGACCCCGTCCCATCCGGCACCGCCTATTAAAAACAACCTATTTGCCAAAATACAACAAAAAATGTGGCTTATTTTATTATTTTCTGACTATTTATGTCCCAAACATTACCGATATTTTGCATAAAAGCAACATAGCTGAAAATTAATTTCATTTCTTTGGTTCATCAAAAAAAACTAATTGTTTGGCCAGTTTACGACCAAACAGTCATAATTCGTCAGGTATATAGCGAAACAAGTAACGAAACAAAGTATATTGTTACTCATACCTATATTTCTACACACGCACTTCTCCATGTACATTAGAGTGGCACTAATTTATTAACTTTGGCTTTTAATTACGACTTTTAGTAAATATATTTGATGGTATATCAAAAGGCATAGGTACTTGGGAACATTTTCGTGCCGAATGGGCAAAGCTTCAAATATGTTACGATTTTTCTGTAAAATAAATTGTATCCAAGTTTTCTTCAAGTTGCCGACTTCTTCCTGCAGTTGAACTACATGGGATATACAAATGTTTAGAACACGATGAATGTACTCGGTTGCCTTTGATATGTTAATCCTTTAAAATAAACGTTAGAAAATTTTGGAATAAATACGTTTGCGATTCTTACTGTTTTGTTATTCATTTTCAAATTTTAGATTTCTGTATTGATTAGTTTGGTTGTTAGAACTTATTGAATTTTAAATTTATATAGATCGTTATTTTGCAGATACAAATAAGCTCTGGCTGCAAGGATTACTAAGCAAATTCTTGGGAAATAATAAGGCTATAATGATAATGTAAAACCCCTAAAAACCACTATTACCCCGATTTGCGTCGTTAATTGGGACCGGCAAAACGGGACGCAATGCGAAACAACGCAAATCGAATTAAATTTTTCCATATATTTGTATGTTTTTTTCTTTAATTCGTTCCAGAGAAATATTTTTAGAAAAGTTAAACATTTTTGCAATTTTGCAACGCAAAACAAACATTGGCGACGCAATTCGGGGCCACTTTTTAAACGACGCAAATCGGATCGACGCAAATCGAAGTATTAGTTTACACAGCTTCGAGGTATTAGAGTCTGTATGTAAAATCAATTCCCTCGATCATCATATCGACTTTTTCCCAATAATTTGGATGATTTTGGCATTTGCGGCAAACGAGCCATAAACGCTTTTTTTCTTTGCGTGCAGATTTAAGGGTAAGAGTATCTGTTATGTTCTTGTGGAATACTTTGGATCCATATATCCTTACTAGGGATGTAACGAATGTTCTTTAGCGAATGCGAATGCGAAAATTGGAATATTTTTTTGCGAAAGCGAATGCGAATACTTATTTTTGGTTTTTGCGAATGCGAATGCGAAAGCGAATATTCTAAAATTGATTAGCGAATGTCAAAAAATGGTTTACGTAAACGAATAATTTAGTTTCATTCCTATTTTCTTTTCAGATAAAAATATGTATTCCAGTTAAGTAATTAAAAATAATTTATTTATTTTAAAGTAAAACAAAAATATATTCTATATATATATTCTGAGAAATTCCTATTTTCTTTTCAGATAAAAATATGTATTCCAGTTAAGTAATTAAAAATAATTTATTTATTTTTAAGTAAAACAAAAATATATTCTATATATATATTCTGAGAAATTCAGTCTTTAAGGTAACTAAACAATAATTTTATTTACTTTCGAAAACTTTGACGTATTCAGTATTCAAAGTTTAGTAGAGCCAAGTTGTATTTAACAAAAAGAAGCTTCGCCGCTTTTTTGCTATGTAATCTAGTTCTTAGTGGATCACAGATAAGTCCGGCTCCACTAAACAACTGTTCGCTGAGACAATCCCGGAGGCCTAGCTAATAACTGGTGTGCCAAAGGTACTAACTTTTGGAATTTCGAGCTGTTTCCTTTCCACCACAATAAAGGATCTTCTGAAATATGATTTTTTTTCTCTTTATCGTATTCAGCTAACAATTTCTATGTCGATTGAAAAAGCAAGTACTGAAATTGTTTTTGCGAATATTGAAATATATATTTATACGAATGCGAAAGCGAATGTACAGAACGATGCGATCCCTAATCCTTACACAAATTTTCAATACAAACGACAGTACAAACATGTACATTTTCCATAGGAGAAGAATTTATATAAAAAATATTTGCACGTTAAGTTTGGTATAATATTAATCAATAGTGAGTAGAAAAATGAATGGTCAATGTGGTTAACTCAATCGGGAGAAAGATTTTTGCCAACAAATAAGTATCACTCTAAAATATACATACATACATACATACATATAGAAGAAAATACATACTCTCTTCTGAGATGACTTTGTGCCTGCTTTGTAGTTTATTGCTTTCCCTGTGATTTGAACCACCTCAAATTAGCAATGTTTCAGTCAGCAACGAATTGCACAGTTTATTAAATTAATCGCAGTAATTCATCTCTGTTCATCGACCATGGCGGGATCTCGGCCACGATGAGTTCAACGGGTACCACCCATACATTTGTGGGTTTGACTCGGTTGGCATGAATATTGGAACTTCTTAGCAAACTTACACATTTTACATAGTACTACACTGACAGACAGTGGGGCAGTTCCATTCATTTGAATGGAAATTCATTACGATGATGATAATAGTGGTCCTCCTCATGTGCACGATCACTATCTCGGTGGCTAAGAAAAATCAGTAGCTACATTTTCATTTCTTTAACATCTTTAACCCCCGTCCGTGGCCAAACTTTATGTATTGCGTATTAAATTTACATTCATTACATTGCAATTAATCTTCGCCTCCGAGCGGTTGGTTAACCGCCATAATGCCACTTTGTGGGACTCAGTCACTTAGTCTCAGGTACAGACCCTGTGTGGCAAGTGGATTGTGGCGGTGGTGAATTCAATCAAACATCTATACGAGTACAACTACCACTACGACTGACGACTCACTGATGAGTGAGATGGGACAGAGCGACTGACGACGATCTTTTGACGAATGCGAAGAAATGTTTATGCCATTTGGCTACATTTTATTTTTTTGTTTTTGTTAAGTTTCTTTTTCTTTCGCTAATTACAAAATGTAATTAATTTTGTACTCCTCTCTGTGTTGCCCTGCTCCTCAAGCTGTTGTTTAGGAGATGAAAATGAAACCTATGAAGAAATACAGAAGCTAATTTGGCATTTACGACGACCATCACCCGAAACGAAATGATAAATGGCCAAAACTATTAAGTTCGTAGTTTGTTTAATTCAGGTCTTAACGAATTTTATGCATTTTTTATGTGGCCTAAATAGGATTTTTAAACTAAACACATTTTCGCAGTGTAAATCCGATTTTGTTGTGGCGTTTACTCATTTATTAGCCGGTGCTCGCCTAATGATTTACATAATGTTAAACCCCAACAATTTAAGAGCTCTTCATACAAAGTATTTTTAATGATGATGATGTTGATGTTGATGAAGTACTAAACTTCAAGAGTTAAGCAGGGATAATTATTTGATTATTACTGTAGTTTGTGGCTAATAATAGTGATAATATGGCCTTACGATTACGATATTACATTAGAAATTAAATGATACCATTTCATTATGCCATCACCTATAGGGATGAGTCGAATCATTCATTGTGGAAATTCTTTTTACGAAATAAAAACAATTTCTACTGTTTCTATACTTTCAAAATTGTTGCTCTCTGTACCCTCTTGTACCTCAACAACTCCTACTATTTTTAGCCATCTAATGTATGAAGACATTACACTGTACACAGAATAGTTTCAAATCATCTTCATATCCGACACAAAATTATTACTATATTTAAATCCTACACCATGTGCATTCTCGGATCAAGGGGTAAACTCAGTTTTTTCTTCCATTTCAAACGCCGAGAAGGGACGTCGATTCTGAGTCGATTAAGACATGTCCGTCCGACTGTCTCCACGACTACTGTCGCAGTATAAGAGCTATCGATCTGAAATTTGGTATGCAAGCTTCTGTTCTCTAAGCGAAACATTTCAGAAAAAGAAATATTGACAAAAAATTGATGTATGAAGCTACAAGTAAAGTCCACTTCTCACTAACTCCCCTTTTTTGTAGTACAAAGTTTAATAAAAATAATTGTAGTGCAAATAATCAGTTTTATCACCATTTTTACAAATTGTGAACATAGACGACAAAATGGCGTGTTCATCTGCCAATGAAGAAACAAACTCGGTGTCCAGCCTGGCGAGCGAATTCCTTGGCTAGATGAACGTGGCATTAGATGAAGACGACCTCCTGGAATCTGACGACGACCCAGAGGACGCCAACATAACTGTCGTCCACAGCGACCAACTGCAATGAAGGTTACCCAAATTAACCTTCACCACTCAAAAGCGGCGTCGGCCGCTCTTCTCCTCCGACTAACACCATCTACGGAGGAGATAATTTGCATTCAAGAGCCATGGATCAATCAAGACCGTATATGCGGACTCAACAAAGAAGGCTACTGTATTCTGTACGCAGCCGGATCAGGTAAGACCAGAGCTTGTATAATGGTCAGGAACACCCTTAAAGCTTTTATTCTAAGTGATTTCAGCGATAAGGACAACTGTACGGCTGCAGTCGAAAACAATGGTCAGGTAACATGGATTATGAGCTGCTACATGGCACACGACCATGTAGACGACCCACCTGGCTCCACCGTAAGAAAGGTAACGTCCCACTTGAACAACAAAAACGTTCCTCTAATCATATGTGCGGATGCCAATGTGCGGATGCCAATGCGCACCATACTATCTGGGGTAGCTCAGATATTAACCTAAGGGGTGAGTCGCTTTTCAACTTTATTATTGAGAACAAACTAACAGTAGTTAACAGGGGTAACGAACCCACTTTTATTGTTACTAACAGAAAAGAAGTCCTAGATGTTACACTAATTAACGATAAATACTCAAATATGGTCAGTAACTGGAGGGTATCCACAGATTGCTCGTTTTCTGACCATCTATATATCGACTTTGACCTTTCGCTCGAAGTGGATTCAGAAGACAGCTATATTAATAGAAGGAAAACTAACTGGCTCATCTTTAAGGGAGTTATAGAGAGCAAGTTACCCAGGTGTCCGGTCTCTATCAATGATAAGTCTACACTGGACTCCACGGTCGAAATACTAACAAACGTCTTAGCTGAGGCAAGGGAAAAATCCTGCAGCAGAACTGACAGGAAAGGCAAGGCTAAGCCACATTGGTGGAATGCAGATATTGCTGCAAAGCGCAGGGAATGCAGGAAACTATTCAATAAGGCTAAAACAGATGGCAACTGGAGCGCATATAAGTCTTCAGTTAACATTTTCAAGAACCTGATAAGGAAGGCCAAAAGGCAGTTTTGGAGAAAATTCTGCAGTAATGAAGAAAGCTCTTCGGAAACTAGTCGGCTACGCAAGATTTTATCCTCGAATCCAACAATACCATC
Source organism: Muscina levida (assembly GCA_964034835.1). Lineage (NCBI taxonomy): Eukaryota > Metazoa > Arthropoda > Insecta > Diptera > Muscidae > Muscina > Muscina levida. The sequence continues at coordinate 77,942,107 of OZ035881.1, forward strand.
GTACATACAGGGACCAGATGGTACATGGACCACTAGCAGCCTCGAAACTCTGGAAGTGCTGATGGAAGCACACTTCCCAGGTTGTCGGGAAAGTGACTACCAGTTTATAGGAAACTCGGTCGGCCATAACTATGATATCTCAGACATACCGATTACCGAACATCGAATTCAATGGGTTATCAAAAGTTTCCACCCTTTTAAATCACCGGGACCCGATGGTATTATTCCCGCGGATCTACAAAAGAATACCGAAGTATTGACGCCCTGGCTTTTAACTATCTTTAAAGCATGTCTGAAACTGTCGTATATTCCAACGAGGTGGACAACCTACAAAATTGTATTTATCCCTAAGGGGGGTAAGGCATCCCTCACTAAAGCCAAGGATTTTAGACCAATCAGCCTATCTTCCTTCCTACTCAAAACTATGGAGAGAATAATTGATGCATATATCAGATCATCTCTTAAACCGGATGTCCTGTCCAGGGCTCAGCATGCCTACACGAAGGGCAAATCCACGGAAACTGCTTTACATTCGATAACCAGCCTCATCGAAAGATCCCTGAACTACAAGGAATACGCTCTTGCTGCCTTCCTGGACATTGAGGGAGCTTTTAATAATGTCAAACCTGAATCTGTAATTGGCTCAATGGAACAGCTGGAGATTAACCCAGTGGTAATCGCCTTGGTTGATAAACTACTAAAATTTAGGCGCATTGGATCCAGTCTGGGAGCGTCAAATATTTCTAAGGTGGCGGTTCGCGGTACTCCACAAGGAGGAGTACTCTCTCCTCTACTGTGGAATCTTAACATCAACACTCTTCTGAGAAAGTTGGAACAAACTTGCTGCACAACCGTCGCATATGCGGATGACGTGGCACTAATAGTTACAGGTAAGGATCCAAAACTACTCTCTGAGCTACTGGAATCTGCACTGAAACTTCTTGTGAAATGGTGTCATGAATGTGGACTGGGTGTAAATCCGAGTAAAACAGAACTGGTGCTATTCACACGGAGATACAAAATCCCTCAATTTGCCAAACCAAGATTAAATGGAGTCGCACTTACACTCTCCGATAGTGCCAAATACCTCAGGCTAACATTGGACAGTAAACTGAATTGGAATCTGAACACTCATACCAGGATTAGCAAAGCGGCAACGGTTCTATACTGCTGCAAAAGGGCAATCGGCCTCAATTGGGGAATTAGCCCCAAGAACTTAAACTGGTTATACGAATCAGTTATTAAACCCATCTTATTCTACGGATCAGCAGTCTGGTGGCCGACGCTAGATAAAGCGTCCCAAAGGCTGAAATTCGAACGCATTATGAAATTGGTGGCGATCATGATAACAGGGGCACTTAGAACCACTCCAACTAAGGAACTATGGCCATGCCAAAATCCTGAACCTAATTAATGTGATCTGCAATACGGATTACACCATACCTGAACCTCTATTCGATCCGGGTTTTATAAGGAACATCCCGGATAGGTCCTACTATGATGATAATGATAATGCCCTAAACTTTGGGGAGAATGTCATCCTAATTTTCACGGATGGTTCAAAATCAAAAGAAAGAGCTGGCTGTGGAATCTTTTCGGAAGAGTTGAATCTGAGTCTATCAATCAGGCTACCAGATCACTGTAGCATAATTCAGGCCGAAATAGCGGCCATTAGAATAGCCGTAGAGAAAATTCAGTATCTTGGGATATTGGACGGCAATATTCATATTCTTACTGATAGTGAAGCGGCTATCAGATCCCTGGAGAACGTGTACACCACTTCGGTCGTCTCTGGAGGAGATAGCGAGACGTTCGACGGTTACCCTAACATGGGTTCCAGGACATGGGGACATATATGGAAACCAAAGGGCCGATACGCTAGCAAGGGCCGCCACAACCGTGAACTCGGGCGAAGTTTATGGTCTCATTGGGATCCCTCTTACAAGTGGGAAACAACTCATTGCGAGAAAACTGGACCTTACTGCTGAAGAGAGATGGGCAAGAGAACCCACCTGCACGGCGACTAAACAGATTTGGCCTACAATGGATATACAGAGGACACGATTTGTGCTAAACTTACCCAGAGTCCACTTGAGGAACATCATAGCTGTGACAACTGGTCATTGGCCGGTTGGTAAACACGCTAAGAGGCTGAAACTACCCTACAACGATTTTTGTAGAAGCTGCAATGTTGAAGAAGAAGAGGAGACCACGGAGCATCTTCTATGTCACTGCCCTGCTTTAGGTGACCTGCGATACGAAAAACTTGGTCATCGGACACTTTTAGACAATACCTGTCTATCAGTAGGCGATATGCGGAACATCCATGCCTTCATAAGGGCAACGAAATGGCTTGACAGCGACGTTGACCGATTAGAATAGGAACATTTGGTGCGGAAATCATAAAATGGTATCAAAACGGGACTCATACTAGCACCAAAGTGAGCTGTGTTCAACGTGGCTGCCGAATTAACCTAACCTAACCTACAAATTGTGAAGGGTATCTGAGCTTCGGCTTAGCCGAATATAATCACCTTACTAGTTTTTGTTTTAATTCTAATCCTTAATGATGGATGCTAAATGTAGAGAAATTTCTCAAATGTTACTCATAATCAATATACCGAAAGAAATAAGAATGAACTACAAATCGGATATTGAGAGATAAGCAATGAACTACAGACACATCATCTGTAAAAACAAAAGATGTAAACTTTAGTGCAATTTTTAAATTTGTATGTAAATGACGCTTTTTCAAATGGTAGTCGTAAATTTCTTTTACTTTTGTGATGTGAAGACAAATAATGACCCAAACATTGTGTATTTTTTATCATTTAAAGATTCCTGAGGATGGTATCCGACGGATTGTGAAATATCGAAATATATATTTTAAATAACAACAACCTTGAGCTCGACTAATTATTTCAAGAAAAAAAAATAAATAACTTCAAATAAAAATCTGAAATATATTTCTGAAGAAAATAGCATGCTTTAGGCCCAATGGACAAATAGTTAATTTTCCTTGCCACAAAAATGAAAAACCAACATGCTTTGCAGTGAAACTGATTATGTGAATAAAACCTAAAACTTAAAGCGACATTTTCACTCAAAATACATGAACTGATTACCGAAAATGGATCACAGATTGGCTCTGAAAAAATCTCATTATTACTCTGTGGCCCCGGCAAAAATGTAAAATTCATAATATGCAAATGCATGTTTTTTAAGAACGAGATATTAACAATTGGGTAACGTATTTATATGTTTCATACTCTTACAAGTGTTTTGACACTATTTTATTAGAGCATATTTTTGCATATTTTACGCATAAAGACATATTTTAACATATTTTGGTTTTAAGAGCATATCTTAAAAAACTATTCTTCGTTAAGCATATTTTATATTTTTTAGAGCTAATTTTTAAAAAAATTCGCTTTGAAAGCATATTTGACATTTTTCACATTATTTTTATATTCTTAAAAAATCGTTTAAAAACTTTGTTTTTGACGCGCCTTATTGTTAAAAAACCAAAGGCGCTTGCAGAAAGTTATTGCAGCTGATGGCGTTGTTTTTGTTGTAAACGACAATACACCCAGATGGAATTCATGTATAGTGGACAGTATTTGCGGGTGATAGAGACGACTCTCTTTTAAAGCAGGAAATCTTGGCGGTTAGTTTTGTTAATTTGAATCACATAATTTCTAATAGATGTTAGTAAATTAGACGAAAAGAAAAGAAATTCACAGAGCGGATTAGAATTATGGTTAATTGGGAGGAAGCTTGGTGCTTACCGCTTGAGAGCTGGATGGTGCCAAGACAGATTTTAGGTTTTTTTTGTTTGCAAAGCTCAACTTCGGTTTCGTTAGACTTATTCGAAGATATTATTTACAAAAATAAGGAAAGTGGATAAAGCGATTGCTTATGTCAAGAAGGTATTTTTGAAACATCCATTTAGAGTTTTTTGTTGATTTTAAGAACATATTTTATGATCTTAAGAGCATATGTTGCTAATTTTAGGGCATATTTAAAGCGCGTAAAACACGAATTTTAGTGGTTGCCCTGGTCATCTGTCAGTTTTCATTTATCTTTCAGTTCCTCTACGCATAGCTTTCAGGCGAGTTTAAAAATTTAAAATTTGCAAAAATCTGTCCATCTGTCTTTCGCTCGTTTCCTTTAGAGTATAATACTGAATTTCCAGATTTGCTAGCTTGCAACTATCTTCGCTGGCGGGGCAAACGATTTGTTTTAAAACGTGTGTTGTCTCGCTTGCTGATTAATTCGATTTTCTTAAAAATAGGAATTCAAAAGTTGCAGCAGAATATATCTCAGTAATAAGGTTCAGCTGTGATACTAAACATTAAGAAAACTTTAAACTGTGATATTTTATATTTTTGTGATTGTTTCTTATTTATTTTTAAGTTAATGTTTTATGTCGTTAAAAACATATACAATAACTGCTTTTAAATGTGAAATTTGACGAAAGATTGAATATCAATAAAAAATCCCTGAAGAAGCTGGGAAATGCCAGCGAAACGTCGGAGGAAAATGAAATAAACAATCTTTTTATTCATATTTAACGAGAAGGACCTTGAAAGCCCATTTAGAAAAATCTAATAAATCTGAACTAAATAATAAAAAAAAAGGTCGATAATTATTAAGCTAATCTCAAGTTTCTGTCTGGTGAGGAAAACGATTCTTTGATTGCTTTTATGGCAGATCTGTTTTTAGACTTTAATGATCCCAAATTCAACCTACAAGGGAAAGATAAATTATTGTGCGATATTTGGGAAAAACTCAAGCTGTCTTACAGTTTAACAATTTTTACATTTTTCTCTTTTGAGAAAATGCCGATATGCCGATCATCTTGGACAATATGGGCATTTGTTGAAATAAGCGATATCTTTAGTTTAAAGATTTCGCTCTGGTTACTGACTTGTTTCTTCTTCTCAGGAATCCGTTTTCTGCTTCTGTAAACTGAATTTCTAAGGCAGTTCAAGTGTTTTCGAACATTAAGAAGGCTGCAGTAAAGTTGAAATTGATAGAGTTTTTAGAAAACATTGTTTTGAAAGATGAATTTCAAAATATTTCTCAGACTGACGGACCGGAAAATTTGTGTATAAACACGCTTGAAGCAGAATTTCCTAAAAAAAAAAAATCATCATGTCTTTAACAATGTTTGGATATATTTATCATTGTGAAGCTGCAAAATTGAATTTCAACTAAAATAAATATCGGAATTCACTTACAAACGAGCATCTCAAAGACTGTATGATTGCAGCTACATCAAGCTTTGTTCTAAATAAATGCAAACTGGCTCGAAGTCAAAAAGATTACTTTTGTTATTAGAAGTTAGTAAGTCGTGATTCAGCCATTTTAAAAAATTGTAATACAAGAAAGAAACTAAAAAATAGCAAATACCAAATTAACTGCGGACAGCGTGCTTTTGTTAAAAATTTGGCCCGCCACACAGTTAACACAGTTAAAGCTGGGTTGTTTTCTGGATGATTTAGGTTTGAGTCCCTACTGACTAAAGTGGCCACTGGGTGCCACTCCAAATAAGTAATCTCGGGTGTTATAAAAATTAAATTGTTCGTGGAAAGAGCATTTATGAATCCATTTGAAAGATTTTTGGATTTTGAAAGTGTTTGGAAAATCCTCCAAAAGACATGTATTCATAGATTATCTTATTAGGCGAAATTGACTTAGTATTCTTAAGGTTGCGACCTCAGTTTTTCTTGGACAAGTTGTAAACATTTTTTAATCTGTTTTTTGATTAAATTAAAATTTCCAGTCTCATTTTATTAAGTACACATATCAATAACTCTCTTTGAATTTGGAATTGTCATATGAGCTATGCCTATATAATTTTCAAATAACAAATATTATTAATGTAATGCCCTTTATAGCATATTACAGTGCACATATCTATGCCATGATAAATAATAATTAAGACATAATTCGGTATACCCACACTTAAATTAATTTCCATATTGTATAATTAACACAACTACTCAATAGTTGTGCCAAAAAAAAGTTCATCCCCATGGAGGACTATAATTATCATTCAATGAAATCAACTAGTTGTGACCTTACCACTGCCTAACATACCCTCCTGCTCTTGGAGTCGCAACGAAACAGTCATTAGATGGTCAATTAAACAAATCGGTGATTTCAATAAAGCCACATCACTAATTGCACACATTAATAATAATTTATTTGGTACCACAATCAATCACACCCCATCGCCACAATTAAACTCTGTGCAATATATAAAGTCAAAGTTTAATCACAAAACAGAAATATTTGACGTTAAATAATAACATAAACATTAATGTTTTAGCATGTAATAATACATATGTATGTATGTATACGTAACCAGCCACTGCCAATTAAGGGTATACCATAGTTACGCCTTTAACTTTACACTATGACTTATAGTCACCGTGATCTGGGAGGCACGTAACCATTCATTTCGTTCGGCGAGAGCTTAATATGTACAACTAATATATATTTAAGCACGTGTCCGTAACTAACTTCATATTATTTAAGAAAACGCAAATTTAGACATTAAATACTTAGATATTGGTGATATTGTAATGTTGCCATAGTCAACCTTTGACCAATTACCATTTTAAGTTGCTTTACTTTTTTATGTGAATTTACCATGTTTCTTTCCTTTTAACAGAGCATAGTGAAAAGAACAACTTTTAACCTTTGCCTCAGCCGCTTATTAATTATTTCAGTTTATAGATCTGGATTGCGATTAGTTTGAGTTGTTAGTCATGAGGTAGAGGACCACGAATTACGCCTTTGACACAGCTATTTTTCTGAAAAAAGTTTTAGAAATAGTTCCATGCATTCGTGGATCGACGTAGCTTCCTCTGTTTACAGTTTTACCTTTTTCAATTCAATTTATATAGAGAAATTAAATTAATCAATTTTTAAAATAGTCAAATTAATAAATAGTTAATTTAAAAAAAAAATATCCATTGAAAAGGTAATGCGCAATTCCATTGGGACGGGTGTGACAATTTTACTCAGATTTTTGGTTATAATTAGGGGAATGAATCTTACCCAAAGACATACTTTTACTGGACATCCTACAATGGATACGGTTAAGTTATCTTTACGAATCATGAAATTTCCTTTAAAATTATTTTTTTAACCTATACAGCGCTTACATGGTAAGGGCGGCAAGGCGGTTACAAAGCTGTTGCATGTGACTTGTTATTGAAGTTCATTACCGAAGTAATTTTATTGACTGAACTCTCTTATATCAATTGATAAAAATATATAACGCCTTTGCGAGTACAGTTTTATTAATGAAAAATGTTCTAGTGTTCTGCTTCCTCAAAAGCCAATTATAACAAGATAGGGAACGTGGGCTAATGCAATGCAGTAAAAAAGCTCCACGATTCCAATTTAACATTTATTTAAAGCGTAAAATAACTTTTCGACGTGCCTTGTCTCAAATCTCAACTGATTTTTTGTGCATAGTGATTATGCGTTTTTATGTGAAGTAATAAAAAAATAAATAGAATTGCATAATAATTTGAAAGATGCAGTAGCTTCGATACATTCGCCTTTTGTTGCGAATCCCATTCTGATTGCATATCTGACTATGGGTCCATGTTTCGTCAGGAAGGTAATAATTTTCCCTATCTGGTCCCTCTCAAGATGTACCAGGCACAACGTACGCATAGGGTTGTGCATGTTATATGCGCATATTTTTCATTCTTTAGTGCACAAAATTCTTTGCCCTAGTTATAATTAGTAAAAATAAATTTTATTATTTAAAAAAACTGTGATTACCAAGTTTTATAACGTTTAGTAAGAGGTAGACGCTAAAAGACAATGATTTCGACTCAGAATGTCCATTAAAAGACTACGAAGGTTAAATTCTGTAAAATTTTCCGTAGAAAGTAAACAATTATTGTGAAGTAATTATTCTCAAAAAACTACTTTTTCTAAGTAAAAAAAGCTTTGAGAAAATAAGACGGGCGTGGCGCCATTTTACGACGGATATTTCTTATTCGAATATTATATAAACACTATCAGTAAAATTGCTATAGGTATCACTATCATTACTATTTCCATAGTCAAATCTAGTCATGTCTTATTGTACATAACAAAGAGTTTCTTCATTCTTAAAAATGAAGTCCAGCAAGTCCTGAACTGAAATCAAAAAGCATTTATCGTTTTATTGACAATTTTTCTATCACATTCGAAATTAAAATTTTCCATGGATATTTTAATAATTCGACATACATACTAATTATTTGAAAAAGCTATCGTAGAGAAATAAAAACCGAATTGGAGGATGTGTCTGTGATAAATGGCCTGTTTTAGTATCTCGAACGATAGCTTTCATTCCCCTTCTAAGCGAAAGAAAACTCATTTGACGACGTTGCATTTGTTTGTCATTTTGTTTTTTATTTCGAAACTAAATATTTTGTTTGATAATAAGTTGACAAGAGCCCACAGAGTATAACGGTACATTTTTTTATTTATTTAACTTCTGTTTCAGTTTTGCTTTCTTGCTTTAAACACAAGTAATTTTTAGTACCGCAATTAAAGTTGTCGTGAAAAAATAAGAAAAAAGTTTTTAAAATAATTTTTTGCTGAAATTAATTTAACAATAGTATGAACAAATGTTACTAAATTTATGTCTCAAATAAAATGTTTTGTTTACAAAAAAAATTGAGTTTTGTACGAGTGTGTCTTATACGTCAAAATGTTTTCCAATGTCCAAATTCAATTAGAGTTTTAAAGCAGAATTTATCAAACTTTAATTCTATTATTTGATTTTTTGTAATCTATATGATTGTAGCTTGTCAATGTATACAAAATTAGCTGCCAGTTTTTACCTAAATGTTTTTTATTTGTGTTGGAAATTCTCTTTTTAAGACGAGTAAGCTACGTCCGTCTGTCTGGCTGGAAGATATTTGAATTTGGTCAGTTTAATTATTTTGTAATAGTATACAGACCCTTAGAAAACTGAAACCTTTGCCACACCCCTTCTGGTACCTCCCATACAAATATTGAATTGACCGAATTGACCGTCAACGCTTTATATACACATATTTTTTGTATACAAACTGAATTCACTCAAATTTTGCGAATGATGTTCGCTTATGAAAATTGAACTCAGGAATGAATATGGACTATATCGGTTAATGCCTTCTAGTACCTCCCATACAAAATGACCTATTTTTGCAAAATTAATATTTATCCCATAACTTCCAAACGGACACTGGGGGGGTAATGAAAATTGGTCAATTAATTTATACTCTGATAGGAGGCAAACCCTTATAAAACATAACTTTTTTTTCTGGTACCTCCCATACAAATGACCAAACTCACCCACATAGTCTAGCTTTCCCGGCTCGCGTTGCTTCACCCGTACTTACAATGAATCTTCTTATGAATCCAAGCAATACAACTAAAATGCAATATTTCATAAGACGAACGAAACCCCTATTTATGTGAAGCTTTATCCCATTGGTCTGGATGATTTTACCGATTTAAGAGAATTTCAAAAGATAAATTCGTTCTGGTACCCTCTCTAATTCTATACGAAATATGTCCATATACGATTATAGCTTTAGCCATTTGATCTGGGTGATGGTATCAGTTTTATCTTTTTTTGGCCTTTTTCCCCCTAAATGATAGAATTTCTAAAAACCCCATCTGACGGCTCTATAATTCTACAGGGAGCAACTCTATATATATATATTTAACTCTACCTTTAGGTATTGTGCCGGGCAATAGTACCAGTTTTATCTCTTTTTCGGTATTGTTACAACTAAAGAATGAATTTCGAAGAATAACTTCACATCGCACAACTATAATATTAACTTAAATTTTTGAGACTATACCTTTAGCCGTTTATTACCAGTTTTATCCCTTTTCAGTCCTTTTTACCCCTAAAAGGTAAAAATTTCGAAAACCCTCCTTGCTCCATTCTAATTCCATAGGGAGCAAGCCTATATAACTTATCATGATTACATCATTAGACGTTTGGTCTGGGTGATTGTAACATTTTTATTCCTTTCTCGATTTTTTTTAACCCAGAAACATCGCATTTAAAAAAAATACTTCAATCCAATTTGATAGTAAGCGATTGGTTTATGTAATGATACAACTTTTATCAAGACATAATCCCCAATGTACCGTTTACATATGTAGCAAATCTCATCTTTATACCTTTAATGGCTCGCGAAATATGACCGATTGAAATTTTGGTTTGTGTGGGCGGTGCCCCTTTGTCTAAGTATGTTTTCATGTAGCCTATGATAGATACCCTACGTATAGAACTACACAGTGAAAATTTCATTGAAATCGGTTTATATATTTCGCCCAGATAACGATTTTTACAAAAGGGGCGTGGTACCGTCCATTTGCCAGCGAGACGTAATCCTCTTTATATCAGTAACATTTGTAGCAAATCTCATCTTCATACCTCTAATAGCTCTTGAGATAAGACCAATTGTAATTTTTGTTTGTGTGGCCGGTGCCACGCCCCGTTTATCTAATTATGTTTTCATGTAGCCTGTTTTAGAGGCCCTATGGACAGTATCACACATAGAAAATTAATTGAAATCGGTTCATTTATTTGGCCAATATAACTATTTTAAAAAAAGGGGTGTGGAACTCCCCCTTTTTCCACAAACAAAGTATTTTTTCTTATACGACCGATATAGGTACCAAATCTCGACTTCGTACCTATAATGGCTCAAAAAATACAGTCATTTTAAAATTCCACTTGTATGGGGCGGTGCTACGCCCATTTTACCCCCTTTCAGCCGAATTTCCAAAAATCCCTTGTTAGTGCGCACCTACGTCATAAAAGAAACCTACATTTTCAATTTCACGGTTCTAGCTTTAGTCGTTTGGGCTGGGGAGTGATCAGTCAGTCACCCAAGCCTTTTATATATATAGATTGGGTGATGGTATTTATCAGTCAGTTTACCTGACTGGTTACTGGTTACTGTCATATTTATATTTATTTATTATTACTTTATTATTTATATTTGTTTAATTCTATATCTATTTACTTTGTTTATTATTCACACGTATTATGTCGAGATAGGTACTTCAATATTATTTGTATGTTATTTGTTTTTATTTTTTTAACAAAGTATATGCCACGCCCATTTTACAGATTGCGCCCATTGCGGCTTTTCAAAAGCGAGTTATGACTTTCTTCCGACTAGCTAGAGCATTTGGACCACTGTGCGTTGGAACCATAGTGATCTAAATGAAATTTTTATCAACAATCGCACAATGCCATTGAAATATCAAAATTCTTTCATTCTACACCGTTGTAAGTGGTCCTTAATTGCTTCCTTAATTGAGGTATCACAAAGTCTGACTATAGAATAAGTGCAGCCGATCAATGTTCGGAGAGAGGATATGTCACTTCTTTTCTTGAAAATTCACCAAAAATACTATTAAAAGTAAATTTTAAAATGTAAAATACGTTAAGTTTTTGCAATTTGTGCATCCAGCAAAATAAATCTCTTTCTTACACGCGCAACATACGATCCACATTGCGCCACCCCTTCCAAACTTTTCCCCTCCAGTTTGCTCGAGTCTATGGAACCTAATTTTCGCCAGAGAGTTGGTGTCTCTATATAATATTGCTCTATGAGTTTCATACATAATTGCGTTTCTCTATTTCGAACGTTTTTTTAATTGTGCGAACGCAAATGTCGAAATCACTCACTTGTTGTTTTGGGAAGAAAACAATGGGTCTCCAACTCTTTCTGGACTAAAATTAGACGTCAGTTTGGTGAATAGGCTCAAGCGAACTCTAACATGTTCGAAGTTCAAGGTGGGGGGATATGCCACTTCCAATGGAACCTAATTTTCGCGAAAAAGTTTGTGCCATCCTTATCACTATAGGATATAAACAACAATACGATGCGTTTGCATATGGGATCCGGGAGCCGCAGGACTTTGCCCTCTAACAGAAGCATTATGTGGGTTGATGGTTGAAAACGAAATAGCTCATAGAGTCTTCTGCCTTGAATGTAGAGTTTAATTGCAACCGGGCAACCCATAGAGTAGGTGTAAAGATGTAAAGCGTGAGGATAGAACTCACCTTGACCGATGGGTGGTGTGTCCCATTCCAATATTGATATGACAATTGCGGTAGCGTGTTCCCAAAATTGTCAACTCCTATTCCCAGATATTCCAAGTGGGGGGATAGGTGGCAATCACATTGAAATATGCCCTCTTTATTTAGTCCACCGTGGGTAAGGTCAGTTTCACTGCGAGACTCACGTAATACCCTCGTGAATTCTGTAGTTCTATATAGTGGTAAGTGAATATATGGGTATCTTCTATATAATGCTTGCACAGATATTTTTTAATTAATTTTTTAACGGGAGGAAAATCAAACATAATTTACCTTGGTTATATGAATTCGTTTATTAAAACTGGTATATGTGCACTATTCAGAAAAATTATGAAATATTAAAATATTCAAATAGAATATTTGGAAACACATAATATGGTATCAAAAAATTTGATAGCGATCAACGAAATCAAACATAGTAATGATTGAGTATTTTAAATTAATGAACCGCACATAATTTACAACTCTAATTACAACTGAAAATGCCACCTTGTTTCGATGTTATGTAATGCAAATGTATATTACTAATTTCAAAAATAATTTTTCCAAACATCCGCCATTGGCAAGACCATCAAATTATTGTTGTTATTGTTAAATGATAAATGAAGAAATGAAATGAAATTATATTGTTGTAAGTAAGTACTTATAAACATGAAACTACGTCTGCACAGTACTTGAATGTATGTAGATGAAGTATCTACATGTCAATGTACAACGTTGTGGCACTTGTATAATTGCCGAAATGAATTTATTTTCTAAATTTTCTGTCGTTTCCTTGGGGTTCTCTTTGAGCCCATTTTTTAGAGCGTTGTGTGCGTTTTGTTTACTGTTTGTTCTTCGTTATCGCCGACAACATCTCGTTTTGTATGTATGTTGCACAAACCAGTTAATAACGCGCATCCGTCAAATGTAATTTGTCCCAATGCTGAGCAACTACATGTGCGCTTGACACTGTGTAGCGAGTCCAACACCGTGTTCCGTGTCCTATGTTCCACGTTGTGGGCATATGATCGCTGTCGCTTAAGTTGTGTCGTCGTGCCGCCTTCGCCCGTTCACATCAAAACCAAACACATTGAAAATCAGCTGAAAATTGTCACACAATAAAAAGAAAATGGTATCACATTACCAGACAAACGGTCCGTGATACACCTATTACACCATGCACGCACACATATCCAAACAAAACAGTCACCATTGCAGGCTTACCGTTTGACTACATCCAATTACAATTAAATTGTGGTGTTGTTGTTGTTGCTCTTTGCATTAATTTGGGGGTACATTAAACTTGTAGTTGTTAATCGTAACCAGAGAAAAGCTATAATAATTCATTACACCATTTAGGCCACAGTGGTTTCGATCGTTCACGATAATGTGATTGGATGACAAGGATTTGAAGTCTGAAGAGCAGATTATCAGCGATGAGTTTTTTTTTTCTAAATCGGAAGTATGCTTGTTACGTTAAGTTGTTAACCGGGACCGGCCGTGGCATGATGGTTAGAACACGAGACTCGCGATGTTGTTGTCAGCAACTTCGCAGTATAAGTGTCGAGTCGAAACAGTGACGTTCGCATTCGTCGATAAACAAGTAGGTGCCGTTAGTTGTGAATCTAAAAATAGAAGAGTGTTAATTCACAGCAACGCGTGTTTATTCATGGGGTGTAAAGGGAAATTAAGTTTTTAAGTTGTTAACGGCAAATGGCTACAGATGTTACTGAATCAGGTCTTTAGGAAGTTAAAACTTGTTTTACTTGCGAAGTATTACGATCCCACGACCACGGGATTGCGATGCCATTATGTAAATAGTACATAGTCTTAGGTTTGACCTTAGACCTTCACTGTTTGACCGCTATCGGTCTGAAATTTCAATACTACACTTAGGCATCTAGTATCCCCACCGATGTGAGGCGAGGAGAATTGCAAACTACTACCGCTTGTCGATGGTGAATGGCAACCATGTAGACCTGTTTTAATCCCACAAGATCCGTGGTGTCTGGCCGGAATTTGATTAAACCATCGCCGATATTTATATGATATATCTGATTGTACAGGAATAATACAGTTTAACAGTGAAAAAACACCCGAACGTGACTACATAGGTTCGATAGTACTACCGGAGATGAGTAAAAACCTACCTCAGTTCGGCTATGTTGGCTATCAATTTATTTATTTATTTTGAAAACCCTCGAAAAACGTGACGTCAGTTTTTGGCCAACAGTCCCTACAGTTTTGAATATAGCGCTATCCTTAGGCAAAGTTGTAGCTAATAGTTCGTTTAAGAAATTGCTATTACAGCATTTCCCACAAAAATTACACATCCTTCGTTTTATTTCAATAAACTTCGAAAAAATTCTAATTTGTTCCCTTTTTTTGAATAAGTCGTAGATAATTCATTCTATTCAGTGAAATTGCAGTTTAGGTAACAACGAATAACTTCTCTAAACATACAATCTGAACATACATATCTCGAGACAACAGCCTGGCAATAATCTGAAGAAACCGATTACAAATATTCCAGGTTATGTATTAACCGATGTTCTGTTTTTTTAATCTTTAATATCAAATTGGTTCTGAATGTGGCATGATGGTTAAAATGCTTGGCTATCCTGTGGGAAACTAGGACTCGATTTCTGTCTCAGTCATCTACTTGTTGCCGACAGCAAATTCGCAGTAAAAGTTTGGTAAAAGCTTTTTATACCGCTGGCGTTTGGATTGGTCTATAAAATGTAGGTCCCATTGTGTGATTATTATAATAGAAAGCGTGTTAATTCACAACAACGGGAGAATCTAAACCATACCTCATTCATGGGGTGAAAAGGAAAATTAAGTTTTCTGTTTCATGTTAAATTGTATTCATAGTCTAGAGTTGAATTTTTCCATCGATAAAATGCTTTTGAAATTACAGTGCAATTGCACGAGTATCCTATTATTTGTTCAGTAAATTTTCTTAATTCCAGAGCTAGTCCATGCAAATTACTGCTGCTCAGTTACCCAACTCACACACAAACACATAGATTTCGTCGACACCGGTTTCCACTATTTGTGGCAAAGGTGGTATGGTATGAGCTGCTGCTTATCTCGTCAATTTCATCGCAAATTTGTCAGTAACCTTAACTAATTGCGGGTAATTAAATATAATTTGATATCACTTTCCTCGTCGGCGGTAAATTTGGGAAAATTCTATTTTATGATTATAACGATAAGGAAAAGTCACACAAGTGCATGTTTGCCATTGCCATTACCCTTGTTGGTGTAGTACAAATTGCTTTCGTATCATGAAAAATACAAAATTGGAAAGTGGACAGACTTATATACGGGATATTGGAGTTCTACATGATTTTGTTAATTATTTCGCATTTAATAGTTTATCATCATTCAAATTCAATTTACTACTTTAGTTGCTCATCATTAAATTCAATTGAGTTCCATTAAAGTTGCCCAGGAAATTGTTATCAATTTCCGTCCTTTGCCAGTAATTGCCACAACTTTGGAATTCTATTTAAATTCACATTGTGGAGTTAGATGGATAGAAATTGATAATAGCAGAACGAAATAAGCGATATATTTGTGTTCCTATTGATCTCGCATTCAAATGAATTAAGTTATAATTATTGGCAGTAATTAAAATAATATAACTCTATAATATAAAATAACTACGATCAAATTAGATAACCACTCCAGTTATGAACACGTGGATGTGCAAAACAAATCAATAAACATATTAAGGGAATTAATAAGGTGTACTATGGCTGTAGATTGTAAGAAAATACTAGACCTCCAATAGCATTTATTTGAACACCTTGTCGTACTTTCATATACTACAATTATAATTCAAAGCGTAGTGAAGAAGAAGGCCACATTCCCCATTTTGGGCGGATTAGAACGTGTACTTGTCCTGGAAAACAATATACACCTCAAACAACATTTAAATATTCATATATTTGATTTTACTTACCTTGATAAATTCATGTTCATCCATTTGTTTGTCTCTCTTTTTAAATTTCTATATCGATGGCTAAAATTAAAAAGGCGTAACTTAATTTTCCATACTTTACAGGTGGAGAAAAAAACTGAATAATTAAAAGCAATATAAACCATATCCTATTATCTATTTGCAGAGAAATCATCCCCAAATCATATTGTAGTTATGCGAATATTTTTTTGTAATTCGTCTAAAAATTACCTTTTTTATTAATGTGAAACAGAGACAAAAATATATTATTTCCACAATAAATGAAACATTTTCACAATAAATAAACCATTTTTAAACCCAAAATAATTATTGAAATGAAACTTTCTCCAAATAAATGAAACTTATTTCTAATTAACATTTTTTTTTAATTGATTTAAAAACTTTAACGAATGAATTTTACTTTTTCAAACACAAATACTGCCACTGGTTTGTTCACGTCGCGGGTTCTTAAAAATTTTCTCACAGCGTCCCATATTTTGAAAAAAAATCCCAACTAATAAAAATTTGATTTCCTACCATACTAACAACAAGTAACTTTCTTATTTAAAATTCTACTCTTCGAATCCACGGCCCTAAGATCCTCATAGAAGGAAAAGGAATAATCCACGCAGAGCCTACAGACAACAAAAACCCTGTAAAAAAGTGTTTATCTTCACTTGGATATAATAAAATGTTGTACGATACAATTAGATCTTATTATATCTTACCCTAGATCTGATCAGATCTAGCAAGATCTGCCATAGCTGCTCCTACATCTAATATTGTCTGTTGTCATATCTTATTATATGGTTTATCAGCACAGATCTAAACTTTAAGAATCTTTTAAGATATAATCTAATCAAAAGATGTTATATTAAAAAAAAATTAAATGTTAACGCAATATTTAAAAAGAAATATAAATATTTATTGAAATAAATGATCTTAACGAACGTAACATTCTACATATATAACTGCCGATTTTTAAAAGTGAGATAAATCTCGTTTATCTGCAATTTTTATTAACATGTATTTGTTATATGGAACCGGCCGTGGCATAGAGGTTAGAACACGCGACTACCATGCAGGAGATCCGTGGTTCGATTCCCGGCTCTAGTCATCTCGATTTTGTCGACAGCAAATTCGCAGTTAAGTGTCGAAATTAGGGATAACATTAGATACAATTAGTTTTGAACTAAAGTAAAAAATATTATTTAATTGAAATTCCAATGTTTATTTTTTTACCCTTCACCACGCGCATGAACAGAGTGAAGGGTATATTAATTTAGTTCTTCCATTTTTAACGCCCATAAGGAGGCGTGGTAGGTATGACAATATATATATATAAATGATCAGCATCGAAATCTGAGTCGATTTAAAGGTGACCGTCTGTCCGTCTGTGTGTCTGTCCCCGCTATTACAGCAGCAGTTTAAGAGATATCGAGCTGAAATTTGGAATGCAAGCTTTTATCCTCAAAACGGAGATTAAGTTCTAAGATGAGTCCGATCGGTCAAAAACTACTCCCACCTCCCATACAAACTCCTCCTTTTTGGGGTTTGTACCTGCGATTACAGTCGTAGTTTAAGGGAAATCAAGCTGAAGCTTCCCTACACTAAGTGGAGGTTGAGTAGTTAGATGAGACCGATCGGTTAAAAACTACTCCCACCTCCCATACAAAATCCCTCTTTTTGGGGGTGTCCGTATGTCAGTCCCCGCGATTACAGCAGTAAATTAAGAGAAATCAAGCTGAAATATTGTATGCAAGCTTCCCTACTCTAAGCGGAGGTGGAGTATTAAGATGAGACCGATCGATCAAAAACTACTCTCACCTCCCACACAAACTATCCCTTTTTGGGGTCTGTCCCTGCTATTGCAGCCGTATTTTAAGAGGTATATAGGTTACATTTTGTACGCATCTCTAAGCGAAGGCTACTTTCTAAGATGAGCAAGGTCGGTCAAAAACTACTCCCATCTCCCATACAAGCTCCCCCTTTTTTGGGGTGTCCGCCTAACTGCCCCCGCAACTACAGCCGTAGGTTAGGAAATATCGAGCTAAAATTTGATATGCAAGCTTTAATCCTATAATAGGAGCTTACGTTGTAAGATGAGCAATATCGAAAGAATACTTCTCCTACCTTTCATACAAACTCCCCCTTTTTGAGGGTGTCCGTCTGTATGTAACTGTGGTTTATGAGCTTTCGGGTATGTAAGCTTCTGTCCAGAAGCAAAAGTTAAGCTCTAAGATAAGGAAGATCGGATTTAAACTACTCAAATATCTCACACAAATTTCCATTTTTGGGGAGCTACAAAATTCATAAAAATATGCTCCAACTCACCAACTCATAAACTTATCGATAAATCGAATTATTGATAAAAAATGGATTTGTGAAGCTAAAAGTAACGTCCACTTCTCACCAACTCCCCTGTTTTGTGGTACAAAGTTTAATAAAATATAGTTGTAGAGCAAATAACCAGTTTTACCACCACTTTTGCAAATGGTGAAGGGTATCTGAGCTTCTGCATAGCCGAAGATAACTGCCTTACTAGTTTATAATCAATTCTAATAATCCGAGAGAGGAATCCAGTTCACCTTGAGATCCCGCTTCTCCCCTAGGGATACTTTTTATTATAGACTAGAGCCCCGACTTGCGTCGTCCCGATTTGGGTCGTTTCGATTTGCGTCGGTTTTTAAAAACTAAAAAAATTAGATTTGCGTCGTTGCAATTTCAAGTTGTGTCGGTCCGAGTATCCTCGTTTTGACCCAGATTTGCGTCGTTTTGAATTCGATTTGCGTCGCTAAAAACGGTTACATGTTTTACTGCATCTATGTAAATTAATTTAATTTGTGTAATCTTTTTTCTTAATTTATTGTTTTGTTATTTCTTTATAAAAATTATAAACATTTGTTGAAGTAAATGAAATAAATAAAAATGTATTCATACTTGTATTTTATCAAAAATACAAAATTTTTTGCTTTGTTTTAAATATTTTCCCCAATAAATTAAATTTCAGTGCATTTATATAGAAAAAGGTGATTCGATTTGCGTCGCGTTTCTCCGGTCCCCATTAACGACGCAAGTCGTTGCTCTAGTGTACTTTTTTGGTTTCCACTTTAGTATGAAAACAGATTTTCCTTATCATCATTGGTGTTATAAGATGACTACATATATCATCAATTTTGGATGCAGTACTCGTGTAACAAGTTACTCCTGGAGTTACGTTCTCAATATGGCATACTATCCTATAGTCTACCAGAAATGGCAGTGAAATCACCCCTATTCTGCATTTCGATTACATTCCCGCTTTCAGTTACGCATCGTTCGAAAATTGGTATTCCAGAAAAAAAAATGAATCGAAAGAAATAGAAGAAGACTAAAGTACATTCAAAAACATCTGTTTCGCAGTGGAACATGTGAAAATAAAACAGAAAAAAACAACCAAATTTGTAATCATTTAAATAAAAAGATCAATTTAGTTCAAGTTAAACTGTGATTTAATAACTAAAACATCAGTAAAGTACCAAAAAAAAAGCCAGAGGATATTTCAGTGTGAAAAATCTTGTCCTACCGGAGGTGATATTTTCCTATCTACGCACTGTTGTGGCACAAAAAAATTGTTTGTTAAATTTCAAGGAGAATCGATAGCAGTACTGTTTTTGTTGGAAGATGAGAACAATATGCTTCAGAATAGAGAGTACTTGTAACCAGGCCCGTCAGCTGTAGCAGTAGCCTCATCCGGTGCTCATCATTTCCTTTTGGTTTGTTACCTTCCTTCGTTTTATATAACTTATCCAGTCAATCCACGCCTATAAGAAACATATTTAATACATGCAAGACATTACTTTAATGTCATAATTTCTTCCATGCAATTTCATTTTTGTTGGTGGCCCTACTGCGTAAATTGTTTTTGCCACTTCCTCCCAGAAAGACTTGACTTCATCTTTGGAACGATTATGGTATCCACTCGCAATATATGACTTGGTTTCCATTAAGTTGGTCAGAGTTTCATACTACCGAGGTCGTGTTGTTTTAGACCTGCAATAAAATTAAATAAAACATTTCGGAACAACAAAAAAACAACATTTATATCAATAATAAAACTATGTTGTATTTTATGCTTTAATTTTTTTTTTTTAATTTTACTTTTAAAAAAATTAATAAAAAATGTTTGAAAGAAGTTCCGTCATAAAATTTCCAAATTTGAAACTACGTTCGTAATGCAGAATACCCACAGTCGTAACGATCGGGACGAAACAGAATTCAGAATACCAAAGTTTCCAAACAGAGAAAATTTCGATTCGAATCGAAATGCGGAATAGGGGTGAATATTCTGCCCCAAAAAAAGGCAACATCATCTTCGCTTTTATTAATATCCGAAAGAATACCTTCTGCTTGTTCTTCTGGGCCCTTAATCTCGTCTTCTGTTTCGCATTTTCGATTTCTTTATGGGAGACGCCAAGCCACAAATCCGTTCACTATTTGTACAACGTCCATTTCTTATACAACACAAATTTTCGGGGTAAGTGATAATAATAAATATATAATAAATATAATTATAAATATTTTTAAAACCTGACACTTTCACCATTACGATCACGGTCATTTTTGTTACGCATATTATTGACAAAGAAACTCATAGAAAGTTTTAAAATTGATCAGAAAAAAAAATTACATTAGTTGGCACGCCCAATCAGGTTGAAAAAGGTTTCCAAATAAAGTTTCAAAGGTCTCAGTTTAATAAACGTTTACAACAATACTTTAAAAGTTTTGAGACTATCCCTGTTCCACTTATACCTACAGATGTCTGATTTGAAAAAAAATATTTCTATAACATGTGTCACGCTTCTTAATGCAATCACATCAATTTTTCGAAAACACACTAGTCGAAACGAAAAAAAAAACTTAATTTCCCTTTACACCCCATGCATGAGGTATGGGATAACTTCTCGCGTTGTTGTGAATTAACACGCTTTATATTTTTAGATTCGCAACTAACGGCACCTACTTGTTTATCAACGAATGCGAACGTCACTGTTTGAGAAGCTCTTGCCAGACATGCCGATTGACTCAATACTAATACTGCGAAGTTGCTGTCGACAACATTCGAGGGGATAGTTTTTTTTAAGATGATTGGGGCCAGGATTTGGACCTGTGATCTCCCGCATGGCTGTCGCGTGTTCTAACCACACCCTACGTAACTGACTTTAAATTCCAAAACTCTCTTTTTTATGCTGCAAACTCTTTACATATCACTCCAACTGTTTGACCGATTACACAAATCAATTGAAAAGTAACTCACACAAAGTTTCGAAGCTGTTATTTCCACAATTCTTCATTACTTACTCTAATAGTAATTCACGTAATTGGTGCTTACTACTCACATTGTATGGAAGGTACAAAGCCCACTCCTCATATCAAAATAATAAATACCCTTTCCGCTCCCCCCCCCCCCTGATTAACAGTTAGATTCTGTAAAAGTTTCAGGAAGTTCGGTTGAGACCTGTAGCTCTATATAAGAAACGAACAAAAAACACCAAAAACGGACGATTGCATCACCACCTATCGAGTCAAATTGTGAAAATAAACCTTCTGCAGACCTACCCCAATCCTTATACTATATTTAAATAATTAACAATAATAATTTCCAATTTGCAACTTTATAATTATTAATATATTTCCCAATTTACACCACATACGCACAAATTTAGGTATGTTCACTAAATATATATACCCAGCAGCGGAAAAGACGAGGCATTGTAAAAATATACCTGCAAACATGCCTTCAAAGGCAGTTTGTTGACATTCAAATACGCCTTCCTTTTACAGGCTATAATTAGTCCTTCACTAAGCCTAACAAAAAATTTCGTCCCATACACATTTCGCTTCTTAAATGAGACCTGCAAAGAGGCCTCTTACTAGGGTGATAATAGATCCAGAGAAAAGTAGAAGGCAGAATTGACGCTCGTAGACGGGCACTCGTCACTTATCCATATAGACCTGTTACAGGCCTCATGTATGGTATTTGTCGTACCACAAGTATATCATGTGATAGCCGAGTAAGTAGCATACCCAACTATGAGTACTGAGGTCGCAAGTTCGATTCCTGTTTAAAAAAAATAGCTATTACAAATTGTAACAAAAATATTCTATTAAAAATTAATAAAAAGTATGAAATCATTTAATATGGAAATAATTCGCATATGTTTTTTCTTATTGCAGTTCTTCTATAAATGCTCTTTTGCAGGCCTGCAAGCTGGTCTGCAGTAGCAATGCTTCATAGATGAACCTTGTTTTTAGGGTTCCAAGCAGGACTTCCTAGGCGTGCCCACTGAAACGCCTGCAATGGGAAGGTGCAGGCCTTGCCTGCCAATGGCGCCCTATGTTAATTTGAAATGAAAGTATTTGTAGTGTAGGGCTTCTGACTGCCTTTGCAGGTCTGCAACAAGGCATGCAAAGCCCTATTTTGTGCTGTTGGATAACTCATGAACTGTCATACACAGACAGCAAATAAAAAATCTTGTCATTGGCGTCACCTTTATGAGAACTTTTAAGAAACAAACTCGGTTCATGCACTACATCGATAACGGACACAAGTTGCATTGTTTTGTTTTGTATAAGTATATGTAAGATATAAAATAAAACTCGACTTAAAAAAACACGAAAAACTTAATTACCCCATGAATGAGGTATGGGATAGCTTTTCGCGTTATTATGTGTTAACACGCTTTTTATTTTTATCATACGTCCCTGTTTGATAAGCTTTTACTAGACATTCCGATTGACTTGACACTATACTGCGAAGTTGCTGTCGACATCATCGAGGGGGTTTACTATGAAAGAAAATGTAGATGACCGGAGACAGGAATCGAACCAGGGATCTTACGCATGATAGTCACGTGTTCTACCCATCATGCCACGGACGGCCCCAAAAACTCGACTTTAAAAAAGCGAAAAGAGATAACAGAAATATTTGCGGTTATTCGAAAATAAAACTTATCTTGGGGGACCTAAAGTCCCACACTCTGAATTAACAGACTTATATCCCGTAAAATTCATTAAAGCAAAGCAATGGCCATCGTAGAAAATGTATAGCAAGAACCTTTGGTGGGACTAAATTAATATGATTTAATAATAAAATCATATTAAATTAAATTTTATTTTATAACTATGTACCCAAAAAGAAAAGAAGATGTGCTACTAAATATATTCAATGCACAATTTATTATTTTATAATCTAAAAAAAAAATAAATAAGAATGTGACTAATCTGAAATGAACAGTAACATTTACAAAATGCACCGCATTTAAAAATATCTGAAACTGAATTCGGACTTGAATGCCTTACCTACATAAATGAAAGTTCAAATTCTTCACGCCTAGTCTCTTAAATTGTTGTTTTATGTTTTGTATTCGTTGATTAATTTGAATACGACCGTATGGCTACACTATACCGCCTGCGCCTCAAACAGTAGAGAGGGTGACCGGACAGTGTATGAAATGGGATTTTAAACACAACACTTGGGTATTTTTCATAATTTCATGTTAAATTATTAGCATGCTAGATTCAATCCCATCTATATGGGTAAAATAAACAAAATAAAATTTATTAACTTAATTATGCTTAATTAACTTAAATCGGATTTTTATTGCCACAATCACAAATTGAAATTGGATTTCTTTTTGTAGATATTCTTAAGCTAAGGGGAATACATACCACATAAACTATGGTCATACCAATCATAATTTTGTAGTTTTTTTTCTTATGTTTATTTTTTCTGAGGCAAATTATGAAATTGTCTGTTAAGAGCAACTGATTTGTGGCGGCGTAACAAATTGTAAATAATGGTTTGCTATTAATAAGATCTATTGAAATTTTTAATATACCCACTGGTAATGTTGCTCCCTTTTCTATTCAGATGCAGACTATTAACCTTAATAACAACATTAGTATATGGAGGCGTGTGTGTGTGTTTGTCTGTCCACTTGTAATATATTCTATTTGCAAATTAGAATTATCGCCAAAGGTAATGCTGCTAGCAATGTTAAGAGCATTTTAAGAGAGTTGTTTTTAAATGGAAAACCAAGAATAAGTTTCACAATTTCATTCCTATATATGTATAAAAATCAATTTCTGTGCGTTAAGCTCGCTAAAACTCGAGAACAGCTCAACCGATTTGAATAATTCTTTGTTTGGGTTGTTCATATCAGTACAGAAGTGACATTAAAGGTAAGTAAATTCGGTTTTATGGTCCACAAATTCAGCAAGCAAATAAAATGAGAGGTATTTAGTGGGCATAGCTCTTATTTAATTCAAGAATCACTAAATTATCAATCCCCTTCCATAGCAGTTCATATCAACAACAATTTGTTAACAGCTAACGATTTGCAAAGACAACACGAGTTCTCTGCTTACTAATGCTACAGTTAAGAATACGATTTCAGCTTCTAAGTAATCAAATGCAAACGACGATTTAATACATTCAATAGCAATGCGATAGCTTCATCATTAATTTTAGAATGCACCAATGGCACTTCCTTTTAATGAATCCTCAAAATGACACATTTGCCACTCATGACGACAGCTTTACCATAGACTCGAACGTTAAGAACCTGACCTGAGCTTATCACTTTTATGATTTAATGAGAGCGAGCAGACGAGCGGGCAGACATACGGCCACAGTGACTGAATGAATTAAGCCAATGAGATAAATCCATTAATAATTTATTAAAGCAGACTTAATGCACAATGGAACAAAAACCAATGTGACTCATTCCACATTATGGCCATTCATGGGGAGAGACAAAAGCCATCTCAGTCGGTCAGACCCACGGACATGGCATGTAAATGGGCGCCTTGGATTTTATGATGCCATGTCATTGAACGGAAGAGAAGGAATGAATGTTACACATACTACCATCGACCATACGGATCTATCTACGTATTCATACACCCTACCTTCTTAAACTGACACTTAAAAAATCATGCCAGCAAAGTGTTTGAAATTAATTTTCCTTTGGTTTTTAATTAAATCTATTTTTCATTTAAAACTTTTATGAGTTTAATTTAAAAACTCTTGATTTGACATATCATAGATAATAACACATGCACACACTAGTAAAGCAGGTGAGTTTATTTAACAAATAGGCAATGAAATGATTTTATTAGTACAAGTAATCGCCATCTAATCGCAAATGTGAATACGAAGCAGACTGTTGTTTCTCGTTGTTTGTTATTTTTAACATAAATACTTGAAGTAGTTAAACATTGTGCGATGACTAAGTTTATTTGTTCATATCAACGATGTATTTATATACTAACTAGATTAGATATCGAATTGTTGTCTCTGGACAGTCGATGGCAGCACCACAATGCGACGTGAGCGGCACGTCACTTTTCAACCGACCGAGCTCATATTTTTGCCAAATTTTGTTTTTAACGTAACCTTACACAAAACTGATCGATTTTTTGGAACAGAATCTTACCTTAAAATTATGCGTTTTTAAATTTTTTTTACAAATTTTTAAAGAACACTTTCTGGCCTTTCTAATGATATGTAAGACTTATATATGAAAATTTCACGCGTTCTTTATAATTATAACACAAGGGAACAAGGTATTTGTTGTTTAAGAACTGAATATTGTTTTAAAGGTAATTTGGGACGCTGAATCCAAATCTAAGGCTGATCTTGCTTTTCTTAGAACTTAACTTGCCCCAAGAGGTTAGAAGTTTGCGTACCAAGTTTCAGCTCGATAGCTCTTAATCTAAGGCTGTAATTAAGCAGACAAACAGACGAACACCCTCCGATAGGGCAAGTTTGTATGGGAGGTGGTAGTAGTTTTTGGACGATCATGCCCATCTTAGAACTTAATCTCCGCTTAGGGGATAGAAGCTTGCATACCAGCTCGATAGCTTTTAATCTACGACTGTGATCGCAGGGACAGACCTCAAAACAGGTACAATTTGTGTGGGAGGTGGGAGTAGGTTTTGTCGGATCATGCCCATCTTAGAACCCAATCTCCGCTTGGTGGATAGAAGCTCGCATACCAAATTTCAGCTCGATAACTCTTAATCTACAGCTGTAATCATGTGGAAAGACAAAAAATTCGATCTTAACCAAAAAAAACAATACGAAAGCGCCCTCTGGCGGCGCTTAAAATACAAATAAATGCCAAAAATGGGTTTCTCGACCCCAAAAACAGTAAGATACCACAACTTTCCGGGATAAATAGCATTATTTTATGACGTTTTAAATGAATTTTTCTTGTTAGCCAGCGTTCAAAAACCGTTGTTACACAAAATGTCAACTTTCATTTCATTTGGTTTTATCCCATTCCGATTCCAAAAGTTCAGTTTTGTGTCACAGTGTTATTATGTACATACATGTTTTAGAAAGCTACTTTAATATGATATTCAATTAAGCTAATAAAAAGAACAATTTGCCCCCAACCGATTAACTTTCAGCGTGAAGAAAATAAAAATGTGTAATTTTTTTTTTATTTTTGAATAAAACAGCCGTTACTCAGTCATTTTTTTTGTGATATTAAAAAATTTGATTTTTTCAAAGGCAAAATTTAATTTTTTAGCGAAATTAGAGAATATTGTAAAGTTAATATACAAAAAATTGTCGATCACGAATGTTCCATTAGAAAGTCGATAAAATAAAATCAGAATTTTGCAGCTCACTGATCATTTTTTACTATTGCTAGAGTTATTTACTGTAGTAACAAATATTTTCTGATAAGAATGCACTTCCAAATAAAGAGGTGACCAGATCATTAATGGAATTTTGCAGTCCGTTTAATCTTAAATAAAAATAAAATAAGCTTTGAACATTTTAATTTAATAAAATTTAAGTATTTATCTTTACTACTACAAGTCAGAAAAACATTTTTTAACTTTTTTTTCGGTCACTTTGGACCTTTCAGTCGCTTGTCAGACTAATATTATTCCCGAAATTGAGTTAGGACTACTAGATGACTTCGTTAGTTATGGTGATATTCAGTGTTTGGTGCGTTTTAGGTGTAACGGTTTGGTAGTGCATTAATTTTATCATTGACAGTGAGCGAAATTTTAAAACTTTCCAATGCTAGATGCAAGTTAGATAACAGCTGATGTACAGAATTTTTGGTCGTGAAAATTTGGGGTTTTCTCTTGTTAATTTTTTATTTATAGTTGTCGGCTCCATATCTTGAATTTTGTTTGAAGATTCTAAATTATTGTTTACAAATGTCAGCTGTTCGAGTATCTATAATATAGATTTTATATCACGCAATACACGTAGCAAAAAATGCCATACATTTAAGTGTTGCGCATAAGCAATGATGTGACAATTGCAATTCTGTATATTTTGTTGTTGGATTTCTAACAAAAGCTACATTATTTTGCATTTGCACTTTCGCAAGACCATTCGCATCAAACACTGAATAGCGCTAGTATCATTTCCCCGGTATTGTGTTATTTGTCGCTCTGTGTTATCCATACAAAGAACAATGCGTGTGTCAGCAACGCGTTCCCTAACGCAGATTAAGATTGAAGTAGCATAAAAGGTAAAAGTATTTTAAATGTGAATTAAGTTGTTTATAAAACAGAAACATATTTTCTTTATTTTACAAAAAAGAACATACTGATCACATAAAAAATTTCGCTAAGTATTACAAATTTTTATAGACATTTCAAGTTTCTATGGAAAATTGTGTGTTTCCGTAACGCACTCTTAATTGTGAATACAAAATTTTTAGCAAAGTTTCATTAAAAAAACATTAAAGTACCGTCCAAAATCTGCATATTTTAATATGAACATAATCTTCAAAATATTTCAACTTTTTGAGAAAACTACAAAATAATAAAAGTACGTCCGCAACTCTAGCAAATACCCATAGAGCACCCATATATATATATTTGTGTTCGTGTTATAAAGGATTTTTACTAAGGAAGTCATTTTTGAGTATAAATATAGAGGATAAAAGTTTACTTCATACAAAAGTGTTATATATCCTTGGAAAGGGCAGAACATGCTCTTTGGTAACACAGAGCAACAGTGAATAAAATACTTGACAGTATAGGTTCGATTCTACTATCGAAGGGATAATAGTTTTATCATGTAGTAATCATGTGTTAAGCTATTTTTTTTATGTATATTGTCATTATTTATTAAATTGGCCATCAGGATTCTAATTACAAACTGTACCCTTTGATAGTAAAATCAAACCTATGCTGTCAATTTTTTGTATTTTACAAAAAGTCTTCATTTGTTGCATAGTGTAATTTGTAAAAATCATTTAAAACGCATTATATTTGGCCATCATTCCACGTAAAACCCAAAAGTTTGTCAATAGTTTAAAAAATAACGTAAAATTAAAACTGACTGGAACATATTACCGACATTTTGAAGTTATGTGCATAAAATTGTGTTGCCATATCCATGAATCAAATACCTCAATTCCCAAAACGGGAAAAATATGTCCGGATTGTTGACTATTTATGGTACGGATGGCGAAAAACGTTATGATTAATAAGTCTCGTATCAGGTAATAAATATGTTATTCACATTCTAATAGGTGTTAAGCAATTTGAGAATTTCCGCAAAGAAATTTTTTTTTTAATATGGAGTATTTTTAGTTTGTTTCGACATTGAATCAGTTTACTGAAATGATTAAAATTTAACATCAAACTGCATCTACGTGAACATTTCTATAAAAAAATATATTCGAATTTTTAAAACAAAAAAATATTGCAATCTTTTATTTGAGATTCTTTTAACTTTAATTGGAGCCACATATTTGCGTCAATTCATCCCAATTTCATTAGCATAAATTTCTTTACAATCGAATATATAAAAATCTCGTGTCACGGTGTTTGTCGCAGCCATCCTCCGAAACGGCTCGACCAATCTTTTTGAAATTTTGTATTTATAATTGGTAGGTCTGAGAATAGGTGTACCTAAAGGTGCACCCATACAATTTTTTAAATTTGCTCCCAATGCTGCAATTTCTCCAAAGATGCCCTGTATAACCGACCTCCAATATTTTGCAAGACGAACAGTTTGTCAGAACATATCTACCCTTTTCTCTTACCCTTAAGGTGGTTCCCATACAATTTATTTATGTTTAATATTTTTTTTTGCAACTATATATGTATGTGCCAATATATGTCGATCAAAAACACCAAAAAAAAAAACACAACTATCGAGTGGTAAGGGGTTAAACTAAAAAAAATCGTTAAAACCCCGAATTTTTAGTCTTTCGCCAAAAAATTCATAACTCTTTAAATTGATTTTGGATTTTTATGGTTGGAGTGTAACCAAAAAAAAGCACAACTTTCGAGTGGTAAGATTAAAAAGCTGAATTTTAATCTTTTTCCAAAAAATGCAAAACTCTTAAAATTTATTATGGATTTTTATGGTTGGAGTGTTGTTTTCTTTGAGAAAAGGTCAACTATATGCAAAAAATGCAAAATTAGGGTTTGCATTGCGTTTTTTATTTTTCCTGCGACAATCAATACATTTTTCACCCCAAATTTTTCAGAAAAATTTCAGTTTTTAAGTTAATTAAATCACTACCATCGAAACGACATTACTTATTTAAAAACTGTCTAGGAAGAACTTGTGGAGAATTTTGTTTTCTTTAACTTAAGTGGTTATGTATGAAGATCGGGTTTATAAAAAAACGGCACCTACTAAAAATTTTTAAAAATCATTTTCTTGTTTAGGAGTTCAAAATCTATGGAAAAAGAGTTTTGAAATCTGGTTTGTAAAAAATTGTTGTTCAGTGTTATTGGTAGGTATGGGAAAAGGTACCATTGTATATTCATACAGCTAGGTGGCGCTGGGCGTCGGGAGTGTGATGCAAGGTAAAGCTTCTGATCGGTTTAACTTGGCAAACCCAGAGTGATCCTTGCCAATTGCACTTCAAGTCTACTCACAGAGCTCCGTATTCGTAGTACTACTGCGGACGGAGTACCTCCACGTGGTGACGCCTGGAAGCGTGCCTCTGACACCCGTCAGAGCACGACTAACTGTGAGGGGCGAAACCTAAAACCCAGGCACGTCTGCTCAGAGTGAGCGGTACCCTGGTCAGCGTCTGACCCAGAATGGGCGGCTGTAATAAAATCCTGGCAGGAGGAGAAAACTGCGACGTGGTGCGCTGGGCTTGCAACCCGCCACCGACGTATAAACTATTGCAATGAAAAGAAGTAAGAAAAGAATAAAATGGACCCCCCAAAATGTTGACGACCACCGCAAACGAATTTAGGACCATGATTTAAGGATATGCACCTGGAATGTTAGAACACTGTATAGACCAGGTGCCTCTTTCCAACTGGCGGAAGTCCTCGAAGAATACAAGGCTGACATAACCGCTTTACAGGAAATCCGGTGGACGGGACACGGGTGCTCGCGCATGAAGACGTGCGACATCTACTATAGTGGCCATGCGGACAAGCACGAGTTTGGATGTGGATTTGTGGTTGGCAAGAGACTGCGACACCTAGTCTCAAGGTTCAACCCGGTGTGTGAACGTATAGCCACCATAAGAGTCAAAACAAAGTTTTTCCACATAACACTTATATGTGCCCATGCTCCGACAGAAGAGAAAAGCGATGAGGACAAAGACGAGTTCTACGAGAGCCTAGAAAATGTATATGACCGTAGCCCGAGCCATGACATTAAAATTGTACTAGGTGATTTTAATGCTTAAATAGGCAGGGAAACCGCATTTGAGCCTACCATCGGAAAATTCAGTCTGCACACCGAAACGTCGAACAATGGCATCAGACTGATTGATTTCTCTGCTGCAAGAAATATGGTAGTTAGCAGCACTAGATTTGACCATAAAAATATTCGTAAGGCAACATGGTTATCTCCAGATCAATTGACGAGGAATCAGATTGATCATGTGGTAGTCGATGGAAGGCACGCATCGAGTGTTCTGGACGTACGAGTGATTAGGGGTGCGAACATTGACTCCGATCACTTCCTTACCGCAGTTAAGGTACGCACAAGGCTAAGCATGGCGAAAAACGTACGTAACCAGGCACAACGAAAGCTGGACATCGGTAAACTGCGGACCACAGAGGTAGCAAACGCCTACACCAACCACCTAACTCAACTGCTGCGGAATGCTCCAACCCCTGACAATATAACCTCGCAGTGGCAAAATATAGCCGACTCCTTAGGACGGGCTGCGAGTAGCGTACTTGGGTACTCAAAGCCGTCTCAAGAAGATGCTTGGTACGATGAAGAATGTCGCAATGCCACGAGAGAGACGGTTGCTGCATACAGGGCGAAACTGCAGCCAATGGCAACGCGAGCTGTTCGTGAACGGCACAGGGAGAAGAGACGACAGGCTACTCGTCTTTTTAGAAGAAAAAAGAAGGAGCTGAAGAAGAGGCAGGATGAATGCACTGAGTTGCTCCGAGGTAGAGGGGAAGCCCGAAAATTCTACAAGAGAGTTAAAGCGAGAATGCGTGGAACAGGGTTGTCCTCCTGCAAGGACAGCGATGGTCAACTAGTGACGGACCCGGATAACGTTCTGAAGATATGGAGAGATCACTTTAGAAATTTACTGGATACTGACACCACTCCAGAAGACCTCGCTCCAATCCATGACGATGGTATTAACTGTCCACCTCCGAGTCAGAGCGAGATACGTATGGCCATCTCCCGCCTTAAAAACAACAAAGCTGCTGGAGCCGATGGTCTCCCTGCTGAATTGTTTAAGGCTGGCGGGGAGGAGCTGATTAGGAGCATGCATCATGGAGAACATCTGGCAAGAGGAGAGCATGCCCGGGGATTGGAGTCTCAGTCTGTTATGTCCCATATACAAGAAAGGAGATCGTAGTGAATGTAAGAACTACCGTGGAATAAGCCTATTACCAATTGCGTACAAGGTCCTTTCAAGCATATTGTGTGAACGTCTAAAGCCAATTGTAGAAAAACTAATTGGACCATATCAGTGCGGCTTTAGACCTGGCAAATCTACGACGGATCAAATATTCACCTTACGACAAATCCTGGAAAAAACCCATGAAAAGCAGATCGACACCTACCACCTCTTTGTCGACTACAAAGCTGCCTTCGACTCTCCGATAAGGAATAGGCTTTATGAGGCCATGTCTGAGTTTGGTATTCCTGCAAAGCTGATTCGACTTTGCAAATGTACCTTAGACAACACCAAATCCTCGGTTAAGATTGGTAAGGATCAGTCTGAACCATTCAACACGGAAAGAGGTCTCAGGCAGGGCGATAGCCTGTCCTGTACACTATTTAACATAGTTATGGAGAAGGTGATGAGAAAGGCTGGTATCAACATGTCTGGCACCATATTCCACAAAAGCCACATGCCACTAGCCTACGCCGATGATATAGATATCATTGGCCGAAATCTGCGGGATGTTACCGCAGTTTTCTCATCGCTAGAAAAGGAGTCAGCAAAAATGGGTTTAGCGGTCAACGAGGACAAAACAAAAATAATGATTTCGACGAACAAAGTGTCCTCTCGATGGGGACGCACCGTGAACGTTGACAATTATTGTTTTGAGGTAGTCGACGAATTTACTTACCTCGGATCTTCCGTCAACAAGATGAATAATGTCAGCCAAGAAATTAAACGGAGAATAGTGCTAGCCAATAGATGTTTCTACGGACTTCGACAGCACTTTAGTAACACCACCTTCTCTCGGAATACTAAGAAACAGCTATACCAGGTGCTTATCTTACCTGTTCTGTTGTATGGTGCCGAATCATGGGTGCTTACTACAACGGACATACAAAACCTGGGAGTATTCGAGAGAAAAGTACTCCGAAAAATATATGGACCTATCTGTGTCGAAGGCCAGTTTCGCCATCGGATGAACCATGAGCTGTATGAGCTTTACCACGACATCGACGTAGCTAAAAGAGTCAGAATCCAACGACTTCTATGGCTGGGACATGTTGCCAGGATGGATGTGAATGCTCCAGCGCGAAAGGTGTTTGAAGGCAAACCTGAAGGACGGCGCAGAGCAGGGATACCCAAACTCCGTTGGAAGGACCAAGTGGTAGGCGATGTGCCATCATCTGGTAGGACTAACTGGAGAACACACGAAGAAGACCGAAGCGTGTGGAATTCTTTATTACTTCAGGCCTCAAATTTATGAACTACATTTCGTAAATTGTAATTGGCCACTTAAGTAAGTAAGTAGGTGGCGCTGGGCTGGATTTATATCGTAAAATTAATGAAATTCAGAATGTATGATTGTTTGATCATGAGAAAAAAAATTGTATGTACAAATAAACCCGATAGGTAGCTTTGGGGTGAATTTATATCGTATATTTGGATGTATTGACCAATTAATCTGAAATATATATTATATATTTGTTTGATCACGACAAACAATTTTATGTACAAATGGACTCGGTAGGTTGCGCTGGGGTGGAATGAACGTATGGACCAATATTGAATGTATATTTGTTTGATCATAAGGTGGCGCTGGAGTGAATTTATACCGAAAAATTGGCCCAATGGACCAATTTAAGTGAAATTTAGAATATACGTTTGTTTGACCATGATAACAATTTTTTATATAAATTGACCCGGTAGGTGGCGCTGAAGTGGACTTTGTGGATAAGAATAAAACAAATAAATGGTGCGGGGTATGTAAAATGTATTTTTTAGGCCCAGAACATCAAAATTCAATGTACAGACGGTCTTTGGCACTACAAATATGAATATACAGACGAAATTGTAATTTTCGATCAGTAGGGTAGGTGGAGTGACACAAATGTATTTACGTGAAGAAATAAAATTTGATACACAGATTGTACTTAGCACTACACTTATGAAGGTACAACAGCCTTTGAATTACAGATGTATAATGTGGTAAGTGTATATGAGTCTTCCATTCTTATGTTCTTGGACTACTTTCCATATTCCATATATTCCATTTGTGTCTTTGAATCTTGGTACATTTCATAGTTATGTACATAAAAATATCTTAACATATTGTTCATAAATGGCTTCCACTTAGCATTATTCTCCATTAAATTGGGAGATCGCAAATATGAACTTTAATATTCTAAACAATAGAACGAATAGAAAACAAATGTGTTTTTGTGGAAACTTTATAGCACATATTATGTATTTGTTTTTTTTATTTATTTATTTATTTATTTACTTAGTCTACTGACATAATTATCTTACAGACTAATTTACAGTAATTCAATTAATAGTTTAAATTAAATTCCATTAGTTAAAAATTTTAAATAAGTTCAATTTAAAATTTATTTTATTTATATTAAAATTAATTAAAGGGGAAAAACTATTGCATAACTTTAAACATCTTGCGATTGGTTCATTGATTCCATAATTAGAACGATGAAAATCTTCACGAAACAGACGGTCATGACGTAACTCACGAGGAGGATTATACAAAGATACAAGATTTTTTAACTCAATACAATCAATTTCATTAGAAATAATGTTATAAATGAACATTATTGAAAATATTGTCCTTCGATCTCTTAGGGATTGAAGGCCCAAAAACTTTCGGCGAGCATTTTACAAACATTTATACATCAATAATTTTGGAGGCAGGACAAAGTATGAATATATCATTACCCAATTATGAGTTAAAATATATATCACAGTTTTCATATTTAGAGGTCAAACAATAAATATATGTACATAAACGAAATACATTTGATGGCTGGTGTGTTTTTATTTTCATCGGCTGAAATCGTCTACAGCGATACATTACAATTTCTGTCAAAGACACAATCCCCACACACTACGCTTTCGTTATGTTTTATGTAACAACCACAATATTTACAAAAATAAAATGTATGGCAGATCAACGTTTGCCGATTTCTTTTTAATCCAAGAAAGACAGTGGTCACAACCTTAAAAGTACTAAATCAACCTAGCCTAAAAATAACTTAATATTTTTAACTTCACAAATATCTAAAATGAGATAACCTATACATTAGGCATATAACTAATTTTTTCGAAAAATGGTGGCAAATATTGTACAAGTAATGAATATCACCATTTTAGGTGATTTGCGTTCAAAAATGTTCCGCACCAAACGCGATTTCTAAAAAGTATTTGATGATTTACAAAATGACAAGATGTCTTGCATAATTTTAATTGCTCGCTTTCCGCATATGTTGCTCCGCTGAACTTCCTGAATAGCTGATGGTTTTTTGACCCAATGTCTAAGAAAACATTCATTTGCTTTTGTAAAGCCGGACAATGTCCTTTGTAGTGTGGAGAAATTATTTTTGTTACAAGTATGATCAGAAAACCATCATCTGCCTACTATTAGTTAATATGGTTAAGATTTCAAGTGAAAAAATTTATTTATTGCTGCGAGTTGGCAACCCTGTAATTGAAATCATTTTGACAAAGCAAAATGTCAAAAACAGCCGATAGGATGACGTAAGATTTGTAGGATAACCTTGAATGGCTATATGACCTGAAAAAAAAGTAATTGCGTTTGGTGCGGAAACTTTTTTGCAATTTCGAAAAAAAAAATAGATAATGGGAGTTCACACTTTTTTGTGCTCTCTTCGACTATGCTATGCCATTTTTCCTATTTGCAAAATTGTAAAAAGTTATATGCCTAGTATACATGTAAGCATGTTTTTAAAAAGAGGTCCAACTACATAGTAGCCCCACACATAGTAGGGACTCAAAATCATTTGCAAAACACCTCAAATTTAACCAGGTGAAAACAAGATACCATTATCCAGAATTCAGAAATCCAATATACATTAACTCTAGTAATGGTAACGGAAAAATTTCTATTACAATTGTCTACAAATAATAGTGATGAAATTGTCATTTAATTAGTAAATATAATAAAATTTTCCGAAGGCAGGATTAAAACACATTCGCATATTTAACAATCCATTCCATTTTGATTATTTAAATTTAACATTTGATCAATCAATTCAATTAATTTTAAACTAGTTCCCCTGCCCCGTGCCAACAAAGACAATCCAAATGTTAAACTGATAAATCAGTCAATGTTGTAGTGATGTTCTTCTTCGAGTTTAAATACTGCCACTAAACATTTACGCATACATATACACATGATATTTTTAACTGATATTAAAATATATATTATAAACCACCTTTTCAGCTATAGTCAAACATTTACTCGGACATAGATAATCACGTCACAATTTCGAAATTACTGTCCACTCTTGCAGGGGCAAATACCAACATTATTCGACTGATAAGTTTCCCTTATTGATATCGGTTTAGTCGTCTTCCAATTGTTGTAGTTGGCATAGTTGTACGTATTCAATAATTTAATTGAAAATTACTTGTATTGATTTGATTACCAGCAACGGCCAAATAACTAAGCAATACTATCTTCTGCACCTTTTCAGTTCAGTGTAATTCTGCGATTTATCTCTACGATCAGTCGAAAAACGTCGCAAAGAAATGGAAAAGGGGACTTTTATGCTGAAGAATGATGACTTGGATTCGAATGGATGACAACATGAGGCAACGATAGTGATCGCATTTAATTAAATTGGTGGGGCAAAGCGAGTAATAACTTTAATTAATATAATGACGTACGAGCTTATCATAAACACAAGCACAAAAACGATAAATATATTGACAAAATTGAAATTGACATATCAAGATCTAACCTTAATAGAGTCACTCGAATACTCAAATACGTAATCGCTAAAAATACACAACAGCACACTAATCTATTATTTAATATTCGGTTGCATTTACACCGACTTTCTAATTGCCAACATGTCTAGGACGCTAGCCAATGTAAATCTAAATTGTTTAGAAAGTTACTTACTTTTGTAAAAATTTGTCAAGCTTTTTCTTTTTACAGATAGTTGACAATCATCTCGGTTTATATTAAATACTAAAAAATAATAAGATTCTTCTAATTTTAGGATGGGCAAGTGCAAAACCCAAAAATCATCTTGTATGGGAGTAGTATTTAAAAAAAAGACAAAATTTATCTTATTGCATGGGGTACACCTTGAAAATTTTTTCACCTGTAGTTCGATCTTTAAGAGGTCAAATGGCAAGAATCTCTTTAGTAAACTTGTTGGCAGCTAAAAATCGGACAAATACTGGCATTTGGGCAATATCAGTAATATCTGAAGTATCATAAATAGCTAAAGAAAAATACAGTGTTTATACCCTCACCCTACGGGTAGGGGGGTATATATCATTTGATACGACCCAAAAGTGCAATACATAGAAGGAGCCACTTTAGACCCTAAGTTTCTTTGAATCAAATTCGATCACGACTTTTTAGATCGTTTGAGTCATGTCCGTTAGATAGGGTCGAAAAAAAAGTTGCACTTGTCAGCCCCTGGATTTGAAGATTAGGCAACAACAATTCTGGGACACAAGAACAATTCTTTTTACGCGCACCCTAAAAACGGCCCATTTAGTTTTTTTCTGCGCTGTGCCACACGGTTGTTTTTGGTTTTACAATGGCTACATTTCCTCTATATGTCATGTTATATGTTATTCATAAACAAAAAAGTTACAAACGCTTTAAAATGTAAAAATATGCTCAGAAGTCAAATTAAATTAATTAATTTTTTATTTAAATTTGTTTTATTAACTTAAGTTTATTATAAACCGAGGGAAAATTAATAATTTTATCCTAAATATTCCACATTTGACTATATTAAGATGTTTAAGAATACAACAAACAGACACGTTTACTTCGAAAACCAATACACAGTAGGGTGTCTCGAATTCCATCAAGTTATTCAGAACAAATACTAGTAGTGCGGAAAATTTGCTATGCATAATGCAAGTTTTGTGGTAAAAAAAATTGAAATCGGTCAATATCTTTTGATTGCGCATCGTGGTCAAAGTTGGTGGGGAAGGAGAATCAAGCCAAGCAACTACCCGGAGTCGTCCCTACAGGGGTAAAATGTATGACCGACAACCAGTAATTTTTTTCTCCTTACATTTTACCCAAACATACCTACCCCACATCTTCACACACTAAGGGGGCTTCCATACAAAAATCAATTTTATATAAATGTTTCTCCTAGATGTGTTTAATGTATGACCGACCCCCAATATTTTTGCAAATCCAACAGTTTCTTAGAACATATTTACCCTCTATCTTCAATTATTAAGATGGCCCCTACCATTTTTTTTTTTTATAAATTATTTTTTACTGATATCATCTGCTACCGCTTCCGTTGTGCTTCCTAGAGGTGTGAAATGTATGGAGCTGGAAAAATTAGTGGGGGAGCTGATTTCATAATAGAACTTATGAAACAAAAAAATTGTGTGGGGACCACCTTAAGGGTTACAGATATAAGGTAGATATATTCTAAGAAACTATTGGAGTTGCAAAAATATTGGGGGGGAAGTGTCTGTCATACAGTCTGCCCCCCCCCCCTGCAGGTTGGAAAATCTGTCAAAATCCCAGAAAATATTAAAATCAAAATAAAACGGTACAGAAATTTCACTAAAATTTCTCCAAAATTTTAGTGAATATTTTTTTAACTGAAATGAACTGATTTTTAAGTAAAAGTATTTATGTATTGTTGTTGTCCTGCTTGTGCAGTTTTAAATGTTGGCGAGACGTTTACAGGCATGAATCAAAGCTGTAGAAATGGTTACAATTTAGAAAGTGCTAATAAATTCACAAAATATTAAGAATGTAGACAAACTAGTACGCAGAACGAGGCATTTTTATTCGTAAGTTAACGTTCAATAAGCGTTAAGATTGTGCAAAATGTATACTGTATTTAGGTCACTTGAACCAACGTTACATAGTATGTATGTAAATGTATGTGGGTGGATTTAGTCCTTAGACAGACAGACATGGCTCCAGAATTGAATTCGCTCTTCATATACTTAGGGATTATACTAGATTATTTTAATCCAGAAAGCATTAACAAGGTCAATTGAACAAACACAGTAAAAATATTAAGAAAAGCAATCGACTGTGGAATTAAGACATTTTGAGGCAACTGATTCCATACTCGATTTCAGAATCGATTCTTTTAACAAGACTAAATTAATTAGTTCTTTGAAAAAGAAGAAACACATATGAAACCGTCATTGTAATGTTTTGTAATGTATACTTAGAAATTGGCAACCAGAAAAGTAAGTGATTATATGGGAATGGGCTTCCCATAATATTTTTTTTTTTTGCTGGGTAGTTGTGATCCATTATTAATGGGAATGTTTGTTCTTACTAGTATAGCCAAAATACATGGAAGCAAATTGATTTGTGTTAATTTTATTGCACTTTTAATAACATTCTTCAGATGATGCTTTAAATAAATAAAAACACTAAATAATTTCAACCTACAATAAAAAAAAATTCTTTTTTGATCTACCTAGCATGCGAAACATTGATTGTGAAGCTTTACTTAAGTGCACTTTGTTAATTTTTTCGATTTTGACTCAATTTTAACAGCCATTAACTTCTATTCGGTTGGTTGTCCCGATAAAACTTTTTTAAGAAAGTTGTTCCAAATATTTTCTGCTTCTACTTTTGGATACAAACCATATCTCTAATACCAGGTTTGATTCAGAAAACCAGTAAAACCATGTATAGGAAAACTGCGTACTCACTTTCTCATCCGCGGTTTCGTTTACTTTGTAAAGGACTTTTGATATTTTAAAGGATATAGCAGTTTAAACAATTTATTTCTGCATTTTTCCTAGTTGGAGGCTATGGCATGCTTCTGCATGCTAAATTTCTTCTTTTTATCTACCAAACTAGGTTTTTTCCAGATTGAAGCAATGTCAAAATACTCAAAGACAATACATGAATCATAATTAAATACCTGTTTGTGTACTTTTTTAATAAACTAGCTGACCGGGCAGACTTCGTCCTGCCTAAAGAAGTATTGAATTAAATGTAACTTTTTTGGGTGCAATATATCTTCGGGTGCGCTAGATTCTTTTGATATTCTCATCGAAACTTAGCAAAAAGTATTATGGTTTATTAAATGATCATTTTTTTAATGAAAAAAATTTATTGCAATGCTTTTGATAAAACAACGTTTATGGGAGAACCAAAGAAGTGTAAATATTTTAATCAGTGGGTCATTAGTAGGGCGACCATTTTTCAGCACGAAAAAAACGGTTTTCAGTACTTAAAAAAGCCTGAAAAACCCTTAAAATAAGCACGATATATTTTATATTCAGCATTTATTAATTTTTTAATTATTGAAAAACAAACAAAAAACTATTTCACATCTATTAAAGAAGTAATAAAAAAACAAAAAGTAAATTTACAAAATTATTCAGTCAGGTATTCATACATAGAATGTAATTTTCAAACCAAAAAAAAAACATCTTTAAGTGAGATTGTACCGTGGTCAATGTCACGATTACAATTAAGCACTGAGTGCATTTTTATATTTTCCAAGGTGAAACTTTTACGCTGGTTTGTAAAAAATTTTCCATATATAGAAAACACACGATCCACGTCACACGATGAAACGGGAGCGTTTTTAGAATGTGTTAATTCAGCAGACGAATATTTTCCGATCAACGCACTTGTTGTTTTGGAATTTTTAAAAATAATATCGTTGATTTTGGTGATTTCCACAAATTTAATTTTTGAAACAATTTTTATCAGATAGTTTTTCTATAGCATGTTGAATTGATTGTATTGTTTCCAAGCTTTCATTTAATGGCAATCCGCGTGACTCAAGTTTTGTGATGGCATGCCGGATGCACTTAAAGTTATTTTTTTGAAGGACTAGTCGGATTTCGAATTTTCATTAGAAAGAACCTCTTTGCTTTGTCGCAATGATTCAGAATCATTTTCGTTTAACTCTTTAATGACTTCCCTTATATCTTCCAAGTAATTAGTTCACCAATACCTCACTTTGCGTCGTGGTTACGTTCCAAAAAAACACGACGCAAAGTGAATTATGACTTTCTATAGCAAACCATGTAAAGATTAAAGAAAGGTTCCAGGGTAACAAAAACCTTACTTTTTAATAAGAAAATTGTACACATTTAAAACAAAAATTAATATAAAAATTATTAAATTTATTTATTAAACAACATACATACAAAAAAACAAAACAAATTCAATTAAAACAAAATTAAGTATTGAATTAATTTATAAAAAAATAAAATAAAAATTAATCAGGCTGAACCCAAAACAACGCAACTTCGAAAATCTAACGACGCACAGTGAAAATTAGTACTGATACAGCAGCGAAGCAACTTCGAAAAAACGCAAATGAAACGACGCAAATCGAGGTATTGGTGAACAATACTCCGCTGCTTCCAACCACGTTCCTCATCGTGTCGGTATTGGTTTAGGTACATTAGGTTTCATTAGTTTAAATTTATTTTCAAATTTTTATGAACCGTAAGGGCTTGTGATATGTAAAAATTGTCAATTGATAGAAAAATATTTTATCAAAATGTATCAAAAATTTAAATAAGGGCAGAAACAGCATACAAAAGCGCAAACCTTTTAAATAAGCAAGATCGCTTGAAATCGTTAAATTAAGCAGCATAAGCTATATTCAGCATATGCTGAAAATTGGTCGCCCTAGTCATTACACACGTGAACATGGAACATAAAGCTGTTCATGCGAATAACATTGAAATTCAAGCTGCAAACGTGAATAGACTGTCCTTCAGCTTTATTGATTGTCATCGCAAACTCTAATCGAACTGAAAACTGTAATTATTTAAAATCAAACGGCAAACGGCGTGGGTATCATAGGCAATACATCGGTTCCCTTTTATTTTCTGTATAAACTAACTTAAGAACAATAACGCAATCATTGCTTCCTAAATTATGTAATGCGCGATCAAGGGGTTAAATCAATTTTTTGTGTGCCATGTACACTTCTCCCTCACTACGATATTACATGCGGGGTTCTCAGAAAATTTGAAATTTAATACGCTGTTCTGCAAAGTCCAAAGGAGTTGCGCAATACAGGAGGATGCAGTAAGTTTTGCTATCAAACATATGCTAAAATCAACGATATCAAAACCGATGGATGCATCAATTGCTTATAAATTTTTATTACAATGTTGTGTTCCTATCGTTTTTCTACTTGTAATAGAGACAGATTTGGGAAACGTTTTAATTCGTGCGTATTCGAATTTTTTTCTGTCTTAGATCTCGGTCACATGCACCACTGGTCTCAAATAATTCCATATCAAATATCAAGACGAATGGTACTATAGTCCCCCAACTATTGCGTTTGAAAGACAGAATTGGGCAGGGCCACCCATATTTCGCTAGATCACGCATATTCGTGTGTGTTGCACACGAATTTTAAATCCTTCCCTTTTCCTTTAAAATACGTATACTTATCCTATTTTTAATACGTATGCTTATCTTAATTGAATCCACACCAAATTTCATGGTCATTGGCAAAATAGTTCTTCAGACATCACATTATAACAAATTACGTTTAACGGACAGGGCCACGCCTAACGATCTAGTACTTCAGATACCGCACTTTAAAAAAGTTTCTCCCATGGGCGGGGCCACGCCTAATAATCAAATCACGACAGTTTTTGAACTAATCATATTGCATCCACTCCTAATTTAAAGTCACTTATTGTAGTAGTAAGACAGATATTGCATTTCTAGTAATGTGTGGAATGGGTGAACCACATCTGAAGAACATCGGTTGAATGCTGTACCATCCTTTAAGTTTCAAATTTTATATACATACATGAATAAAGCTTTTGTCAGAGCCTATTAAATATGTCAATATTTAAATATTCACAATTTAAAAATTTGGATAATTTTTGTATGGGAAAAATCGAAAATCGACTCATTAAACGGACCAAAGGTGTCTAACGCAATGTTTAAATAGCCTATAACCATCCTCAGAAGATTGTCTGTCTATTGGAACTGGTTTTTTGCAGATCGGTTTAATGGTTTTAAAGTCTATAGCGGTCATAGGTAGAAACAATTGTTCACTTTTATATATAGACTAGTGGGCCCGGCAATGCTTCGCTATTGCACATTAACTTGTAATATATTTCACATTTAGGTCTACAAAGTACTTTGAAAACGTTCATCAGCAAAGTCATATCTATAGTGCTTACATGTAGATTAAGTTTTTTCTGTATGTAGGGCGAAAAGCCACTTCTTCCAAAAATCGAAAACAGACATTCCGCTAATTTTAATAATCTTTATTTTGATCTGTAGTAGCGGATACTAACTATCTTTTTGGGCATAAAAAACATTTTGTTATGCCTTCTCCGCCTATTGACCGCAAATGCCTTTAGCCATAAAAACTTCTTTTGTCATGTCTTCTTATCACACGGATCAAGAATATTCCGGAATACTATTTTTGTATTGAACTCGTATTACCATTTTTTTGAGATAATTCGGTCACCAATGTTTGGCTTAACAAAGTGATGGTCTCACGCGCTGCATGGCATATTACACCGTCGTGTTGGAACCATTTCTCGTTCAAATAATGTGCAATGACATGATAAATAAAAAAAATCACTTGATCGTCCACTGGCTCAAATTCTTCCACCGGTTAGATCTTATATAGATGCAGGCTAAGATCTTTCTTCAGCATTTGCATAGACCGAGTTGCTGAGAATGGCGTCGGTTTGATAAATTCGAGTCCCCTGTCACACTTACGTCTAAAACGTCGATGG
Source organism: Muscina levida (assembly GCA_964034835.1). NCBI lineage: Eukaryota > Metazoa > Arthropoda > Insecta > Diptera > Muscidae > Muscina > Muscina levida. Next base: position 77,985,803 of record OZ035881.1, read on the forward strand.
CTTCTATTAGCTGCTCAGATGGATCATTATATGCACCCTCAACTTCACAAAGGGCTCCATAAGTTTGGCGAACAAAACGTGCATTTTGAAAATAAATTTGCAAGATTTGCAAACGTTGTTCTTGTGTAGTTTTTACATGGTGATTTTCCAAAGTATACTAAAAGAAGTTCTATACGTCAAAAAAAATTACCCCATATATAGGTTATTTACAAATATTTGCTTATGTTACCTCTGACATACTTTAAAAATGTTAATTGTGCCCCAATAAAACAAAAGGTGTTTTCCAGTATAACTACAATGAATATTGCATTTTTTTCTGAAAAGTAACTGGTGTACGGACCATTATTTGATACAGTTTAAATATTTAACTATTGAAGTGCGTGGCAGCGCCTAGGCACTTTTTACTTATTAAGTTCCAAATAGCCTGTTCATTAGGGCGGAACAATTTGTTCGCGTCTAAAAAAACGTGATAATCGTATACCAGTATCGCAATGTACGATGAATTCTTAGACAATTTCGCTTAGAAACTATATGTCTACAATCAATTCCTAGTTCGCGCTGAGAAGCATGAAGATTTCAGGTTTAGGTATATTTTTAGCAATTTTTCAGTTACGTCAGACGTACCATCCCGATGTTTGGAGACCAAGACGAAGAGAATAGTATATTTTTGACATTGTTTTGGATCCCGCCCAATATTCTGAAAAATGATTTTTAAAAACTTAATTTCCGTATGCCAACTCTCAGAGGTCATAACTTTTTAACCAATACATAGATTTGCTTCTGTAATACCTCATTTACTTTGCTGGGAAATTAGTTTTACGCAGAAGGTCTCGAAAAATATATATCTGAAGTTTTCGGTTTGTGCTCATTTAAAAACCAAAAAAAAAATACTTCTTGTAAGCGCGGAATACCTTGTGTTATCGAATATTGCCATTTTCACCCCCTAAATGTAGAAAAATCCAAACAATGTGTAGCCTATGTTACTCGCGGGGTTATTCGGTTATTCCCTGAAAATTTCATCAAAATCGGTCCAGCCTTTTTCGAGTCCATACGTTACATATATACACACATCCTCTTTTATATATATAGAAGATAGATATAGATAAACAGATTTTTTTTTCGACATATGAAATTTAAGGCCGCAATTCTTGACCGATTTTCAAAATCTTGTTTTTATTATTGTAAAGGATTTTTGATATTTCAAAGGATATAGCAGTTTGAACAATTTATTTTCAAAATTTTTTAGACACGTAATCCAAAAAATATTTGAAATTAAAGTAAAAAATTATAAGGAATTCAGAATAAAAAAACACGTTTATTCTGTGCACAATATTGTTTCCAATCACACAAGCAAAAAAAATTTAAAATCGCTCAAGAATTGCGAATTAAAATTGGATATGTCCAAAAAAAAACTAAGATGAAGAAAAATTATTTTTTTGTTACTACATGAATTCGATGACCTAATTTTTTTTTTTAAAAAAAATGTAGTCTACCTTTGTTTAATAAAATATTGTCAAAACAATGAGTATTGATTTTTCGATAGGTAGTTAATTAAATCTTTTTTTTTGGAAACATACTATTAACCTAAAGTGTAAATCCGACTGCCCCCCCCCTACATTAGATCCTGGCTACGCCCTTGGTACGAGTAGTACTAATTATTCTTAAAACAAGTAAAAAACGGGATATGTTCAAAAATGTAAGCGTAGAAATGATGAAAATAAGAATGAAATTCTCGAATTAAGTATGTACTATCAAGTAAAAAACTCTTAGAACAAATATTAAGTAATTTCGACAAAAAGTAAGAATAAAAAATCTTATATAAATCTCTGAGAAAAAAATGTTTTCTTAATGTTTTCTCCCCACAATTAATTCGCATTCTAAATTTTAGTTTAAAATTCTTATTTTGGGCAAAAATCGAACTTGAATTTAAGCGTATAAATTCTCTAATTAAATATGAAAATATTAAGAGCTTGTGCGAATCAAGCGACGTGTGATCTTAGCATATGCTATTTTCACACCAGTGTGTTTGACTTCTAGATAATTTCTTGGAGATTTTAACACTTAAGGTTTGTAATGATAGTAAAAAAGCAAAGCAAAGGGGTACTGATTAGATAGTTTGGCAACTATCTAATTAATCTAATTATCAAGCCCCACCTAGCTTAATGTCATCTATAATTAAGAATTCTACAATTAAACATCATGCCCCATTAGGCTAAATGTCATCTACATTAAAGAACTCTACACTTAAAAATCAAGCCATACTAGGCTTAATGAGTTCTACAAATAAGAATTCCAGGCTAGGATGTTCCGTTCTTGGATCAAGCATTTCGTAATTGATTTAAGAAAATCCGTACTTACCGTACTTTTGGAATGATTTAAGTACGGAATACTTAATTTTTTTTTTTTGAGTGTAAGCGCATTTTTTTGGCAGATAAAGCGGTGTGAGTAAAATGGGCAAAACTAAATGGGCTGTTTTTAGGGTGCGCGTAAAAATTTTTTTTCTTGTGTCCCAGAATTCAGGGGCTGACAAGTGCACCTTTTTTAATACTTGGACCGACCCACTCTAATGTCCGTCTGTCTATCTGGCTGCCGGCTGGTACGCACGATAACTTTCGAAAAACGCAACCTAGTGTTTTGAAATTTTGTACGAGTTAAAGCTACTTACGGTATTGCAAACGGGCTACATGGTTTCCTTCTTCTGGTACCTCCCATAAAAATACATCATTCCGCCCACTTTAGAAATCGAGTAATAATATCAATACACCCAACGGGATCCTACCTATATTCTGTATTTAGTACAGCTTAAGTTTTGGAAAAAAATTTAAGTCTAGCCACACCCCTTCTGGTACCTCCCATACAAATGTACCCTTCGCCCACTTCAGAGATGGAGTTGGTTCCACATTTCATATTAATAGTATTTTTACAAAAAAAATTAAAACTAAGTATATAACGAAATATTTGTTTGGACAATATTTTTTTAAACTAAGATAGACTAAAATTTTTAAAAAAAAAATTCATAAAGTACCAAAATATTAATTTTTATAAATCTTAGTTGTTTTGTTTTTTTGTTTGGACATATTCAATTTAAGGTCGCAATTCTAGTGTTATTGAAACAAAATTGTACACAAAATGACTGATTTTTTATTCTGAATTCCTTAACGTTATTTTTTTATAATGTATCAAAGTCGATGAAAAATTATTTTTACTTTAATTTGAAAATTTTTTTGTATTACGTTTCCAAAAATTTTGAAGTTCCGCAATTATTGTGAACATATGTTTCAAATTGATCTAAGTGAAAATATAAGCAAAAACTATATTGTCCTGCTCATAAATATTATCCGATTTTAACAAATCTTACTATAAAACATGGAGAAGTTTTAAGAAATTCTTCTTCTAAAAAATATTATATACCAAAAATTCAGTTTTAAACTGAAACTAAAATAATATTTTGTGTTTACAAGTAGGCTTAGTAGAGTGCTTTTCATTTAAAAAGACCAATACCATAATTTGATACATCATCTGTCAAAATAAAGAAATATATTAAATTCAAAAAAATTTGAAATTAGTCCAAAAATTTTTTTTTCATCGAATTTGACAATTTAAAAAAAAAAATAACGGTAAGGTATTTAGAGTAGAAAAACGTACAATCTGTGCACAATTTTCTTTCCAATAATACAAAAAAAAAAACAGATTTTGAAAATCGGTCAAGATTAGCGGCCTAAAATTTCATATGTCCAAAAAACCCTTTTTTCCCACTGTGGACGGTAGGCTTAAACCAGTTTATAAAAAATATAAATACCACTGTATTTTAGGTTGATCATACATCAAAAAAATGCTTGAATTGAAATCCTTGCTGATCCTTTTTTGAAATTATCGATATTTTTATTTCTGTAGACTGGACCAAAAATCTTTTTACGTTTTTATCGACGCACAGAGGGTTGAAATGTACCAAAAGTGAGGATTAATTCAAAAGCTGAAGTTTATCTTGCACTGACATGTTTGGTATTGGGTGAAACTAAATAAAATTCTACATCACTAATTACTAAAATTACTGCTTTAAGTAAATTACTTTATTGGCAGTGTGCGGTCAAAGTTAAATAATTTTTAAAAATTTTGCGTGACGTGACAAAAACTTATTACTTACTTATAATTTTTGTAAGGTCTTTTAAAAGTAAAAATAATTTAATGGAACCATCAACTTCAGGTATTTGGGTATATAATTAAATATATTTTGTTTAGATAAATGCTTTGCAAATATTTTTCATGTTTTTCTTAAAAGGAGCACTTTTGTTGTAAATGTTGTATTTTCGATATAAACATTGAGTTTTAACTAGTTTCTGGGCGAGATTTTACTAATTTAAGTTATTGTGAAAGAACCCCAGTTGCTAAAAACACATGATGATAATGATGAAGAAGATGATGGTTATGATGATGATAATGATTATGACAGTGATGATGATTTTTATCACAATAATACCTAATAAGTATACTAAGTATAATACTAAGTATAATAAGTATATATATGTATTTGTTTTTGTTAGTTAGGTTAGTGTATCGAATGATACATCAAATTCGACTAAAGATCAGAAAAGTGTTTTTTTATTTTTTATTGTTTGATATTTTTGGTCAAATTCAGTGTGTCACGCACTAGGATGACGCGTTTCGAACTCCATGACGAGTTCATCTTCAGACCCCTTTGTGACGAACTGATACACAATGGTACATCATCAGCTGTATATATATATATATATATCTACAATTATGTCAAACATGTGCATGTGAAGTAGATATCAGCCGAAAATGTCCAGCATAGTCAAATTTAAAACTACTAAAAACTTAAAAATCCATATTTTTGCAGCATTTTCCTGAAAAAAAGGACTTGTTAATGACATTTGTGAGCATGTTTTTCATATCATTAGATGCGTCTTTAAAAACTCTTTCCTGTGATACTAATATTGCGCATATAGTCTTTAACTAAATATCAAAAATCTTTAAAAAACTCAAAAAAAACACCATTTTTAAAAACGGTCCAGCTCACTGGATCTTAATCCTAGACACGAAATTTTTAGGGGTTCATCATAAAACAAGCCAAGGTACATTTTGGGGGGTGGATCGAAGATACTTTATTTGGTGAGTCGGTCTAATGTTGGCTATATTAGTAAGAACAAACATTTCCATTAATAATGGATCACAACTTACCAGCAAAAACAAATAATATGGGGAGCCCATTGCCAATTTCTAAGCATGCATTACAAAACACACGCAACAAACACAAATATTAATGATTACTCGATTAATTTCGATTTGATAAAAATTTTCGAAGACAAAACCGAACTCGACGGTTTTACCCTAACTTTGAGTAGTGTTTTAAGGGGATAAGCTTGACTTATTTAAAACAACTTTGTCGACGACGGCATATCCGAAAGCATAACTATGATTTTCTGACTCCCATATTCTTTAATTTATCACCATTTCCACGGGCTTTTGAGAGTGTAAACTTTCTGAAAACCGACATTTATTGTATTTGCGTGTAACCGGTTAAACTATGGCTTTATCTTTATTATACCCCCAGTAGGAAGTGTATGCAAGACATCCTCAAGGATAGGTGCACGACCATAGTAAATCGTTGATGACATTTAGGGGACCGCCTATACAATTCGTCGACAAAATTTCATACAAGTGTCCGCTTTGTCATGCACGACCTGATGGGCGACAATGTCGGTCAAATTTTCGTTGATGCATGATGGATGACAATGTCGGTTAAATTGTCGTTGATGACTATATTAGCGACACCTCGCCTACACAATCATGCACGACCTGATGGGTGAAAATGTCATTTAAATTGTCGTTGATGCCTATGTATGTCTTGAATTGTCATTCAAGCCATATTAGTATGACTTTGTATATACATTGGTGCCATTTTAAAATATGGACTTTAAGCTGTTTTTTTAGCTTTTTAGCTACTGAGCAAAAGAGAATTGAAGGAGTTAAACTTTTATACGGCATTCACCTTTATTCGAGATTTCAAACTATAAAATTGCTCATGTTTACTCGTCCGTTTAATAAACTAAAAAATTTTTACGTCAGATTCTATTTTATTGTTACCATTATCATAGCAACACATTTTTTTCCTTTGATTTTGTTGATAGTGTTTGATGCACGACAACATATGTATTTTCTCGGTCAGCTTGTCGTCAACCGAGTTTTTTGACGACAAGTACATACATTTTTCACATTTTGTCTTAAGGACAGCGTAGACGACGAAGTCGTGTATGACGGAACTTCCTACTGGGCCATAATTAGTCGCAGCTTACCCGGTTTACAGTCGATTTGAGATAGTTAACAAAGCTAGAATTTTTCCATTTAATTTATGCATTAACTTTTATAACAGTTCCACAAAAATACCAAAATATTTTTATATTTAACATTTCTACCTTTTATTTAATTTATTATTATTTAAATTGGCGATATTTTTCTTCAATTTGTTAATTTCAGTCGTTAAAGCTGACAACACCGCTGATACCAGCTGTTATTTACCCTTGTTTGTCCTCACAAAACATTTGTAAAATCAATTAAATGTTTGCCCAAAAAAGAGGAAAATATTTGCTCTTTGGTAGCCACACTTTGGTCACATTGAGCAAATTTTTATTTGAAAGGAAAATAATTTTGTTTGATTTTGATTTTTGTGGTCAGACTGCGGCAAAGAAATGTGTGACTGTTTTCGTCAAATATTTACCTAATCTGACCGTACCTTAAGTAATTTATGATTCTGGTAAATTTTGACTTATCAAAATGTTGATATTGGATCTTTTAATAAGCTTATCGAAATCCTGGGAAATACCTGTCGTATTCCCATACATACTTTCTAAGTAACTTTACCTATTAAAATAATCAATTTTTAGAATCAAAGGTTAACCGACATCAACAACCCGGTTAAACCGGATATACGAAATTAGAATTTTGAAAAAAAACCGGTATACGGGCTTAGACAAAAAAAAACGGTTTGACGGTTTTCGGTTACATATTGTTGTTAATTCGAGAACATTTGATATCGATTTACCACTATTTCGTATCGATTCCACAACATATTCTCAATTCGAGAAAATGTTGGTGTCCATTCGAGACCGTTTGTTCTCAAATCGAAAAAACCATTCCTACTTCAACATAATGTTTTCAAATTAACAAATTCGACAACGCAGGTTGTTAAAAAAAGCAACAACCTAAAATTAACCACATCCGTTGTCAATTTTACAACTTCGTTTTCCATCAGTGAAGACTAATGCGGACGTCAGAAAATTTTGCTTAACTTTAACTGCGAAGTTATTGTGACAATATCGAGGGAGACGTCGGTGAATGATAGATGACTGGGACAGAACCCTGGATATCGGGCATGAACGTCGCGTGTTCTAACCATCATGCCACGACTGGATCCCGAAAGACATGCAATTAATTCAAATCCTGAATATTATATAAATATTTCAAGATAGGTTTCAATGTTTTCGTGTTACGCGACCAAACACCATATAAGCAGAAAGCAACGGTGTTGCGGGTGACAAAGGGGGAATCAAAAACAAAAAAAAAAAACGTGGAGCTTCGCAACGGGGGACTTTTTTCCGCCATGGAAGTCCAAAACCATCTTTATATCTATACTCCATATATATCTATACTTCTTGGAGGCTGAATACCTTCAGTTCCCATGCAGGGAAGTTTGATATTGCAGCGCCCAAGGATCCCCTTTATAAATTTGGGAGTGTTCCCATCCCAACCACAATGTGTCCATTCGCATTCGGAGGCAGGAATATTGTGGGTTTTTAAAATCAAAATACCTAACATTCCTGCGCCCACATATTAAAGCGCCCATTTGGATAAAATCTGAAAAGAAAAAAGAAAAATTTAATAAATTATACAAGAAAAAAAAAATGTTAACACGAGTTGCACGAGCCTTTGTTTATGAATGGGAAATGACAGCTGCGGCCGCGCCGGCTGTATTGAAAGGTACTATAGGGGTGTTGCCATATCGCAAGGCATGGTGTTTACGATCATGTGTACGATTTGTTGGTGTCTGTGGTCGTTGTAATTTAAACATGAATTTAATCAATGAATTTAATTGATAGTAATTCGTTGAGCGAATTGGTGATTATTGGGGTGGGTGGTTGATGTCCATGTTATACTACGCAGATAAAGCCGTGTCCAGAGCTTTGAAAAATATTAGAAAGGGACGAATTTAGAATAAATGAGAATAGAATGGTAGTATAAAGGCTAAATATTTTAAAAGGGACAACTGGTATGCAGGTTTTTGGGAAATTTAATTAAAAGATGGCTGGTTTAAAAAACTTTTACCCAAGCGTAATAGGGCGGCTAAGACTAGGATTATTGTCGAGTGAACCACCACCAAGCAAAGACCGAGAGATTCTCGTGAAAGAAAATTCAAGTGCTAAATAGAAAAAAACCAGTTAGTGTAAATCCGAACTGACCGTTGGTGCACAAGAAATTTCTAAAATATCATTAGCAGATATATTTGAAAACAGACATTCTAGAAGAGAAAACAAGAGTAATAGAGGTACGTAGCTATGATATAAATGCAAAGTAAAGTGGTAACGGAATGAAAAAAAAAAATTTAGGTTACCGTGGGAATCGTATCATAGTGTGGCCGTGACTGGGAGAGGCAAAGTACGAAAATTTAGTCTTAGGACCCCCAAAGGCAAATATACACGGGCCGTGGTCCCGAGAAGGAACCAAACTAACACTACAAACCAGGTAACCTCTATCTTGTATGTATTTATTTTCGTCTCTCGGGGTGTCTCGATCATTTGAAGTCCTGGCTAACGTTCTGCAGAGTTTGCTACTACTGTTTTAAGCAAAAGGAAATCCAAGGACTAATAAAATTAGCTATTATAAAGATAAAAAGAAAGAAAGAAAAAAAACTAAAGCTATACAGTTATTTGTTAAGTTTTTGCATTCTAGTGGAACCATAAGGTTATGTAGTTTATGAATTTTCTTTAAGTTCAAAAATTATTATTTTTTTTATGTAGTTTGTAAATGGTCAAAAAAAAAAATATATCATACAATTATTAGAAACCCAGGAAAAATCATGTTAATCGGTGAGATCAAAATCAAAAGCGAGCACGAATAGGCCCGAATAAAATAAAAAATATAAATTTTAAATAGCTAGCCATAAACTTTAAGGAGCTCCTTCAAGTTAGGTATAAAACAAAAATTAAAAGAAAAAGAATTGAAAAAAAAAAGGAAATATTTAATATTGTCGTCAGCAACTCTTATAAAGTAAGCTGGGCATGATTTTTTTTCCAGTTTCTGACAAAGAAAGAGGAATGATTGTTTTTTTTTGGTCATAAATAGTGTTTTATTTATTTTATTTTTGATTAAATCGTATAAAAATATATTTTGTTTTTGTCATAAATCATTATTTTCATTATTATTGCCTAAAATAAATTAGATAATTATAAATATGATTTCTATCCTTCGCAAGGAATATTTATAGTTTTATAAGAAATTAATCCATTATCTGAAAAAAAAAGAAATTGTTATAATAGTTTTAGAATGTATTGTATAGGGTGATAGCGTTCAATTTTAAGATATAGTATGTTCAAATAAAATAGTTGTTGTGTTTAAAAGAAAAGAATAATGAGGTACTAAATTATTAAGATGGGGTGGCGGAAATAAGGTGGTATCATGGACGTGCGGGCGGACTAATGGGGTCACTGAGAAATCTAAAGGGATTCATCGTGATCATGGTAGGGATGGGCGGCAGGAGAAAACACCGATCTCCCTCTCCAGTATGTGTGCGAATGGTAGTGTAATGTTAGTTTTTTTTGTTTATTGTAACGACCGTTAGGCTAGGGGAATGGGAGGAATTCACCCCCAAGGGAAAGGCCGTCCGAGCTAGCTGGCCTCGAATTGCCCTAGTGCCATAGGGTCTGTAACAACGGTTAAATGTATGCCACAAACGCCCTATTGGTAACACAATGGCTCCGTTAGGATCCAAGTGATCCTTTCTTTACGGCCTGCAAACCACTCACCCAAACAATCATGGCGAACGTTATTTTCGTATGCTTGTGCGTTATAATGTGTTTCGTAATTTGAACAGAGATCAATTCTATTACGAATTATTGATCACCGTTTACAGGACTACATCTTTTATGGCTATAAATATGAAAAATTCTACATCCATAAACAAAAATCAGTCAAACTATCCCAAAATTTACACGTGAGTCAATTTGTCTTCGTATCAAGTTACTCAATCGGAAAACTCATACTACCTAATCCAAATTATTTTAAGATCACCAACAATTGAAATTTATATACGCCTTTGACCTTGTCAGTACCATACCATACATTTTATACGGTAATCTAGTTAAAGAAATTTTGAAATCTATGTTAGTTCTGCACTCTCAAGTATTTTTAACAACACTTTGCTGACAACTATCGCATACGTCATAAGCAAATATAAAAATGTGTCTAAGTACATAATCGTTTTTATTTCTAGCACAATTGTTACGTATCACGTATGTACGTAAAAGTCAGTCTTAATTATTGAAAACCGTCGAATACAAATGTAAAAACTTGTAAATTGAATCGAGTTTGTCCATTTTCAAGAAAATGTCTCTCCGTTGGCTGTATTCCTCTTAACGCCAAATAAATTTAATTTTGACACGCAACATTTACACTCAAAGCCATAAGATGTGAGTGAATATTTTGAGTGAAATGCAATTTGTGTTTTGGCTCCGCCCCAATTCGTGCAGTCCAATTAAGGAAAAGTCGCTGTAAATCAGATTCACAGTGGAAGGAAAGCAATGGCGTTTTGTCGTTGTTATGTGCGAGTGTGTGGAAGTGCAAATGTACACTCTTAACGAAACTACCAACCTCATGCATAACGTTAACAATAGCATTTGTGTGTTTATCACGTTCCTCTCTCTCTCACACTTTCAAGTAACACGTGCGATGCAGTGTTGCCAGTTTCACATAAAGAACTGTTTTAGCATCATTTGTTATATTCACCCCTATTTCCGTAGACGTCGTCGACATCGTCGTCGTTTTTATGTCAACATCACTTCGAGTCAACGTCTTTGTCACATCAATGCTATTTCGGTATTCTGTAACTACTATGAGACGACGTCGACTAGTAATCGATAACATGAAAGAAATAACAACAGCTGATGTAACATTTGTACATCAGCTGATTCAGTTTGACTTTTATTTTCTGTTGTGAAGAAATGTTTTTTGTGTCCGATTCAGATTCAAGTGATGAGGAAAGTAAAAATAATCTTATATTGGAAAGGAAAATACTTCGGCAAAGATCCGATATCTTTAAATTGCCAGATAACAAGTAAGTGTTAAAATCCAAATTTGTGTTTACTGCTGGGCGTCATCCAAATTTTTTATTTTTTTAGATTCGAGAACTACTTTCGCCTTAATAAGGCTGCATTTAATTATGTGCTGGAAGAAATTGTTCCAATAATGAAAAGTGATCTCAGGTCAACATCTGTTTCGGTCAAAATTAAGTTAGCAGCAACATTGAGGTTCTTAGGACAGGGATCTTACCAGCTAAGTGTAGGCAATGACTTTCAAATTGGACTGTCGCAGCCATCAGTTTGCAAGATTTTGGCCGAAACCCTGAATGCATTAGAAAGGGTCATTTGCCCACAATGGATTAAATTGGAAATGACTGAAGATGAAAAATCGGAAGCAAAAATAGATTTTTTTAATAAAACAGGATTTCCTGGTGTTATTGGCTGTGTGGATGGAACCCACATCAAAATTTTAGCTCCAGATAAAGAAGACCAGAATCTTTACTATAACCGCAAAGGATTTTTTAGTTTAAATGCTATGGTTGTAAGTATTAATAAAAGTTTCAATTACTTTTTCATTATTATACATATTTCATTCGTAGATTTGTGATCACAGAATGCGAATACGGTTTTTAGATGCTCGGTATGCAGGTTCAGCCCATGATTCCTTAATTTGGAACGTTAGTGTTGCGAAAAGACTTTTAAGAGATCGTTATAATGCCGGTGACCGTAACTGTTGGATTCTTGGTAAAAAAAAAGGCATTTCAATCTGAATCACATAATGTTAATATAATTATCTTACAGGCGATGCAGGTTATCCTCTTGAGCCGTATCTTTTGACGCCATATCGGTCCGCTGAAGAGAGAAGTGCAGAGGCTATTTTTAATACAAAGCATGCTAAGGCGAGAAATATAGTGGAACGGACCATCGGTGTATTAAAAAACCGGTTTCGTTGCTTGCTCGGAGCCCGCCAGCTGCATTATACGCCCACTAATGCAACTAAAATTGCAAATGTTTGCGCTGGACTTCACAACATATGCATTGAATATGGTTCAAATATTATAAACGACGACATAAACAATGCAGAAAATACCCAACATGATATTAAAATCGATAATTATATTGAAAATAACCAAAGTGATGAAGCCTCAGAAATTAGAGATCAAATTAAAACAAGTTTTCTTTAAGTCCAATTCAGTCTTCATTTCATTTTTAATATATGTGGCTTAAAACTAAGTAAAAAACAAAACAAAAAAAATAACTTCATTAATTCTAAAAATAATCATTTTTCTAGGTTCTCAAGCTCCTTTTCTTTTATTAGTAGTTTCAAACTTTTGATTTGCATTTCTTTTTTAAACAAACTTTCCTCTCTTTTGTCTCTTCTTTCCATCAATTTAAATTTTTTTTTTCTTCTACTTCCACAAGCTTTCTTTGGTACCGGGAGCAGTCTTTGATGTTCGTTTTTACGGACGTTAAGGTGTTGGATATGTCTGTCAGTACCTTTTCCTGCATAGCAGAATGCTTTTCTAGCAGACTTTGACGCTCGCTTCTTACATTTTTCTTCTTCCTAGAAGTTCTCTTCTTTTGAGCACTCATGCTTGTTGATGGTTCTTCCTCCATGACTACGTCCAAATTTAAATCTTCAATTTCCTCTGCATTGTGTTCCTCTAGCACAAGCAACGCACATTCCTCTTCTTGGAAGACACTACTAACTCCCTGTACAGCGCCTTGTGGATTTAATTGTCTTTCAAATTGGAGCATGTTGGCCACAGTTTCTTCTAAAGGGCTTAGTATTTGCTGCTTATATCGCCCGCCGCCTGTTGCATTACACTCTACTTTATTTGCAATAATTTTTTTTTTTTACTTTAAATTTTAAATCTCTCCAAACCTAAAAATACATTTTGTATTATTAAAACGTAACGAGTTAGTTTGTTACTGTATTTACCTTTTGCCAACCATCACTGTCTCTTAACGGCGGTCCAAAGGAATTTAGTTTGTTAGCAATTTCCTCCCATTGCCCCTTAAAATTGGACGGAACTGTTCCCCTCCGAAATCCTTTTGCCAAAGAGGGATTTTTTTTCCAACTTAGCCACAAGAGTTTCGAACTGCTTGGCACTTGAAATTTTCATTCTTGACGCCATTATAAAACCTTTTTCAAATTTCCACAAAATTATTCCTTCAAATTCTTTCAAGTCGTTACCAAATACTGCGACGACAGGTACAGAGTCGTTTCAATTCAACATCGACGTCACATTTGCTTACAGAATACCAAATTTGTGTCAATAGTAACCGATAGTTATCACAAACGACTACGAGAATACCGATTTTACAGCGTCGTCACAAGACGACGTCGTTTTGCGTCGACGACGTCTACGGGAATAGGGGTGATTACTTATAAACGATTGCCAAGTTTAAGAGATAAACTGTCAATATTTACCGTAACGAAATTCCTTTTCCATTCGGTTTTGATTTTGAGAATTTTTTAAAGCCTTCTGCATATTTTCATAATAGACACTTCGGAATTGCGTTGTTTTTAAATCGATTTTTGTTCTCTCTACACCATATTGGTTCTAATAGATTAGACTCTAATTATTAAAGGCTTGGCAACTACCTCTCTAAGTTATCACTAATTTACAACCCAGTTCGAACATTCTTTAATCCCTTTATTCTTTTATACCTTTTCCTCTTTGTCAATTTCCCCTTAAAATCAGACGAATCAGTTGTATATAGGTAGATACCGTTAGGAGAGTCGTCCAATGATAGCTAAGAAAACTTGCATAGATAAGTCAGTTGACAACATGTTGAAAATTTAATAATTATTATAATTAATTAGAACATATCAAATAGAATTAAAAAAAAAACACCGCTGGTTTGAAATCGTTAAAAAAAATTTTTCGGTATTTCTGTTACGCAAAATCTTTAATTATATCCACAAAGTCCGTTTTTGTAACACAGAGACTTTATTAGGTTATATATATAATATTGAATTATTCAATCTGCTGATTTCTTCGATATGTTCTTTAAGAACTGCCCTTAATAGTATCATTCTGACGTGAGCTCATATTCATCATTAAATTTTTTTCCCAAAAAATCTAAATTTGTTGTTATTAACTGTGAAAGAAAACTGAAAGTGTTGTCAATATCGTGGTATGCAGCCGAACGATTTTTTAAATGACCAAATAAACATATCTATCAGATATGGCATTCAACTGTACAGTTTCTGATGATCCGTCAAAAAAGTGATGTGCTGCGACAGTTTTTTCAGAGTTGTCTTTATTGCCGGCACTAGATTTGTTTTTAGCACCCGATTCGTACTGATCGACATTATTCGTGCGTTATTGACATAATCGACCAGATATGCATAAAGATTTGTTGCAAAATCCATGGTCAGTGTTTTTTTTTTGTAAATTTATGGTTGTTTTGCAAAAATTTTCTAAAAATTCTTCGGTGAGTTAGTGAAATTTTTGGAGAATATTTCTATCGAAGATTGTAAGAATTTACCTCTCTCCAAAGTTGACTTTTAAATAGTTTTTCAAAATTGGGCCAAAAATGTCCCATACACTGTTTTAATATAGGTCTTTACAGATGATTTTTCATATTTTTTGACCAAAAAAACGAAAAAGAAATTTTAATCAGAAAATATTCAAATAATTTCTAAATGCATTCTTCTATATTTTTTTCTTTTCAAAATAAACTTTTGTCGATTTATTTTTAATCAGGTTTATATCAATTATGTATTTTTCCCCCATAATTTTTTTTCAGCCAAAAAAATATGAAGAGGTCTACTATGACTTCAATTGATTGCCAAACTTCAAATTATTTTATTTATTCAAATTTTTTTTGTTGCTTACAAAATATCAGATACAATTTTAATTATTTAAATCTAAAATGTTTGAAATGTTTCACAAATATTTTCAATATTTGAATTAAGAAACATTTAAGCGGTGCTCCTTGCAATGACAACTATAATAATAATATCAAAAATTATAAGCCATTGATCGGATGGTTTTACAATATTCCTGGTATTTGCTGGAGAGGAATTGTGTAACACTAAATATGCAATTTGACACTCAATTGATTTAGACCATTTCGCTTTTTGGTCTCCGTAAAAATAAAAATGTATTTGCAGAAAATTTAAATATTCTACTTTAAGGTACTTTTCTAACTTTTCCTTTTAACTTTTCGAAAAAGACACGTGTGTTAAAATGAGTGTTAAAATGTTCCACAAAAAAATCATAATTAAATAATATCTAAAACAATAAAAAATGTTTTTATGAACTATATCAAACTCAATTTTAGGTTAAATTGAAAACTCGACCTAGGGGGAAACTGTCCTCCCAAAATTTTAATATACACACATAAGGCTTCTATCCGTAAAGGAATTATTCAGCCACCAAAGAGTTGATGCACTGTGCAATACGGGAAGAGGGCAAATCTAATGTTGTGTACAAAATTTAATGTAACGGTGACAAGTCCAAAATATGCAATAACGCATATGTTGGCACTACTTAATCAAAACTCAAAACATGACAAATCCGACCAAAAATTTGTTGACAAACAGCTAGCAAAAAACCGAACTCGCCGCCCATTGTGCAACGACCGGATACACTCCCGACTGATGTTGAAGTATTAACATAATAATGTAATTACCAGGGCAACCAGAAATATGCTACAGCATGTTTTTTTACAACGAGATATGGGTAATGTATTTACACGTTTCATGACCCTACAAGTGTTTTGAGACCTATTTGTTGGAGCATATTTTGGCATATTGTACCCATAATGTAAAATTTCGGCATATTTCGGTTTTAGGAACATAATTTAAAAAAAAAACTCCCTTTTTAAAGCATAATTTATATTTTTTAAGCCATATTTTTTTAAAAATAGCCCTTTTTAAGCATATTTTATGTTTTTCACTTTATTTTTTTGTTAGTAACTTATGTTACAAGCTGATGGTGAATTCCTCTATTCTAAAATCTGCAGCAAAGTTATTGGAGCAGATCGCAGATTTCAAGTGAAGCAACAAGTGGAAGTAATATAATCAACTAAGTCATATAAGTGAAAATAAGCAGACCAAACAATAATTTTTTGCCAGAATGTTCCGGAAGACTCTCAAAAGAACATAATTTTCAAGAAAAACTGTGCCGAGCTTTTGTATCTGCTGACATTCCACTTTAAAAAATGAGAAATCAAAATATAAGAACACAATTTGAGGAAAACACGGACTACCAAGTGCCATCCGAAACAGTTCTTCGAACTAAACATTTAAAAAATGTATACAACGACTGCATGAACATTATTCGAGCAAAACTAAAAAAATCAATTTATGTGGAGCTCAATCGATGAAACAATAGATGCAACAGGCAGAAATGTGGCAAAAATTTTAGCAGGTGTATTAAAGTAATTGCAAGTGAAAAATTTTTACTACATACAGCAGCATTGGAAAGGGCTAATTACTCAACAATTGCTAAAGCTATAGTGACATTTTATCCGAAAGTGACGCATGCGACATGTATTGCTCATGGTGTCCATCGATTGTTCGAATGTATTAGGAATTTATATGAAAAAGTAAATAAAACTATTGCTAATGTAAAGAAGTTATTTTTAAAAGCTCCATGTAGAGAGGAACTTTTTAAACAAATGTTTCCAGACCTTCCATTGCCTCCAGAAGCTTTAACAACACGATGGGGAACATGGCTTGAAGCAGTTAACTACTATGCCAACAATTATGAAGAAATTTTAGAGGTCCTTAATGCATTAAACGATGAGGATGCACAATCCATTAAAACTGCAAAGGATGTCTTGACAGACCCCCAAACTAAATCTGACTTGATTTATATTGCTTCAAATTACGGTTTAGTTGCAAAACATATAAAAAATTTGCAAACATCAGGTCTTACGCTTATTGAACAAGTTCGGGTGAATGAAGACACTTTTAAATTGATAGATAATATATCGGATTCCGAAATAAAATTAATAGTAAGAAAGTTGAATCAAATTATATCAAAAAACGTTGGCTTGGAAGTTGTGAAAAGTATTTGTAAAGAATTAACATCAAAATACAAATTAAAGGAAATACTGTCCCTTAAATTCGGTCCAATTACTTTTGTGGATGTCGAAATCATTCTCAATGTACAAAAACATTTTACGTTGTAATGGATAAAATTTTTTGTTCGATAATTTATTTCAATATTTTGTAGTTTCTGCTACAACAATCTCAAATATGATGCACAATATGAATGCTAAATATAAATGAATTTATTATTTTAATTGTTGATATTTTTTAATTGTTTCTTAAATAATAATACTTAAATATTTATTTCTATTTTATTTTACTTACTTAACATTTGTGTTTGTAAATTTACCAAAAATACTTACAAAGTCTGAATTTAAAATAATATTGTTTTTTTTTTTAATTTTAAGCTGTTTTTGTACTTTAAATAAAAATATTTCTAATTCATATGAAAAAAATTGTGTGACTTTAATTTTTTAGAGCATGTTTTTTTTTTTTGATTTTAAGGTCATATTTTGCCATTTTTCAGGTCATATTTTATGCGCATAAAACACGATTTTTAGGTCATATTTCCGGTTGCCCTGGTAATTACATATAATAGACGTTATACTATCGGAATGCTGCATATTATCGACGTCCCTGAGCAGAGGCAACTGAATATTAAACAGGACACGGGACATGTGCTCACATATACCGACATACGGTCAAAAATCACAAAATGGTTAGGTATTTATTAGTTCGTAGTAACTTTTATAAGAAGTAGGATTGAAGTTTTTGTCTGTTTTTTTTTTATGTAAATATAAATGTGTCAAATCAGTAAATTTTAATTACCTATCCACCTTCCTATAATTCAATATGACTTTGCAATAATTTTGTAGTGTTTGTCTTTGCTTAATCCTACATATTTTCTAATTAGGCTATCTCGCTTTTGGGTTTGAGGGGATATGGGTAGATAGCGTGTAAACCATACTTTATAGTCGTTAGACGCAAAGAAAAAAAACGTTTATAGCTCGTTTTCTTCAAACGTTTTTTGGTTGCTACCCTTTTCTTTGTTTTTGGCAACTTATAACAAAGAAGGCTTAGTTTATCTCAACTAAATTAAATTTTTTTATTCTAGTTTGAAAATAATTCGTTAGACAGTAAATTTGTGGTAAACAAAAAAAATGTTTAGTGTTTTTTTATGAAAACATGCTGATGTACTTTGAGAAAAAACCAAATCGTCTATTAAGATTGGTAAGGATCGCTCTGAACCATTCAACGGGGAAAAAAGTCTCAGGCAGGGCGATAGCTTGTCCTATACACTATTTAATATAGAAGGAGAAGGTGATAAGAAAAGCTTGTGTCAACATGTATGGCACCATATTCCACAAGAGCCACAAGCCACTAGCCTATGCCGATGATATAGACATCATTGACCGAAATCTACGCGATGTTACTGCAGTTTTCTCATCGCTAGAAAAGGAGTTTAGCGGTTAAAATATTATACGTTTACGACTACGGACATACAAAACCTTGGAGTATTCGAGAAAAAAGTACTCGAAAAATATATGGACCTATCTGTATCGACGGCGAGTTTCGCCATCGAATGAATCATGAGCTGTAAGAGCTTTACCACGACATCGACGTAACTAGAAAAGTCAGAATCCAACGACTTCGATGGCTGGGACATGTAGCCAGGATGCCACCTTCTGGTAGGACTAACTGCAGAACGCACGCAGAAGACCGAAGTGTGTGAAATTCTTTAATACTTCAGGCCTTTAAGTTATGAACCACGTTCGTAAGATGTAATGGGCCATTTAAGTAAACTAGTAAGTTTTCTTATGAAATTGGCTTCTTCGTAAATGTTATTTTCGCACCGGTGTTTGCTTTCTTGATTGTATCGAGGAGCTTTTAACACATAAAGTTAGGTGATGTTGGTGAAAAAATCACAGCAAAGGTTGCTGATGAGATAGTCTGGCAACTGTCGAAAAAGCTATCCAACTGCCAGCTGTTGCATAACCCATTCACACAACTCATTTTTGTATTTAATATGAATACAGTTTATTAGTGAGTATAGTTTTGTAGATGTTGTGATAGTTAGTAAGGGACAGACAAAAACATTTGTACCAAACTCTTTTTTTCCTTATGACAAAATCATTTTTAAGTTTACCACAAACTATATGTTACAGCTAATCGAAATGTACTTAAAATATTTTATAAATTTTATTTGCCCTAAAGGAAACTAATAACTAAATTATTTGAGATTTCGTTTCTGAGTAACGTTTTTTTCATTTGCGTGTAGTGTTTACATGGGTTCCAGGAAGTTTACGGTCACATTGGTTTTCCTCTTATAACGGGGAAACATTTAATTGCGAGGAAACTGAACCACATTGGTAAGCAAAGATGGGTGAGAGAACCTACACAGTGACAAAACAGATTTGACCTACCATGGATATACAGAGGACACGATTTGCGCTGATCCTATTTAGAGTCCATCTAAGGATATCATTGCTATAATAAACGGTCACTGGCCTGTTGGAAAACACGCTAAGATATTGAAAATTCCCTTCAACGATTTTTGTAGAAGCTGAAAAAAGGAGATCCCGGAGCATCTTTTATGTGACTGACCTGTTTTTAGTGACCTGACACATACAAAGTTTGGTCATCGGAAACTTGTGGATATTACCTGTCTATCAGTAGGCGATCTGCGGAACATCCATGCCTTCAGGAAATGGTTTGATGGAGACCTTGACCGAATACAGTAGGACCCATGTGTTTACAAACCCAGTGTTTGCAAACTGATTATGAAATGACTAGCTTTCCCGGTTCTCGTTGCTTCTCCCGTACTTACAATGAACCTTCTTATGACTTTAAGCAATTCAGCTAAAATGTGATTGTAGCTTTATCCCATTGGTCTGAGTGATTGTATCGATTTAGTCCCTTTTTAGTCCTAAAAGTACGAATTTTAAAAGATATATTCGTATCGCACAATTAAAATGGAATTTTGAAAAACCCCATTTGACAGTTCTCTAATTCTATAGGGAGAAATTCTATATACATTTTCGTAACTCCACTTTTAGGTATTTGATCTGGGTGATATCAACAGTTTTATCACTTTTTCGGTATTTTTACAACTTATGAACGAATTTTAAAATTACTTCACATCGCACAATTTTTGAGACTATACCTTTAGCCGTTTATTACCAGTTTTATCCCATTTCAGTCTTTTTTATCCCTAAAAGGTATGAATATCGAAAACCCTCTTTGGTTTTTTCTAATTCCATAGGGAGCAAGCCTATATAACTTATCATTGCCGTTTGGTCTGGGCGATAGTAACATTTTTATCCCTTTTTCGTTTTTTTTTTACCCAAAAACATCGGATTTAAAAAAAATACTTCATTCCAACTTGATCGTAAGCATTTCCATATCAAACCACTTTGCGCGAATATACCATTAATTTAATCATCCTATCTACAGACAGTAGACAATTTAAATATATTGATTATGATAATGCTATTACAATAGTTCTATTTATATGACCGACGTAACAATTGTTTCAAAAGGGGCTGCCCATTTCCCAGCGAGAAGTAGCAAATCTCATCTTCATACCTTTAATACCTCGCGAAATATGACTGATTGAAATTTTGGTTTGTGTGGGCGGTGCCACGCCCCTTTGTCTGAGTATGTTTTCATGTAGTCTAAGATAGAGACCCTACGGATAGTACTACACAGTAAAAATGTCATTGCAATCGGTACATTTATTTCGTCAGATAAAAAAATTTTCAAAAGGGGCGTGGCACCGCCCATTTTCCAGCGAGACGTAATCCTCTTTATATCAGTAACATATGTAGCGAATCTCATCTTCATACCACTAATGGCTCTTGAGATAAGACCGATTGAAATTTCGGTTTGTGTGGGCGATGCCACGCCCCTTTGTCTAATTATGTTTTCATGTAGCCTATGATAGAGGCCCTATGGACAGTATCCCACATAGAAAATTTAATTGCAATCGGTCCATTTATTTAGCCAATATTACTATTTTAAAAAAAGGGGTGTGCCACCGCCCACTTTCCACAAACAAAGTATTTTTTTCTTACACGACCGATACAGGTACCAAATCTCGACTTCGTACCTATAATGGTTCAAAAGCCTTTCTTTGATTGTAGGGTGTTAAAATTCGGTCCATACCCCCAAAAAAAAAAAATTAAGTATTCCGTTCTTAAATCATTCCCAAGCGGTGTCAAAAGTACTGTAAGTACGGATTTTCTTAAATCCAGTAAAGATGCTTGATCCAAGAACGGAAAAACCTAGCCTGGAATTCTTATTTGTAGATGTTATTAAGCCTTGATTTTTAAGTGTAAAATTCTTAATAATAGATAACATTAAGCCTGATGGGGCTTGATTTTTAAGTATAGAATTCTTGAATATAGATGGCATTGAGCCTGATTTTAACTAAAATTTAGAATGTGAATTAATTGTGGGGAGAAAACATTAAGCTAAGAGAGTAAATGTTATTTCTCTTTAAGTCTGAAAATACTTGATATTAATTCTTAGAATTTTTTACTTTAAAGTTGAGAAGTTCGTACTTAAAATACTGTAATTAAGTTCCTACAAACTTAATTGGAGAATTTCATTCTTATTTTAACAATTCCGTTTTGTACTTGATTTAAGAATAATTAGCACTATTCGTACTTAAATATTTAGGTTCTTTTTCTCCAAAAAATAAGAATTCTGTGTAGACTATAAGCAGAACGTGCATTCAACAAAAGCTTTTCATCTTTGTCGATACCATTTTTACTATTATTTCGCTGAACTTTTTAAACTTATGGTTTGAGAATACGTATGAATACTGATGAGATATTTGACATATATTGAAATAATTTCCAGCCAGCAATCACATAATCACACAACTCTTTAAAAAAAAACCCTATTAAAAATTTAACAATCAGTTTACGAAAATTCATTAAATTTCTTTTTTTTAAAAATTTGGTAGACCAGAAAAAAATTAATTTTTCCCTGAAGTACCCGTTTTCGAAATATTGCTCTTTGAGTTTTTAAATTTTTAAGTGGATATTTGTGAGTGGTAATATTTCAGAAACGGTTGAAAATTTCAAATACCACTTTTGACTGAAATGTAACTTATGGATCGTAGAAAAATCGTGCTATTATTACAAATGCAAAATATATTTTTTTCGTCGATTGATTTTTTTTTAAATTATATTCAAGTTTGGGCTCTACAAGCAGTATATAGCTTTATTACCAACAATTAGCCTTAGAGGCGATTTACACGCTGCAACTAATTGCATGCAATGTTGCGTGCAACTATTGTTTGTAGGCAATCGGTGTAGAGAAGCAAGCGGGATAGCAAAAATTGCACGGTTTTCGTTTTTCAAGACATAAAACTAATAAAACAAATTAACAAGAATACGAACGAGAGCTAAAAGAAATGTCAAAATCTTTTAGCTCTCGTTCGTATTCTTGTTAATTTGTTTTATTCGTATTCGGCTTCTAAAGTGTTTGTATCGTGTATTAGGATAATTTTTGACAGAAATTAATGTTATATTTTATGAAATTGGGAAGATAACGTCAAAGAGATATTTCTTTATTATAATCTTCCATTTTTATTTCTGTAATTGCTTAAACACATTTTATTACGAACAAATAAATTTTCAACGAATGAACAACTAAAGAAGATTGGCAAAATAAACGTCAAAAAATTGCATGCAAAACTCCTCGTGTAAATGTTCATGATTTTTAGAAGAAACTTTAAAAGAGAATTCAAAAATTGCATGCAACTAATTTCGTCGTGTAAATCGCCTCTTGCCAGATCTTGCAATGTTGTCAGATCTGCTTATGTAACGGTAATGTACTGACATGGAAAGTGTTGCCAATATAATTATTTCTCTGCAAATTATGTACTTGTCAGATGTATAAACTTTGCACATCTGCAAATTAAAAGTGTTTGACAATTATCTTACAATAACTTAATAATGGCATCATATTATGTTCACACCATTGCGCTATAGGTCAAATGACCAATTTTACCGTGCGAAATTAATTGAAGCGGAAATATCGCAGTAATAGACTCCAAATGCACGTGAAACGCTGTAAAATATATAAAAATCAAACATATAAAAAAGATAATTTAACCCATTAACGATCATTAACCCTTCTGAGGTCTGAAATTAATGAAAATAAATTAGTTGAAAAAAAGTAACATTAATCATCGTAAATTTTAAGAAATATTTTCAGTTTAATTCGCTTTCTAAACATAAATTCTGAAAAATGGTTGCAGATTCTTCAGATAAAAGCATATTTTTTTTTATTTCACTGTCTACATCAAAGTCCCCTATCGTGATTTCAAAGCTTAACAGGTGTATTGCTTCAAGGGGAAATTGTGAAAGTTTTCGTTGCTGATTGCACTTTTGTGAATTCTTTAATGATATAAGTGGATCGGATGAATCCTAAGCTGTATTAAAAGCATCGGCAAGATTATTTCGCGGCTGTTTTTTCGAGCATTATGCAATCTGCTTACTTTTTTGACCTTATAATGTGATTCTGCAGCAGTTTCCCAAAGGAACCAACTGGTAGATCTATATACGATTAAGTCCTTTGAATGTATCAGAACCATAGTTTTTGGAAAATTTTAGCTATTTCAAAACAGCTATTTCAAACTTTATTTTAAACATATCAGTATTACATTTTTGCGGCACACTATTTAGTGTTCCTTATCCAAATTTTACCATCACCAATTTTTTCAACACATACTTTAAAATCGCGTCGTACTTCTCTTCTTAAGAGTTTTCTTTTTGCCAAAACTTAAAAAAAATCCTTTTTTCCGATAGCATGGTAGCCTAGAAAAACGCTATTATTCGCAACGCGCACTTTTCTCCAGTTTGAAATAAAAAGAAATCAACTCTTAAGGCTTTAATTTATCCATTTCTTTTTACTCCTATATTGCCAAATTTTGCCGAAGCTTTTAAAGGCTGCTTACTTTCAAGAAACGAAAAATTTTTTTAGGTTATGTTAGAAAGCAAGATTTTCTCCTTGCAAAACACAAATATTTTTCCGTTCTTTGAATGAAAACATTAATACTTAATTATTTTATTGTTTTACATTGTTTACTTTCCATTAATTGTTCCCTAATGTCCACAATTATCAATTTAAAGGAAGACAACTGCTCGAGCGAGTTTTAAGCACCTTACAATAAAGTGACTTTGGCAGAGTGTTGCCAGGCCAAATTAATTTTTAACAAAAAAAATTCAGATCCTAATGGTTTTGAGTATTTTAAACGTAATGGCATCAAAACAAAATTTAAAAGCTTTTCTCTAAAATGTGGATTTCGCACGTCAAAATTGGTCATTTGACCTATAGTGCATTGTCGGATGTCTCACAATATTGTTGTTTTACAATGTAATGTCAATGATTTTTCAGACAACGATGCCAGACACAAATTTTAAGTTCACACGGTCGTTAGACATTTTCTGGACATTTTTCAGGCAAATGTTACGATCAGGCAACTGTCTGTACGTAGCTTTAATATTCCCAGATCTCACAGAAAGTAAAGACAACCAATTATCACCAGCTACGACCTAAGATTTTCCGATGATTAAACAATTGGCCATAATAGGCACAAGTGTTGAACTGGAATATTTACTAACAAAAAAAACCTAAATGTGATAAACAAATAAGGCAAAAATTTTAAATAATTGCCAAGCTGAAAACAAACGCAATCGTGATCATCATTATCGCATCCACAGCCAGATCTTTGCAACTGTCGAATGGAATTCAATTTACATCCGATGCAGCCAAATCAATATCTACAATCGGACCTAATCAGGCGGTGATGGCGCTGGCGTGGTGTTTGTTGTTGTAGTTGTACTTGCATGTAATAAAAGTTAAATTTACAACACGTAAGCGCCTTCACACGTGCCACCGTCACCAATACTGTCTGTGGCGCAGGTACAAGTACTAGTGCAGTACTCACATCCTCTCTCTCTCTCTCTCACTCGCTTGTGCTTAGTTGACTTGGTGTCTCGAAGAAGGAGGATGCAATTTAAAGACAATTGTTTAATATTTTAAGAAAATCTTATTTGGCTTTGTTTGTTTTAGCCAAGTCTTCTGTGGCCAACACCAGTCCAACTGCCAAAGTGTGGTCGTTGTTGCTGTTGTTGGTAACAAACAATGATTAAAGCCATTATCTGAACTTGTGTGTAAATCGAATTATTGGCAATTTATAGCGTGGCATCGAAGATAAGTGGTTGTATTAGCGCAGTGGCCATTGCTGCATGGAACCACTTGGTCTTCCATCTGCCTCGAAGCCAGAAACCAATAGCAATACCAAATATCAGTTCGAATCATTTTGACCAACAATTCAATGCAGCGATCGATAGCTGCTCTCCGCTTTGCTTTCAGTGGTTCGCGAGTCCAGTGGTTCGTGTGTGCGCGCGCCTTCCTTATTCACCTTCACTTTTCGCTCAACTGCAACTGAAGCCGCGCACTCGTTTGGCTAAATAATACCAACAATTCGTTGTGGCTGTTTACCTTTTGCGCCTCCCGCTATCGATCCAATTTGTGGCGGTCTGGTCTGCACCAGAAAGGGGAAATCTGCCCGGGAGTGGTTCGCCTCAAAAGTAACTGACTGTACGAGTATGTATGTATGTTTGTGTGTCGTGGTAGTCGATAATAATGTTGATACCAAGAATTGAAATCAATATTCAATTATCTGTATTTTCGTCATTTGTTTCTGATATTTGCTGAAGTTTCAGACGTTGTGGGGAGTGGGGGACGCTAGAGGTTGCTTTTCAAGTCCAAAATTGGATTTTTATTTTGTGCAGATGAAATTGAGTACGAGAATCCGTTCTGCCTTAACTTCTTCTTATAAGTATTGTAAATTATTTGATGATGGGTATAATCATTAGTTTTTTTGTTCTGGTTCTTATTGGTCACATTAGTCACATCATTGATCACGAGGTTCAATCGATAAGTACGGTAAATTATGAGCCCACATAAGTTCTGGCGTTGCGTTTACTATTGAGAAGAATATTACAAAAAGCGTAAATTGTGTTTGTCGTTAAAATTGCTTCTTGTATAGTGTGCAAATATCTGACTTACAAAAACCCGGTTTTTGTTGGTAATAATAGACAAGTATGTCCTTCTTCGTTCATTTTTTTTATGAGTTTTGTTTGTTCAGACTCAAGTACCGACAATCACGTTAATCTATATCGATTGAAATCGCAAATTTAAGTAATGAACAAGTAGCCATCAATATGAATGTAGAAAGTAAATGTGTTAAGAACTTTAAAAAGTTACCAAAAGGGACCAAACAGGTTTCATGACTCAGATTTGATGGGTTAATACAGCGTTTTCATTAGGCGAAAAGCAAGTCCCTGAAAATTGTGTTGTTAAACGCATGTTTTCCCATAAATTTTCCTAGTGAGTATAATTCGAAAAAGATGTTTTGTGAGAAAGTATCTTCGAAAGTACTTTTTTCGAACATATTTTGGAAACACAACACCGTACAATAATTTTTTGAATAAACTGTATATGTGGTTCTTGATCAATTCCATCCAATATTTCGGTCATATCAATATATTGTATATATTGTATTTTGTATACATTCAAAAATTAAAGTTATTCAACAATTACTAATATTGTAGCATTGCTTACTGTGAACTTTGGTTCTTGTTGTAAATAGCAATTTAATACTTTATATATATATATATATATATATATATATATATATATATGCACACTGATGCTTTTGGGGGTCGATTCTCAATACACCGCAGTTTTTGGGAACAAAACGCTGCTTTCGGGACAGGTCCCATTCGCTTCGTTTTTATTCTGGGTGTATTCGGGACATCATGGATTGGGGACATTTTTTTGAATTTTTTTTTTATTTTTTTATTTGATTTCCCTTGTCTTATTGATCAGTGTTCAAGAATTCTTTTTCTTATATACACTAGATTTTGCTACTTTTTTGCTATTCTAAGTCTCAAATTCAGTTTGAAGTGTTGCCACCTGTTCTCACAAAATATGATATACTGACGGCGTTAGGTTTCACAGACTCTGTCAAAAAAAATATGTCATAGCTACAGACAAAAAAAAAATCGGCGTCATTTTGTTGATTTGAACGCGTTAAATACTTAAACGATCGACTTCTGAATTTTCTGATCATATCTGCCAGCTGTTTTACAAGTTTCTAACAATAATGATCTATAAGTGAACATTCGCGTTATTTATGGAAAATTATCAATAGTATCCTATAAACTCTGCACGTGGGCGTGACATGGATATATCACAAAACAATGTATACCAAAAAAGGAGACTTGGACAATGTGCATGAATGTGTATATGTAAATTTTATGATAATGGACATTTCACTGCACAGCTCCTCGCCAAGCAAATTATGATTCAATTTACAAATACTGTTTCGTACCTGTGGGCGATACATGGATCCAGTACCGAATCCAGAGGACAAGCCATAGTCAAACCGGTGCACTTATACGGGTTAATGTGCAACAAGCTAAGTCAAGGCGCATATGTTGGCCCACAAGGTCATGGAGTCAGTCTTTTTGAATGCATGAAGTGCCATTCCGTTCAGTTTAATAAACGTTTTGTAAATGTAAATTAAATTTTTTAAGAAATAAAACATAACTATTTGCACGAGCTTACAACGTAGCTTGCTTAAGATTAATTTAAAAAAGTATAGTATTAAGATTGTGAAATATTGGAGTAGTAAATGTTTATGAATCGAAACACTATAAAAAGGGGCTGAATGTTAATGACACTCGTTTCCATATTAAAAAGTGTTATGGAAACTTAATGTTATTGGGTTCGAGCCCTGCCACAGCAAGCTACATTTGTTAGGTCGGCGGACATCTCAATGTGACCGACAGCATTGCCCAGTAAAAGCGTCAAGCCCAGTAGAAGTTCACACTGCAGACGTTTCGATTCGTTGATGAACTGTAGGTCCCGTTGTGTTAGTTCTAACAGAATTGTGTTAACCACGTACTCAAATGCGAAAAACTCTCCCATAATAGAAAAATTTGATGCTGCTGACCCCAAAAAAAACAATTAAAATTCAGTTAAGATCTTGGTAGATCTTCTTGTAATAATAAAATGCACATTTTCTGCTTTAAGATAGGTTTATTGTTTTATTTCAAATGAAATAAATTAAAATAATCATGAATTGTAGCAAATAAAAAAATGATCCATTTTGGTACAATATATTGTATTATTTGGTACAATAGAAGTATTTTTTGATACTACAAAAGTACTTTTTGATACAATAAAATTACTTTTTGATACTTGTTGGCACAATAAACTTCTTTGTGATACAATAAAAGAATTGTAGTACAATTAATTTTCTTTTTGGCACAATTAAGTAATTTTATATAATTTAATATATAAGTAAATTGTAAAATTTTGGATTTTTTTTGAAAACGGAGCAAAAAAAAAATTAATTTGAATCAAATACATATCATTGATTTGGTCATTTTTATAAACAAAATTATATTTTGATTTTAAATAAATAAAAAAATTTATAATATTTTTTATGCGAATAATACAATAAAAATAAAATCTTGATTTTATGAAATTACATATTGCGCAAATCTATATTTTTTTTTGTTTAAATTTATTTTTCAAATTTAATTAGTTATTAATTATTTAATATATTAATAACTAACTATATATTTTATATTTTTTTAATAAGTTAGTATATATTTTAAATGGAGTAGGTTAATAACCATTTATACTGAACCCGGTTGCACTGAACAACGACGTCTACCTCTTCCGAGTTCATTAACACTTTTTGGCCATTCACTATCACTTTCTAGCAATTCTGCTACGTCCTTGGGATGCTTTGTCATAAAATTATTTTATTTTGATTTCACTTTATCCATTTTTATTTGCAAATCAACCAGGAGTAATTCAATTTCTTCCTCTTTGTCGTCCTCCTCCTCCTTCTTGTATAGGACCTAAATGTTTCCTGGAACTCAAAACATCCGTAGAGTTAAGCCAATCCTCACATTCTTCTTTTGGGTCAACCATGTCCGCGGTGGACATAAGTCTGATAATAAAGAAATATGTACAAAATTAATTGTTTGAAAAGAAATGTAATCAAAATACAATTTAAATGATATTTACTTTGTCAGAAAGTCTTCGTCATTTAACACCAACTTCTACCACTGCTTGGCGGCAAACTGAAAACCAAACTGCACTGTCGGTGGTATAATCGAATCAAAACCGGCAACATGGTTTCTGGTGACACTGGCGTATTATCGTCCGAATAAGAATTAATGACCACGAAGTTTCTTACACACTGACGTTTGAAAACAAACTGCATATCGTAAAAGGTCTCATTAATGTTGCGTTCAAAAGGCGATACACAAACCTCCACCATGGACTAAGCTTGGCCATCAAAGGAATCCTTTAACACGCATTGTCTGAGTGTAAGGTGGTATTAACTTAATACGTGCGATCAGGATAATGATATGTGGGAAAAACTCATGTACACAACGGGCCACTATGCCGTGATCAGCATCAGGCGCAGATTTGTCAAAACATTTGCTTCCCTTCTGGCCATAAGAAAACACCGAAGCATTAAAGCCCTCCATAAATAGGCTAATTAAATCTAACACCGACTGATGGTACATCTGATGTTGGGTACAATTTTTTCGGCATAGCACGTGTAATGGGAAGTGAGTGTGGCCCACTTGATCTTGTGGACGTATACGCACAGCAATTTGTATAGCTGTTTCCATGTTCGCTTCCATATTTCTCCACTCACACATTCTAAGCTTCACAACTGAGCACTGTCCCAAATTGTTTCACAAATATATTTGTTTTATTATTACAAATCTTCTGGTGATCCGAACGCATTTTTTTCTTCTGCTTTCATATTTGTGCAAAAAACAACAAGACAATATACGAGATAGTGTTGGAAAACGTCAAAAAGTATTTAGCTGCCGTAAACAGTGTTGGAAAACTTTAAAATGTATTCTGAGGCAATAAACAGTGTTCGAAAATATCAAGTCTAGTACAAGGACATTCGACTTATAATTTTCATCTCTTTTTATACTGTAGGGATAATAAGAATGAAACAAAAAATTTTAAGCTAAAAGGCATAGTTTAGGAGTTATCGCCCTTAAATGAAAATATATATATGAAATAAATTAAAAAAAAAAATAGAGTTCGACACCTTATTAAAAAGATTTAAATCCCTCCTTCATTTCGCGCAAAGTAATTATACAGTTATATATGGTTTATTGCAAATAAAATTGATTTATAAAAAGAGTCATGGTCCAAAATAGGTTAATTTTCAAATATATATATATTAATATATTAATGATCAAATATAGGAGAAATTTTACCACAAAATGTGTTAATACAATAATTTGTATATGCACTGTTGGAATGCTTTTTCAGAGAGCTTTCCAAAAATATATTTATTGATCCGTCATCACATAGGAAAAAAATATTTATTGGGTTCAAAATTTTAGAGACATTTCCGAAACTACGATGATCCCCCAACAAAAGCATTTATTGTACTAATTAGTGCAATTTATTGTACCAAAAATAACTTTTATTTTATCAAAAATTACACTGAAAACTAAATTTTTTGTATATAGATTTTCTACAGAACAAATTATAAAAGGTTATTTATTGTCGTGATTCATACATTTCTAAAATGAATAGTATAATAATGCCTGAAGTTATTTTATACTACATTTCCAACACTATAAACCACCGCCAACTTTGCGCGGTTATTGCTAAACCACAACCTACTTCATTGTTCTATTTTGTTGTCTTCTTCTTGTTTTGAGAATGGCGTGGGGACGCCAATTTTAAGGAGGTACTACTTTGCATTAGACTTGTCAAAATGATTGGATACCACACCGATTACTTAAAGTATCAACTTCGACAGAATATTGTGAAATTTGTTTACACTACTGACATTTTCTATTGCTGTTTATTGATAAATGCGATTAGCCCCTTTTTTTGCTTAATCTATACATGACATGACATGATAGTGTAGTAAATTTTTCCAAAAAGTACGTTTATTATATCAAAAAGTACTTTTATTGTACCAAAAATAACTATTGTTGCACCAAAATCGTAATCGTATCGAAAAGTAATTTTATCGTATCAAAAAGTACTTTCATTGTTCCAAAAAGTAAATTTATTGTATCAAAAAGTTTTTTACTATTATTTCACCAAAAAGTACTTTTACTCCAAGTATTTTTATTTCATCCAAAAGTAAATTTATTACATCAAAAATACAGTTTATTGTACCAATTGGTACAAAAAGTACATTTATTGTACCTTAAATAACTCTTGTTGTATCAAGAAGTACTTTTAGTGTGCACCAAAAGAACAAATATTATACCAAAAAAGACGATTATTATGCCGAAAAGTTCTTTTATTGTATCCAAAATTACATTTATTATACCAAAAAGAACATTTAATGTTGTCAAAAGTACTATTATTGTATCAAAAAGTACTTTTATTGTACTTTATTTTACAAAAGTACTTTATTGTACCAAAACGTACTTGTGTTGCATCCGGAAGTACTTTTATTGTATCAACAAACAACTTATTGTACTAAAAACTACGTTTATTATACATTTAATACTTTCACTGTACTAAAAAGCATTTTTATTGTTCACAAAAAGGGTATTTTAATGTACAATAAAGTACTTTTATTGTGACAAAAAATACTTTAATTACACATGAAAGCAACTTTACTGCACCAAAATGTACTTAAATTGTCCAAACATTATTTTTAATGTATCAAAAAGTACTTTAACAAAAAGTTCTGTTGTTGTGGCAAAAGTAATAACTACAACTTTCTTTTAATTTTTGATATTTATTAAAATTTATTTAATAAATTATTATTTTTATTTATTAATTTATTTACTGACATTTTCTTAGTATTTTCGCAACGGTCGTCAGTATTTTCATCAAAAGATTTTACAAAAATTCGTATGAAAAAATGTTTGTCAGGTAATTCTGAGACAACAAGTGTTATTGAGGCTTAACAATTTGTTATTCTGTGTGGCAAAATGTACAAGTATGTACGCCGCCATTTAGGTTAAGACCTAAATCCAGAAATAAATGCTGAAACGAGTAATCGGCATTCAATTACTTTTCGGAAGCAATATCTACGCCGAATAATGCGCAAATTTTATTGCGCTATTAACAATACAGGATAAGTGAAACGCGACGCGTTGTGCGCATCATCTAATTAAAAGTTTTTTTTTTGGTGTTCTTTGTAAGATTTTAAGGTAAGTTTATTTAAATACTGTATACAAAATAATTTAACTTATTAAATTTTATGCAGATTGCAGATTGCATTCTAAATTGGTTATTGCCGTGCGGAGGATTAAAGGACATACATACATTTTAAAGGTGGGTAAGTTTAAATGAAAAAAATTATAAAATTTTTGCTGAGTATCGAAATGGTAGGTCAAAGTATGGACCGGGCTAATGAGTCGTCTCGAAAATATCTTTAATTTGAGTACCCACACATACTGGGTTGTCATAGAATCGAAGGGGCTACTTTTTTGGGCTCCATAGAGCCCCATTGGCGCCGGCCCCAGCTTTAATCGACCAAGGTGAATACAAAAGGTGCACCTAATTAATTAATTCGCCGAAAAATTTTAAAAGAAATCAACTATTTTAAACTTAGTAACCTAATGTTCTTAGTTTCACCTTTAAATTCAACATTTTGTTATTTATTATTAATTTTTAAAAACTTGGCAAATTAGTATACGGTGAAACACAGCGTGCCCAAATTTTTATTCGTAAGTCAACATTTAGTTAGCGTTAACGGGGAAATTTCATTCCTGAGTCAAATTTCAATAAGTATGCAGGAAGGGCTGTGGAAATTTTTGTCCCCACAACTGCCCCGGAGTCGCCCCTAGAGGGGAAAACGTACGACCGACCCACAGTCATTTTTTCCTACTAACATTTTTCCAAACATCCCTACCCCACATCTTCACTCCCTAAGGAGGCTCCATTTCTAACCGCTAAGGGGAATCCCATACAAAAATCAAAATGTTATAAAATTTGATCCCACCGCCCTACCTTCCTTTATTAAGACGATTTCAGTTCAGTCCAAAATTGTATAAGGAGTACACGTAGAATGTGACTTTAAATAGAACGAGTTCATTCATTTTTTTCTAATATAACATAGACATGTTGGGGATTTATAAACAACTGACTTCTCATTTAAAATACTTTTACCTTTTATGCTTCTATTACATCTATTTACATCTATTATTTATTCTATGGATAATACAGAGCGACAAAAAAACAATACCTAGAAAATTGTACTATTTTTCTTGTAGGTGCAGCTGAGCACCACAAGAACCTGTTTTTCAAATTTCCCAAAACCGTCAAAATCTTGAGTCACGAGTAAGTTTTTCGTACTTTTACGCACTTATAAGCCAGTAACGCGGATAAATGTAAACCGATTTTAAGTTTCTTAGTGGATTTAGAAAGAAGAGACTCCAACGATATATACAGTTTGTTTTGGCAAAGTTCAACAAATTTATTATAGGATTACAAAAACAAAAAGTTAAAAATATAGCAATTTTTTACTATGAAATTACTGGAAATACCCATTTGTTATTTCTTCGCTACAGCACCGAAAACAACATAGCTAAAGTTGTTTTTGTTCCATTTTCCAAAAGGTTAGTTTTTTTGTTGCTGATCGTACGTTCCTAATTTTTTTCGCTGGATTTTGGAAAGAACTTTTTTTCGACGCCAATGTATGGAATTTCGCTTTGGGCGTATCAATACATAGCTCATAATTGATAGAACTTCGTTGCGCAATGTAAAAAACAAGACTTTAAGCAAGTGCCAACAATTAAATTCAACTAATTTTATTTATTATTAAATGACGATACAAACTACCTTCCCCCACAAAGCATTCTTCTAAACCGATACACATGACGGGGGTCGGATAATATGCGCACAAAGCGTAAGGCAAAAACAAAAGCTACGTACAATTCTAAGAAAATTTCTCTAAGAAATAATTGGTCTAAAATTAATTCCTAGTCCGAGCAAATCGATTTTCGATTTGTTTCACTATTTTTTAAGTTTGAAGAGTTTTTAGAAAGATTTCATTTCATTACCCTAATGTTTACTATATTATTCACGAAGTGTATTTTGTCATGTAAAACGCATATGGGCATTCCCAAAGAAAGGTCTACCGTGATCGAAAAAAAAATTGTGAAAAAAATTTTCCGACTTGTGATAGTAAATTCAAATACTTAAATTTTATTAAATTAAAATGTCCAAAGCTTATCTTAATTTCATTTATGATTAAACGGACTGCAAAATTGCATCAATGATCTAGTTATCTCTGTGAATATTTAATAACATATTTAATGATGATGGAAGTGCACTCTTATCATAAAATATTTGTTACAATAATAAAAAATTATCAGTTAGCTGCAAAATTTTGATTTTATTTTATTGAATTTCTAATGTCACATTCGTGATCAATAATTTTTAGTATATCCACTTTATAATATTCCCTAATTTCGCAAAAAAAAAAAAAATCGCAGAATTGCCCATATATGTATACAGACTATTAATACTAATTTGTATTCATATCCCATTACAAAAAAATTAATAACATTTCGAGGCAACGAAAAAGGCCTACAATGTTTACTTCAAGCACTGCATTATGTTTTATATTAATAATACACAACAGAATGTTACGTACAGACCGAGGTTTCTTTTAATCTTTATTTTTTTTTAATGGCGGTTAAATATGGTCAAATCCATTTTTTTATTTCTGAAACTTTTTGTTGAACACCTAAGAAGCCCTATATTTAGTCGAAGAGAACAAAACCACTGAATTGTATGGTCCTAAAATATATTGTGATATGTGACGTGATGTTGTGACATATATTACCTTTTTGACATTTACTGGTAAAAAATATTTAAAAAATTATTTATTAGATTGTAGAATATTATAAAGTTTGTATGCCACAAATTGTTGGTCACGAATCATTAGAACGTCAATAAAATCAAATCAAAATTTTCCCATTAAATATTTTTTTTAAAATTATTTGAGTTATGTAATTGTCATATATTGAGTTTTTTATTGTTGTAGCAAATATGTTGTGATAAGAGAGCACTTACATTATCAGTAAATATGTTATTACAAATTCAAATAGGTGACCAGAACATGAATTCAATTTTGCAGTCCGTTTAACCATAATGAAAAGTAAGATAAGCTTTGGACATTTTAATTTAGTTAAATTGAAGTATTTGTCATTACTAATACAAGTCAGAAATATAATGTTGTCAACTATTTATTCTTCGATCACCGTGACCCTTCTGTGGAAATGTGTTGTTTATTACAAAGCAAGTATGCATTTATTAAAATTGCAGAAATAAAGATAAAAACGTTAATTTTTGTCGGTACATTTCAATCAAATAAAAAAAACATTTATGAGTTAATTTAATTTAACACTTTATTTGCTAAGGTGAAGTAATCGAATGCGGCTGTTTATGGCAAATAAACTAACCTTCTTTGCAATCAAACGCTTTCCGGATTAGCGCAGTCTCCAGCCTACCGAGTCTATACTATACCTATGTTCATAGGCATGTACATTACAAAAAAAACACCAAATTTGTTTAAACAGAATCAATCATTTATCACTTTTTGCTAAAAGCCAGGCAGATTCGTTTCAGTCGTTTTAAAATTTCTGAAGCTTAATTGGAATCAGTGTAAATCAAAGTAAATATGCAGTCAACCAAAAAAAGAGAAACAAAAACTTTGTAATGTATAAAGGTCAGGCTCAAATGCTTTAAAATTTTGACAATCGTCGTCACTTTTCCACTATTTCTTCTAATGCCTGAGGGTGTTCACTTTATGTACATGTGCATACACACAAACAGTGGTATGTGCATACAATGGACATCTCCAATTTTGTGTTTTCGATTTGATTTAACAATTAACTCGTCTTTTACAACCACTAATAGCGCAGCTACCGAAGTTGCTGAGATTACGTTTACTTTTGCTCATGTGTAATTATAACTGTTGCCTCTTCTATGCTCACACTATTTGTCAGCTTGCATATCGTGCTACAAACGCTAAGCTTACTTAATAGGCTCTCATTAAAATATTAACACAACAAACCCAAAACACCGAAAGGCCCTATCTACGGGCGACTCCGGGGCTTCTCGTGGATTTTTTTTCCTCTCCCCTAGCATATGTATTACTATACAAATTATTATGTCGTCGAGGGTTGTCTGAATTTTTAAGTATAAATGCGTAGTGTGTGTGAGAGTACAAAATTAATAATCTTGAGGGATGTGCGAATATACGTGCTGGCTGTGTACAGCTAAAATATATCCTCACGGCAATCTGGTGCTGTGGGCATTATTTGGACTGATTCCACGTCATTCCATTCACTAACTACTTCATTGTGGCAGTGCCGATGTGGATTTGGACGATCTTCCACTGAACCCTCGTACGTAGAGTTCACTTATCGAAAACACGAGTCATGGATATGTGTTAAAAGGGGCACTAAAATGTCCCAGGGAGGCGCCACCGATCTTCTGCAACAGCAAGTGAGGGGCATACTTTTTGAAACACACGGCCACGCCAACATGATAGATGCCCAAAAACACAGCAGGCAAACGATTCATACTAAGTCCAAGCGTACGGCACAAGATAAAGAGACCTTATTCACACAACGTAGAAAATTTCTGTGCTGACTTTTCTTATATTTTATAAATTCGCCACGAAATAAAACAGCAAAGAACTCAAAACGCAAAGGCCGTATAAAAATGTAAACAAAAATAGCTGGTGTCAAATGCGCAATGCTCAGTCTGATTAAATCAATTGGAGAGTGTGGCCAGATTAATGTGGGAATGGTATACGTTTGTCAAACAAGAAATATGTTGTTTGCCAAACATATGTTTGTCCTATGCTTATACTCGTATTATATATTTTGGAATTTGGTATACAATAAATCAGTCAGGTGAAATGTCATGAAACGAATTTGGTCTCAAGATACTCGTACACAACACATCTACTTTAATGTGCCACACTTTTTTTTCGTATTAAATGATATATACCATCACCCAAAAAGTACATATTATTGGAAAAAAAGGACAAATTATTTTACCAAATATTTAATTTATTGTGCCAAAAATCAATCATTGCGCCAAAAAAAGATTTTTATTGTATCAAAAAATACTTTAATTCTATCAAAAAGTACCAAAAGCAATAAATCGTCAGTAAAAAGTATATCTGCATATTCTGACTAAAGAACCTCATTTACACGATGATGAAAGGAATTTATTTGATTTCCATCAAGGGGTATATGATTGGTAAGAGGAGGTATATACAGATAAAACTTTATAAACAAGTAGTACCCGACACTTCAGGTGTGAATACGCAGGTGAAATTTTTATGTTTTGAAAATTTTTTTTAGTAGTCAAGCCAAACTTATAAAAATCCGTGAAATATTTATAATCGAAGCATTGTCGGGTCCACTAGTATTTAGCTAAATAAAAAATAAATAAAATTAGGAAACTACATATTGGTAAATACATTTGGATTCAGTACTTTTTGGTACAATAAAACTTATTTTTGATACAAAGGATGCACTTTTTGGCACAAAAATGTTCAAATTTTGTTGCAATAAAATTACTTTTTGGTACAATACAAATATTTTATGGTAAAATAAATTGTACTTTTTATTACATCAAAATGCTTTCTGATACAAAAAATGTGCTCTTTGGTACAATTTATATACCTTTCGGTACAATAATTGTATTTTTTTGCTACAATTAAAGTACTATTTGTTACCATTGAAGTACTTTTTGGTACAATAAAGGTTCTTGTTAGTACAATAAAATAACTTTTTGGAGTAATAGACCTACGGCCTTATTCTTAGTTCTCTAGATAAAATATTCTTTGGCTCTAAAAACCCTTTAATAAGAAATTATATTCATATACGTTTGTTATCAGTCCTTTAGCCTAATGTGTTCCGGTGGCAACGCCGACTTTAATTGGTCGTTAATGATGTATAAAAACAATTTTATAATCGGATACAAAAGTTTTACAATCGGATACCAAACATGTATTTGCACTTATTATAACTATGAACATTATTGTAGCTCAATTTTTTATTGACTACGATTCTCATGACGATAAAAAAATACGTTTAAGTAAAAAATTATATTAAAAAATTTTATTTTTTTTTCCTCATGTTTAAATAATAATAGGATACCGATTACATTGTTTCCTTGCTTTGATTGTTTATACATCACGAATATTATTTCATTATTTAAAAATTATTTTTGAAGAATGTTTTTCTAAATGGTATTCATGAATGAAAAGTGTCTATTAAGATACTTTTCTATGTGCGCAATAATTAAGAAGAAAATTTCCTACACAATGAATACATGCAATAACCCTTTTCAATAGGAAAAATGCCGAAAAACTCAAATTAAAGATCTCAAATTCATAAATATACAATAAATTGTACAAACGTCAAGTTATAGCATATTTAAAGTACAGAGTATTCGAAATGAGGCTTTTAATTACAATATTGGATAAATGAAATGGAATAAAATTAATTAATTTTTTAATCTTTTTACTTAGCTTCCCCTTACGGAAAAACAAGATGTATTAGATGGCCTGAGGAAGAAATCAATGCGCTCAAAAGTGAGTGTGGAGAGCTTAAAATGATGGATAAACTGCCAAATTTTATGGAATGCTACAAAGCAATTTGTCAACATCCGGTGTTAAAGAACTGAACGCCACAACAAATTAAAGCGTATATTGACAACCAGAGAAGGCGTAAATAAGGTTGTTGACAATAGTATTTGTCATACATTTTCAATAACTTTCAATCTTATTTTAACAGGTGACATGACATCAGCTTTTCTTGCAATTTTGAAGCATTGCGTAAATACATCGGCATTTTCTGCACCTACTTCGTCATTGCATGAACACTTATACCATTGCCTACACCTTCTTCATATTTGCCTAAACACGAAATCTGCATTGCCCTTACTGCTTCATCATTGGATAAACGTTAAAGTTCTCGTCTACTGGCTGGAATATGTTTAATTTAATTTAAATTATTTTATTTTATAAAATTTTAACTGAAACTACTATAATAGATGCAATAGATTTAATTGGGATGACACATTTTTGCACTTGTTTCGTTGTTATTTACAGGCTCAATTTGCGTAAAATATTGTATTAAAAACTGTATTATCTTGTATCAGACTAGCAGCAATAGATTAGAGCTGTGAACAAGGATTCTATTTTTTAATTATTCGCGAATAATTAATGCACTGAATTATATAAATTTTCAATTAATTCTTTTCACAAAAATACGAATATAATTTGAATCAATTCAAATGAATTGCAATTGATTTTTAATTAAAATTAATTTGGCAAAATGAATTGTTTTTCCATTTCCAAATTATATGAATGGAATTGATTTTGGATTAATTCAAATGAACTACTAGAACGAATTTGTAATTCTTTTCCAATTTACTTTTAACTTCATTGTAAGCGTGAGTAATACTAGCTATCTTTAAAACAAGAAAAATGAGTTGGATAACAAGTCTTTTTTCAAAATCAGTTCAATTGAAATGATTTGGAAATGAATTACAAAATTAATTTTTTTATTTCATATAAATTAATTCAAAATCAATTAAAATGAATAGGAAATGAATTGCAAATATATAATTGGATGGCAATTCATATTGACAAATTCATTTAAATTGGAAGTAAATTGCAATTCGTTTGTGGCTAACTCATTTGAATTGCTTCGAATTTCACTCAATTCTTATTTGGTTAAAATAATTAATACAGAATATAGTTAATTCGTAATGAATTGAAATAAAAAAATGATCCATTTACAGCTGTGCAGTAAACTTTTATACGTTTATCAACATTATCTCCGTCTGATTCTCTAGTTTAAAACATGTATTGAAAATCGTCTTTCACGGATTGACTTTAAACAAACGTTATCGTTTTAAAAACTCTGACCTTCTTTGTAAAACGTGTAGATCCAATAGGATTCAATTAGTCCTTGTCAAATTAAAATAATTTTATATGATTTGATAAGATTATATGTAATTAGATTTTATTTGACCCATAACTTGTTTATTTCATCAGATCTCTGCGTTCATATACGGGTTCTCGAAAAGAAAATTGTCTCTCGTTTCCGAGTAGCTCTGCTATATTTAGTTAACAAAAATCATATTGTATTTAGGACTAGTTTTGGATGAAATAAGATGCAATTACGTCATACACAATCAATCAGATAATTTTGTGGTTAAAGATCTAAAAATATTTAGATTCAATCGGATTTACACAAGATTTCTCGACCTATACGATTTAATTGCCACTGTGCCAGGAGAAAGGAACTCCTTTATCAAACGCATTTTTTCCTTTCTTTTTATTTTGCTGAATTTAGACGCTGTGGTTGCGGAAAGTAAACTTCGGTAAAACAAAACAAAAGGAGAAAGGAAACTCCTTTATCAAACTCTGTTTTTATACCATCACCCGTAGGGATGAAGGTATATATCATTTGATACGACCCAAAAGTGTAACACATAGAAGGAGTCACTTTAGACCCTAGGTTTCTTTGAACCAAATTCGATTCATGACTTTTTAAGTCGTTTGAGCCATGTCCGTCTGTCTGTCTGTCTGTCTGTCTGTCTGTCTGTCTGTCGGGTGGCTGTCCGGCTGGTTCGCACGATAACTTTCGAAAGACGCAACCAAATGTTTCGAAATTTTGCACGAGTTATTATTTTCTCAAAACTACTTACGGTATTGCAAATGGACTACATGGCCCCGCCCCTTCTGGTACCTCCCATACAAATACATCATTCCGCCCACTTTAGAAATCGAGTACTAATATCAATACACCCTACGGAATCGTCCCCAAATTCTGTATTTAGTAAAGCTATAACAGGATAAAATTTTGGAAAAAATTTTGAAAGCCTAGCCACGCCCCTTCTGGTACCTCCCATACAAATCTACCTTTCCGCCCACTATAGAGATGGAGAAATAATATCAATAAATTAAACGTGATCGTACCCAAATTCTATTTTGAGTAAAGCTATAACAAGATAAAGTTTTAGAGAAAAAAATTGGAAGTCTATTCACGCCCCATCTGGTACCTCCCATACACATCTGGTACCGCCCACTTTAGAAAACGATTAATATTATTAAAAGACCTAACGCGATCGTGCCCAAATTCTGTATTTGGTAAAGTTTAAGCAGGATAAAGTTTTGGAGAAAAAATCTGGAAGTCTAGACACGCCCCTTCTGGTACCTCCCATACAAATGTACCACTCCGCCCACTTTAGAAATAGAGTAATAATATAAATACACTCGACACGATCGTGCCCAAATTCTGTATTTTGTTATATTATAACAGGACAAATTTTTGGAGAAAAAATTTGAAGTCTAGACACGCCCCTTATGGTACCTCCCATACAAATGTACCTTTCCGCCCACTTTTGGGATGTAGTAATAATATCAGTACACCCAACGCAATCGTGCGCAAATTCTGTATTTAGTAAAGCTATAACAGGATAAAGTTATGGAGAATAAATCTGGAGCCTAAACACACCCCTTCACGTACCTCCCATATAAATGTACCACTCCGCCCAATTTCGAAATCGAGTAATAATATCAATTAAATTGAAAATTATTTGTTTTACTGAGGGTAAGGGTAAATGTAAGTCGGGTTGCCCGACTGAGACTTTCTAACTGGTTTTAATTACAAATCGATTATTTTCAATAACTCAAGACTTAAACAATATATTATATTGGGTGATGGTATTTATCAGTCAGTTTAACTGACTGAAATTTCTGTACTGGTTTTCTTTGTGATTACGGAGAGTCAACTTCGGTAAATCAAATCGCAATTCAAAAATAAACATGTAAAGTCAGTTCGCCATACAAAAGTCTGAAGTTATTATTATATTTACCAAAATATTCATATTTGTTATAAAATTAAAAAAAAAAAATAGTTAAAACAAAAACAATAATTAAAAATTTTACTGAATTTATAATTTTTTTATTTTCTAAATCTATTATTTTACAACTTATATATATTTTAAAACAGTAAAAACAAGAAAAAAATGTTACAAAATATTTCTCTAAATTTTGTATATTAATAAATGAAATTAAATCTTAGATGTCGATATTACTATGTATATAAATATCAAAATTAATTTTTTGTAATGTAACTTATAAAAATATTG
Organism: Muscina levida; assembly: GCA_964034835.1. Taxonomy (NCBI): domain Eukaryota; kingdom Metazoa; phylum Arthropoda; class Insecta; order Diptera; family Muscidae; genus Muscina; species Muscina levida. The sequence goes on from OZ035881.1 coordinate 78,028,382, forward strand.
CATATAATATACTGGAAAAAGATATTGACAAATAACAAATTAATCTAGAAAATTACAGAAATAAACCATATATTTTGTAATATTAAATAAATATGTAATAAAATGTAACGGAAATTTTTTAATAAAGGTCCCTTTAAATTTTGACACTATATAGGAAAGATGATGTTTATTTCTTAACCTATTCAACAGGAGATGATTGTTAGTTTGAATTTAGGGGGTAATCTTCTAAACTACTTATCGATTTTAAAAACTTCACCATTAGAATGTTACGTGATATAGGCTATTAAAAAAATAGGCATCCACGTCTAAGTTGATGCGAAGCAACGCGATCCCGGAAAGCTGGCAAATAAATATCCTCAGAACCTACAAGACCAATATTATGTAATAAGATTTAAAATTTTAGTATGCGGGTAGTTCTCTCTCTCTCAATACAGATATGAATATGGGAACAACATTTTTGTTTTTGGTAAGTGGGCGGAGTAGTGTTTGTAAAAACTAAGCACTATTGAGATTTAATTTGGTGCGCAGAATGTACTTGGCACTAAAAATACAAATATGTGGACAGACTATTTTGGTTAGAGAACGATCTAGACAGATCAACTTTACAGGCGTCACAGATTTGCCACATGCTGTTTTGACCTTTCCTGTCTAGATGTGAACCGCCATATATCGTGATTTACTGCTTAAGTCCATTTTGTTTCCATAAAAATGGACCACACATGCTCGTTTAAATATATTCCAAAAGTCCGATTTTTTACCAAATTATTTCTACATTTAGTATCCCATATTGCTTTTAATCAGTATTGCAGTAGTCTTTCTGTTATGAACAATATTCATAGATCCGACATCATGCATCCAAAAAAATTTCCACATAGCCGACAGGCGCACGCTCATTCGAATAAGTCCACTGTTTTGACTGCCTGAATCTCCAGAGTGTACCGATGGATCCATGTTTCAAAAGAGTACAAAAAGTTCTTTCCCAATTGACAATTTGACGAGTTATGGTTAAGGCAATATCATCAAATGATAATAACATTTCTTCCTGTTTAAGTTTATTATTGTTTTGTAGTCAGATGTTTTAATTTAGTGTGGCCAGTACGGTTGGTAATGGCAAATTCCAAAGACGATTGTGAAAAATTCTTAACGCGTTCAAAAATTTGACGAGTGAAGTTGACGATCTGGTAACAAGAGAATTTGTATACGAAGTAGTTAATTTCGGGACATGGGCTCAAAAACATCGGTGTGACAACTGATGTTCTCAAATTAGGCAAGGGATAGAAGATTCGAAATAAAATGAAAAGTTTATACATTTTGGATAAAAATTTTGTGTATATAGGTTAAAATTTGTTTGCGGAAAAATTTAAAACAAGAAAAAGTCGAAATTTTTGCTGTCCCCAAAAAATGCACTCTGCATACATATATATATATAAACAAATGTATGAAATACTGTAGAAAACCACGATGGAGCCGCCAATGAAAAAAATTTAGATGACTGAAACAGTAATTTAACCCTGGTGACCCTCATAATAATCGAGTATTCTAACCATCTTTCCTTAGTTGTGTGATTTTTGTATGAAAAATGCAAAGTTGTCTTCCAAAACCACATCTTTAGTGAAAATATAAATGAATTCCGCATATGGCTGGTTCTTCTATAAAATTTTTCATATTGTTCCCTTATAAATAGACGGGCCAATTTGGTTTGATCAGCTTTTTCATTGGATTATTTGGATTACGAGTCGCGTTCGAAGTAGTCTGTAAATTGTATGTAACATTTCAGTGAGTCTAAAAATAGAAACACCTTAAAAAACTTATTTTCCCTTTACACCCCATGAATGAAGTATGGGATAGCTTCTCGCGTTGTTGTGAATTAGCACGCTTTTTATTTTAGATTCACAACTAACGGCACCTGCTTGTTTATCGACGAATGCGAACGTCGCTGTTAGAGAAGCTTTTACTAGATATGCCGATTATTTCGACACTTATACTTTGTAGTTGCAGTCGACAACATGGAGGGTGCCGGTAATGAACGAAAAATGTGGATGACTGGAGCCGGGAATCGAACCACGGATCTTCCGCATGGTAGTCGCGTGTTCTAACTACTATACCACGGCCAGACCTGCTCTGTTTAAAGCCGCTCGTTTAAACAATTTTAATTTTGTATATCGTATAAAATCAAATAATTTTACATTAAGTTATCTCTCTAAAGCTTTCCCAAAATTCTACATATCTTTTCCAAATCTATGTCCAAAATCCCGAATGTGGTTGACAAGCATTTAAATTCCCTGAATCTTAGCCAAGGTAGCTTGACCAGATTTAAAGCACTGGCATCGTATTGTTAGTCTGGTAAACATCTCAGTTGAACATCTATCATTATTGGTAATAAGATAAAAACCATTAATTTTATTACTGTTTCGATTTTTGATTATTACGTACGAACGTGTACATATGGACTGCATTCGCACAACTGGCCCAGTACTTGTGCGTATCTGTATGATTTTGGTTTATGTCGGTATGTATGTCAGATTGTTAATTCTCTACCAAATGGAAGTCAATTTCCTTTCAATAAATTTCTTGTTTCAATTTCATATCCTTTACTAAATGACGCTTTGGCTTCGTTTCAATTGACTTCGCATTGCAGGAACAACTTAATCTGGATGAGTAATTTGTGAGTTGATGCTGAAGATTTACACTCACCATAAAGTGGTACAAATGATAAACTTTCTGGCGTAAAAACAAAATGTTTATTAACCTCATTGCATATTTTCCTGATCTGGGAGGAACAATTTGCTTTGCTAAAAGTGTGTGAATTGTATTGTTTAATGAACAGCAATGCCAAGTGCGATATTCCGCGAGGGGAAAACTTAGTATATTTGACACTATTTTAACATGGCCTCCTCCAATTTTGATGGTTTTTGGTTTATTATTTTGCTCGAACATATTGCAATAAATCTGTACAAACAATGTAAAAATGCTAATAATGATGTCGCAATAAAACGAATTGCATGTCAATAAAACATATTGAAGTCAAATCTTTTGACAGGGGCTGTGTGTTACCATATAATAAAACCTTATGATTTTCTACTATCACAGCGCATACAGCGTGGACCTGTAGCTTAACCTTTCTCTTAGGCTACATAACGAATGTAGTCTCTTAGGTTGAGGTACTGGCCATTATAGGATGTGGAATCGACACTAGCAGACGTATATCGCTTTGTGTGAATACAAAAGTTGCAATAAAAGCGATCAATTCTACTTGTGTAAATCAAAGTTGGTTTAAAACTGTAAGTAGATGTTGGACAAACAATTTCGTATTTCCTTGACTTTCTATTTTAAGCAAACCACAATAAAGAAGAAACTTTCTAAACTATAAAAACTTGTAACTTGAGCATGAAGCAAAAGCTCTAAGCCTTTCAGGCTCTGGACATTGTAATATTCCTGGGAAGGAATTAGTGGATTTACTGGCTAGAGGAGGCTGCACAGAGTCTGATCATGCCTCTCTGCAAAATCATCAGTAATGGGTAGCGAATGTGGATGAAACTTGAATCCAAGCTGTTTGATCCTCATGACCACGTAAGGGAGTTTTGTTAGTAGTTTATTTTGTATATCATACTTACGATAAATCCTACTTCAATTCTTAGGGGGGCGAGTAATGTATTGATAATTACCCCTCATTCGTTTGTCGTTTACTACGTATGCGACAGCGAAGTACTGCTGCGATTTAGAATACGACTGTGTTAAGGTAATGCAGCATGTGTTATACCACAGCGATGTTATGTTTTTGGTTTATTGGAGTACTGGATCACTGTTGTCCGAATATAGCAGATTCTAATTGAAATACATGCAGTGACCCCTAACAGACAAATGGGATAGACCATTACACAGTGGTTCCTTTTTAGTTTTTTTTGGAATTAATTCTGTAACTTTTGAACGGATAATGCTATCTTGATGAAATTTAAAATAGTTAAAGCTGAGGTGTTTTCGAGATGATTTGGAAATATTCGGCTCCCCAGGTGGTGTGGGGGCCACTGCGTGGCCCTCCAAAATTGGTCACCTCGGGTGTTTAAATTTCAAATGCTTGAGGAATGTGCATTTATGAACCGATTTAAAAGATTTTTTGCGTTTAGATAGTCCTTCAAAAAACATGCTTACATGCACATGTTATCTCATTTAGGTCAAGAGATATTTGAGAAAATAAAAAAAATTGTGTCATTTTTGGACGAGGTTGATTTAGTATTTTTAAGGGTGTGAGCTCAGTTTTTCCTTGATTTTAAAGATATTTATATCGTTAGTTAGCTTATAAAATTCTGAATGAAATTGCTTAAAAAATAATTCAAATATTTTGTTCCAATCAAAAGTTATAATCATCGCAAGTAAAAGTTTCCAAAAAAAGGCATATTTTTACTGTTTTTTTGCAAAAAGGCGACTACATTCTTTCGTTGTTAAAAAAAATATTTCTTCCGGGAAGTGGCAATTTCTTTAATATTCCTCATAGAAATGTTGATGCAGATGCATTTAATGCAAAATTTGAATCAGTTCAGCAAAATGGTTCCCCGGCAAAGGAAGTCAAAAATACCCCATATTTGAAAAAAAAAATTTTGTTTTTGAAAATTCTCAAATCGCAAAGCGCCAACGAGAAGGCTCATTATATATTTTTTTGACCACATATGTGGACTAGTTAACCGTAACGTATTTCAACATCCCTGCCATAAACAAAGACAGTGTGGCCATTTTAGTAAAAAATTCGGAATTTTGGAACATATTTTCCCCGTTTTGGGAATTTGGGTAGTTTGTTGTAAGATATGGCAACATATTGTTATTCGTTTTTTTAAGGACAATTTTATGTACATTATTCCAAAATTTCGTTAAGATATTTCAGTCCGTTTGGATTTTACGCTATTTTTCATATAGATATTATTTCTCCAAAAAATACGTTTTGACCAAATTTTATATTTGACCCAGAATTATGTCCAAAGTAAAATGTGCTTTTAATTAATTTTTGTAAATTATTAAACTTTATGTAATTCCCTTTCCATTGATATGCAATACTTGTATGTCAAGAGTTCATTTATTCTTTATAATTATAATCAAACTTCACTACCTCCGTAATAAAAGTATATATCGTGAAACACACATATATATGGGGGCTATATCTAAATCTGAGCCGATATGCTTAGTTTTGCTACCACATCATAATAGTGTAAAAAAACTAAGATGTGCAAAGTTTTGTTAACACCAGAACAAAAATGTTGTTTTTGGCTACAATAATGTATAAAAGGTTATGCTAATTTGTATGGGAGGTACCAGAAGGGGCGGGGCAAGCGGACCCATTATTTCAGTATATACTACACGCTGTCATATAATAATACCATCCAAATTTTAGCTTCGTAGAGCCCTTCATCAGGAAGTTAGTGACAATATAGTGGTTTTAGTGAAATAGGTAATTTTGTATGGGAGGTACTTGAGGGGGCGTGGCTATTTCGCCCATTTTCCAACCAACATTGCGGCTAGTGAATTTTATGCCACTGGTAAATTTCTATTCCAATTGATTAAGAACTACTCCAATTATCGTCATAACCATTTTCCCAGCCGGCCAGACGGACATAGCTTTATTGGGTTAAGAAGCCCCGAAACTTATTTTTTCTGAAGGAATCTAGGGTCTCAGTTATATGCACTGATGGGCTTAACTTCTTCCCGTATAAAATTATATATTTCCTCTTCGATGTTACTGAGATTATACAAATTTTGTTCAAAATTTGTTAAAAATGGTAATAATAACAATAAAAAGCAGCAAATACATCTGAATATTGCATTAAAAATCAAATATATAACTTTAAAAATAATTTTGCTGGATATGTTTATGCAATAAGAGAAATTTTTCGTAATTTGTCTCTCATTCCTGTGTATAGGGATTTATAAATCATAAATAACTTAATTAAAGAGTCTATGGGCTTGTAAGATTTATTTAAAAGTAACGACTCCATAATAATTTTTTAGTCTCATGTGTACTAAAAATTTCTCTTATTGCATAAATATTTTAAGCAAAATTATTTTTTAAGTTATAAATTTGATTTTTAATGCAATATTCATATGTTTTTGCTGCTTTTTATTGTTATTATTACCATTTTTAACAAATTTTGAACAACATTTGTATAATCTCAGTAACATCGAATAGGAAATATATAATTTTATACGGGAAGAAGAATTGGTCCATCAGTGCATATAACTGAGACCCCAGATTCCTTCAGAAAAAATAAGTTTCGGGGCTTCTTAACCCAAAAAAGCTATGTCCGTCTGGCCGGCTGGGTTATTGGTTACGACGATAAATGGAGTAGTTCTTAATGAATTTCAATAGAAATTTACCAGTGGCATAAAATGCACTAGTCGCGATTTTGGTTGGAAAATGGGCGAAATAGCCACGCCCCCTCAAGTACCTCCCATACAAAATTACCTATTTCACTAAAACCACTATATTGTCACTAACTTCCTGATGGAGGGCTCTACGAAGCTAAAATTTGGATGGTATTATTATTTGACAGCGTGTAGTATATACTGAAATAATGGGTCCGCTTGCCCCGCTCCTTCTGGTACCTCCCATACAAATTAGCATAACCTTTTATACATTATTGTAGCCAAAAACCACATTTTTGTTCTGGTGTTAACAAAACTTTGCACATCTTAGTTTTTTTACACTATTATGATGTGGTAACAAAACTAAGCATATCGGTTCAGATTTAGATATAGCCCCCATATATATGTGTTTCACGATATATACTTTTATTACGGAGGTAGTGAAGTTTGATTATAATTATAAGGAATAAATAAACTCTTGACATACAAGTAATGCATATCAATGGAAAGGAAATTACATAAAGTTTAATAATTTACAAAAATTAATTAAAAGCACATTTTACTTTGGACATAATTCTGAGTCAAATATAAAATTTGGTCAAAACGTATTTTTTGGAGAAATAATATCTTATACTAGTGGGCCCGGCAATGCTTCGCTATTGCACATTAACTTGTAATATATTTCACATTTAGGTCTACAAAGTACTTTGAAAACGTTCATCAGCAAAGTCATATCTATAGTGCTTACATGTAGATTAAGTTTTTCTGTATGTAGGGCGAAAAGCCACTTCTTCCAAAAATCGGAAACAGACATTCCGCTAATTTTAATAATTTTTATTTTGATCTGTAGTAGCGGATACTAACTATCTTTTTGGGCATAAAAAACATTTTGTTATGCCTTCTCCGCCTATTGACCGCAAATGAAAATTCCGTCTGAAGCTTCATGCCTTTAGCCATAAAAACTTCTTTTGTTCGGATCAAGAATATTCCGGAATACTATTTTTGTATTGAACTCGTATTACCATTTTTTTGAGATAATTCGGTCACCAATGTTTGGCTTAACAAAGTGATGGTCTCACGCGCTGTATGGCATATTACACCGTCGTGTTGGAACCATTTCTCGTTCAAATAATGTGCAATGACATGATAAATAAAAAAAATCACTTGATCGTCCACTGGCTCAAATTCTTCCACCAGTTAGATCTTATATAGATGCAGGCCAAGATCTTTCTTCAGCATTTGTAGACCGAGTTGCTGAGAATGGCGTCGGTTTGATAAATTCGAGTCCCCTGTCACACTTACGTCTAAAACGTCGATGGCTTCTATTAGCTGCTGAGATGGATCATTATATGCACCCTCAACTTCACAAAGGGCTCCATAAGTTTGGCGAACAGAACGTGCATTTTGAAAATAAATTTGCAAGATTTGCAAACGTTGTTCTTGTGTAGTTTTTACATGGTGATTTTCCAAAGTATACTAAAAGAAGTTCTATACGTCAAAAAAAATTACCCCATATATAGGTTATTTACAAATATTTGCTTATGTTACCTCTGACATACTTTAAAAATGTTAATTGTGCCCCAATAAAACAAAAGGTGTTTTCCAGTATAACTACAATGAATATTGCATTTTTTTCTGAAAAGTAACTGGTGTACGGACCATTATTTGATACAGTTTAAATATTTAACTATTGAAGTGCGTGGCAGCGCCTCGGCACTTTTTACTTATTAATATCTTATTAAAAAAACGTGGTAATCGTATACCAGTATCGCAATGTACGTTGAATTCTTAGACAATTTCGCTTAGAAACTATATGTCTATAATCAATTCCTAGTTCGCGCTGAGAAGCATGAAGATTTCAGGTTTAGGTATATTTTTAGCAATTTTTCAGTTACGTCAGACGTACCATCCCGATGTTTGGAGACCAAGACGAAGAGAATAGTATATTTTTGACATTGTTTTGGATCCCGCCCAATATTCTGAAAAATGATTTTTAAAAACTTAATTTCCGTATGCCAACTCTCAGAGGTCATAACTTTTTAACCAATACATAGATTTGCTGTAATACCTCATTTACTTTGCTGGGAAATTAGTTTTACGCAGAAGGTCTCGAAAAATATATATCTGAAGTTTTCGGTTTGTGCTCATTTAAAAACCAAACAAAAATTTCTTCTTGTAAGCGCGGAATACCTTGTGTTATCGAATATTGCCATTTTCACCCCCTTAATGTAGAAAAATCCAAACAATGTGTAGCCTATGTTACTCGCGGGGTTATTCGGAAGATTCCCTGAAAATTTCATCAAAATCGGTCCAGCCGTTTTCGAGTCCATACGTTACATATATACACACATCCTCTTTTATATATATAGATTAAAAATAGCGTAAAATCCAAACGTACTGAAATATCTTAACGAAATTTTGGAATAATGTACATAAAATTGTCCTTAAAAAAACGAATAACAATATGTTGCCATATCTTACAACAAACTACCCAAATTCCCAAAACGGGGAAAATATGTTCCAAAATTCCGAATTTTTTACTAAAATGGCCACACTGTCTTTGTTTATGGCAGGGATGTTGAAATACGTTACGGTTAACTAGTCCACATATGTGGTCAAAAAAATATATAATGAGCTTTCTTGTTGGCGCTTTGCGATTTGAGAATTTTCAAAAACAAAAATTTTTTTTTTAAAAAATGGGGTATTTTTGACTTCCCTTGCCGGGGAACCATTTTGCTGAACTGATTCAAATTTAGCATTAAATGCATCTGCATCAACCTTTCTATGAGGAATAATAAAGAAATTGCCACTTCCTGAAGAAATATTTTTTTACAAACGAAAGAATGTAGTCGCCTTTTTGCAAAAAAACAGTAAAAATATGCCTTTTTTGGAAACTTTTACTTGCGATGCTTTTAACTTTTGATTGGAACAAAATATTTGAATTATTTTTTCAGCAATTTCATTCAGAATTTTATAAGCTAACTAACGATATAAATATCTTTAAAATCAAGGAAAAACTGAGCTCACACCCTTAAAAATATTAAATCAACCTCGTCCAAAAATGACACAATTTTTTTTATTTTCTCAAATATCTCTTGACCTAAATGAGATAACATGTGCATGTAAGCATGTTTTTTGAAGGTTTTTCGAAGCACTATCTAAATGCAATCTTTTAAATCGGTTCATAAATGCACATTCCTCAAGCATTTGAAATTTTGAAACACCCGAGGTGACCAATTTTGGAGGGCCACGCAGTGGCCCCCACACCACCTCGGGAGCCGAATATTTCCAAATCATCTCGAAAACACCTCAGCTTTAACTATTTTAAATTTCATCAAGATAGCATTATCCGTTCAAAAGTTACAGAATTAATTCAAAAAAAAAACCAAAAAGGAACCACTGTGCATTACCGGACTCGCGTGTGTGAGGACCGATGTAACAAATTTTATTGAGATGTTCCGACCTGTCCCGTAGGACGCAGAGCTACTTGGGGCTAAATTTTATAGAGGACCTAGAGTTTATCGGAGTAAGTAATTAATTTTAGTGTACGCAAGTTTTTATCAGACCACAAGTGTTCCAAACCTAAAATAACCCAAAACAAAAATAAATTGCAAATTTTTAGCAATAGCAAAATTTAATTAAACGTGGTTTTGTTAAAGGTATCCCAGTAACCTATTAATTCAACAACGATTCCGAAAGTCAGATTTTTATAAAGCATAGTGTTGATTGATCGCAGTAGCATAGTGGCTAAATCAAGCTAGTATCAAGCTTATACCGGTAACCAAGATAACCAAATTTAAAACTAAATGTGCATTGGCATTTGTTTTAAAAATAGGAGTTAAGTGCAAATATTTCAAAATTTATGATAAAAACATTGTTTTATAGGTTTAGAACATTTTTTTAATGGAGAGTACTAAAAGAGTAAACCGTTTAAACCAATATTCCAAAATGTAATGTCATCTGCATAAGGAGGTACCAGAAGAAGAGAACAAACTAACCCATTATAATAGGTTGTATTCTGCGCTACAAAATGATAACATTAACCGAATTTGAGAATAGTGTAGTTCTTCAAATTCGACATTGATGTTATGTTATTAAAAATTTACCAAATGTGTAGTCTTGTTTTAGAAAGGGCAGGGCTTTAAGAGAAGATCCGCCTAACAACTCTCCACCAAATACATAATACATTTTGAATGGAAGGTAACGGAAGGGGATAGATAAGCAAAACAGTATTTTAGGTCTTGTTACCAACCGGTGGGGCAAATTAAATTGAGCCTTGGCGTTTCCAAATAGCGGAACTAACTAAATTTTCAATCATTCCCTTGCACCAATTCGAAATCAAGGTACTATAATATATAACTACTACTACATTTTTTATTATAATCGTTAATTATTTTCCCGAGATTTTGCTGTGGCCAGAAGGACTTGGCCCTTGCTACACCTCACTCTTTGTTGTGTGTGCTTTTTTAAGGTGGTGGTTTGGCACTACAACGAAGAAACACAAACAAAAATATGACGAGGAAGAATACAAGAAAGAACTTTACTCCACTGCATCAGTTTTCGTTCGATACTTCAAACACTTGCGTATGAAAAATACTAAGTTCGGATGCGGGGTAACAGAGTTGCAGAGAAATATTTCTATTGACAACATTGTCAATAAATATATGAAAACAAACAAAAGATCTGCAAAGGCAACGGATTTGGCAACTCTCGTCATACAACAATCTGACAACCGTATGAACTGACAATTTTTGTTGGCAGACAAATTTATTGTCTGACAGTTGCCGGCAATGAAATTGTAAGGTTTTCTTACAATCATCTGAACTGACAATTTACATTTTGCAAACAATTTTTCTTTTTATCAGTACATTGCCTGTTCCCGCCTCCAGTCATCTAAATTTTTCTTTCATTGCCGGCCCCCTCGATGTTTTCGACAGCAATTTCACAGCAGTGTCAAGTCAATCGGCATGTCTAGTAAAAGCTTACGTTCACATTCGTCGATAAACAAGTAGGTGCTGTTAGTTGTGAATCTAAAAATAGACGGCGTGTTAATTCACATGGGGTGTAAAGAGAAATTAAGTTAAGTACATTGCCTGTACATTGGCAGATCCGCCAACATTGAAACAATCTGTATATAGCTTAAGAAAATCAATCTATATATACAAAAATGAGTTTGTGTTTGTTTGTTTGATTGTTTGCATTTTTTTTGTACCGTATAGGCTCGAGAACGGCTGGACCGATCTTTATGAATATTTCACAAACTGTAGCTGTGTAGTCGTTGGTGAAAATAGAATTTGTGATACACCAAGAGGGCGATTGATACGAAAATTTTACAAAGTGGTACTGATGACCTGTTGATAGTCATTGGTTTTACTTGGTTGTGACTGGAAACAGGGGCTTGGTACCGCCAATATAACTTGAATGTTAAAAAGGCTATTTCTCATGAACTATTAGAGGTATAAAGTATGAGGTTGTTAGTACAGTATGAATTTTACCCAGTGTGAAAGAAGGTTGTGCTTTTGATCTTTCTCAAAATTTTACAGTATGTTCAAGTTTGCCTAGAGATATGAACAGGATATTTGGGACCAAGTTGGTAAAAAAGGGAGTCGGTAATAAATTCTATAAATAGAAAATTTAAGCAATATTCATTAAGGTTGGGCAGGAGGACAGGTTTTGTTTGATTGGGGGGAATAGCAAATAATCTAATAGAGTGTTACACTTTTTTTCGGTATACTCTGCCAAATCACCATGCAAAGACATTACCCAAGTACAACGTTTACAAATCGTGGAAATTTATTTTCAAAATGCGCGCTCTGTTCGCCAAACTTATAGAACACTTTGTCAAGATTACGGTGCACATTACCATCCATTTGAGCCGCTAATACGCAATACTATGGATCGACCACATTTTACTTACATTTACTATTTTGGATAATATTCATCCTAATCAAGTGCGTACCGTGCGTACGGAAGAAACCATCGCCGCTGTAGATGTGAGTGCGACACAGGACTCGAATTTATGATACAACGCCGTTCTTAGCAATATGGTCTCTGCCTGTTTACTACTTAGGAAATTTTGAGGAAAGATCTTGGCCTACATATATATAAAATCCTACTGGTCGAAGAACTAGAACCAGCGGACGATCAATTGGAAAGACCTGTTGCATGTATTCATTGTGTAGGAAATTTTCTTCTTAATCATTACGCACATAGAAAATTATCTAAATAGACACTGTTCATTTATGAATTCCATTTTGAAAAATATTTCTCCAAAATTCTTCGAAATAATTTGTAAATAATGAAATAATATTCGTGATGTATAAACAATCAAAACAAGGAAACAATGTAATCGGTATCCGATTATTATTTCAACATGAGGAACGGAAAATAAAATTTTTTAATATAGTTTTTACTTTAACTTCTTTCTTATCGTCATGAGAATCGTAGTCAATGAAAAATTGAGCTACAATAATGTTCATAGTTATTATAAGTGGAAATACATGTTTGGTATCCGATTAAAAAGCTTTTGCATCCGATTATAAAACTTTGGTTATACATCATTAACGACCAATAACAAACGTTTATGAATACAATTTCTTATTAAAGGTTTTTTAGAGCTAAAGAATACTTTAGCTAGAGAACGCTTCATATCCACTTTAGAAATTTTTTATAAATAAGGCTGTTAGATATTAACGATATGATTGATAATCGTATACCAAAAATTTATTTGCACTTATAATAACTATGAACATTATTGTAGCTCAATTTTTCATTGACTACGATTCTTAAAACGATAAGAAAGACGTTAAGTAAAAATTATATAAAATAATTTTATTTTCTTTTCGTCATGTTGAAATAATAATCGGATACCGATTACATTGTTTCCTTGTTTTGATTGTTTATACATCACGAATATTATATTATTACTAGCTGACCCGGCAAACGTTGTTCTGCCATACAACTTTGGACCCGGCTAACTTCGTCTCGCTCCTAAGATAACGCCTTTATATAATAGTAAAACACAGATAGTTCAAGTTTTAATCTGATTTACTTGAATTTAATCGAAATCTGTGAAGAGCGATATGATATACGTTTTTCGATTTAGTCCGGCGTAAAAACAAACAATGAAGACTGTTTGCCAACACGCAAACAGACAACGCACAGCTGATCGTGTGAAAAGCAGGGAAATTCGAGGTTGATTCCACAAATTTCCAATGATTGGCCTTACGAATTATTGAATCGAATGGGGAGTTGAATTGGAAGGGAAGATCGGTTGGAATAATAGATTCTTCGGATAAGGACTTCCTCTCCTTTGCATATGACCTTGATGATCGTCGCTTTAATTACAATTTCGGATGATTCAGATTCCGCAAAATGATCATGATCGATCCCACCTTCAGCTGCAAATTATGCACAACTGGCACATCTAGAGAGTTCAAAAATTCTGTCGAATAGTTGGTCGCCTCTTTCTCGTTAAATGACCTCGAAAATTATTCATCGTTCGGTCATCTGCCTCCAATGCTCGTTTATGCGCCATCGTGCATTCATTCCAAATAATGATTTAGCATTCTCGCAACAATTTCGCTACATGTTGTCTTTTCAGCCGTGAGAAGAAAGCGGAATGTGCAGTTCGACCGCCTTTCACCAATGTGGAAGCAATACCAGAGGATGCAACAGCTTACTCAATTGCGATCTTGACCGAATTGTGACCAGTATCAAAGAAATTACGAATGTCTTGCCTGTCCCACCGGGATCATCGAGAAAGTAAATGCTTCCGTTCCATCGTCAACAACCTTCATCATTGAATCGTACACGTTCGTTTGCTCGGTAGTAAAAGGCGCCACATTCGTTCGGACTCTTTCAGTCAGCTCAACTCGATCAAAGTCTTGTTCTTATTGCAATTCGCGATTGAATGCATCATGCATCGAACGATTTGGCGCTGGTATTTCCAATTTGACAGTAGACTGCCGCACATTATGACGCAAATGTCGTCGGCCATCTCGTCCAACTTGTCCACCATCCCAAAGCTTGAGAACAATATCGCGTGATTCCACATTTTCCGCAACAATTGCCACTGCGTCTTCATTTATAGTGGGAGCTTTGAATTGTCTTACATTGCATTCAGAGAGTCTCTTGTCTGCTCTGATAATGATTTTGTGGACGTCATAATGCATTGTATTCACTGCGGTTTTGAACAATCGGACCAATGCATTATGCTTATGCAGAAGATTTTAAAATTGTTCTACCATTTTGCATTTAATCTTTTAACATAATAAATTTCATTATTCATATTCCGACATTTTTCAAGCATCATAAGGAATTTTTCATCTTTACGTCGTCTAAAATCATCAAATCAAACGATACAATGAAAAGTAAAAAATTTTTTCGAATTTTTTCGGAATTTTCCGCATTTTTCAACAAAAATTTTGCATTTTTCTATTCGGAAAGCCAATCTGTAACAATTGCACACAAAATTCCATACAAAAGGGCAATTTTCGATTTATCCAATTTTCCGACTTTTCCGGAAGATTTTTCCAAAATTTTCTTTCACATAAACCTTCTCCTGGCAATAACGAACAACTGAAAAAAAGTTTGACCAAAATCGGCCCAGCTGTTCTCAATTGATGAATTACCATACATTTTTGCCACCATTTTTATATATATAGATTTACAAATTATTTATGAAGAATTTTGGAGAAAAATTTTTCAAAATGCAATTCATGTAATGATTAAAAAGAAAATTTCTTACACAGGCCGTGTTTTTTTGGTATCCTATATAGGAGACCGGTATAGGATACCAACAAAACGCTTCGCCGTTAACAAAAAGAAATTATTTGGCAGCACATTAATGTATGTCAAAAAATTGTTTGTTTTCTTTTCACTCATTCGTAAATATTGTATTAATTGTAGTTTTGATATTTTTGAAAAATGTTGTAATATTAATATAATAATGATTCGCATGTCCCTTC
Source organism: Muscina levida (assembly GCA_964034835.1). Taxonomy (NCBI): domain Eukaryota; kingdom Metazoa; phylum Arthropoda; class Insecta; order Diptera; family Muscidae; genus Muscina; species Muscina levida. The sequence continues at coordinate 78,043,699 of OZ035881.1, forward strand.
TTAAGATCTAGTGTTCCGCAGGGACCTTAAGCCACAAATTGGAACTTTTTTCTACGGTTTGCATAACAAATAAGCTGAAAATAACATTTTATTGAAAAAATATTATTCGAATTCAAATTATTTTATTTGAAGTTCTCTTTTCTTTTCTATTTTTTGCTTACCCCTGCAATAAAAAATTTGGTCCCTTTTTTATTTTTACTACTTTTTTAAACAACTTATCCCCGTTAAGCTTAGCATGTAAATTTATCCCCGTTAGCGTATATGGGATAGCACTTGTATGGCTAAGTGGATATAAGTTACCAACAAAACGCAACCACAATGAATACATGCAACAACGCTTTCCAATAGGATAAATGCTAAAAAAAACTCAAAATAAAGATCTCAAATTCATAAATAAACCATAAATTGTATAAACGTCGAGTTATAGCACGCTTAAAGTGGAGACAATCCTACTTTAACTTATATGGTTTTCTCGAATTTAGCTTAAAAATGGTTTATATACCTCTTATAAGTTTTTATGGATAAGGCCTGGTTAACTTCCCTATTCAGAAGTTACTTGAAATAGGTTACACAAATAACTAAACTCAACATATTGTTGTCGAGCTTAAGAATCGTTTTCAAAGTAATTTGTAGACCTACAAATACACCCATACCTCGATATACGGCCTAGATACGTTCCCAAAATGTTGGCTGTAAAGCGAAACGCCGTAAAGCGAGGTAATAAATTTCATACAAATCTATATGAACAGATAGAGATTGGTTCCAACTTTTGGAAAAAATTAGGTTCGAATATGAACTTTAAAGTCATTTTTAAATAAAATAATGTGAACATGTAAGAAATGTTAAGTTTAATTCAAATCATAAGTTTTCAGGGACCAGCATTAAAAAATTTGTCTAAAGTTGGTTGTTTGGCATTTCTTTTAAGTTCTTGTTGCAGTTGGGTGTAGCATAAAATTGACTTTTCAATATTGCATATTAAGTTTGCACTTCGTTCTTTGTCGGCATCAGACTTAAGGAGAATTTGCAAGAAAACTACGTCTACTCACGATCAGCACAAACAAGAGACTGCTGCGTCAACACTCGCTGCGCTTGTGAGTGAATGCTTTTGTTAGTCTCTCTCTTCGTAGAAAAACGGTGAATCCCCAATTTGCTTTTAGCCGTATAGCGAGGTAATGTGCGCCGTAAAGCGAAGGTGTTCCTGAATTGAAAAAGGCCGTTACAGCGAAATTCCGTAAAAAGAGGGGCCGTATAAAGAGGTATGAGTGTATAGCACTTATGACAGTAAGAAAATTCTGTCAAACATATGATAAGTAAATACGCAATAGCGAAGCATTGCCGGGCCCACTAATTTATCATATTTGTAAGATATGGGAATGCCATCTATTACCAGAAAATTTCTTAGGGTGATTCATAAAATCATAACATATAATGCAGTTATATAGAATGCAACATGATCATAATAAACAATCAATATAGTCCACATAAAGAAGTGTATAGAAGTGAACCATCTAATAGGAATAGATTAATATAGGTACATATATATAATATTAGATATGTATGTAGATTTGTGCAACATCGTTGCTTTCAAAGATAAACTAAACTATTTGCAATAATTGGCAATAAAATTGAACAGGTGGAGTATTTCGATCATATTGGTTGTTTACAGAAGTTGTTCAGTTATACAATAAGTAAGGTTTTGGTAAAGATAGCAAGTAAAAACATTGCACAATAAAAAGCTGATTTGTTTAAATTAGATAGTGTGTTTTGAGAGCTATTTAATATCTTTAGACTTTTTTAGATTACATGGGTTTGTTTGAAAAATTTGGTAGCCAATCTAGCCAAACCGGGCTAGGATTTTACTCAGCTCTGGTTGTACTATCAAATTTATATAGTCACGTTCGGGTGTTTTTTCACTGTTGCACAGTGTAAATATAAATAAGGCCTCTAATCTTTTTATACATATTGATTTATTCAATGTTTGATAAATCATTTTTAACATTTACGTTTTGTATGATATTGTTCTATATTCTTTAACATTTACAGGTTTATTTTCAATTGATATCATACTTTTTGGGGTTTGGGTTCTGATTTCGATTAGATTCCTTCCGTAGTGTGTACCTTCATCATCCCTCAGAAGGAAAGATCATGGCTCATTACAATTCTTTACAATTTGTCCCTTAGACCACAAATAATTTTATCACCTGGCATTTTAGTTGTCATACTATATTTTGTTCTTTTTTTATAATGATTATGGAGTTCTATTATCTTTGGTTTAAATTTACATGAAAAAGATGCTTATCTAAGAAGGTAACGTTGTTCTTAGATTAGCAATTATACAAACTTGGTAGATTGGCTTTTAGTGTTGTCCTATATTTCAAAAGTGCAATATCTGTCATTATTGTAGACCTTGGATTGACCTTGATGTCTATTGATATATGCTCCATTCGATGCAAAATTTTGGAAAATCTTTAGAATTAAATGGTGGTCCATTGTCTGAAATAATTATTTGAGGTATCACACGCAGAAGAAAATATAGAAGATAATCACAAATATTTTTTGAAATACATTCGAGAACTAAAAAGCCGTATATAATATTAAGCAGTTTTCGACAATATATTATTGGAGTGTTTTGTAGCATTTTCTGCAGACGATTATATTAATGCTTTCTCAATATTTTCTCGTCTGTTTAAGATATGGAATGATAGACAAATAAGCATTGGCGTCCGAATATTTTTGATGTAATAGAGTTGGTTGAAGTCGATGGAATTCACTTGAGCTATCCTAGAACTTGTGGTTGTATAAATATCTGCCCAGTTGTTGAATTACCTGGTTTAAAACCACAATAATGTACAATAAGTTTAGAAAGACTAAGGCCACTCTCCGATGGGATAGCGTGACCCCTTCCGTGAGCTGCATTCTTTTAGCGCATGATACCATACTCCTACAAATTGTGTATTTATTTAGCCAAATCGCCCTTAGTTGCGTTGTCGACAGTCGGCATCTGTACTGGAAGCTTTGTCGCTCTGACCTAATTTTAACTCTGTTGTGAGAACTGCACATATTTCAACGATTATTGCATTTGTAGCGCTCCGTTCAGTCATGCCCGTACATATGGTAACAGCAATGATCACATGCTTGCCCCTAACATATAAAGTATATATCCGTCTTTTACTATATGATCAATTAGAATCGCCAGTCGGAATGTATAAAAGAAAGGACACAATATATTTACAGTTCAGTTATAATACTCCCGTCATCCTCCAAAATCACCTATTCAAATCCAATATGACGCCCATACATGTCTATATCTACAATTCAATTAACAGACGTCAGTCTTTCAAACGCCCTCCCCAATATATCTATTACGCTTGTGTCTTAAGTCTTTTGATTTCGCCACATAGTATTTGGCCAATGTCCATAAATATTAACGCACGTACGTACGTACATATGTCGATGTTAAATACGCATTAATCCACCTCAGAACTTAATACAAACCTTTGAACCCTTTTACTCAAATAAATATGTATAATTTATAAATATTAATTTATTACATTTCCCCTGCCTATTTAATTATTTATTATCAAAATTTATTCGATTGTTTGTTTCTTCCTTTTGTGTTCGAAATTTCAATCGTACCCCTTGTTAAATTCCCATACAACGACCAATGATAATCAAAAGATATTTATACGAGCATTAAGTGCATGTGGATATTTATAAATCGTGTCGTTGCCATCCGCAGATGAGCGGATAAACATACACACATGCGTACAGCCATAATCGTGGGTCTTATCCTGCTGCGTATTAAATTAACAAAGACACCATGTGGTGTGATGTTACACTTGTGCTCACATCAAAGCCGCTTAAACGCCCCTTCGCAATCATATTTATTATAAAATAATTTGTTATTACTTTGTGCTCTGCTGCTTCTTCGCCTGTCTTCTTTTGCTTACTTAATGTAAAATGGCTTGACTCTTATGTTATCTGGCAGCATTTCGTATCCTCATGGATCGTACTCTCGTCTGCTGGGTTACATATATTTAAATATACATATACCTCAAGACACTGTGAAAGTTTTCAAAAGGCCCTCTTTTTTTGGTTTAGGTGATTTTTATTACCAAATATGCCATTGCATTGGTCAGATTGCTGATTTTAAAAAAATTAATATTGATAAGCAAAATTTAGATATTTAATTTACTGTTTTAAACTTAAATAAATTCGTCAGGCAAAACTACATTAGCCAACAACCGGCATTCGCAAACAGGCATTCGCAACAACCACAAAGGAATGCAATTTGTCGAAACTCAATTTGTGATTAACATTGAAGAAGCAAAGTATTTTGGTCATAAAATGCAGTTTAATATATTAAAAATGCAGTGACACTTGCATGCACATTGATTTATTAATGCATTGTGAGCATGATGGAAATTCAACGAGTATTTCTGGGCGTTTTTCTTTAACACTTTTATCATATTTCTCGTATTCACTATGTTAATTATAACAACAAAGTTTGTTTTTGGTGTACACAAAAAACAAGCCTAAATCAAATAAGCATAGTAGAACCATTGTTTAATAATTTTGTTTCAGTTATTCAATTGGTGGATTATATAATACATTTGGCTTTTGAGCCACTCAATTTAAACCGCACTAACCCAATTCCATAAATGTGATTCATTTATGCCTACAATATGTGATGCTAGTGGTAGAAAAAACCAATGAAATATCATGATGAAGATTATATTGATTTTCGATAAATGGGCTCATTTGCTCAAAGTTGAAGAACGACAAATTTCTTATATTTTTAAATATTCTTAAATTTACCATATTTGTTTATTTTATTAATAAATTAAAAATGTAACACTCTAAACTTTTAGAGTATTCCTCGCATACTCTAAAGTTATGAATTGAATGGGATACTCTAAGTGGCCTTAATTGCTCAAAGTGTGGATACGGAAATTAAAACAAGTCCCCCTGGAATGCATACTGAATTTTAATTAGAATTCATATTCATGAAATTCACGAAATCGACTGCTTAACTTTCTGTGTGGAAATCTGTCGGCTGCGCACGAGATGTGTTTTGCTCTCCATTGAGTCACTTTGAATCTCTTAAGCAATTCAGGGATACCCAAATAAATCACCGCATATTTATTGGATGATATTTATCAAATGTCTACTTTCAATTAAATTCATATGGCAGCGACCTGTCAGGCAACAAATTAAAAAATTACTCAAGATCCAAAGTAAAGAGAGAGCGGGATGGGGTGGTGAGTGGAGCAACGTACGATGAGCATGAGTGCAGTGTTTGAGTATCCATTCATGCAGTCATCCATCCATCTCGAAGTCATCGTTAGACATGTAGACGATGGATCCACTCCATTCGGTTAAAGTTGATCATTCGCAAATGATTTTAATTAGTGAAGCTAATGCTGACGTACAATGACCACCGGGGAGCTGAGTGCTTTCCTTCGCCACCGATGGAGAACAAACAATTCATTCTGTAAAGGAACAAGTCCACCTCTTTGTCCCTCAAAACAGCCTGGTATCTGCACAAATGCAAGCCAATGCAGATTCGCGCTGTGATCAGCCCAAAGACAGGTATCATGACCACCGACAGACATTTCTTTGGACATCGCACACGCAGAGAGCACTAGTGTGCTCCAGTGAAGGACAATTCCAACACACAGCCTTTATTTGGATTTAGTTAAAGGGGAATCTTGTTAAAATTCAAATTCACACGTCAAAAATTGCCCCCAGGCAAGTGAGAGATGAGGTGGTTGCCTGAATTCAATGTGTTGTTTATTAAAGTTGATGGCTCTTGAAATCGCCTTCAACATCACATCTGATCTAATACCAATGATTTATGATATCCCAAAACTACTGAGACATGGGATTCAGTTCCGGTATTACATATTTATATGTTAGATTATAAAGGTCATTAGTTTATTTGGAGCAATGTATAAATGTACTAGTCAGCCATATCGGATATTTAGTGGAAAACTTACTCGCCAGTTATACCACTAAAATAGTGCACAGGTTTCATGAACCAGGTCTTTCATTCATGCCATGCGATCGAGCATTTGGGATTATAGAAAAAAGATAGAGAAAAACTGAAAGAGTTTTTCTTCCTTCCGAATATGTGAGAATAGTCCAAAATACGTGCAAAAAGTATTCAGTTGTACATGTGGACAGGTCAATGATCTTCGACTTTCTTAGAATTTTAAGAAAATCTTTTTTTTTATAAAACCTAATGGTATGAAAGATTAGTACGCCATAACTAAATACATAGTTTTCATTTATGATGTGGAGGCCGTTAAACAAGGAACCATCAGTTGCAGATTTACTGTCTATATTCGAATAATGATGTCGACTATAAAGAAGAAATCGCCGACGTCGAAAGCTATGATCATTAGTAGTTTTGGTAGTTTTGCATTATTTTTTCTTTGGAGCTTAATTTTTCATGTAAATACTATATACTACAAAGCAGGGCTGTAGCCAGGATTTAATTTCGGAGGGGGCCAAAACCAGTTGGAACAAAAAATAATTAAATTTTTCACATATTAATCAAATATGTATATTAGGGTGTTCCTTATATGGTATTTTTGGGAATTTCATTAAAAAAGATAGTAGTAGCGGAGTTGGACATCGAGCTTTGTAATTTATGCACGTAATTTACAAAAATTCGAATATATTGTGCAAAATTACGCATCGATTGTTTGGCATAAGAGCGTGCCGCAAAGAGGTCAAAATTCGATTTTGTTTTCAAATTAGTTTATTGCCGCTGAATATAGGCATATGAACTAGTAATACGCCGTTAAATTGGTGAAGTCAAGACCTATAAAAGTATATGTTTGAACTTGCCATATCTCTTATAGATGTCAAGATATTTTATGCAAAAGTGGGGGTATTTTTGAAAAAAAAAATAATAAAAAATGTTGAAATTGCATTATTAAGTAACAATTAACAATTAAGCATATATGAAGTCAAAATCTACAAAAAAAAGTATATGATATTTTCAATATCACTATCCGTTCCCGAGATATCAGGCTTTAAAACCCGATTTTTTGGCTTAAAATATAGCAAAGACTAATGAATCTAGATTTTGATCTCTGGTTTCATCCGAATACACACTGTTTACTTTCTAATAACACCAAAACCATTACAATCCAATGCTCCATTGCATCAAATATCTCGATATCTATAAGAGATATGCTAAGTCCAATCATAAACTTTTATAGGTCTTGACCACCTATTTAACGGCATTTGATATATTGTGACCTATTTCACACGAAATTTCATAAATAACAAACGTGAGGCGAAGCTCGATGTCCAACTCCGCTACTACTATCTTTTTCTAAGAAAATTCAAAAAAATACCATATAAGGAACACAAATGTTCATTAAAGTGCGCAGAACAAGAATAAGTATTTTTTTTTTAAATTCAGAATTAGATCTTAATTGTAATTGCTTGCTTAAAAATTATTCTATACAGAATAAAATAGTACGATTTTGTATTTTTTTTTAAATTTAATAATCTAGTAAGGCGGTTATCTTCGGCTATGCCGAAGCTCAGATACCCTTCACCATTTGTAAAAATGGTGATAAAACCGGTTATTTACACTACAACTATATTTTACCGGTACCGGCCGTGGCATAGTGGTTAGAACACGCGACTACCATGCGGGAGATCGCAGGTTCAAACCTGGCTCCAGTCATCTTAAAAGAAAAAATAAATAAATAAAATTTTTCTTTCATTGTCGGCTCCCCTCGAATGTTGTTGACAGCAACTTCGCAGTATTAAGCGTCGATTCAATCGTCGTGTCTAATAAGAGCTTCTCAAACAGTGATGTTCGCATTCGTCGACGAACAAGTAGGTGCCGTTAGTTGTGAATCTAAAAATAGAAAGCGTGTTAATTCACAACAACGCGAGAAGCTATCCCATACCTCATTCATGGGGTGCAAAGGGAAATTAAGTTTTTTTTTATATGTATTTGTGTTTTTGTTAGTCGATCTTACATTACATTATATTAATTTACGTTAAGTGTATCGAAGTGATACAACAAATTCGGCTCAAGATCAGAAAAGAGTTCTATTATTTATTGTTTGATATTTTTGGTCAAATTCAGTGTGTCACGCACTAGGATGACGCGTTTCGAACTCCATGACGAGTTCATCTTCAGACCCCTTTGTGACTAACTGATGCACAATGGTACATCATCAGCTGTATATATATCTACAATTATGCCAAACATATGCATGTGAAGTAGATATCAGCCGAAAATGTCCAGCATAGTTATGAATTTGACCATTCACAATCAAACATGAGAATGGAGGATATTTTATCCCCACGATTCCCTTTTTACCTCACAAAGCTCAAGCTTTACCATGGCTTTTCACCACAAAACTCAAGCTTTTTTACAAGGTTTGTTGTTAAACTAAGCTTACTATTGTTACTGAGCATATACAGTGTTTGCTCACTACTAACTACTAAGCATATATAGTTTGTTAGGCCGTGCCGTGCCAGTGTATGTGTATTTGTGTTTTTGTTAGTCGATCTTACATTACATTATATTAATTTACGTTAAGTGTATCGAAGTGATACAACAAATTCGGCTCAAGATCAGAAAAGTGTTCTATTATTTATTGTTTGATATTTTTGGTCAAATTCAGTGTGTCACGCACTAGGATGACGCGTTTCGAACTCCATGACGAGTTCATCTTCAGACCCCTTTGTGACTAACTGATGCACAATGGTACATCATCAGCTGTATATATATCTACAATTATGCCAAACATATGCATGTGAAGTAGATATCAGCCGAAAATGTCCAGCATAGTTATGAATTTGACCATTCATTTTTTTATATTTTATTAAACTTTGTCCTACAAAACAGGGGAGTTGGTGAGAAGTGGGTGTTACTTTTAGCTTTACACATCCATTTTTGTCAATAAAATTTATCGATTTTATTCTAGTTGAAGCATATTTTTATGAATTGTGTAACTCCCCAAAAATGGGAATTTGTGGGGTATGGAGTTGTTTAAATCCGATCTTGCTTATCTTAGAACTTAACCTCTGCTTCTGGACAGAAGCTTACATTCCAAATCTCAGCCCGAAAGCTCATAAACTACAGGGACATACAAAAAGGGGGAGGACACCCCAAAACGGGGGAGTTTGTAAGAAATTTGGGAGAATTATACGTCCGATGTTACTCATATTACAAAGTAAGCTCTTATTATAGGATTAAAGCTTGCAAATCAAATTTCAGCTCGATATTTGCTAACCTACGGCTGTAATCGCGGGGGTATTTAGGCGGACACCCCAAAAAAGGTAGGTGGAAGTAGTTTTTGACCGAAATTGCTTATCTTAGAAAGTTGCCTCCGCTTAGAGTTTAATCTTGCGTACAAAATGTCAGCTATATACCTCTTAAAATACAGCTGCAATCGCAGGGACAGACCGCAAAAAGGGAGAGTTTATATGGGAGAATAGAGTAGTTTTCTTTCTTTTTTTTCATCTTATTACTCAACCTACGCTTGGTGTAGTGAAGCTTGCATACAAAATTTCAGGGATAGACCGCAAAAAGGGGCAGTTTGTATGGGAGGTGGGAGTAGTTTTTGACCGATCGGGCTCATCTTAAAACTCAACCTCCATTTAGGGCAGCAAAGCTTGCATACAATATTTCAGCTTGATTTCTCTTAAATTACTAGTGTAATCGCGGGGACTGACATACAGACACCCCCAAAAAGAGGGATTTTGTATGGGAGGTGGCAGTAGTTTTTGACTGATCGGTCTCATTTTACTACTCAACATCCGCTTAGTGTAGGGAAGCTCACATACGTCTGTAATCGCAGGGACAGACCCCAAAAAGTGGGAGTTTGTATAGGAGGTGGGAGTAGTTTTTGACCGATCGGGCTTATCTTAGAACTTAACCTCCGCTTTGAGGATAGAAGCTTGCATTCCAAATTTCAGCTTGATATGTCTTAAACTGAGGCTGTAATCGCGGGGACAGACAGACAGACGATCACCTTTAAATCGACTCAGATTTCGATGCTGATCATTTATATATATATATATATTGTCATATCTCCCACGCCTCGTTATGGGCGTTACAAATGAGTCGTGGTGAAGGTTGTAAAAATTAAAACTATTTTAGGGAAAAATCCACCTCTAATTTGTTCCCGTAGTAGATAATATGGTTGTTAAACCCATTAATTAAATAGATGTCTGACAAATTAGGATGAAAAATATTTTTTTATGTGATCGCTTTCCTTGGAACTGCTTAATAATATCGAGTTTAAATACATATATTTATGAAGTTTTATCTTACAATTCTCTACAACAACAATATAAAACATTGTAATTTTATCAGGGACCGCAAATAAGAGTTATGAGTGAAAATTTTAACTAAATAAATCAATATGAAGAGAGTATGTAAAGGTAAAATGGAATACACCAAAGCTCTTGTTGTATTCGTAATAAGCTATATCAGCCAAAAACTTCTATTTGCGATTTATATAATAAAAATCATTTTTAATTCTTATTTTTAACTTTTATTAAAAAAATTAAAAATAATAATTAAATTGTAACTTTTATTTAAAAGTTACGATATAACAGTTGGTATGCAGGCATCTCCTTCTTCAAAGGAGAACACTTAGGTCCCTATGGACCCATTGTGAGATATAACAGTTATTTTTGATTTTTACAAAAAAAAATAAAAAATAAGAGTTATTTTTGATTTTTATTTTAAAAGTTACAAATAAGAGTTATTCCGTAACTTTTATTTTTAAAAATCAAAAATAAAAGTTAAACTTAAATATCTTTTGAACCAAGTGACGGATTACTAAAATTTAAAAAGATTCTTGATCTATGATTCAATACCTTTCATATGATACTTAAATGTCCTTCAAGGACGACTTATAAGGATCCTACTAATTTCTATTGTATTTGCATCTGTATTCTGTTGCAGTATTCTCTTGTAATATATACAAAAAATATTATTACTGTTAAAGATGTTGAGTGCTGTTACAATGTAACAACGATTGGTTCATTACTTAAGGCTCTGGCCCACCTTGTATCTGTTGGTATTTTGTTTGCAAGTAAATACAAATGGTTATGGAGAAATGACAAATAATTCTATATTTAGTGCAGTAGGAGAATGCATCATATCCGTATCCGCTTTGCCTTCAATATACTTTTATTAGTTTCTATACAATATACTCCAGTCAACAAATATTCAGTAGCTATTCATAATCGAAATTATATATCGCTAAAGGGATATTACATCAAGATTTGGATTCATAAAATTTTTGGAAACTTATTAAACAGCATCATTTTAAACTTATGTTACTAAGTCAACTCAAGGAAGGCCAGTTTCCCCATAAAATGACACAATATCTAATTTTGAATTGAACCCATTGTGGGTTTTATAACAATTTGCTAATTTCTGAATATGTATGTAATTATAAGGCGCAAATTAAATTCAATTTTTTTCCGTTAATCATACCCTTAAGAAAACCAAACTCCTTTTAGATATCCTCAAGCGACAAACTTGTATCTTTCTTGTACAATCGCTTCATTATTTTTCGCTATAAAAAAGATTATTACTGTTAAAGATGTTAATTGCTGTTACAATCTAATAACGATCGGTTCATTACTTATGGCTCTGGCTCACCTTGTATCTGTTGGTATTTTGTTTGCAAGTAAATACTACATATAGTATTGCAAAGGGATACAGATGCATAAACAGATGCAAATATAATAGAAATTAGTAGGATCCTTATAAGGGTTATGTGATGTATCATATGAAAGGTATTGAATCATAGATTAATAATCTTTTTAAATTTTAGTAATCCGTCACTTGGCTCAAAAGATACTAAAGTTTAACTTTTATTTTTGATTTTTAAAAATAAAAGTTACGGAATAACTCTTATTTGTAACTTTTAAAATAAAAATCAAAAATAACTCTTATTTTTTATTTTTATTGTAAAAATCAAAAATAACTGTTATATCGTAACTTTTATTTAAAAAATCAAAAATAACTCTTATTTTATATTTTAATTGATAAAAATTAAAAATAAGTGTTATTTTATAACTTTTAAATAAAAATTTAAAAATAATTGTTATATTGCAATTTTTATTTTAAAACTTATAACAGTTACGGTCCCTGAATTTTATACATTTAATTTTAAATAAAGTGTGACTTATAGTTTTATCTAAATGTTAAAATAAATATTGTATAATTTGGTTTTACATTTATATGAATCAAAAATGTTATTTGATATGGGTTAAGTCATTTCGGGTGGGGGGGGGGGCCTTTGGCCCTCTTGGCCACCCCCTGGCTACGGCCTTGCTACAAAGAGTGTTTTTACGCATAGGTTTTAGTTAGTACTGTTCTTTTCTTGAAATAAACCAATTTTCTATAAGATTGCCCATATTCAATGCTCCCTTACTTTAAAAAAGCAATTTTCAATCATTTGGGCCAAAAAGGAGTTAAATCCAGAATAAAATTGACTCTAGAATTGCGAATTTTACGAATATCTTTATGGAATTTGGCCAAAGCATGTAGTGGTACGTGACAAATAATAAAGCAGAGTCACAGACAATTTAAATGAATTCTCAATTTTTGAACAATTTTTTGTTTGTTTTCAAAGCAATTTTAAAAACAGCTTAATTCTACCACATTTTTTTAACACATAAAATAACGAGTCATACAGGCCTGTTCTGTAAATCACGTGATTTCATATCACATGCCGTTTTGAAATCACACGAGTGATTTTTTCCTGTTCTGTAAATCACACGATTTTGTCTTTTTCGGTGTGATTTGAATTTTTAGAAATCACAACAAAACAGCTGTTTTTTTGAATTATTTTGTTGTGATTTAATAAGGATTATTCAAGTGAGTAGAAATTTGACGTTTTTAAGTTGAAAAAGAAAGAAAAGTTTAAAGTAAAACGCCGGGTGCTATATTTTTTGCTCTGGAAAATTTGCGAAGGACACAATTAAACAACAACGCATAAAAAAGCATTGATTAAATCTTCGAAAACTAAATCAGCTGATGACATCAAGCAAAATCAAATCACAAGCACTTCATTAACAAATCACAAACAAATTCACAAAACAGATACACAAAAAGTAGTGTCTTAAAAAAATGTTAATTTTAGAGCATTTATTGCGCTAAATATGTAATTTTACTACATAAATTAAAAAATAACACATGTTGTTAATAAATTAAGCAATTTATTTTTAAATTCCCATAAAAGTACTCGTAAAAATAAGCATGTGATTTGAAATCGATAGGTGCTTAGGTGACCGGTTTGAAATCACAAAATTTCAAAAAGTTTGGTGTGCAGAACACCATTTTTGTGATTTCAAATCACTTTTGTGATTTGTGATTTTCAGAACAGGCCTGATATTTTTTATTTAGTACATACCTTACCTGAATAAAAAAAATTTGACTCAATAAAGTATAATTTGTTTGTAATTTGTCTCAACCGACAGGCTTCAAAAAATTCTGCATAATCTTTGCAGGCCATGTGCTATAAATTTGTTCACTTTGAATGCTCGCAGCAGATCAGGAATGCACCTTAAAGCTCATGCAAAAGTATTTATAAGCTTTTACAAGTATTGTCAATTAAAAGAAAACAAACAAAAATTTATAAGTTTTTCGACTGTAGTCGAGAAACTAAAAAAATTTTGAAGTTTATAGCAAACGATTTTGTAGTCAACCGTATCAAATGATTTAAAATGGTCGAGTAAACTTAAAACTTTCTGCAAAGCGATAAAAACTGTGTTTTTCTTTAAAGACCGATTGCAGGTTTGTCGGAAAACAATTTTTTTGGAAAATAATCCCATATTTACTTATTAGCCAATCGTTCAAAGCAATAGGACGGTACTCTGCATTGTTTTTGGGTGTTGGCACTATCTTTGCAGTTTTCCAAGCAGTTGGGAAATTAGAATTCAAAATTTTTGAATTGAAGATACGTCAAACATGGTAAAATATAAGGAATTATCTTGGGTCCATTCCATCGCAGCCAATCGCATTGGATTTGATTTCGTTTGCAAAACTTCTAATTGCGTTACGTGATTATATTCGAAGTGTGGAAAGCTATGATTTAAGGTATTGAAAAAATTGTTATAAAAGTTATAATTTTTTTGGGCCATGGATTATTAACAAATGCATTGTTAAGATGATCATCTATATTTTCAACTTCGACATTTACGCGTTATCTACTTAGGCCTATAGATCGAATTTGTGCCCATTTCTGTTTACAGCTTAAAGCATTTCTGAATTTGTGACTAAAATAACTTTTCTTCTTCATCCGAATCAAAGAATTTACGCTGTTTCTGAAGTTTTTAAATACTTGGTGTAATTCAGGTATTTTAAATATTTTTCAACGTTTGAATGCAACATTTCTATTTAATGACACTATCGTCTATCCACGGACACTGTGAGTTTTTTACAAATATTCCTTTTCAGAGAAACATTTTTGGATAAAAAGTAGTAAAATTTTGCTGCAAAAGCTGCACTTAATGGTCATCAATTGATTAAATGTAGTGAATATAATTTCAATCTATAAATTAAGGTTTTGGTGAAGCATATGGAAACTTATATTATTTAAATCGCGGTAATAACAAATGTCAGTTGTTATATTTAATTTAAAATCGAAAGTTAAAAAGCAGTTAAGCGCCCCATACACGAGTACTGCCGCAGTTCATGCCGATGAACCCCTTATGTACGTGTGTGATTGATAGTTTCTATACACACTTATCAATCATTGTTTAATTTTGAATTTGGAAACAGTAACACCTTAGCTATTCCTTCAAAATTATGTTCCACAATACCGAAAAGGACTGATACAATCCTATAAATTTAAGAACAAATCGCTTTTTTATTTCTTCTTTTTATTTTTTATAACAAACAATTTCCAAATTTCGTTGTTTATACTTTCACAAAACAATTTTGTAGTTGAATCTGACATATTTGAAATATAAAAAATACACAAAGTTCATCTGATTGATAGGTGTTCATTTTGAAAATCAAAACTATTTTGATTTTCATACTGCATTGTCTGTGTGACAAATACATTCTCATGTTCTATCAAATTCACAAATACACATATATTGCCGTTCCAGCGGCAGTACTCGTCTATGGGGCGCTCAGCGCCGGCGCTACCGATTTTTGCACCTGGCACAGTTTTCAAAAATGCCGCCCTTTAAAAAAAAATTAATTTGCCGTAAATAATCCGTTTCCGCATCACCCAAGAGGTAGGATATGCAATGCATTTTTTTTAACGAGGTATCCCACGTAGGTATAGTCCTCAAAAATATAAAAAATAAATAAATATTGCTATAGTACTAATCTAGCGTACGAATTTCAATAACAGAAAATTAATAAAATATTTGAATAAATAAAAAGCACTTAAATTCAAGCGTGCAATTTTAAATTTTAAAAAATATATTAAATAATTAATTAAATTTAATTTTCCGAGCTTTGATTTTAGCAAAGTCGTCTATCAAGTCACTATAATCCAAGTTGCTCAGAAATTCACTTTCTATAGATATTCTAGCCAAATCTACTAGTCTTTCTTGTCCTATTGTACTACGTAAATAATTCTTAATAATTTTTAATTTCGAAAAGCTACGTTCCCCGGAAGCTACTGTTACTGGTATTGTCAATAAAATTCTAATAGCTACAACTAGATTTGGTAATATCGGGTCTAATTTATTTTCAAATATAAAGTTTAATGATTCTATAGGGCTTAAAGTTTCTGAAATTATACTTTGGAATATTTTTATTTCATCCAATAAATCTAATCCTACTATATCAGAATTTGAATTGAAAGTTAAATGCTTTTCAAGGGAAAGACAATTATTTAAAAGATCAGAAGCATTTAATGAAACCACAGAAATATTATGCAAAAATTTGAAAATATTATTGTGTTCCGAAATTTGGTCAAATCTTTCGCTAACAGATTGAATTGCCTGATCAAGGATTTGAAAGTAAAATTTAACTTTAAACTTTTGTTCAGGATTTGATATGATTTCGTCTCTACCTTCGTACGAAAAAAGTTTAGGTTTTCGACTAGGGCGTCTTGGAGCATCAGGGAAATTTGGTGAAACATCTAATTTCAAAGCTATTTCTTTAGCTTGAAAGATAAACCCCGTCGTCATTTCTTAAGTCCGTCAAAAACTGTTTTGTGCCCTCTAACATATTTACTGCCGTCGTCAAATAAATAGCAGGACTTTGTAAATATTTGCTAAATATATTAATTCTATATAGAATATTATACCAAATAATTAATGAACAAATGAATTCAAATTGAATAATTTTGAGAGATAAACTATTCGCGTTATTTCTTGTTATGCCGTCTTTATCCTTGTCATTTCCTATTTCAACTAAAGCGTCATAAATATTACCTAAGCTACACATTAAGGGTTTTAAAGCTTCTATACGGCTTTCCCATCTTGTCGTACAGAGTGGCTTCAGAGTTAATGTTTTCACATTCTTTTTCAAAATATCCCATCTTGAAACAGAACTAGATAAAAATACATATAAACATTGGACAGTATCAAAAAAATTTACAGCTTGAAGTGAACATTGAACTGAATCCAGAAGGACCAGGTTAGCTGAATGTGATGCACATGGCACAAAAAATGCTCGGGGTTCTAAATGTTTAATCTGAGCTTGCATTCCAATGTTTTTTCCCTTCATATTTGAGCCATTATCATAGCCTTGTCCCCTGCAATCACTAATTGAAAATCCTAGAGAAGTTAGTCGGTCTACAACTAAATTCGTTAAGCCCTTACCCGTAGTATCTGTTGCTTTTAAAAAAACCAGAAAAAGCTCCTTAATTTCATGTTTGTTTTGATTTCTATGAAGAACTCTAACAATAAGTGATAATTGTTCATTTGCGGCTCTGATCTGGAGTACAATCAACAATTATCGAAAAATATGTTGCTCCTTTTATCATATCAGAGATTTTATTTTGAATAACTTTAGAAACGATTGAAATCAGCTCATTCTGAATGCTTTTATGCAAATATTTGTTTTGCGTCTCATTATTGGTAATGCGTCGTAGGTGCTCTGAAAGAACACTGTCAAATTTAGCAATGGCTTCTACTAATTTGAGAAAATTACCATTATTTTTTCTCATATAACCTGTCTGACCCACCCCTGAATGCCAAAGATTGCACTGAAAGAAATTTTACAAGAATTATAAGCCGTTTCAACACATCTCTCCAATGTTGAACTTCTTTAGACATTGTATTTTGAAGAATGCAATCAATTGTGGAATTTTTGGAAAGTCTTAATTCAAATTCCTTCCACTTTTGAAAACTGTCTACGTGAACGGCCCCCTTTTCATGTTCCATAAGAACCCTACCTACATGATTCCAATTGTTAAATCCTATACTACTAATTGGGATTTGAGAACTTTGCATAAATAACTTACAGCAAAAACAAAAAATTGAATCATTTGAAATTGAATATACTAACCACGATCTTACAATTGTTTCGCCATTTGACAAAAGCCTTGTAAAATGTTTGTTATTAAATTTCCTACCTGACGTAACCGTAACAAAATTGTGCTAAATAGGGGTTAAAATTGTGCCAAAAGCGAAAACATTATGCCAAAAATTAAAAATATCAACTTTGGCTGTTACTTCTTTGAATGAAAAATTTTTTCCGACCTACTTATATGTACAGTGAATATTAAACTAACTAACCGGTCTTATCAAATTTTAGAATCAAAATGTATACCTTTTCATTAAATAGTTGTACGAAATATAGATTTATCTGAACGTATGATTTTTTAATTTTTGAAAATCGATTATTTTAGTCTGAATGTAAAAATGAATCAAAAAACCTAAGTTTCAAATGGTTTTAATTTGCGTTTCCAGTTTGGATATCAGCCTATAAAGTAATAAAATCCCAAAGTATTGTCATTTTGAGATTTAATTTTGACAAACATTTTGCACTTGAATTAAATCTGAATCAAAATATTTAATTGGTACACTCAGTGGAAAAAGCACACCATCCGCTATAAAATGGTCACAATCAATGTCAATAGTATACAAACGATGTACATACATATCTCGATAACGAAAAAAATTTAGAGCCAAATCTGCCAGCGACAAAAGATTTAACGTTTGAGAACATTACGTTGTCTTTGTATACTTTCGTTCACAAAAGCAGAAAGAACTGCACTGCAAAAAGAACAACAAACACACATAAAGTTGAAATTTTTGTTATGAACAGTACAAATTTGCTGTGCTTGAGGGGTTTTTTTCATATAAGAAACGGAAAGGGTGTTATCGATATTTTTCGTTTCTATATTAACTATGGACAGTGTTCAGTGTTTGTAAATTTATTTTTATTAATTAGATTTTGGCGCCCTCCAATTTAAGCGCCCCGTCAAACTGTTCATACTGTTCCATAGAAGCGCCGGCGCTTTAAAATTATGACATTGCCTTGAAAACATGGGAGCAGATAGCTGGTCATATAGTAGGACAAGTATAGTAGGACATGACGAAGAAAGGGTATATTAAAGTATTAGTAGAATGTGTGCAGTGAGTAAAGTATACAATATCAAGTAGTTTGCAATGTCAAGTCCTACAGATTGCGTATCAAAAGTAATGATATTGTGCCTTAGCTCATTGCATTTATAGTCGCCACATACTACAGTATTAGTGTATAGAAAGCAAAATACTTCTAATTTTTCCATAAAAAAAGTCATAACTTATTCATTTGATTAAATTTTCAGTTTACATAATATACCATTTCTCACGTATATTGCGATAACCCCACCTTGAGTGGCTCTATCAGCCCGAAATAATTAATAGTTATTTAAAGAAAAAAGATTGTCATTAAATTTAGGACAAAGCCACGTCTCTGATAAACATATGGCCATTTCCAAAGAAAAATCCACCGTGATCGAAAAATAAGTTTAAAAAATGTTTTTCTGGCTTGTACTAGTAAAGACAAATACTTAAATATAAATTAATTAAAATGTCCAAATCTTGTTTCATTTTTATTTATGATTAAACGGACTGCAAGAATGCATTAATTACACTGTGCAACAACCAAAATTGGAATGGGATGAAACCAAAAGCAAATGAAAGTTTACGTCATACATAACAAAATCCTCAAGGGTTTTTTTTAGTTTAGTGCTAGATTTTTTTTATACGCATTTGAAGTTGGATTTTTCGCAACGCTGGCTAACAAGAAAAATTCAATAAAAATTTCATAAAATTATGCTTTTAATCCCGCAAAGTTGTGGTAGCTTACTGTTTTTGGGGTCGAGGAAACCATTTATGTAATTTTTTTTTATTTATGAGCGCCGCCAGATGGCGCTTTCGTACATTTTTTTGGATTAGATCGCATATTTTGTCTTTCTTCACGATTACAACTTTAGATAAAGAGCTATCGAGCTGAAATTTGGTATGCAAGCTTCAATCTTTCAAGCTGAGATTTAGTTCTAAGATGGGCATGATCGGACAAAACCTACTCCCACGTCCCATACAAATTGTACCTTCTTTGGGGTATGTCCATGCGATCGCAGTCGTAGATTAAGAGCTATCGAGCTGTAATTTGGCATGCAAGCTTATGTCCCCTAAGGGGAGATTACATTCTAAGATGGGCAGGATCGGGCAAAAACTACTCCCACCTTCCATACAAAAAAGGCCTTTTTGGGGATGTCCGTCTGTTCGATCTCGCGATTACAGCCGTAGGTTAAGAGCTATCGAGCTGAAATTTGGTATGCGAACTTCTACCCACTTAGAAGAAGTAGAGTTCTAAGATGAGCATATCGGACAAAAACTTCTCCCTCCTTCAATGTAAACTCCCCATTTTTAGGGGTATGACGAGTTATTGTCTGATCTCATTCATCTTAGAACTTAACTTTCTCTAAGAGGTTAGAAGTTTGCGTACCAAATTTCAGACCGATAGCTCTTAATCTACGACTGTAATCGCGAGGTCAAACAGATGAGCATCCCCAAATAGGGTTATTTTGTATGGGAGGTGGTAGTAGTTTTCGTCTCATTATGTCCATCTTATAACTTAACCTCCGATTAGGGAAAAGAAGATTGTATAACAAATTTTAGCACGATAGCTCTTAATCAACAACTGTGATCGCAGGGACAGACCCCAAAAAGGTACAATTTGTATGGGAGGTGGGAGTAGGTTTTGTCCGATTATACCCATCTTAGAACTTAATATCCGCACTGATGATAGAACCTTGCTTACCAAATTTTAGATCGATAGCTCTTAATCCAAGGCTGTAATCGCGAGCAATGACAAAAAATGCAATATAATCCAACAAAATGTACGAACGCGCCATCTGGCGGCGGTCATAAATAAAAATAAATGTCAAATATGGATTTCTTGACCCCAGAAACAGTAAGATACCACAACTTTCCGGGATAATAAAAATAAATAAGCATTATTTTAATGATTTTTTCTTGTTAGCCTGCGTTAAAAAATCAGCAACTTCAAATGCGTATAAAAAAAATCTCGCACTAAACTTGAAAAAACCCTTGAGGGTTTTGTTATACAAAATGTCAACTTTCATTTGCTTTTGGTTTCATCCCATTCCGATTCGAAAAGTTCAATTTTGTTTCACAGTGTTATCTGATCATCTCTTTAAAATTTTTAATAACATATTTACTGATGATGGAAGTGCACTCTTATCATAAAATATGTTTGTTACAACAGTAAATAATTCAAATAATAGTAAAAAATTATCAGTTACTTACTTACTTACTTAGCTGGTACTTCTATGCAATCCCAGTGGATTATATACCGCACGTAGAAAAATATTATAAGCGCCTCGATCTTCTGCGCTTCTTCTCCAGTTAGTCACACCGAGTTCTGTAAGGTTCTTAGTAACCTGGTCTTTCCAACGGAGTTTAGGTCGCCCTCTTCTGCGCCGTCCGTCGAGTTCATTGTCGAAGACTTTTCGAGCTGGAGCATTTTCGTCCATGCGTACAACGACCTAGCCAACGCAACCGTTGCACCTTAATGCGTTTGACCACGTCAATGTCAGTGTACAGCTCGTACAGCTCATGATTCATACGACGCCGATACTCTCCGTTAACGATGATGGGCCCATATATTTTACGGAGTATTTTTCTCTCGAATACCGCCAGAACCGATTCATCCGCTTGTGTCATAACCCAGGATTCTGAGCCATACATTAAGACAGGTAGAATTAGTATCTGGTATAGCTTGAGTTTTGTTCGTCGAGAGAGGGCTCTGTCATTGAATCGCTTGCTTAGTCCGTAGTAGCATTTATTTGCAAGCAGGATTCTTCTCCGGATTTCTAGGCTGACATTATTTGCTTTGTTGATGGCGGAGCCTAGGTAGACAAAATTATCTACCACCTCGAAATTATAGTTGTCAACGTTCACGCAGTTTCCCAAACGAGTAGATTCTTTGTTCGTTGAAACTAATAACTTCGTTTTGTCCTCGTTCACCGTTAGGCCCATTTTCGCTGATTCCTTCTGAACACCTGAGAAGGCTGCAGTCACATCCCGCAGTTTTCGACCGATAATAACTACGTCATCAGCGTACTCGAGTAGCATGTGGCTTTTGTTGAATATAGTGCCACTCGTGTTTACTGCAGCTTTTCTCATTATCATCTCCATCACAATGTTGAAGAGATCGCACGATAGGCCGTCGCCTTGTTTTAGGCCTCGTCTGGTATAGAATGGCTCCGTAAGGTCCTTGCCAATCTTCACTGAAGACTTCGTGTCAGTCAGCGTCATTCCGCAAAGACGTATCAGCTTCGCTGGAATACCAAACTCAGCCATGGCTTCAAGTAATTTCCGCCGTATCGGGCTGTCGAAGGCAGCTTTATAGTCGACAAAAAGATGGTACGTGTCGATCTGTTTCTCTTGGGTCTTTTCCAGGATTTGCCGAAGTGTGAAGATCTGGTCAGTTGTTGATTTTCCAGGTCTAAAGCCACACTGATAAGGCCCGATCAGGTTGGATAACACTGGCTTTAGTCTTTCACATAGCTAGGGTTGCCAGACGGTCTTGATTTTTCTTGATTTACAAGAATTTTTAGTGCTCGTTAAGAATCAAGAAAAACTAAGTTTTGTCAAGATTTTTACAGACCAACCAAAAAATAACGTACAAATTATTTCAAAACGTTTTTTGCACAAAGTTTTGTACAAATCAAATGAACAGTTTATTGAAATATTATTGTGAAAAGTTTTCTTTTAGTGTATTTGTTCGGAAATCTATAAACACTTGTATTTGCCTCCTTTATTGAACACTAATAATTTGACAACATTAACAGCCAATTTAAAGCAGAAGAACGTTCGTATTAACCCAAACTTTAGCTTAATCGTCTAAAGATCGCGGTCTTCGCCTTGTTTTTGTAGAAAAAATCCTAATGGCTCTAGAAAGCCGTAGAGAGACAAAGTCAGGGCAGCGAAGTAATGTCAATTCGTAATTTTTCTCATTTTGTAATTTTTTTCTCAGTTTTAAATTTACCAATTACACTATGTCGCAAAAAAACCCAACATCCGTATTCCCACTATATTTTTTATACCATCAACCTTAATAGTAGACAAACCCTCAGAATAGCGAAACGTTTTGCCACACCCCTATTGGTACCTCCCATCTAAATGAGAGAATTTACCCTCATAATTTTACATAGGTCGATTAATTCGAGATTTAAATAATGTCATACTTAAGGATAGGGTATTTATCAGTCAGTTTATCTGACTGAAATATCTGTACTTGATTTGTTTAATGTATAAAAATTATTTAAAAAAAAAATTAATCTGAAATATTTACAACTTTTAACGTATGAGTGTTTTTATTTGCCAAGATTTTTTTTCGAATGTCAAGAATTTTACAGTTTTAAATCTGGCAAGCCTACACATAGCACACTCGACAGGACCTTATATGCGATGGGTAAAAGGCTGATCCCGCGGTAGTTGGAACACACACTTGGATCACCTTTTTTCAGCACAGGACATAATACGCTTACGTTCCAATCGTTGGGCATGCACTCTTTAAGCCAAACCGTGCGCAAGAGCTGGTGCATGCTCGTTATCAACTCCTCGCCACCGGACTTAAAGAGCTCTGCAGGCAGACCGTCGGCACCGGCTGCTTTGTTGTTTTTCAGCCGCGATATTGCTCTTCTTACCTCGGCTTGACTTGGTGGTGGGCAATCTAAGCCGTCGTCGACAATTGGCGTGATAACTTCACGTGCGCTGCCTTCTGGGACCAGCAGTTGCTGGTAGTGTTCTCTCCATATGTGCAGCACACTCTGCGTATCCGTGACCAGATTTCCATCACTGTCCTTACAGGTGGGGAGGCCATTACCGTATCCATTTGCTCCTACTTTCTGGTAAAATTTTCGGGCCTCACCTCTGTCCCTGTATCGCTCTATATCCTCGTTCTCCCGTTCCTTCATCTGACGTTTTTTTCGCCTAAATAGCTGTCTCGCCCGTTTTACTTTCTCCTTATGCCGTTCCCTAACAGCACGGGTTACAATTGGCTGTAGCGTTGCCATATAAGCAGCATCCTGTTCCTCAGACGCTATGCGACATTCTTCATCGTACCAGGATTCGTCTGAGCGCCGCTTTTCATATCCTAGCACGGTTGTTGCGGCGGTTGCCATGGAATGCGCAATATGCTGCCACTGTGTATCGGGAACGTCAGAAGTAGAGGCGTTGTGTCGTAAAAGTTGGGAGAGTTGGTCGGAGTAGGCAGTAGCTATCTCTGGGGTTTGCAGCTTCGCGATGTCCAGCTTTCTTTGTGTTTGGTTACGTGCGTTTTTCGCTCTGCTCAATCTTGTGCGAACCTTGGCTGCAACCAGGTAATGATCCGAGCCAATATTAGCACCACGGATCACACGCACGTCCATGACACTAGATGCATGTCTGCCATCAATTACCACATGATCAATTTGATTTTTGGTGTTTTGATCGGGGGATAGCCAAGTTGCCTTGTGGATATCTTTGTGCTGGAATCTGGTTCCACTAACTACCATGTTCCTTCCCGCTGCGAAGCTAGCGGGAAGAACATCTTCCCTTCCTATTTTTGCATTAAAGTCTCCCAGAACAATTTTAATGTCGTGGCCAGGGCAGCGGTCGTATGTTTCCTCTAGGCGCTCGTAAAATGCATCTTTAATCTCATCGTCTTTATCTTCCGTCGGGGCGTGTACACAAATCAGCGTGATATAAAAATATTTCGCCCGGATGCGAATGGTGGCTATTCGGTCACTTACAGGGTTAAACCGCGAGACCAGGTGTCGAAGTCTCTTGCCGACTATGAAACCACATCCAAATTCGTGTCTTTCTGCATGGCAGCTGTAAAAGTTGTCATAGTTCTTTCGTAACGTGCATCCCTGTCCCGTCCATCTCATTTCCTGTATGGCGGTGATGTCAGCCTTGTATTTGTCGAGGACATCCGCCAGTTGGATAGAGGCACCATCTCTGTAAAGAGTTCGGACATTCCAGGTGCATATCCTTAAATCATGGTCCTTATATCGTTTGCGGGGGTCGTCAACATTTGGGGGGGTTCTTGTTTTATTTATTCTCCGCGTTTTCATAATAAATTTTGTTTAAGGAGAGTGGCTTATTAGGCCACCGCTCCCGATCCTAGTTTCTTGGGGCTGCCAATGCCACTAGGAGAGCCTGTGTTGAGCTTCAGTAACTTCTGTTACCTACTTCCTAAGACGCATCGGTGGTAGCATGCCGATTAGGTTACTCAACGTTTCGCCTTCTAACTCTACCTAACTTCTAAGCGGTTGCTTTAAAGTCATTGCCCAGGGAATACTTGGTCTAAGACCGGAAGTAGTTAGCTGCTTGGACAGTGCCGCAAAGGAATCGATTCTGGTCACTCCCAAGTGAGTGACAATCAGTAACTTTCAGCCTCTGGGCAAAGTCCACATATCGCACGTACACATATCGCTTCTAAAATGAGACATGCGATGAGGCCTCTTGCAAGGGTTAAAAAAGATCCAATAGACATGCTTCTTTCCCTTCTTAAAACTGGCCTGTCAGCAGACCTTTAATGTACCTTACCTTACTGTTGACAGGCCTATTAGCAGAAGAAAGAATTGATGCTCATAGCCGTAAGCTAGTCACTTTCCCTACAGGAGTTTAAAAACTAATTTGCTTCTGATGTAGAAATAATTATTGTATTAATAATTGAGTTTTAAAAGGCTTTATAGAAAAATATGAAATTAATTAATCTGAAAATTATTCGCATATTTTTTTTAATAACAATCCTTCTAAAAATGCTCTTTTGCAGGCCTGCAGTAGAAATGCCTTACAGATGTCTATTGCATTTAGGCTTGCCAGATTTAAAACTGTAAAATTCTTGACATTCGAAAAAAAATCTTGGCAAATAAAAACACTCATACGTTAAAAGTTGTAAATATTTCAGATTAATTTTTTTTTTAAATAATTTTTATACATTAAACAAATCAAGTACAGATATTTCAGTCAGATAAACTGACTGATAAATACCCTATCCTTAAGTATGACATTATTTAAATCTCGAGTTAATCGACCTATGTAAAATTATGAGGGTAAATTCTCTCATTTAGATGGGAGGTACCAATAGGGGTGTGGCAAAACGTTTCGCTATTCTGAGGGTTTGTCTACTATTAAGGTTGATGGTATAAAAAATATAGTGGGAATACGGATGTTGGGTTTTTTTGCGACATAGTGTAATTGGTAAATTTAAAACTGAGAAAAAAATTACAAAATGAGAAAAATTACGAATTGACATTACTTCGCTGCCCTGACTTTGTCTCTCTACGGCTTTCTAGAGCCATTAGGATTTTTTCTACAAAAACAAGGCGAAGACCGCGATCTTTAGACGATTAAGCTAAAGTTTGGGTTAATACGAACGTTCTTCTGCTTTAAATTGGCTGTTAATGTTGTCAAATTATTAGTGTTCAATAAAGGAGGCAAATACAAGTGTTTATAGATTTCCGAACAAATACACTAAAAGAAAACTTTTCACAATAATATTTCAATAAACTGTTCATTTGATTTGTACAAAACTTTGTGCAAAAAACGTTTTGAAATAATTTGTACGTTATTTTTTGGTTGGTCTGTAAAAATCTTGACAAAACTTAGTTTTTCTTGATTCTTAACGAGCACTAAAAATTCTTGTAAATCAAGAAAAATCAAGACCGTCTGGCAACCCTAATTGCATTCCTCGTAGGAGACCTGTCATTAGCATGCCTACTTGAAGGCCTTCCATAAGAAAGGAAAATTGCAGACCTTGCCTGCCTAAGGCATCCTATGTTCGTTTGAAACAAAGGTTACATTTGAATGGTAGTGCTTCTGACTGCATTTGCAGGTCTGCAAGAAAGCATGAAAAGCCCCACTTTTTGCTACGGAGATGTTAGCCAAATCTTACTAGAACAGTGATCGGCAGCTCAATGCAACCACAATATGTGTTCGTGAGTTGCTCGTTTCCCTCTCTCACTGTAGTAAAGGAAATCGTTATATGTATAGTTTTTTCATAACTATGAACATAATTATATAAAAAATCCAGAAAATAACACAATGCAACAAATTTTGGATCCCGGCTTCTAAATAGTTTATCCTTATGTAAAATTTCATAATTTTATTATCTTTTATTTTCGTCACAGTTTGCAAACATCGGTGAACTAAAACCAGAGAAAATTGCATTGTGGTAGACCTACCTTTTTTCAAACCGTTCTACTTTTCACATATCTGAGAGCAGATTTGAATTCAGCGTGAAATTTTACATTAAAATAAATTATTAAATGTCCCGGATACGGAAACTTTTGAAATTTTGTGACATAGTGTAATTGAAAAAATAAATACTGCCGTGCGCTCAATGTATGTGCGAATGCTTATGTGTCTCTCCCGCCCATGGCTTAAGTTAAGCCAATTACTGGCCTAAAGCAAATTAAAACTCTATTGGCTATTCATCAAAACATTTCGTTATTGTTTAAAACTCTAATACATTGAGGTACACATATGTGTACCAACTGTCTCAAGAGTTTAAAGTTATAATCGCAAAATGTAACTGATGTTTTTATTTTTCTTAAAGATAGGGCGTTTCCAGGATGGCGATCGTGACATTCGTACGCCTTCAAAATGAAAAAATAATAAAAAAAATCTTTGAAGTTGTTCAGCTTGTTAACATTTCTTGTTTCATTTTAGTGGCACTATGTTTAGTGCAAAATGCAGCTTTTGTGTATTTGTTGTTTGCAAAATATTGGCAGAAAAACATGCGATCACGGTCAAGTTTTTGGTAAGATTATTTAAAAATTTTTTAAAAATAGTCAAACTAGTCCAGTATATCTAATCAATCCAACTTGTAAGTTTTGAGCCATAAAATTGGCTATTTCTCTTGTATTTCCAAATACACTACATTGCGCCTACGTACGATTGGTGGTAATTTTTAAGGCCTGTTATCGACTTGGCACCTCTTCTTATCATATATACTTTTTGGAAACATAATTGCAAACACATTTAATTTGCAGATTTGCGAAGTTTATTCAACTGCTAAATTCACCATTTGCAGAGAAATAATTATATTGGCAACACTTTCGATGTCAGTACATTGACGGTACATTAGCAGATTTGACAAAATTTCTATTTCTAGCAACCGTCTGTACTTAGCAAAATAAATATATTAAGTGTATTTGTTTTTTGTTAGTCGATCTTACAGTACACATACACTGGCACGGCACGGCCTAACAAACTATATATGCTTAGTAGTAGAAGTAAGCAAAAACTATATGCTTAGTAACAATAGTAAGCTTAGTTTAACAACAAACCTTGTTGAGCTTGAGTTTTGTGGTGAAAAGCCATGGTAAAGCTTGAGCTTTGTGAGGTAAAAAGGGAATCGTGGGGATAAAATATCCTCCATTCTCATGTTTGATTGTGAATGGTCAAATTCATAACTATGCTGGACATTTTCGCCTGATATCTACTTCACATGCATATGTTTGACATAATTGTAGATATATATACAGCTGATGATGTACCATTGTGCATCAGTTCATCACAAAGGGGTCTGAAGATGAACTCGTCTTGGAGTTCGAAACGCGTCATCCTAGTGCGTGACACACTGAATTTGACCAAAAACATCAAACAATAAATAAAAAACACATTTTCCTGATCTTGAGCCGAATTTGTTGTATCATTTCGATACTTACTTACTTAATTTCCCTTTGCACCCCATGAATGAGGTATGGGATAGCTTCTCGCGTTGTTGTGAATTAACACGCTTTCTATTTTAAGATTCACAACTAACGGCACCTACTTGTTTATCGACGAATGCGAACGTCACTGTTTTGAGAAGCTCTTACTAGACACGACGATTGAATCGACGCTTAATACTGCGAAGTTGCTGTCAAACAACATTCGAGGGGAGCCGACAATGAAAGAAATTTTTATTTTTTTCTTTTAAGATGACTGGAGCCAGGTTTGAACCTGCGATCTCCCGCATGGTAGTCGCGTGTTCTAACCACTATGCCACGGCCGGTCCCAATCATTTCGATACACTTAACGTAAATTAATATAAATATATTTAGTAAATCATATTTTCATTGATTCCAATTAGTTTTTAGTTTACAACTTCTTGAACAACTAGGGGATGTTATATACATCTAATCATCTTTTTGCACGGTACGTTCGTTTCAGAAAATACCGTGTAAAAAAGACACACTGTTGTGGAAAAATATTAGATTTGTTCAAAAACCTCAAAAAGCCTACAAAATTAATAATTCGGTAAAACATGCACACATATTTTTCTCAACATACCATGTCAGTTTTATTTCACATATTAGAAGATATTCAGTTTTGAATGTAATAAAACATGGAATTAGTAAAAATTAATAAAAAAAATCTTATTTTGTAAACTGTTTGAAAAATTACTTCTTTTTTTAGTCAACAAAATAATAAAAAATAAACGTATGGCTATGAAGGAGAAGACATTGATTACTTTTAGTTTATTAAACAGTCAAAATTGTATTTCTTTCGCAACGTTTCAAACGTTTATTTTGCACCTAATCCATCTGATTCTATTTCGATTAACATAATTGGACGCTCAATAAAAAAAAGTTAAATTTTTATGCATGTGCATAATTGATAATAAATGTTAATTAACTGTCATACATATTTATTCTAGTAGTCTTTGAATTACGTAATAATTTTAAATGGTCAGCATAATGAATCTTTTAGGAGAGGTCGCGAGACACCTGGGGATTCGTGACGTCCATGTCGAAACAACGACATGAACACGAAGACACTGGGCATTCGGAATATTGTCTGAAAAAGGCAGGATTTAAGCATTATAAAGTTTCGCCAAGAATAGAGACTTACTTAAACCATTGCATCAGGTGTTCGGTGTGACCGCCATGACGACATGACTGACACCAAGAAAACCATTTGGAAAATGGCTTCGATTGCCAACCAAGACTTTCGTGTCCTCCCTCACCAGCAGGATAGGTATTTAACGTTGTGCCCATGTGCAATAAACATAGGGAACAGCGAGGCAGTGGTTTGCGGCAACTGGGGCAGGATGATAGCTAGAAAAGATTTATGTTAGAACTACAATATAAAATATTCCAAGGCTAGTGTTACCTTGTTGACATTTGAAGACACATTGCGGAGACGAGCGTCCTCCTGCAAGGAGTACGATATAGATTTGCCACAGAAGTGACATGACAAATAGACAGTACGTGAAGTACGACTGGAAGAACGCAAATTTGCTATTTTTATTTCCAATTCAGCCCGTTTCTCCCAAAATCCCCAAGAATTCAGGCAGTCCATGTAGCTGAAATATATATTTTATTCACTTTTATGTTTACGCCGATCTCAACACTCACCTTGTTATCCAATATTGAATACGGGGATCATTAAAGAGATCCCTATGAAAGTAGTTAATAGCAATCAGAGCCACTGTTTGTATATCAAATGTAGAGTCCATGTGGGCCTGTAAAATATTTATGCCATCTTGTGATTCGCCCGTCAACAGTAAACCATTCAAATCGCCTTTTTCTTCGCACTTTTGTATTTGTAACTTGACGTATTCCGAGAGTTTCGATTCAGACAAATATTTGCAGGCGAATGCAACACGGTCAGCTAAGGAGATGCCTTCCTCCATCTGTCCATAAAATAATATTTTTCAAAAACTGTTGTATAGTAGCTCTACATATAAATTGAAGCTATTTACCAGAACCGAATCAAAGTTTTCATTTTCAGTTAATAGAAATGAAAATATTGACCTTAGATGGGCGTCCTGTATTTGCAAATTCGCAAGAGATCGTTGACTGCGCCATGCAGTACTTGTGCGGTCGGCATTGAAACTGGAAAGAGCTATGGCTGCTATGCGAAATTTGGTGGGATCTTTTGTTTGGTCCACGGCTTTGGACAAAATCTCGCA
This sequence comes from Muscina levida, assembly GCA_964034835.1. Taxonomy (NCBI): domain Eukaryota; kingdom Metazoa; phylum Arthropoda; class Insecta; order Diptera; family Muscidae; genus Muscina; species Muscina levida. The sequence goes on from OZ035881.1 coordinate 78,074,090, forward strand.
TGCAGGTAGAACCTTCAAGTGAAACACGCTTATCATGGCAGCTCGACTGAATTCCTGATCGAAAAATAAGTAATTGATAAATGAAATCGTGGTGAATAAATAAATGTAAGAAAATTATGTATGTAATATGTATTACGTACTTTATTTTCACACAAAGTGTGAATGAACCTGTCCAGATCCTGTTCGAATGCCCATCCGCATAATTTCAAAGCAGTATCGCGTTGATCGCTTCTGCAATGTTAAAAATATGTTATTAAGCTAAGCCTTGTATATGAATATCTCTTTTGCATACCTGTAACACACTAAATTGTTGGAGTTATTTATAAAATCTGGCCACTGCAGAACGTGAGACTCTATCCGTGAAGTGTTCATGAAAGCTTCCGACGTATGACTTAGCCCTATTCCTAACACGGTTTTTAGGCCAATTAATTTCTCTTCGTTGCGGTAAAGGTTGGCCAATGTAAACCAAACGTTCTTCAGATACGGCGTCAAATGAAATTCTCCATTTAAACGCTTACCATCCATTTTCAAACCATAATCACTCAATGCGCGTTCCCTTGTCTCATCAACTAAATCTTCTTCCAATAGATTATCGTCGACCACATGGAACTTTAGGGGGGATTTAGCGCTGGTCAGTTCCGATGTGCTAGTCGGGCTGGTTAGGCTGCTGTTCACCGGAGTGTTGGGCGCTGACAGAGGCCTTTGCAATAGCAACGGCAACTTCTTGTGATTGCTGTAAGAGGTGAGTATGGAAAGCGGCAGACGGAAGTCCAAAATAGTACCTGTCTCTGACAGTAAAAGTGCCCTTTCAAAATCTGTATTGTGCCACGATAAAGCTGTGAGAGAGAATCCTTTGTGGGAGGCATGATGCTTCGTATGGAATGGCAGTAGCTGCTTTTTAACACTGTACACCTCGCGACTACTCTCCACATCAACACAACGAATATCGTACAATGTAACGTAAGGTGACTCACGTTGCAAAGACGATAGGAGACTTGATCTTGTGGGACACCAGTTGAGATGCAAGTGATTTTTGGCCGATTGTATTTGTTTCAGCGGTCTATCGATGGCTCGCAAATCCCACAGCATTATAACGGAGTCAAAGAAACTACATAGATAGTTGCCATTGGGGGAAACACCTAAACCGTAAACAGTTTTGGTTTGTATGGACTGAAAGGTGGCGTTATTTTCTGTAACAACGATAATAATTGTAATTTGTAATCTGATATTATTTTACTGCTTTACTTACGCCTCAAGTCAAATAGTTTTATTTGTTTTTGGTTCATTCCAGCAATTAAAATGTGATGATTTTTATCCCAGCAGAGAGAGTGAGCAGATTCCGAAACTCCAATAAAATTTGAACCTTGAAGGACAAAATAAACATCGTATATAGAACTTAACAGATTTTATAACAAAAAAGATTGATGATGGGATTCGCTAAAGAGCCGACTCCACTGAAAGAAGAAATATCGGGGAAGTTATCTTCGAAAAAGCGATTTACGGAAAATGTTCAATGGTACGAATAAAATTTGATTAATGTTATTTGTTACATGGGAACAAGTCTAGTGTATGGACACACGACGTATATTTTTAATTTTTTTTTGAGGTTGTAGGGATTTGATCTAAAATGAGAATAAAACAAAAATTTTGTTGGGGACGGACATAGTTTAGGAGATATCGCCCCTTGAAGTTGGAATCCATATATATTAATATCTCCGACATCTGGTGACTTTTTAACAGTATATATACAAACATGTTTTATTAACCCACTATGTGCTAAAAATCAAATTAACCCATTTTGGACCATAATTTTTTTTTAATAAAATAATTTTATTTCCAAAAAATGCTTATATAACGGTTTATATTTTTGCACCAAACGAAAGAGGAGACTTTCCAATGAGGTATCGTACATTGGTCTACCTTAAGAGGTTCCTAAGATATTAAGCTTAAAAATATGTCGTAGTAAGTTTCTCTATGTCTTGAACACATTGTAGTACAAGACGAATGCGGTGGGGGGCATGGAAAGATTAAAGTCTCCTCTTTCGTTTTGTCCAAAAGGGGTTAATTTGATTTTTTTACCACATAATGGGTTAATAAAACAATTTGTAAATATACTGTTAGAAAGCTTTTTCAGAGGGCTTTCTAATAATATATATATAGTCTCGATCCGTCACCAGATGTCGGAGATATTAATATATATAGATTCCAACTTTAAGGGGCGATATCTCCTAAACTATAATTGTCCCTCAATAAAAAAAATAGCACTATTATACTCAGGGTAGCAATGTTGATACATACCTAAAATTTGAACCCAATCGGGCTTGTGTCCATATAATAGACTCAAGCCGTTACATGTTACTAAAATCAAATCTATATATATAAAAGGCTTGGGTGACTGACTGATCATTCCCCAGCCCAACGGCTAAAGCTTAAATCGTAAAATTTGGAATGTAGGTTCCTTTTATGATGTAGGCGCGCACTAAGACGGGATTTTTAGAAATTCGGACTGCAAGAGTGTAAAATAGGCGTGGCACCGCCCTATACAACACGAAATTTGAAATGGCTGTATCTTTTAAACCATTATAGGTACAAGCCGAGATTTGGAACGTATATCGGACGTATAAGAAAAAATACTTTGTTTCTGAAAAGAGGGCGGTGCCACACCCCTTTTTAATAAATAGTAATATTGACCAAATAAATGGACCGATTGCAATTATTTTTTCTTTGTGTGATATTGTCCATAGGGCCTCTGTCATAGGCTACATAAAAACATAATTAGACGAAGGGGCGTGGCACCGCCCACACTAGCCGAAATTTCAATCGTTCATATCTAAGGCTCGTATCTGTACTGTTTTTCGACATCAAAAACTGCGTACTGCTTTTCTCCCTCAAAGTACTGTTTTTCGATACATAATAGAATGTAAAGGGTGGACAGCGATTTCATGCAATAATATTGTTTATTTCAAAAATAAGCTCCAAGAAACACTAAAAATGCGTCAAGAGGATGATTTTTTATCCCCAGCTGTAGTAGCTGAAAAGCAAAAACTTATTGACAATGGATACAATTCGATTGAGATGGCTGCTTTACGCACTGACTTTTTCGGTAATATTGACTGCTTTGATTTGAATGCTTTTATACTAATGGAATGAAGTCGAAGCCGTTATGAACAAGTTAAGCGAGTACAATTTGTACAATGCCAATGAAAATGCGGAATATTTGCACACCCAATTAAGATATATCAAAAACGAGAGGCAAAATTATGCAATGGAGTGAAGGCAATGTTTCGAATGTGGATCGGTGGGTGGAGATATTTATTCATCTCAATAACGCTGAATGCGAATTCGAAGAACTAGCCACGATCGTTGAATATATTTTATGATTGCGAGGAACTTCAGCATCAGTGGAGTGAATCTTCTTGGACGTCAGACAAAACCCGATTTAATATGCAAACATTGAAGGCGATTCTGACCGTCAAATGTAATATGACGCGTTGATTTCTACATTTACCTCAAAACGATGCCGGCATTGCTTATTCAATTTGCTTCAAACGACAAATACAAAACAACCACAAAAGTTGATTCTGGAAATGATTGTTAACTTTTTTTACATATTGAATAAAATATATATGCTATGTAAATATGTACTGCGAAAAGTACTGTTTTTCCAAAACGATGTACTGCTTTTTTTTTAAATTTCAGTGAAATGTACTGTTTTTGTCCAAAAAAAAATATACGAGCGTTATTCATATCTCAAGAGCCATTAGAGGTATGAAGATGAGATTTGCTACATATGTAACCGGTACAAGGAGGATTGCGTCTCGCTAGAAAATGGGCGGTGCCACACCCCTTTTTTAAAAATAGTAATATTGGCCAAATAAATGGACCGATTGCAATTGAATTTTCTATGTGTGATACTTTCCATAGGGTCTAAATCATAGGTTACATGACAAAATAGCTGGACAATGGGGCGTGGCACCGCCCACACAAACCGAAATTTGAATCGGTCATATTTTGCGAGCCATTCAAGGTATGAAGATGAGATTTGCTACATATGTAACCGGTACAAGGAGGATTGCGTCTCGCTAGAAAATGGACGGTGCCACACCCCTTTTAAATCAATTGTTATGTCGGTCATATTAATAGCTAAGAACGGATTTTTGGAAGCTCGTACTTTTATGGGTTTAAAATTACCAATAAGGGATAAAAGTTGCATCATCACCTAAACCAATCGGCTAATATAATCGCGAAATTTATAGGGAAATGCTTACTATCAAATTGGATTGAAGATTTTTTTTTTAAATCCGATATTTTGTGTAAAAAGTTCGTAATAGGGATAAAAAAGTTACTATCGCCTAGACCAAACGGCTAATGATGTAATCATGATAAGTTATATAGGCTTGATCCGTATGGAATTAGAACGAAGCAAGGAGGGTTTTCAAAATGCTTACCTTTTAATGGTAAAAAGGACTGAAAAGGGATAAAACTAGTAATAAGCGGCTCAAGGTATAGTCTCAAAAATTGTGCGAAGTGAAGTAATTTTAAAATTCGTTCTTAAGTTGTACAAATACCGAAAAAGGGATAAAACTGATGATATCACACAGATCAAATACCTAAAGGTAGATTTACGAAAATGTATATAGAATTGCTCCCTACAGAATTAGAGAACTGTCAAATGGGGTTTTTCAAAACTCGAATACTTAGGGTAAACTGGTACCATCGCCTAGACCAAACGGTATATACCCTGTCCACACTACGTCTCGAATTACTTACGCGAATTACCCTATCCACACTACACGTACTTAATTTGATTTGACAGTTTCTTTTGTTTGTTTACTTTGCTTTGCTTGTATGCAACTCGTGGTTTTTTAAATTTGGCTTTTAAATTTGTACTAATAATTCGTGAAACCCCGATCTCTAGCTTAACTAAAAAGGAAAATATTAAAGAAAAGATCGAATATCAACAAATGAATAAAATTTGTTTTACTTTGTGTTTATGTTTGTGTTTGTTATTGTGTGTTGTTTACATTTTCATTTTCATTTTGACAGCTGTTTCGATATATTCCGATAAAAATTAGAGATGGCAACGATTTGATCATAATTCAGAAGGAAATTCTAAATGAATTACATTTAAAGAAGGTAATTCGCTCTCAAAATTTTGTATGGAGAATTACGTAATTCGCCAAGTAATTTGGGGTTGAATTACGAGTGAGAGCGCGAATTACGAAAAATGACTGTAATGTGGACATGGTATTAAGTTTTAATCGTATATGGGCATGTTTCCTATTTAGTTAGAGGGGGTACCGGTCCATTTTAGTTGTGCGATACGAAAATATCTCTTAAAATTCGTACTTTTAGGGATAAAAAGGGACTAAAGCGGTACAATTGCTAAGACCAATTGGATAAAGCTACAATCATATAGATTGGGTATTCGTTCATCTTATAAGGCGTTGGCATTTTACCTGTATTGCTTAAAGTCATAAGAAGGTTCATTGGAAGTACGGGTGAAGCAACGCGAGCCGGGAAAGCTAGTGTTAATATAAGTAAAAATTGTGCGAATCGATTGTTCGAAATTCAAATTCATTTGAATAGCTTCAAATTTCATTTAATTAATTTTTTTTAAAGAATTCAAAATGTAGCTACAAAATAATACATTTGTAGCCCTGCAAAAGATATGGTTGTTTGTTTCACTGAGCATAACTTTTCATATAAATGTTTATACAAAATGAGGTCTAACTCATTCTTTTCCTATTTGCCTGTATTATCCAAAGCTTCTGGATTACATACGTATCGTATATAAAAAAGTTGTATGTACGGCTACACCTTTGTTGTCACATGTAGATACAGTCGAAACTCTATAACGAAGTTTTCTTTATTGCGAAGCAACAACAAAATGTATTAGATTACAATTTACTACGCCGTGGTTAAAAAAATTCCACAAAAAGCTGTAGTAAACATTTGTGATAAATTAACCAGAATAAAACAGCTGATCGTCAAAAATATTTGCCGGCAAAAATATTTGATTTGATTTTTAATTTTAAATTTTGTGATAACTTTTTAAAGTGGTTTGTAGAATATGGATAAAAACATAAATTTTTTACGTATTTAAGCACTTAAACTGACAAAAACTAAAACAACTGATTCATAAGTTTACAATACATACGAAAAAGACGCTCATACTTTGTAGTGTAAAATGGTAGTAAATATAACAGAGTTGTAAATATAACTCAAAGGGTGAAAACCGCTACTGTGTTTTGGGTCTACTTTGAGTGTATAATAATCTCCATATAACGAATTTCCCTATAGCGAATATTTCCTTATAACGAAGCATTTTTGCGAACTTCAAAATTTAAGCGTTTTCAATCTCCATATAACGAATTTAGGTAAAACCGAACGCACGCACACAAAAAAGAAATCGACTTCGCTTTTTTGTGTGTTATTGGTGTTGTTATTTTTGCTTTCACAAAGCACAAGCAGAAACTAATGCTTTGAATCGTTTATTTACCATAAAATTGAAAGTGTATTTTGGGGAACCACCGAACTATGCAAGTGACAACTGGAATCATTACCATCCCTCACATTTCTTGCAGTCACTATCAGTTTGCCTTTGCATATCGCGATTTGTACTGTGTTTACTTCTCTAAATGTATTAGAAAATTATATTGAGGAAGAAAAGTGGAAAAATGTACTTCAACCCAAAATAACTGACTACTACAATTAAAAAATTTTAAAAGGAACAAAATTGTTTTTCTTTTCTATATAGTGAATTTTCTTTATAGCGAAGTAAATATCCAGTCCCTTGGAATTCGTTATAGAGAGTTTCGACTGTATTCACTACTTTTGCAAAACAGAATTTTAAAATTACAGTCTAACTTCTCTGTAGCGAATTTGTCTTTATAATGAATTTTTTCAAAAACACAACATTTTCCCCATTATTTTTCACACATTTTTACCTCTCTATAACGTAGTTTTCTCTATAATAAAGCTTTTGAACAAAACAGCTGGTGTGTTATGTATCAAAAAACCTCCCTATAGCGAATTTTGTTAAAGAGGTCGCAGAAATTGGTTAACCCCAGTTATAGACAAGTTCAACTGTACTTATATTGTAAATCGCAGTAAATCACAAAAACCCTTAAAAAAAAATGGGGAAAATTTCGGATAAGCCGTATATATGTTATGGTGAAAGTAAGTGCGGAATATGGGGCTGGTATATACCGGAAATTGAAATGGCACTAACTGGGTCCAAGAGACCCGTAGGAACAGAAAAAATAAGGAGCCCAAAAACGAAAAAATAGACAATTTGAAGAAATATTTGAAAAAAAAAAACAAATAAAAATTTTAAAAATCATGACCCCACCGGAAAATTTCAGGGAAAAAATAGGCAAATTCAAGAAAATGTAAAAAAAAATTAAAAGAAAGGAAAAAAGTAGAAAAAAGGAAAAAGAAGTGAAAAAAAAGTTTCAGAAATTTATCTATTTTGGCTAAATATTGAGCCGTTGGTCACAATTAAAAAAAAGCAAATTCGGAAAGTGAAATATATACGCAACCCTTGGTCGGTTGTCAGTGGGGTTTTGGTTTTTTTAAGAAGGAAAATTAATTCTGTTTCAAAATATTAAAAAAATTCTTCCATGCACCACATTCATTCAGAATCTGAGGAGTCTGACGCCTCTTCCTTGCGTCCTCCGCGCGACTTTTTTTTTGTAAATTTGAGTGCAAATGGTTATGTTGGGATGAATAGCGCTGTAGGCAAAAAATCGCGCAATTTTTTAAAAAAAATTTTTTGGTATATCCCGGAAATTGAAATGGCTCTCTTGGTCCCGTGTCAAAAATATCTTTCATTTGAGTACCCGCACGTGGAGGATCATCATAGAACCCAATGAGCCCCATGGGCTTGAGCGCCAACTTTGGCCTACCATTCCGATGTTTGGCCACCAAGACGAAAAAAATGGCATATTTCTTTTTTTAATTGGGCTCCTGCCCCCATATTCTGCACTTCAGCCTATGTTATATTACCGCATTGCAGGTGTTACAAATTTCCATTAGTTGCAATGGTGTTTTCAATAAAAAAAAAAAACTACCGCACAATGTACAAATGGTAATGAATCCCGCCATTAAGTTCATTTCGATATATAAATTGATCGTCAAACCTCATGTTAATTTCATTAATTCAAATTTTGTAGTGTTATGCATAATTGTTCTGCACGATTCCCGTTGCACTTACATAGCTCTCTAAATGCTACGATGCATGCTTCGACTAAACTTATTTCATGTCGAATAATGTGACCCTTACAGTCTATCAACTTACCACTCTCCTTGGGCAAACCCCTTTCAATGTCCCAAATTGTGATGCAGGAATCAGAACGGTATCGATCGTGACCAATAGCCAAAATATTTGGATCAGTCTCATTCCAAGATAAACACAAGCACATCCGCTGTTGACGTGGAGCTAACACAGAAAACACAATGTATTAATTCTAACGAAATATTATCAAATGTTTTGCTCACTATATTCCGAATTATTATCGACGACATCATGAAAGTTGCAAATACCAACTTTACCATCACCCAAACCCACAGCGATAATGGGTCGGTGCTTATGATATGAGGGTTGGATACAACGGGCATATTGGTAACGGTTCTCAATGGCCAAAAAACTGGCCGATATATTTGGTGGACGTTCTGTAACAACCAAAGAAAATAGAAAACATTAGCAATAATTTATATACAAAATTATTCTGTAAAATCTAATACCTTTGACATCTGTTTCTCCCTTATTGCGCACTTCGTACAAATTTATTTCCTGGCCCCATGTTACGAATTTGTCGGGAATGTTGGGGAACCAGCTTAAGCCGTGAATGTTGCCACTCATCGTGACACTCGTGTTACCTCAATGCCTCCAAACGGCGGCAAAACAGCACCTTCGTCCAAATCGAATCAAAACAAATAAATGCAATCTGACTGCTGTTTGACTGCAACTCAATAATTTTCGATTCTCTTATCACATGTAAACAGTGCAAACATATGGAAGAATAGCAGGTGATGCCAGATCTAAAAGTTGAATGTAGGGAACACATATGACAAAAGTCCCATAGATGGAGCAGAAGTAAGTTAATAACACGAATAGATGGCGTTATGAGTGATAAGTAAAATATAGCTGTTTGCTTTGGCAAATGATAATTTAAAAAATAGAAAGAATTACTGTTTGTTTTAAACCTTTAATGAAAAGTTCTAGATATCGAATAATATAGTTTAATGTAACAGAGAAAAAAACATGGTGATACTTAATTCAGCTCCATCCGTTACATGTTAGAATCTGTTTACTACATTAAGTACCAAATAATAAAAAGATACAAACATATTATGCCGGTAATAAGGGAACAACAATAGAAACAATAGTTTAATTGATTACACATATACAAAAAGACGTACAAATAATGACAGCGCGAAGCAAACAAAAATCTTAAGTTGGGAGAAGAAATTATCAGAAAGGGGTTTCAGCGCCATCTACATTCCCATCACATTAAGAATATTCGCGCCATCTGCATTGTATAGAAATGCAAGACAATATCTGGGACAAAAAGTATGATTAGAACAAATACAGTGAAACTTCGATATAACGAATCTAGAGGGGACCGAAAAATACTTCGTTATAGCTATTGATTCGTTATACATATGCATTGTGAAACCTTGGTATAACGAAATTTAAAGAAATACGAAAGAAATTCGTTATAACTATAGTTTTTTTTTGTCCGAATTCTATTTTACACGAAAATACTAGTATAATAATAAAAATTAACTATTTAAGAGGTTTGTTTTTTCTCGTATAGAAATTGATTTACGCTTTAATACACTCATTTTGACAAAGAACCAAAACAGAACTGACTATGTAATTTGTGGCGCTTTACATATTAACCTGCAAAGACATTTACCTTTCGTTGGTTTTAAAAGGGAATTCCCCGTTTTGCTTAAAATTTATTTTTTCTTTATGCTTTATTCTGACTTCGTTGTATGGAGGCTATAGTTCAAGACTTCGTTATGTAGAGGCTTTTGATAATGACTTACACACTTAAAATGTTATATGTATGTATTACTCAATTATAATTTCGTTGTATAGAGGCTTTTGAAAAAATACTTCGCTATATAGAGGCTTTATAGATCAGAATTTTTTCGTTATAGCTATAGAGCATTTTTGTATGAAAAACTTTGCAATAAAAAGGTTTTTTCAAGGGTCTCAGCTAAAAATTCGTTATATTGAGTTTTTCGTTATAACGAAGTTCGTAATATCGAAGTTTCACTGTAGTACAATATAATTACAAGAGGAGCCAACGTGGTAAAGCTGTTCAACGCAAAAAGTCAAAAAGTATATATGATAAGAAGAGGTGCCAAGTCAATAACTGCATTTAAAAATTACCACCAAATGTAGCGTATTTGGAAATACAAGCAAAATAGCCAATTTTATGGCACAAAACTAACAAGTTAGTTTGATTAGCATTCATTTTATTTAATTTTGTAGTTTTCGGTGCTCAAAACTTTTTTGTTTTCATAAAATAAGCCAAAATATATTCACCAAAAAGTGTACTAAAACTACTTTTGCCTATGTTCGTTGAACAGTTTTACCACGTTGGCTCCTCTTGTAATCATATATACTTTTTGCAAAAAGTATATATAATCGTATATATTATCTGGCTGTTATCGACTTGGCATAGGGTTGCCAGACGGTCTTGATTTTTCTTGATTTACAAGAATTTTTAATGCTCGTCAAGAATCAAGAAAAAATAAGTTTTGTCAAGATTTTTACAGATTAACCAAAAAATAACGTAAATTTTTTCAAAATGTTTTTTCTTTGCACAAAGTTTTGTACCACTAAAATAAACAGTTCCGTTCAGCGAAGTAATGTCAAATCGTAATTTTTATCATTTTGTGCTTCGAAGTATAAAATTTACCTATTACACTATGTCTATATTTTCTATACCCTCAGGTATTAGGTAATAGTTGACAAGCCATCAGAATAGCGAAACGTTCTGCCCATTTGAGCGAATTTACCCTCATATTTTACATACATCTTATTTCGATAGTACACTGACCGCAACTGATTCCTCCCATACAAAATGACCTATTTTTGGAAAATTGATACTCTTCCATTACATCCAAACCGACAACTGGAGAATGCTTAAATTTGGTCAGTTAAAAAAAAATCTTTAGAACACTTAACATTTTGCATTCAAAGGTGAAGCTCAAGAAACTGAGTGTTTCGTCCAACCCATTAAAAAATTATGTATTATTTAGAGATTTTTGTGCGTAAAAGACTCTTTCGGTAACTCCATACAAAATTACAATATGTCCAGAGATATAGAATTAAAATTTTTAGATTTGTTGGAAAATTAATAAACACTTTTTGCACTGTAACCCTTTCAACGGTGTTACTACTTGTCTGTAACCATACGACCGAGAGTTTTATCTCCAACCTTTTATGCTCCACAAGCTACAAAATTTTAATACATAAGGTATTTACTAGTCAGTTTATCTGTAATTGATTTGTTTAATGTTTTGTATACTTTTTATATGAAAATTACATTTTTATAGAAAGAATAAATGAATCTGAAATATTTACAACTTCTAGCGTAGTGTCAAGATTTTTTTTCACAATCAAGGTATTTTTTGGTGAATGTCAAGAATTTTACTGTTTTAAATCTGGCAAGGCTAACTTGGCACCTCTTCTAATCATATATACTTTTGTGAATATATTTTGGCTTATTTAAAGAAAATAGAAAAGTTTTGAGCACCGAAAACTACAAAATTAAATAAAATTAATGCAAATCAAACTTACTTGTAAGTGTTGAGTCCAGAGCTCGCAATAATTGATCTCTCTCGTTCTTGTTGTCAGAAAAAAACCACTCACCCACTGACACGATGCGAAACTGTCGCGAAAAAACCCTAAAACTTCGTTCTTCTTTGGCTTGCTCTTTGCTTAACCGACGAGCATTTCTGTTCACTAGATCGGCTCATGGGTTTAGTTGAGACCCTTTACGTCGTAAAAACTCGTCAAACGGTTTTTTGAGCATGTATGTGTGTTGCGCGTGTGGATAGGCAAACGTACGCATACACAAATGCACTCTAACGATCCCCCTTTCCCCTTTAATTCTTCCCTCCTCTTTAAAGAATATGATGAAATTTTTAAGGCAAGAACATAATGCAAAGCAACAATAAAAATAAAGACCTTTTGTGCGGACACTTTGCTTGCTTTGCTCACTTACTGACTCTCAGTAGCTGAGCGATGGAAGGTTCTGTTCGTATCGAGCGGTCAGTAAGAGACCGATTCATGTCTTACGTTCAACCCAAAACCTGAGAGCAAGAACACGAACAAAACGAAAAAATGGTTGCTGTTCAGACACTGAGCGATTCCGTCTCATTTGTTTCGGTCTTTTAAGTGAGCAGACCGCGCAGTAAAATTTGGTTGAGCATATTTTGTGAGCTCTGGTTGAGTCATAAAATTGCCTATTTTGCTTTTATTTTCAAATACGCTACATTGCGCCTACGTACGTTTGGTGGTAATTTTTAAAGGCTGTTATCGACTTGGCACCTCTTCTAATCATAATGGTTGCCAAAAAAGTCTTGCGGTATTTTTTTATTGAATTTTCAATTGTTCATAAAATTGGTTATAATAATGCGATTTAAGTCAAATATGCGCCGTTTTGTTCGATGACGAGTTGCCAACTTCATAATGCCCCTCTTATAGAAGCTCGCTTCCCTATTGTCAAAAAACTCGGAGAGCCAATTTTCACAGGACTCTCTTGTGGCCAACTTCCGACTACCAAGCTCGTTCGCCATGGACAGAAATAGGTGGTAATCACTTGGTGCGAGATCCGGACTATACGGTGGATGCAAAAGAACCTCCCATCCGAGCTCCCGGAGCTTCCGGCGCGTCACCAAAGATGTGTGTGGCCTGGCGTTGTCCTGATGGAAGACAATTCGGCCTCTGTTGATCAAAGATGGCCTCTTCTGCATGAGTGCTGCATTCAAGCGGTCCAGTTGTTGGCAGTACAGGTCCGAATTGAGCGTTTGGCCATAGGGGAGCAGCTCATAGTGGATGATTCCCTGCCAATCCCACCAAACACACAAAAGAACCTTCCTGGCCGTCAATCCAGGCTTGGCCACCGTCTGGGCAGCTTCACCACTTTTCGACCACGACCGTTTGCGTTGTCGTAAGTGACCCACTTTTCATCGCCAGTCACCATCCGCTTCAAAAACGGGTCGATTTTGTTGCGATTCAGAAGCGATTCGCATGCATCCATACGGGCAAAAAATTTTTTTTGCGTCAAGTCGTGCTTCTTCAAATGGTTTATAACGGTTTGATGACTCATGCCCAGCTCTTGGCCGATGCTACGGCTGCTACTATGCCGGTCTCTTTCGATCAATTCAGCGATTTTATCGCAATTTTCGACGACAGGCCTTCCGGACCGTGGCGCATCTTCGATCACCTCTGCACCAGAACGAAAACGTTGAAACCATCGTTGTGCGGTGGAAATGGAAACTGTATCGGGTCCATAAACTGCACAAATTTTATTGGCAGCATGAGATGCATTTTTGCCTTTATCGTAGTAGTACTGTAAAATATGCCGTATTTTCTCTTTATTTTGCTCCATGTTTGCAACGCTATAACTCACGAACGACTAAAAACAAACAACAATAAATCAAACACGTGTTAGCGCGTGAAAAGAGCTTTCCAAAAAGCTCTAGCGTGATGCGACGCTAGACCGATGCGACGAATACAACTAGAACTACGCGCTTGCAAAGACAAGCTTGCGGAAATACCGCAAGACTTTTTTGACAGCCTATATATATACTTTTTGCTCTTGACTAGTATATATACTTTTTGATATATACTTTTTGATCAGGGAGTACATCGTCGTCAGTGCAGTGCAGTTTGGTAATACAAAAAGTATATATGATTAGAAGAGGTGCCAAGTCGATAACAGCCTTTAAAAATTACCAGTAAACGTACGTAGGCGCAATGTAGCGTATTTGGAAATACAAGGGAAATAGCCAAGTTTATGGCTCAAAACTACAACTTTTTGCAAAAAGTATATATGATTACAAGAGAAGCCAACGCGGTAAAACTGTTCAACGAACATAGGCAAAAATAGTTTTAGTATACTTTTTGGTGAATATATTTTGGCTTATTTAATAAAAATAGAAAAGTTTTGAGCACCTAAACTACAAAATTAAATAAAATGAATGCTAATCAAACTAACTTGTAAGTTTTGAGCCATAAAATTGGCTATTTCTCTTGTATTTCCAAATATGCTACATTGCGCCTACGTACGCTTGGTGGTAATTTTTATGGCCTGTTATCGACTTGCACCTCTTCTAATCATATATACTTTTTGACTTTTTGGGTAATAATCAACAATCAAATTTGAATTTATGGCCAATTTTGAATTTAGTTAATCAAGTAAGAATTTTAGCACATTGTCTTCTGTTAATTTGGTTCAACAAAGATTGATAACAGTAAACACATATAAAATAAAGCCATTAGGATGTTATTGCAGAATAGTCAGAATACAGAGAAATGCATAATGCATACGAGATTGCTTAATTTCATTTACTACAAGACTGAGTTCTATTTTGAAGTTGCTGTATAAAAAATCAGCGATAACGCAGCATATTTCCGACTTTGTAAGTCTGGAAGATAAAATATATATAATTTTGACTAATAACAAATAAATTGTGTTCACTTTGAATTTATTCGCATAATAAATCTAATCTACTTTTTGACCACTAATGCCCCTTAATAATGAAATATGCAACCGAAATAAATTGTTACACAGTAAAAGCTTGATTTGCACCACCGACTTACAATCAATCATGTTGTATTACCTTAGACTGCTGCACATATCCACCCAAATATTTGGTTTAAAATATTTTATACTGTCCTAATTTTTTTTAATTCTAAACACCAGGGTTTATACTTAGGGAAACGCATGATTTTTTCCCCTTTGCCAGAGAAACCAAAGAAGATTTTCACAATAAAAAATACCAAAAATCGTTTATTTGAAATTCATTCATTCTAATTCCAAGGCGGTACAAAATAAGCAAATAGGCAAAATATGCATACTTCAGAGTAATGTACATAAGCAGAATAAGATATTTTCATATTAATAATAAGCGCCACCTTGATGTCAAATAAATGGTTGGTGCATATGATAGGTAGATGAACACCGCTAGATGGCGTTCGCAATTTTGGATGATAATATAGGATAACTACTATCCAACAGATTTCATAAAGCTAAGCACAGACGGTAGCCAGAAATAGCAATTTTGTCAAATCTGCTAATGTACCGGCAATGTACTGACATGGACAGTGTTGCCATATAATTAATCTCTGCAAATGGTGAAATTTGCAGATGCATAAACTTCGCACATCTGCAAATTAAATGTGTTTGCAATTATCTTACAAAAATTTGAAGGTGGCAACATTTTGCGGTTCAGACGATTATCGGATGTCTGGCAATATTGTTGTTTTACAATGATTTTTCTGCAAACGTTGCCATACAAAATTTAAAGTGCACACGGTTGTTGGAAATTTTCTGCAAATTTTTCGGGCAATATTGTAAGATCTGGCAACCGTCTGTGCGTAGCTTAAGATATTTGAAAATTTGTTATGTTTTTGCAACCCAACAACTTCGAATGAATTCGAAATACAATGTCATCTGACAAGACAGCGGAAACTAGATTTAATCTGATACGATCGATGCAAGAGCGTCAGCCGCGGCAGAGTGCACAGGGCAAGATGTATTGATAAAGGTGAGTTATCAGTACAACAAATTTGGCATTGCAACAACAACAGGTGTAGTTAGGGTTGCCAGACAGTCTTGATTTTTCTTGATTTACAAGAATTTTTAATGCTCGCCAAGAATCAAGAAAAAATAAGTTTTGTCAAGACTTACAGACCAACCAAAAAAAAAAACGTAAATATGTTTTTCAAAATAACTTTTCCTTCTACAAATTTTTGTTAAAATCAATTTAATTTTTTGGCCCCTTAATAATTTTGGAAACCATTGGGTCCCTCGAAAATAGGTGACGTCAGTTTTTGGCCAATAGTTCCTACAGTTTTGAATATAGCGCTTTCTATCCATAGGCAAAGTTGTAGATTATAGTCCGCTTAAGATATTACTATTATAGTACTTCCCAAAAAATTAGACTTCCCTCGTTTTATTGTAAAAACCTTCATAAAATTTCTAATTAGTATAAGCCGTAGGGAATCCAGATTTTAGGTAACAATGAATAACTTCTATGAAATCTCTGTTCCGTATACATATGTCACTTTTTCGAATTTCGTAAAAAAAAAATTGATATTAGCGACATTGTTCATCTAGCTTCACCTTAGATTTGTTTTGATGAAATTTACGAATACATTGGTTGAAATATCGTATAGTTATCTAGACATTAGATTGTCTCGAAATGAGGTTAAAGTTCAAATTGTCCTCGCATCAGTTTTTTTGCCGCTGAGTACTTTTATTTTATAGACAGACTACATGTAATAAGTCGTTCAATATCTGAAGTGAAGACCTATAAAAGTATGTGTTTGCTTTTACCATATTTTTTATAGATGTCTAGATATTTGTTGAAGCTGGGGTGTTTTTTAAAAAAATTATTAAAAATTTTGAAATTGGATTCCGAAGTGGATTATTGTAGACCATTATATATTTCAAATTTATAAGGTTTATCAAGATAAAATCTTTATGTTAAAAAATATATGTAAATATTATCAATATCTCTATCAGTTCGCGAGAATTCAGGCGTTTTAAAACGAATTTTTGACTGTATGCATAACAATGACTAATGAACTTCAGTTCCATCCGAATACTTACATATACCACCTAAACTGTTAATATCCGATGATCCTTTGAGGAGATTTTCCATTTTTTTCATAGATATAGAAAATTTTTTTTGGGTGCAGAGGCACCACAATCAGAAAAAAGTTAAAGCAGCTGGTTATTAACGCCACCTGTCCCATCGGTCATTTGTCGGAATTAACCCTCATATTGTTATATACACATCTCTTATGTAAGTACACTGAATTCAGTCAAATTTTGCGTAAGTTGTAAGGTTATGAAAATTTGAATCAGGAATGAATATAGACTACATCGGTTGATCCCTACTGGTACCTCCCATACAAAATGGCCTTTTTAGGAAAATTTATATTTCTCCTATAACATCCAAACCGGCACCTGGGGGATAATGAAACTTGGTCAGTTAATTTATCTTGTAATAGAAGGCAAAACGTCAGAAAACCTAACTATTTGACACACCCCTTCTGGTATCTCCCATATAAATAACCGAGATTGCCCCTTATACATACATATCATTTTTGTATGTATACCGAATTCAGACAAATTTGCCAAAGTAAGCGTACATTCATGACCGGCAGTGGCAAAGTGATTAGAACACTCGACTACCAAGCGGGAGATACGTGGTTCGATTCCCGGCTCCAGTTATCAACATTTTTCTTTTATTGCCGGTAACTTCGCAGCATAGTGTTGAGTCAATCGGCATGTCAGTAAAGTTCGCATTTGTCGATAAACAAGTAGGTGCCGTTTATTAGGAATCTAAAATAGAAAGCGTGTTAATTCACAACAACGCGAGAAGCTATCCCATACCTCATTCATGGCGTGTAAAGGGAAATTAAGTTTTTAAGTTTAA
Organism: Muscina levida; assembly: GCA_964034835.1. Taxonomy (NCBI): domain Eukaryota; kingdom Metazoa; phylum Arthropoda; class Insecta; order Diptera; family Muscidae; genus Muscina; species Muscina levida. The sequence goes on from OZ035881.1 coordinate 78,091,790, forward strand.
GCGTCCATTCCACGTTGATTTACGAAAAAATCAGACACGTTGTGCTGCCCCAATTTTACCTTCTATACAAATAAGTCAATTTTTTTTCGATTTCGCTTCCAAGCAGTCAAAAAATACTACATATGTAAGTTATTTTAGTTAAAATAAGTTATTTATATTGCAGTCTCGGGTTGTGAAGTGTTAAATTCGAAATAATTTATAATCATATTTTTACATCACAAAAAAATGAAGAAAAAAATCGGTATAGGGAATAAAAATGTGCCTATATTTTTCATAAAATATAGATTAGACGTAGATTTCATTACTGCGATACGCTTTGTGTGAAGCTCAGATACAAATAATAATTTAGCTTTGATTCAAATATATATATAATAGCTTTCCCGGCTCGCGTTGCTTCACCCGTACTTACAATGAATCTTCTTACGAATTTAAGCAATATAGGTATAATTTAAACATTTCATAAGACGAACGAACACTCCATTTATGTGATGGTAGCTTAATCCCGTTGGTCTAGTTATTGTACCGCTTTAGTCCCTTTTTATCCCTAAAAGTACTATACATTCGTATCGCACAACTAAAATGGACTGGTACTACCTCTAATTGCATAGAAAGCATGCCCTTATACGATTACAGCTTTAGCCGTTTGGTCTACCATCTGGAGGCTCTCTACTTCTAAAATATTCACTTCAATTTTTGCTACTACACCTTTAGCGGTTTAGTATCAGTTTCATCCCTTTTCGGCCTTTTTGACTCCTAAAAGAATTTCGAAAACCCTCCTCGCCTCATTCTAGTTCCATAGGAGGCAAGCCCATATAAATTATCATGAATATATCAATAGCCGTGTGGTCTGGGCGATAGTAACATTTTTATCCCTTCGATTTCGAATTTTTTTAAACAGAAATATCGGATTTCAAAACAACTTTCAATCCAATGAGATAGTGAGCAAGCCCATATCAATTTCCGCAATCATAGCCTTAGCCGATTGGTCTGGAGATGGTATAACCTGTATCCCTTATTGGTCGTTATTACTTCTTAAATTACCAATTTCCAAAAATCCATTCTTAGCTGGAGTTTATTCGAAAAGGGGAACAACCACCCAATTTTATATATATAAATTATGAAAATAATATTGCAATCGTTCTGTAATATGCCCTATATAACAATTTTTCCATAAGGGGTTTGGCACATCCCATTTTCCAGCGAGTCGTAATCCTCCATGTACCATTTACATATAAAGCAAATGTCATCTTCATATTTTTAAAGGCTCGTGAAATATGACTGATTCAAATTTTGGTTTGTGTGGGCGATGCCACGCCCATTTGTCTAATTACGTTTTTATGTCCTACAGATAGTGCTACGCAGAGAAAATTGTATTGCAATCGGTCCATTTACTTCGCCCATATAACGATTTTTTCAAATGGGGCGTGGCACAGTGGCATTTCGGCGGAAAAAATAGGGTTTTTCAACTTTCCAATTTCAAAATTTATTGATTTGGTTTTGTAAAGAAATATTTGGATAAGAAAAAAATTCAACAAGGTTTTTTATGAATAGTGAAATTTTGTAGTTAAAAAATCTAACAGAAGTCAACGGAAATTTATTCAATGAAATTAGACTAAAATTATTGTCCAAATAAAGAACTTTTTTTGTGTAGAAGTTTATAGCTATGGCTTTTGTTTTATTATTTAGTGGAAATATAGCATTTACTTATTTATAAAAAAAAATTATTGAAATTGGAAAAGTAAACAAATTATTATTATTTATCAAAAATTACACTAAAAAATATCAACTTTTCACTTTTTGATGGAACAAAACTTTATGTGCCTTGCCTTGCTTATCCCTCTAAGTATAAAAAAAATTAAAGGTCCGAGTCTGTACTTTCAATTAAGAAAAAAAAATAAGAACCAAATACCGTTCCTTTTTTGGCAAGTGCAGTTATATGTGAGGTGGGTGTGGCAGTGGTTTTCCAAGATTTTTTCAAAATTGCTTAACTTAGCCCAGAGAAGTGTTTCTGCAAAATGTCATTGCTGCAAGACCACTCCTTCTATTTTTTTTTATCAAGAATGCATTTTCCAGTAATCCTCTTATTATCAGTAACATATGTAGCAAATCTCATCTTCATACCTCTAATGACTCTTGAGATACGACCGATTGAAATTTCGGTTTGTGGGGGAGGTGCCACGCCCCTTTGTCTAATTATGTTTTTTTATGTAGCCTATTTTGGAGGCCCTATGGACAGTATCACACATAGAAAATTCAATTGTAATCGGTCCTCTCATTTGGCCAATATAACTATTTTTTTAAAAAGGGTTGTGGCACCGCCCACTTTTCACAAACAAAGTTTTTTTACTTATACGACCGATATACGTACCAAATCTCGACTTCGTACATATAATGGTTTTAAAGATACAGCCATTTCAAAATTCGAGTTGTATGGGGCGGAGCCACTCCCATTTTACCCCCTTCAAGTCCTAATTTACACAAAAACCCTTCTTAGTGCGCGCCTACGTCAAAAAAGAAACCTACATTCTAAATTTCACTGTTCTAGATTCACCCGGTTGGGCTGGGGAGTTATCAGTCAGTCACTCAAGCCTTTTATATATATAGATTTAAAGAGCATAGAGCTTATATCAAAGTTTTACATAGAGGGAGAGTTTTGTTCAAGAAAGGGTAATTAAGTGTGAACAACGAGAAGAGTAAAGAATAATTATTTATTCTGTATCCCAAAGATCAGATACCCTTTGTTAAAATGGTGATAAAAATATAAGGGGTTTTGTGCACGATCTTTAGAGAATTCATGAATAACCTATTTCTTTTTAAATGCTTCTATTTATATAAATTTTTTAACGCCCAAAATGGGTAGTTTGTATAGGAAGTGAGAGTAGTTTTAGTCCGATCTTGCTTTTCTTAGAACTTAAATTCCGCTTTGAAGATAGAAATTTGGGACATACAGACGGACGGTCTTTAATCAGCGCCGAATTCTGAGTCGCTTTGAAGACATTCGTTTTTGTATATATAAGTTTATAGTCATACCTACTACGCCTCCTGATGGGCGGTACAAATGGAAGACCGGAGTTAATATATCTTTCGATCCGCAAGTGCGCTTGGTGAGTTGCAAATCATCGGTAATATTGAAATATTTGAGCAAGAGTAGCCAATACTCCAATGAAGAATATCGATTTTGCACTACATACATGTCCTTTAATAATTGTGTATGATTTGAGAAATAGAAGCATTCAAAGCGTTTGCACTTTCAATCTGGGTAATAAGACAGTTTTTCTTTATTCATACAGAAATCGTTCTCCAAAGTAAAATGGACAACATTATCTATGCGTTTTTCGATTAGTGTGTGATCTGATAAAAAATATCAATGTATTCAATTAAACTCTCCCATCTTGTAGATTTCTAAACGCATAATACCAACCATTAATACAAGAAAGTGAATTAATCTAATGGGCTTCCTGTTGACAGCTGGTAAATAACTAATCTAGTATGAGTTATAATAATGTTGTTTACTTTGTGATTAAATCGTTAGATATACGTAATTCAAATTTTGATTAAACATCACAACAGGAAAACACTTCGCATTGATTGTAAGGTACGACATGTTTAATGTTTATAAGTTGATGTGTTTATTAATACCTACAAGAATAATAAATAAGTACCCAACAAAGACAAATGCCGGAAAATGGAAGCAAAAACAGAAAAAACTATCTGCACATTTAAAATAATTAAAAAGAATTGTTGATTCTCAAGTCAATATTAATTTCAATCAGGCTAAAAAATCAATACTTTAATGTATAAAAGCCGTTATTGCCGTTATCCATTTCAATTAAAAAAATACATTGTATTTACGAAAAACTTTTTTCTATGTGTATAGCGATGCTATATATTTCGTCCTATGGTGTTGGTGATGGTATACCTTTTTTATAGCCGCAAAAATCTATGTCCGTCCGTCGTTGTTTTGTTCAAAATTGACCAAAATCGGTCCAGACATGACAAACTTTAGAAAGTTTTTCTAAAAGTGTATTTTTGTCACTCTACTATCTATTTGGCAGATTTCTTTTCGACTGATCTGGTTTCAATATATAGAACATTTCAAGAAACTCCTGTCAATCCGTCATTAAAAACTTACACTTCAGTTGGCAGCAGTGTCAAAATAATCAAGAATCTCATTTAGGTAATGGAATTTTTAGAATAAAATCATTGCTTTAGTTTTGTACTTTTATAACTACTAAACAGGTTTTTTTTATCGTTTATCTAGATTTTTTTTTATCGTTGTTTGAAAAGCTTAAAATTTGTTGTCTACCCTGTATAAAAAAACTACAAATTAAATGAACATAATATTACTCCGTTTTCGCTTAAATTTTGTACGCATAAGTTTTTAAACATATTTGACCCGGCCTCTTTGAAATTCATCCATAAATTTAGTTATCACTTTTGAAATTCCTGAATGGTCTAAAGCTATCAATGTACAGGTGATGTACTGACTAAGATAAATTGTTTGCAGAAATTACAGTTTCAGTTCAGACGATTGTAAGAAACCCCTAGAATTTTATTGTCACACAACTGTCAGACAATAAATTTATGTGTCAAGAAAAATTGTCAATTCATACGGTTGTCAGATTGCTGTATGGAAAAAATTTCCAGATTAGTTGATTTTACCTGAAAGTGTTGGAAAGTGTTGCCAATAGAAATATTCCTCTGACGTCGTCAGATGCATAAACTTTGAACATCTTACAATAAAAATTTTATGACAATTATCTTACACTTATCTGACAATGTCGACGTAATGTGTTCACTCGATTGTCATATATATGACAATATGAATGTCTTACAAGGTACTAACAAAGATGCAAAACAAAAATTGTTGAGGTTTTCTTCGGTCACCACTGAGCAATATTTTTTTAAACGTTATTGAATTATGATACCTTAACTCTGTGAAATTTTAAGATAAGTCAAACGGCCTAATTAAAAAAAACACTAATTTGTATATCCAGCGAAATTTAGCTAACGCACACTATAGCTTTAAAAAAAAATAGTAAGAAACTGTATTTATAAACGATTATCAGCTTCGGTGGCCTTTAATGATATATAAGATCAACTAACGATTAGTTCTATAATCGGATACAAAATATTTACCTGAACTTATACTAGCTATTAAGCATTATTGTAGCGCAATTATTTATAGAATACCAAAAAAAAAAACAGAAATTAAAAAAAAAAATTGACTCTCACGAACAACTCTGTATAAAAATTTTATTTTCTTTTCCCCATTTTGAAAGGATAATATGATACCGATTACATTATTTCCTTGTACTGATATTTTATACTACACGAATATTATTTAAAAATAATTTTTGGAAATATGTTTTAAGAAAGTATACGAAGACAATTTCCTGCACTATAAATACATGCAACGAATATTATCTATATAAAAAATAAAGAAAAACTCAATATTTAAATCTCAAACATACAAATAAATTGTATAAATGTAAATTTTTAGCATTCTTAAAGTATGGATAACCCTTCTTTAATTTTTTAAAAATGGGAATCATTTATGAATCCTTTTTTCTCAAAATTTCCCTTAAAATGGTTTATAAACCGCTTTTAACTTTTTGTGAATAAGGCCGAAAAAATACATGTTGTGAGACACATATATATTGTGTTAACATTAACATTATATGCCAAGATATGTTGTTGTAAGCCAACAAATTGCACTATCCTACATTTTACTAAAGGTCGTTTAAGTCGTTGTAAAATTCAGATGAAAACTTATGCGTTTATATTACAAAAATATTAAAATTACATTTTTATTTTGTTTGTTGTGTTTATGTTACATATGCGTAAAGTTATGTTGTTACAAATGTTTTATATCGACCTTTGTTACAAAGTTCAAGAAGTTTAAAAGAATCTTCACAAGTGACACCGAACTTCACGACGCATTAACGTCGCTAACTGAACCTTGAACCAATCAGGGCGGGTTGGAGAACATTGTCCTTTTGAACCTTGTTATTAAAAGTTGTTCATGTATTGTAATCTTCTCTAAATATTTCAGCATTCCACATTCAATCTTTGATGACATTACAGAAACAATTCAAGTTAAATAACAGAACAACGACTTGTACTTTGACGGCAATTAATAAATACAACAGCATCAGATTTATGGATGAAACAGCAATAGAAATAAATTTATCCCTTGAATTAATTGAAAATTCCAATCGACTAGATGAGTCTGTCGGTTTATTTATGTAATTTTTTACAGTTAAATGTAAGTAACTATTACAAATCAGTTTTTTGTTTCGCTATAAATCGTTGTCGTTCACATGACTAACTTATAAATTATTGCTATTAACTCATCATAAATTAAACATGAAACACGGGCGGCGGTGGGAGACTTAATCGCAGCTTGAGCACATACCCTTTACCAACCGGCGGTAAGGGTAAAATATACGTTTGCAGTACGGGTTGTAACACTAGTTATTATTTATTGCCAGTTTTCCACAATGTGTCTCTGGTAGTGTGACTTGTGGTAGCTTGAGGTAAAGTACTCGTACTTTACACAGCCCGACCAAATATATGTATATATTCTAGCGTTGAGAAAATGAATTGGAATAAAGGTTACCATTATCACTGAGCATATTTTATTGCATCCGTTATTTCGATTCATTAGCTTAAAAGATTTGTTCACTCAAACTAAGCCGCAGGCTAAACATCTGATTGTGTGCTGTTGGGGATGTAAAGTTAATCTTCCGTCTCAAGCCGACTCACAACCTCCATGTGGTGGCCCCTGGACAACGTTGTTTCGTGATATTTTTTATCATCAATAGCGGCATATAGTGAGCGACGAACCCTGAATATTGGGCTAGCCACCCAATACTGGCTATGACAACACAAAAAATAAAAAGTAACAAACGGAACTCCCAAAATGTTGACAACCCCCGCAAGGATATGCACCTGGAACCTCCGGATTCTCTAGAGAAGGTGCCACTATCCGACTGGCAAATGGCCTCAAAAGGCTGGCTAGCTTCGCAGCGGAAAGGAACATGGGAACATCGCGCGTAAGCCCTAGATATACTCTTACTCCTACTCAAACCAACTCTCCAAACTACTACCAAAAAGTATAAATAAGTAACAAGAGGGAACAATTAATTCCCCCTTACGTCAAATTTTCCGTACCCTCATTTTTCAAACGAGTAGTTTTTTAAGACAAACAAAACGAAGTTGCAGCAGGGGTATTCTTGAAAGTTTATTTTGCTCTTTTTTATAAAAATACATTTGTATTGAATTAATTTTAGTATATACTAGGGATGTATGCGAATGCGAATTATTCGCATCATTTTGTACAATCGCTTTCGCATTCGCATTCGTATAAATATATACAGTACGAGCTCGATTTTCGCAACTACCGATTATAGCAACACCCCGATTTGCGCAACCGCAAATGAGTCTTGATAAGTGCAACACGTTCAATAAAGCAGTCTCGATGAGCGCAACTTTTCAATGTATTCGCAGAAATTATATGTTTTTTTTTATTTGCATGCCATGTTCCGCCATTGTTCAATGTGAGTGAGCAAATGACTGTTATAGTACAGTTTTTTTAGCGACGTGAGTCATTTTGCAGAAAGTTAAATAACAATTTTCAATAGAGGTTCGGTAAGCGCAACAATCTCGGTAACTGCAACCGGCTTGGGCTGCTATCGGTTGCGAAAATCGAGCTCGTACTGTATTTCAATATTCGCATTCGCTTTCGCATTCGCAAAAAAATGTCTTAAATACAAGTAATAATGAGACTCAGGCCGACAGTCACGTTTTCAGTCTCTCATGAAAAAAAAAATTGTTAGCTAAATACAATAAAGAAAAAAAAATCTTATGTCAGAAGATCCTGTATTGTGGTGGAATCGAAACAGCTAGAAATACCAAAAGTTAGTACCTTTGACACGCCAGTTCTTAGCTACGTCTTCGGGAAGTGTCCCCAGCGAACAGTTGTTTAGTGGAGCCGGTCTTATCTATGATCCACTAAGAACTAGATTGCATAGCGAAAAAGCAGCGAAGCTCCTTTTTGTTAAATACAACTTGGCTGTACTAAACTTTGAATACTGAATACGTCAAAGTTTTCGAAAGTAAATAAAATTATTATTTAGTTACCTTAAAGACTGAATTTCTGAGAATTATATATATTCTTGTTTTTGTTTACTCTGAAATTAATATTTTATGTTTAATTACTTAACTGGAAGACATATTATTATTTGAAAAGGCAGACAGTTGGAATCAAACTAAATTATTCGTTTACGTAAACCATTTTTTGACATTCGCTAAACAATTTTGGAATATTCGCTTTCGCAAAATTAAATATTCGCATTCGCTTTCGCAAAAAAAATATTCCAATATTCGCATTCGCGTTCGCATTCGCTAAAGCACATTCGTTACATCCCTAGTATATACTTCTGTTTCACTGATATTTAAATCATATCATTGGTGTTTCCATACACAAAATGTCATAAACATTAATTGTTTTGAACCTGTATGGCAACTAGAGTTTCTCTCCCGGGATTTCCCGGGATTCCCGGTCATTTTTAATTCCCGGTTTCCCGGGAAATTCGTCCGGGATTCCCGGGAAATTAAAACATCTTTGGCAGAGCAAATTTTAGAAGCTTTAAAGAAGCGAATTAAAGAAAGAAGGGTCAAGCGACTTTATACTTTAGTGAAGTATCTTAAAGATCCGACAGTATTTGATAAGAATGCGTATAACTTATTTCAAACTGTTTCAAAACAAAATGTGATCGCTTACGCTGAACAAATTTATCCTGGACTTTTTAAAGAAGACGTTATCGACGAAGTTCTGGAATCGGACGAAATTCCTATTTGTGACATTAGTACCGAAAGACCATTTGAGGATATTTTAATTACTCGATAAAAAAGGATTTACAATTTTACGAAGCAAGTGGAAAAGCAACGGAAAATGTCACCATTTTATTGAATGCTCTTCTGACAATAAGGCCAACATCAGTTAAAAGCGAGAGAATATTTTCAACAACAGGGCAATTTGTAAATAGCATTAGAAACAGACTGTCTAATGAAACCATTAACGCTCTTTCCGTTTTAAAAACGTATTTTCAAAATGACAAATTAATTTTATTGTTTAACTAATATTTTTATATACATATACATTAAAATTAATGTTTTTCGTTTGTTATGTTTTTGTTTGTAATGTTTTTGTTTTACTTGCAGCTTGTACTATATGATCTCATGAATTAACAAATAAACATATATGTATACTGCAAAATTTAAAAAAATTAACATAGTTTGTCATGTTTTTCTACTGCGCGAAAATTCCCGGGAATTCCCGGGAATCCCGGGAAAGGAAACAATTTTTCCCGGTTTCCCGGGAAATGAAAAGTCCGCGAAAAAGAGAAACTCTAATGGCAACACAACACATTCACTAGCTCATTATTCTTTATTCGTTGGATTTATAACAAGAACAAAACAGGGGAATTTCCTCTCTTGTGCATTGTTATATAATTTTTGGAACTACGACACAATCCCCCTACTTCTGTCGTTCCCGGTACACAGCACATTCCAACCAAGCTTGGATATGAAAAATGTCTGTCAGGCAATGCCTGGTACGATGAAGAATGTCACATAGAGGAACAGTATGATGCTTATGGGCTACGAAACAACCAATTTTCACCAGGGCTGTTAGGGAATGGCACACGAAGACAGTAAAACAGGTGAGGCAGCTATTTAAGCGCAAAAAGAACTTCAGATATAGAACGGGAGAACGAGGATGTAGAGAGGTACAGGTATAGAGGTGAAAGCCGAAAATCCTACCAGAAGGTTAAAGTAAAAAGTTACGGTACTGGGCTCCCCTACTGGGTACTGGGCTCCCCATTTATGTGCGTTCCGGATTGCTGGTTCCGGAAGGAAAAAAAATATATGGACCCACCTCGTTTACGGAGAGAGGAATGGGGACGCGATGTGTGTTAAGCAAACATCTATAGTTAAAATAAGTGTAAAACACGGAAATGCGTCAAATTTTTCAATAAAGTTAACAGAACAACATTGGTATTTCGAATTCAAACGATACATTGGCTGTGTTTTTTTGGTATCCTATATAGGAGTCCGGTATAGGATATCAACAAAACGCTTCGCCGTTAACAAAAAACAATTCCTTGGCAGCACAGTAATTTATGCCAAATAATTGTTTGTTTTCTTTTCATTAGCGGTTTTCACCCTTTGAGTTATATTTACAACTCTGTTATATTTACTACCGTTTTACACTACAAAGCATGAGCGTCTTTTTCGTATGTATTGTAAACTTATGAATCAGTTTATTTTTGTTATAGTTTTTGTCAGTTTAAGTGCTTAAATACGTAATAAATTTAGATTTTTATCCATATTCTACAAACCACTTTAAAAAGTTATCACAAAATTTAAAATTAAAAATCAAATAAATTATTTTTGCCGGCAAATATTTTTGACGATCAGCTGTTTTATTCTGGTAAATTTATCACACATGTTTACTACAGATTTTTGTGGGATTTTTTAACCACGGCGTAGTAAATTGTAGTCTAATACATTTTGTTGTTGCAGTGTTGTAAATGTTAGTACTTTAACTACATTAAAAAGATTAACAAGGTCTACAAGGGTACTTTACTACCAAGAGTGAAAACCGCTATTCATTTTAAAATATTGTATTAATTGATTTTTTGTTATTTTAGAGAAATGTTGTAATATTTATGTATATAAAAATGATTCACATGACCCTTCTTGGGATCTAATGATACGCAGATAATATAATAATAAAATAAAATTTTTTAAAAAAAAATTCATTCAAATGCAAATTATTTTATTTGACGTTCTCTTTCTATTTTTTGTTCACCCTGCAACAAAAAATTTGGTCACATTTTTATTTTCACTACTTCTTTGAACAAAACGCAACCATTGTACCGATACAAATTTCGATATAGATTACTTTAAGTGATGTTAATTATTTATTATGTGAATTATTGGTAAAGTGTTTATTAATATTAATAGAAATTAAAGGTTTTTATTCAGTAAATTGAATCAGTCAAATCAAAAAACATGTTTAAAAAATGTTTTCTTATAACGAATTTTTCGATATAACTAATGGGCCTGCCAATATATCTTGTGTTATACCGAGCTTTCACTGTACGCATATTCGATACCATACGAGTCAGCATTCAGAAGACATTTTTATAATTCAAACTAAGTGTCGCACAGTGTTATGTCACATTCAAGAAAAAATGTGTTTTCCAAAACAAACTAAAATATTAATCCATTTCTATAACTTAAGTTTTACATAATCTTATTTTTTTATTTTGATTTTACCATTTCATTTTGAATTTATGTAATACCAATATTATTATATTGCTTGAAGTTTAAACCAATTTCGATTTTGTTTGGTAAAAAAAGGCTAAGAATTAGTAATAATCGATTTGTTTTTCCGAAATGTACATGATACTGACATTTGATGGGTACCGATCAACTCAGCAGGCGTGCCTTTATCTGATATAATTAACAAGAACGTTGGTAAAAAAGTTATACCAAAAACTAGATCAGAATAATATATACACTTTTCATTATTGGTTGCGTTTTGTTGGTAACACGCTTAGCCATACAAATGTTATCCTATATACGCTAACGGGCACAAAATTACATGCTAGGCTAAACGGGATACAGAGGGGTAAGTTAACGGCCAAAATTATTTGAAGCATATTTATGAGACGTAAAAAAATAATATGTTAACATTAGGAGGGTAGAGGTTACGGCTGTTTTAATACAAAAAAGGGTTTTTACCAAAAATATAAGATTCCAAGAATTTCCCATATATCACCACACCTCTCAATAACTTTTTATTCGTCTCAATACCCTCTAACTATAAATGCATATAACCCTGTATATCAACGAAAGTGGTACACTAAAGCCGCAGAAATTATGGTCTATTCTTCCGCAGAAGGTAAATGGCTATAAAACTCAAAACCAGAAAAACCCGCAAAATTTTTTTTTCTATCTGAACAATACAATTTTATAGATTAAATTTAATCACAGATTGAAGGGGTGAAAAGTGGTGATGCATAACTTTTTGACCGTAGTTCGATTTTGGTACCCATTCAAATTAACAAAAATACCATATTTTTCAATGCAGTAAAACAGCATTTAAATTATAATTTTATTTAGCTTAATGGATTAAATAATATTAACCCGCCCAGATCGTAAATTTACCCCTCTGTGCAGGAGATAAGTTGTTCAAAACAGTAGTAAAAATTAAAAAGTGTCCAAATTTTTATTGTAGTTATAAACGAAAAATTAAAAATGAAAATAGAACGTTAAATAAATTAATTTGCATTTGAATGATATTTTTCAATGAAATGTTATATTACAGCTAATTTGTTATGCAAACCCTAGAAAAAAGTTTCAATTTGTGGCTTAAGGTCCCTGGGAAACATTAGATTCCAAGATGGTCATGTGAATCAAATCAAATAAAAGGATGACGCGTTTTGAACTTCATGACGAGTTCATCTTCAGACCCCTTTGTGACGAACTGATGCTCTGTGGTACATCATCAGCTGTATATATATCTACCATTATGTCAAACATGTATGTAGGTACATGCGAAGTAGATATCAGCCGAAAATGTCCAGCACCAATATTTTTTTGAATTTGACCTTTAATATTCAAACATGAGAATGGAGGATATTTTCCCCCACAATTCCCTTTTTACCACAAAGCTCAAGCTTTATTATTTTCAAGGAGATTTGTTGGTAAACTAAGTTAACTTCAAGTTTTACGTCAAAGTAAGGCATAGTTTTTAGCCGGGCCATGCCATTCATACAGTGATTGTTTGTTTTTATTATTATGGATTTTAGTTTTAAATGACGATTATTAGTTTATTCCCTCATATGTGGTACGCTGGGTTTACTGGTACAATCATTGCTATTATTCAACTCAAATGAAGACTGGTTTTAATAAAATATATTATTAAAACCAGTCTTCACTTGTTAGCGCTGCAAGGCATACTGAGATATAAATGCGTTTCTTAATATGAAATGCAAAATTTGTACGCGACAAGAAGGCGACGATAATTGACGTTATTTCGAAATCAAGAGCAATCGTCCGCTCAGAATCAATATATTCCCTCTTTTGCAGATTTGGAATCGATGTTGTCGACCGCAACTTCGCAGTATAAGTGTCAAATCAATCGGCATGTCTAGTAAAAAGCTTCTCAAACAGTGACGTTCGCATTCGTCGATAAACAAGTAGGTGCCGTTAGTTGTGAATCTAAAAATAGAAAGCGTGTTAATTCACAACAACGCGAGAAGCTATCCTATACCTCATTCATGGGGTGTAAAGGGATATTAAGTTTTTTTATGTGGAATTATTGTCAAGTGACATTACCTCGTCGTTTCTTTTTAATGTCTTATAAAATGTAGTTTCTATAATAAATAATACAATTAATTCCTAATGTTGGTGGTCTTTTGCAGCACAGTGGCTAGTCCACGCTGTTTTTTGGGTCAATTTATTAGACCTTAGTTTAATATCGGACTTGTCTTCAGCTAATCGTGTTTAAAGTTTATTTTTTGTTGTACCAATATATATTTTGTTGCATGGTGTGGTGTTATTATCGTTGCAATTTATTTGGTATATTAAATTCGTTTTGTCCTTATTTTCTGTTTCAGATTTTAAATTTGTAAATAATTTTTGTAGTTTGTTTTTGGAGATATTTGGTAAGAATTGTTGTCATCGCAGCCAGTTTTTGGTATTCTTCTTCGCCTCGTTCAAAAATTTGTTGATCGTTTTCTTTGGAAATCCGTTCTCTCGTAAAATATGTTCAACTAGCTGACCCGGCAAACGTTGTTCTGCCATACGACTTCCAAGTTAACGCCTTCATATAAGCTCCAGAGTAATATTAAAATACATATAGTTCAAATTTTAATGTGACATTTGAATTTAATCGAAATCAGTGAAGAGCGGTCTGATAAACAATGTTTTTCGATTTCCGGCGCTAAAACAAAAAATGAAGACAGTTTGATAACACGCGAAAAACTGAGAAATTCGAGGTTGATCCTACAAACTTCCAATGATTGGCCTTATGATTTATTGATTGTCATCGCAAAAACCAATCGAATGGGGACGGAATTACAGGAATGTCATCAATCCATTTGAAACGTCAAGAGAAATTTGGCCATAAAACCAGTACAGAAATTTCAGTCAGGTAAACTGACTGATAAATACCATCACCCAATATAAGATATTGTTTAAGTCTTGTGTTATTGAAATTAACCGATTTGTAATTAACACCAGTTAGAAAGTTTCAGTCGGGCAACCCGACTTACATTTACCCTTACCCTCAGTAAAATAAATAATTTTCTATTATATTGATATTATTACTCGATTTCAAAAGTGGGCGGAGTGGTACATTTGTATAGGAGGTACGAGATGGGGTGTGGTTAGGCTTCCAGATTTATTCTCCATAACTTTATCCTGTTATAGCTTTACTAATTACAGAATTTGAGCACGATTGCGTTGGGTGTACTGATATTATTACTACATCCCTAAAGTGGGCGGAAAGGTACATTTGTATGGGAGGTACTAAAATGGGCGTCGCTAGACTTCCAATTTTTTCTCCAAAACTTTGTCCAGTTATAACATAACAAAATACAGAATTTGGGCACGATCGTGTCGAGTGTATTGATATTATTACCTTATTTCTAAAGTGGGCGGAGTGGTACATTTGTATGGGAGGTACCAGAAGGGGCGTGTCTAGACTTCCAGATTTTTTCTCCAAAACTTTATCCTGCTTAAACTTTACCAAATACAGAATTTGGGCACGATCGCGTTAGGTCTTTTAATAATATTAATCCATTTCTAAAGTGGGCGGTACCAGATGCGTATGGGAGGTACCAGCTGGGGCGTGGATAGACTTCCAATTTTTTTCTCCAAAACTTTATCCTGTTATAGCTTTACTAAAAAGAGAATTCGGTTCCGATCACGTTTAATTTATTTATATTATTTCACCATCTCTATAGTGGGCGGAAAGGTAAATTTGTATGGGAGGTACCAGAAGGGGCGGGGCCATGTAGCCCATTTGCAATACCGTAAGTAGTTTTGGGGAAATATTAACTCATGCAAAATTTCAAAACAATTGGTTGCGTCTTTCGAAAGTTATCGTGCGAACCAGCCGGACAGCCACCGGACAGACAGACAGACAGACAGACGGACATGGCTCAAACGACTTAAAAAGTCATGAATCGAATTTGGTTCAAAGAAACCTAGGGTCTAAAGTCACTCCTTCTATGTGTTACACTTTTGGGTCTTATCAAATGATATATACCTTCATCCCTAAGGGTGATGGTATAAAAACGCCAGTATATATTTTGAAAATGCAGTAGCCGATGGGAAGTTTTGCAACGTGACTCTTATGCTCGTAGTTAATTTCAGCTCCTTGCCATTCCGCCACAAAGACATTAATTTCATCAGCAGCAGTAGATTTTGGGATGGCGGGAAGCGTTTGACCAAAATCTTCCGACAGAAATATCATAGCCCCACCAAATCGTTTCGAGTCACCTTACAAATCCTTCATCTTTCGGTCAACTGCTTCCAAAGCTCGTTGATGCGCTATCGTGCAATCATCCCAAATGATAATTTTGCATTCTTGCAACAATTTCGCTGTCGCCGAACTTTGGGATATTGTGCCCAATGGCTTGTCAACTGTGAAAAAATTCATCGGCAACTTCAAAGCGGAGTGTGCAGTTCGACTGCTTTTCAACAAAGTGGCAGCATATAGTGCAACAGCTAACGCAATTTGCTATCGATACGCATAAAAGTTATTCTAGCTAACCTTTTTATTCGTTTCTTTTCCTGATGACTTGTAAACAAACCTGTCGTTGTATTGACCATCTTTAAATTGTGGTCATATTCACCCTCTCCACGGCAGAACATCAACGGGTATTGAAGTGTATCATATGACCGATGATTCTCCCAACGCTTGAGAACAATATCGTGTGATTCCACATTCTCACCCTGCAATAGCTGTGGAGCTAATACAAATGTTCGATCGCAAAAATGATACAGTTGGGATCTCATCTTAAAATAGATTGAGATCTCACCTCGAAATGAGTAGCACGCCGTCGATATTCATATGGAATGGTAAAAAGGTGGTTTACATGTATGTGATCAAATCGATACCTTAATACTAAACCTAGGTATGTGTAAAATGAAAAGATTGCACTTATATATCCTAAATCTACTAAATCATGTATTCGAAAACCGAATTATTGGAAAAATGAATTTTTCAAATAAACCGGAAACCGGATTTCTGAAAAATTGAAGTATTTGAACACAAATAATTGTTAGATTTTGTAATTGTTTATCGAAGTGAAAATTGCACAACGTTGATCTAGTTCTATTGACGAATCACCAACGAAATAGATCTAATGGAACTTACAATCTTTGTTTGGTGGTGGTGGCAAAACGCCAGCTCGATGATGTAGTTGCCCTGGAATCTACATGTGTGGAAGCAATTTCGAGCAAAATGGGAGGAATTGTTTTCAATAATAACACTGACACAAAATCAAACTTTTTCGGAAACTCTCGAACCTTAGTTTACACTTTGCTTAAGATATTCCTAGAATATTTAATTTCATTAAATATTATGTTTTTGGTTTTTTTAAGCAACGAAAAGAAATATAATGTTTTTGCGACCTATTTCAAAAAAGTGAAAAAAATATCAAGCGATGTAATTCAAAATTTTGCAGAAAAAAATTCAAATTTTTCTTTTTTTTCGGAATTTTCCGAGTTTTGCACCTAGAATTTGTCTATTTTTCCATTCGGAAAGTCATGTCGGAATAATTATCTAAATTTTACAGTTACATCGTCCAAAACTACAAAATCATACGACAAAAATCTAAATTTCTTTTACAAAAAAAAATTAAAAAGTTTAAAATTTTTCGGAATTTTCCAACAAACTTTTTCTATTTTTCCATTCGAAAAGTCATTCGCAATTATTGCACACAAAATTCCATACAAAAAATCAATTTTCGGTTATTCCAATTTCCCGGCTTTTCCGGAGGATTTTCCCAAAATTTTCTCTCACATAAACATTCTCTTGGCAATTGCGAACAGCTGAAAAAAAATTTCAGCAAATCGGTCCAGCCGTTCTCAATTGATGAATTACTATAAATTTTTTACACCAATTTTATATAAATAGATATTATTTATCTCGTTAAATTTTTCAACTAACATCAAAAACATCAAATCATGCGAAAACTGCAAAATTTCGTCGATAAAAAAATCTAATTGTTTGCGCTTTTCCGGAATTTTCCGAGTTTTTTGGTAAAATGTTTCTATTTTTGCATTCGAAATTTCGTAACAATTGCACTCAAATTTCCCGGCTTTTCCTAAGGATTTTCCCAAAATTTTCTGGCATAAAAAAATTTCTGCCAATTACGAACAATTGAAAAAAAATAGAGCAAACTACACACACTATTTTTATATTTATATATTTCACAATAATCCGAAATTTTTCAGCAACACAACGAATTTTGGACCTTTACGTCGTCTGAAATCATCAAATCAGGCGATACAACGGAAGATTTCGTCGAAGGCATCCAAATCTTTAGATTTTTTTCTGGAATTTTCCGCGATTTCCACCAAGAATTTTTCTATTTTTCGATTCGAAACGTCATAATTGTTCGAAATTGTTCACATTTACATCGCCCAAAATTACTAAAACATATGATAAATTGCAAAATTTTGTCCATAAAAAAGACATTTGTTGGCATTTTCCATAATTTCCAACTAAAATTTTCTATTTTTCGATTTTTTTCGGAATTTTCCACCGAGAATTTATATATTTATACATTCGGAAAGTCATTTGGGAATAATTATCCGAAATCTTTCGCAAGTTACATAGTTCAAAACTATCAATACGTAAGACAAAAAGCAAAATTTCGTCGAAATTTTTTTTCGAATTTTCCCGGAATTTTCCAACAAAATTTTTTTATTTTTCCATTCGAAAAATCATTCGTAACAATTACACACAAAATTCCATACAAAAAAGGAATTTACGGTTTTTTCGATTTTCCGGCTTTTCCCAAAATTTTCTTTTACATAAACCTTCTCCTGGCAATTACGAACAACTGAAAAAAAATTTCAGCAAAATCGGTCCAGCCGTTCTCAATTGATGAGTTACTATACATTTTTGCCACCATTTTTATATATGTATATAGATTTTCTTTGTAATGTCAATATGGAAATCAACATCGCTTATGTTCAGCACTCGACGTATATTATTTATAGCTGTATTATATAAAATCTTTCAGTGTTTCGAATTAAAGTTTTCAAACCTTCCGGATGAAGTTGGCTTTTGACACCAATCTACCAATATTCGATTATTTACTCTGAATAACATTGTGTCCAGATAAGTAATCTGCCATTTTCCTCCTTTTCCAGTGTAAATTTTTTAATCGAGTTAAAGCTGTTGAATTTTGTCAGAATTTCATTAACTGCACATATTTTTTACTATCCCAAAAAAGTCGTCAACGTATTTCGTCAAGAAACTAGGTCTAATATCACAGTTTGAAATGCATCTATTCAATAGCTCTTCCCACACGATGTCGGCTACTATTGGTGAAGTTGGCGATCCCATTGGTAGTCCTCGTTTTTGTTGATAAAATGTATCCTTATATTGAAAATAAAGCTTATTCTACAGGTATACTAGGAAACAAAGAAACCATGTCAAGAGAAACCATCATCTCACCCTCTTCTATCACAGATTTTAGCTGTTTCTCCTTAGATTCTGCCGAGTTCTTAACCGCTAGTATACATAAGATAAAGTAATGGACTCATTATACTCCCTTGAGGCACCCCTGAGTTCAGAGTACTCGTCATCAACTTTCACGCGAAACAATCCATTTTCCAGAAAGCTAGCATGGCAATTTTTTTCGAATGCCTACGATACATCTAAAAACAATGCAGAACAGACCATATTTTCTTCCCCAAGGGCTTTTTCAATTGTATTTACGATATAAGACCTGATCAGTGACTGTCACATCTGCGACCATGAAATTGCCCATATACTGTTGCTTTTGAAATCAATGGACAGTCTTTACGTCTGCAATAAAACATGGACTGAATACAACTAATACTTCTCTAGACAAAGTATATAATACAAATTCTTATAAAACAGCAAAATGTTGTTATCAGTGCATAATTACAGTGTTTAGAAGAACTGACGGACAGACAATCGAATCAGAATGTGGTTATGCCACGACTGTTATACATTTTTTAGTATACATATATATGAAGTTAATGGGATTGACCGGCAGTGGCATAGTGGTTATAACACGCCACTATCATGCGGGAGATCCCGGCTTCGATTCCCGCTTCCAGTCATCTAAATTTTTCTTTCATTGCCGGCCCCCTCGATGTTGTCGACAGCAACGTCGCAGTATAAGTGTCGATTCAATCTGCATGTCTAGTAAAAGCTTCTCAAACAGTGACGTTCGCAATCGTCGATAAAAAGTAGGTGCCGTAGTTGTGAATCTAAAATAGAAAGCGTGTTAATTCACAACAACGCGAGAAGCTATCCCATACCTCATTCATGGGGTGTAAAGGGAAATTAAGTTTTTTTTTTTAGTGGGATTTAAACAAAGTAAAATCTAATTTTTTGTTTTTATTTCTTATATTAACAATTTGTATATATTATTTTTAATTACATAATTATAAAAAATAAATGACACTTCGAAATATCGTTCTTGTATTTTAAATAAAAATAGAAATATATTATTTCAGAAACGGTTGCATCGCCGGTCATTGCCGAGACATAATTGTAACCATTTGCATTGTATATATACTGCAAGGGATGTTGTTGGTAGCCTTGCTGGGTCAAGGCGACTTGTTGGTGCAAGGGTGTGGTTACAGCTTGAGTCATCTGTGGAGAGGCCATCGCCGAGGCATAATTATATTCATTTGGATTAATGATGTTCTGTGTGGGATATTGATATTGGTAGCCTTGCTATGGCATGGTCACTTGTTGGTACAAGGCCATCTGCTGCGGCAAGGCCCCTTGTTGCGCTTAATTTTATTTATAACTTTGCTACGGGTCCTGTTTGGGTTCTGAAAAAATACAAAATGTTAAAAAATCAAAGAAATTATATAAAGTAATTGAAAATAACAATAATAGAGAACATTAATAATAGAAAATATTAACTATAGAAAATAGTAAATTTTCTAAAAAAAATAAAACTTGGTACAGTCCAAATTACTTTTATAGAAAAAAAAATGCCAAACAACATGGACGAACAAAAAATTTAAATTTTTGCAAAATATAAATAAATGATTATTGCAATTAGTTAAAAGCATTCGCGCATCGTGGGCTACAGCCTACGAAGCAATGTTAATAGATTTGTAGCAGACAAATATTGGCGGTTAGCAAGGCAAATGGAAAAACGTGTGAGCTAAGCAACAGCTGACAATATGCGGAACTGGAGTGTAAAACCACATTTTAGCATTTCGCAGATTCAGCTTAAAATGCCAGATGCTTTTTTGGTGTAAAAAGGATATTAATGTTGAAAAACACTAGAAGATGACGTCATAGTACCATGTGTCCATTTCAATAATGTATTTCAAAAATGGCTTATTTTAAATTTACGATGTAGCAAATTCCATTCTTTTAAATGAGATCCTAACAGCTCTACTACCTGGTTTCTGATAAATATATACCGCCAATTGAGTTACCAGTCCTAGCTTATATTGAATTTATTCAAACTCGGAAATATCATCGTTGTCAGTATTCAAATGACTCAGTCCATATCCTGGGAATAGCAAAAGTTATATGATGTGATCCTTTATTCCAACGAGTTACATCTAAAATACTCGCGGTAACATTTCAAAATAAGATCTGAAAAATACCGCATCTTTATTTTTGAAAGTCGTTATTGCACTTTTTCATCTTATCATTATAAATGGTGGTTAAATTTTAAGGGCCGATTTTGATTTAAAAAAAAACACAAATTATTTAGGAAATTATTGTCATTTATTTTTTTTATAATATCGGTATGGTTCAAATATGTATGGAACAAAATATCGGCCAAGTGGCCACCGCGACCTCGGCGACACACCTCCCTCCGATGGTCCAAATTTTCGATGATGCTGAAGCATAATTGAGGTTCTATGCCGTTAATATGCCGAATTATCTCATCCTTTAGCTCTTGAATTGTTGCTGGCTTATCGACGTACACTTTTTCTTTCAAATAACCCCAAAGAAATAAGTCCAACGGTGTCAAATCACATGGTCTTGGCGGCCAATTGGCATCGCCACCACGTGAGATAACACGGCCATTGAATTTGTCGCGCAAAAGAGCCATTGCTGTGTGGCAAGTGTCACCGTCCTGTTGAAACCACATATCGTCCCATCCATATCTTCCAATTCGGACCATAAAAAGTTCGTTATCATGTCACGATAGCGAACCGCTTTCACAGTAACTACCAGACCGGCCAGCCCATAAACCGAACCAAACAGTCACTCTTTGTGGGTGCATTGGTTTTTCGACAATCACTCTTAAGTTATCATTTGCCCAAATGCGGCGATTCTGGTCAAGATGTGGCAGCCAGTTACAGGATAACCCAGAGCATTACCTTCTCTCCTTATTTTTCGTAAATTGTTCTCTTTTTGTTTCTTGTTCTCTTTACTATGTTTTCTCACAGTATCTGTGATTTTAATTCGATATATAGTAGGCTTTGTTAGGAATTATATGTAGTATTTTTATTATTTGTATTATCTAGTAGGCTGAGACAGAAAATATTTGAAAAGTTCAGGTTGTTTTGTTTGTAATTTTGAATTTGGGCTTGTAGTTAGAAATTTTAAAGAGCGAGTAGGCTATGGTTTTCGTAATTTGTATAAATTGAGCAGGAAAATCGAAATGCTTATCAGTGTGAAATAATTTTTTGTGAACGGCGCCTACAGAGAGGGAAAGTTTAAAGTGAACGTGTAAAGTCAACCAAATTTGAGGAATTTTCTATTACTGGAAGATTTGTTTGTGAAGCCAAAAGAAGTAGTGTTTTTGTGTTTTAACGTTAGTTCCCGGCGACGACTATTGTCGGTGAGTAGAACCACGAAAAGTGTTGGATGGAATACTCAAGTCGTTTGTGTTGCTTTTAGCCGGGTGATTTGCAAGGATAATTTTCAAGGATGATTTGCACGAATAATTTGCAAGCATAATCTGCAAGGATATTTTTCAAGGATGATTTGCACGGATAATATGCACGGATAAGTTGCATGGTTGATTTGCAAGGATAATCTGCACGGATAATTAACACGGATAACTTGCAAGGATAATTTCCTGAAAATCGGCACATTCCATCGTAATTTCGAATTGGAAATCTTATGTCTTGGGACCATTTTATTTAAAGAATCTTTCCTATTGGCGTTCGCAGATTCTGCCTGATGGGCAATTTCATTAATTAATGCAATTTCCCTATCTTTTGATTTGGATTTCGTTGGCTGTTTAATGATAATTTTCCCCGCCCCCAGGATTTTCCTTTGTTTAAAAGATAAAAGACAACAATAATTTTGAAATTGTGTCAACCTTTAAGTTTTGAAAATATTTCGTTTGTCTTATACGTTTTTGATTTATTTTTCTTGTGGTAATTTTAAATGTTTTAAATTTTAATATTAGTGTAAATGCCAAGCTTACAAAAAACAATTGAAAAGAGACAAAAGACCCCGAAATTTCTAACTACCTATATCAACTATACACCTTTAAGCAAATGGACTGTGCACAATTCATCGGCTGTCAAATGTGGTGAGTAATAACAATTTTTTTTTTTACGTTTTGAAATTGTGTCAACCTTTAAGTTTTGAAAATATTTCGTTTGTCTTATACGTTTTTGATTTATTTTTCTTGTGGTAATTTTAAATGTTTTAAATTTTAATATTAGTGTAAATGCCAAGCTTACAAAAAACAATTGAAAAGAGACAAAAGACCCCGAAATTTCTAACTACCTATATCAACTATACACCTTTAAGCAAATGGACTGTGCACAATTCATCGGCTGTCAAATGTGGTGAGTAATAACAATTTTTTTTTTTACTTATTGTGTGTTTGAAATTCAAGGGTGCTCCTGTATATTGAGCTTTTGAAGGGTTTAAGAATCATTTCAGCGGTTTGTTAAGTTTTGTACCATTATAATTTAATAGAATCTTTTGCAATTTGGGTCTCTCTGGCCTGAATTTTGTTTGTTGTAAATATAAATAGTAATAATTTTCTTTAGTTTAAACATTTTTTTTAAATCTTCTATAAAATATATGTTAGTTATAATTTTGTTAAATATTGAGTTCCTTTGGTTTGATGTATTTGCAAATATGAATAAATGTTCCTTTAATATATGAAGCTCTTCTGTCGTTTCCGGAGGATAGCATGATGAACTAGATGTTCTAAAATGGGGTAGGACGTTCGAGGGGATCTAAAATATTTGGGGAATAACCGTTATTCGGGCTATAGGTCTGCAAAGAACCATCCTAACACACTTGTTGTATGTAGTTCTATTTAATTATATCTGCTTGTAACTGTTTCGCTCTCTTTGGATTGAGTGCGTATGAAATATTTCTCTTTTAGATAACGATAGAATAGGTATGAGAGAGTGAAAGTACCAAGTATCAAAAATACTTGTATGAATACATACATAACAAACAGATATATCGGTATTCTTATTATCTGTGCTTGGAATATGTGGGGAGCGTGACGCTGCAAGCAAAAAGAATAAAGAGCGAAATTTTGTTTTCTTTTTTGTTAAAATTTGCCACATATGAAACTTACACCATTACTTTTGGTAAAAAGAATAAAAAAATAGTATGAAAACATCATCAACGCAAAGCGTATGGTCTGGAATATCTATATTAAATGGATATATCCATTTAAAAAAGAGGAACAACAGTTACTTCACTGAGAAGAACAGATAAAGAGAATAAAAAGTTTCCACTACAATGAGAACTAGAGAAAGAGATGAGACGCGATCTACTCAATCCAAAACGAATGAGCACATGTTTTGTTCTACTATTTGTTGTATTTGTACCGATAATATCAGGTTCTTACTTGTTTTATCTGTTTGTACAAGTAGAATGAATGGAACGCTGCAGGCCTTTAATTCGGGCCGATGGGTTGTTCACGGTTGGGTTGGGTAAAAGGCCATATGGGTGCCACTGTCTTGGTACCAGAACCTCCAAAAGTTGCAGCGTTTTTTTTCTTTGTTTTTCCCGATTTTGTAGCTATTCGATGTTTATAAATTATTTTTGTATCAGGCTTTGAATATTTCCCTGGAGACAAGGCCCACGACTGCTGAGCTAAAGCTGGGTTCCAGAACATCGACTGTTTCCTCGAAGTTAACCTGTTACAAAGAGGCTTTAGTTCTTGAGTCAATTGCAACTTGTTAGCGTGTAAATGCAAGTCTTTATGCATAATGTTCATCAACGACGAGCGTGTTGGGCACGACGACGAGTTGAGGTGGACGGCTCTTCAGCAACACTATCGCCACACTGTACGCGCATGTACTGGTGTTTTCACATCTCCTACAGACCCGGTGTGCAAGATTTTTTCGATTGTAAGCACATTTGGACAATTAAATTGACCGAAAAAATCACGAAGTGCACGATATGCATTTTGTCTGGAACGCCTATTTTCATAATAAGCCTGAATAACTTTAACGCATTGCTCGATTGTGTATCTTTCCATGGTTCAAATTGAGTTAGTCTGAAATTGAGAAATGTCAAATGAAACAGTCAGCTGTATTCACTAAAGACAGGGTTGCCCCCATGTTGCAAAAACTTGGTAATTTCCAATAGCAAAAAGCCTTTGAAATAACTAAAATGACACATTGACAACAATATACTTTGATAGAATGGTAGTTCCAAAATTTTTCGACCCACTCTGGATTTTGATGGATTCCGATTTTTATGAAATTAAGCACTTATATTCTCCTCGTTGCTGCCGATACAATGCCGTTTGTTTTAGGTCGAAATTCCTCACGGTTCCTGTTTCATAGCTGTCTTAAGTTGGTCATCTGGAGCATTTTTGTGGAATGAAAGCTTAGTTCATGTTGGAGTACCTTTTGGGCGCAACATCGGATTAAGACGATCATGGCATCGCCTTATAGGTTTCCACCTCCTCTTTAGGAAGAAACGACAAAAAATAATGGTCCTTGTGGGTCAAAGACATTAAAATTTGAAAAATGTCCTTCGTCCTTGAATATCCTGGGAAAGTATTCTTTGATTTTCTTCATTTTAAATTTAAATATTGCGCATACTTTTCTATACAAGATGTGCGAATTTCAAGATGAGTTCTCGATGGGTTCAGAAAATATTGGCTTTTAATAGTGCAATTATCACATTATTTTTTTAAAAAAAGAAGATTTGTTTGGGTTTTTCATATAATATTATACGAATTTGTTTATTTTGCAAACAACGGTTACAAGTACATAAAGGGTTTTAGAAAACCAACATTTTTTTTTCGTTCTCCCAGTATTTTCTAAAAAAAGTATTTTTTTTTGGTCGATTTATTTTGGAATTACCCAGAAGGACAATGAGTGACATGGACTTTTACCCTCAGGCGATAAAAACACAAATGAAAACTTGATCGTCTGGGTAGCAATCGCACGAAAAAGCTGCTTACACGAAAAAGTTTACTGAACAGGCAATAAGATTTATAAATCGTATAGATTTTATAAAAACTTTTTTAACAAATCCATAGATTCTCTTCTACAATACCTCATTTTGTTTGTCGAGATGTCAGCATTGCGCATAAGGTTTAAAAAAATTGTAACATATCTCAAGTTTTCGATATTTTCTGATTTTCAAAACTAAAAAACTGAAACTTCATGCTTATCAGCAGGAGCTAGGAATTGATTTTAGACAGCTAGTTTCTTGCTGAAATTTTCTTAGAATTCATCGTAGATTCAGGTGTATTGATTGAAATTGACCCGCCCTAAATACACATATTTCGTCACATGTAGTTAGTGTAGGGTATAACTACATCCACCATGCAATAACAAGTATTGTTTCTATTTTTGCTCTACAAATCTCTCTGTAATCACAATTTGCCTACAACGTAACGTGACCTTGGTTCTTAAGAAAACGCGTGTAATAATTTTCAAGGTCATCGCCGCTAAAATCTTAGCAAAATACGCACGCAATACAACAACAAAACCCATATTTACGTGTTAAGAAACAACAATATATAAAAACCTTGTCTAATCTCTGTACAGCCGATTAAAAAATCAATCTCAATGGGACACATCTTCAAAGCAATTGTTCGGGAGCTGTAGTTGTCATACTACACGGCTTAATTGTAGCACTACATTCCCCCAACTTTGTACATGCGAGTATAATTTCTGAATGTAGTGGTAATGCCTGTTATCAATCAAATCAAATGCTATTAATCAAATTCTATAATTGATTTTAATTGTATATTTCTTATTAATTTATTAATTGCATATAGTAGGTTGCGATTAGGATTTTGTGGCTTTGGGAGACAGTCCGTCCGTCCACTCGCTTATGATGTCCATATGGTGTAATCGTAAAGACAGACGAAAATCAGACAGAGATAATACGTAATGAATGTTACGGCACGTAATAATTATATTCACGGGAATTTTAATCGATCGATAGTTGTCGTCAGGCGATACTTAATAATAAGAACAATGATTAAGAGTGCCTGCCTCAATTTCCGACACTGAATTCATGAACGACTGAAATTAAAATTTCACAATTAGAATCAAAATATTTCGAATATGTTTAGATTTTGATTTATAAGAAGAAAACGAAGTATTAAAATTAGAATGAAGAAAACGTCATACGTGTGGGAGAGAGATATTAATCACAAAATTGCCTCGAATATTAGGCGAAAATTCGTTAACTACGTATCCTTTTTTCTTTACAAGATTATATTTTTTTGGAGATTTTTACTCCCAAATTATAAACATCTTTTGCCTATCGTTGCGGACGCACGTTTTTTTTATTTTGTAGTTTTCTCGAAGTTGAAACATTTTGAAGATTATGTTCATATTAAAAAATGTAGATTTTGGACAGTACTATAATGTCCTTTTAATTAAACTTTACTTAAAATGTTGTATTCAAAATTATGAGGAACTAAAAGTGCGTTAAAGACGCACATAATTTGTAAAAGTTAATGAAATTTGTTATCTGATCAGCATATTTTGTATCAGTATATTCATTATTTTTATTTAAAACTTGATTGAATGATTACACTGGTCAACACGCATTTTGTTTCCTTTAGTTTTTTATTTGTGTTATTGGGTATTCGTATGGTCCTGCCTACTTTTCATTATGAAATAAATGGTTTTTATATTTTTACAAAGAAGATACAAAAATTAATACATATCAAATGATCTTTTATAAGCTTTTCTTGAATGGATGACTTTAGGATGATTTCGTTGTAAACTCCAGCAGTTGTCCACTAACATATGTGAGTCACACCTTCCCTGATAACGATCATCCATTGTCCGAAGATCCGGATGAAGTCTTTCACCCTGCTCCTCACTAAAATCACCCAGGTTTTGTGGAAATCGGTCTAAATGAGAGTGCAGGAAGTATGTTGCATCATAGCTCTTGCAAGTTTGATAGAATGTACTCAACAAGCTCAATATGGTCGTAAGATAAAACGTGATTTTGGTTTCCGGAGTAAGACAGTTTTTTTTTCACAAGCTTCTTTCTGTTAGTTCATATCTATTACTTAAGTTCTGTCTGATTAAAAGAATTGATGTTTAATTTGTAGTCTGGATGAGAGTCTTCACTTGATGTATTCCGTTCGGATTCACAGAGATTTGGGTCATCTGATGATTTAGATGTGCTACGTTTTTTTGAAGTCTTTGAACAGAAAAAGTCTTAGACACACCACACATTTCTGGCATACAATTTGAGGAAACAATGCCTTGTCTTGATTACACAGTTTTATTTTAAAATGTTGATACGCAGTCTTCAAAAAGGATAAGATATGGGTTTTCGATGTTTTTCAATCTGGTATATGCCATATAGAATCAAGCTATCCATTTGGCTCAATTTTATATAGCTACGTTGAATTGTTTTCACCCATACAAACATTCATAAAGCAAAATCGCCTATGTGCATTGGTAATTTTGCTTAAAGAATTTGCTAGCTCTATATTGAACAATCAATTAATTCACTGATTTCATACTAAGCTTTTAAGCAGTATTTATGCGATATTTTAAAGTTCTACTGAATCCCTGATTAACACATTACATTCTCATTTAATTGGTTAATTTAAATTCTCATAAAATTCCATGAATATGTGTTCTTTTTACAGTAATCAGATTAGTTTATGATTGATTTGCGCGTCTGTTTTTTTTTTTTAATTTGTAATTGTAAAAAACAAGTTATCACACAAACTTCCGCATTTTGAGGGTGTGAAAGCTATTAAATCTTAAATGTGCAAGCAGAAAATAAAATATTAGTTTCAAATTCATTTGCATATGTATATTAAGGTGGACCCTCAATGGATGGGTGAATTGAAAACTCATCTGTTCCTAAAACAAAACCGGTTACGTAAATTTTCAACCGATCCAGCTCATATTTTTGTCAATTATATTTTTAGCCTAACCCTTCACAAAATCTTCCGATTTTTTGGAAAATCGTAAAAAGAAAAATTAGGTCCACCTTAATGTATATTGTGACTAATAATCCATAACTATTCTCTTATCAGCTCTTTGTTTAAAATGCATTTTTTGAATGATTCATCTATAAATCGTTTGGAATTGCAGTTGTAGTAGTTGCAACACAATGAAGATGCGGAACTCTATCATAGCATCAGAATAAACATCTTCTGGAAATATCACTCATTGCACCTATTTTTACTATTTTCTGGAGTATTCACCTCAATTGTTGAATTTCGAGTTGAAATGCAATGAAATTGATGCGGATGGAGGAAGGTGACTACATTTGAAATTACCTTCAAATTTTTTTTTTTTAAATTTTTGGCATTTTGGTCTTAATCGACATTTATAAAGAGGCTTTAACTATTTAGGGGTTTACGTTATATCTCAAGCTAAACCTAAAACCATAATGAACTTTTGGAATACCCAGTCGAAAAATGGCTAAATTAAATTATGTCTTAAAATTACGATGCACTTTACATATCTTATAACTTCAGTCATTTGTATATTTAAAGTTGTTAACAATAATAAAAGACAAAATTAAAAAATTACAAATTAAGTATTTTAATTAGAATGTAAAATAGGTTCAGTGAATGACGCATATTCCAAGATATACTGTTTCCATTTGAAATACGTTTTTATTACTTACTACATTAAGTATTATAGTCTGGTTGGGTTAAATATCTTAAACCTCATAACAGCGGCAATAACAGAAGAAACAACAACATTAACAATATGTATAAACATTAAACTAAGAAAACAACAATTTAAATCGTCGAAGTGAATCGGCGTTAACTGAGGCGATTCGTCCAGGCAGTCCCATGATATGCAACGAGTTGATCGGTCGTAACACCCGTTTACATGCGGACAAAGTTTTAAAAAATAAACGATTTTCAGTAAATGCAAAAAAATTACAATTGTGGAATTAGAAAAAACAAATCATTTGTTATTATTTTCGAAAGATAAATAAATGATATATAAAGTGAATTCTGAGGATGGATTAAGTTAAATACAATTCAAACTTTTTTTAAATAAAGATAATATGTGTAAGAAAACTTAAAAAAAGATAAAAATTTTTCATTAATTTATAAATAATCACCGGGTGGTCATGTTTGAAAAGGTTGGTTAGTTCATATTGAATTGAAATTTAAAAACTTAAATAAATGAGCAAACACAAAAAAATTAGGGTTGATTTTAAAACAAAACATTAAGACACTTATTGTATTAGATCAACTTAGTAAATTAGGAAGCTCTTGAAAAGGCGTTTTTAAATTTTGGTAAAAGTAGGCATAAGTTAAAATGTGGGACATCGAATGCTAACGTACGAACGCAGTAACTCTATTTATTTGTACGGGAACTGTCTCACTCCAATACACAGCAGTGTATTGATTCCAATGTGAATTAACACGCTTTTATTTTTACAACGGGACCTACACTCTTACGACGAATCCGAACGTCAGCTGTTTGAGAATCTTTAACGAGACATGCCGATTAACTCGAGATTATTGAGAAGTAGCTGTCGATGGGGCCGTCGATCGAAGAAATGTAGACGACTGGGAAAGGGATCGAACATTGCTCTCCTGCTTGCCGATCATGCCATTACGCCGACAGTGACATGATGGCTAGAACACGTGATGTACTATTGTTAAGAATGGAATTTCTCCTCAAAGGGTCTTTGGTCATTTATGATTTTGGTGACATTTAAATGTTGAATCAATTTAGATTCCGATGGAACCACGCAAATAATTTGTTAATATGTAACTAAGAAATAATAAATAGGATATTGGTATTAACGACCCCAGGGATCCGTGAATATGTGTATGGGGATCCGCCGTCTTATCTATGGAATCCATGAAATAATAAAAAAACGCTAACAAATCTCGTAGTCGTTACGATTACTTAGCACGCCGAATATGCCCCAACATGCGGGATCCAACCGAGAGTTACCTAGATTTTCCATACGGCCACAAGTCAAGACTGCTACTAGGGCCAATAACACTGTTCGACAAGGATTTTTTTTCGTGTTTCATTATGTGTTTCTAAGAGTTGTTGACATGGGAAATTCAAATACGTAATAAAGATTTTGCTATCAGGCCTAGTTTTTTTGGCTATTTGCAAATAAGTTTTGTTTTCCATTCAAAATTTGTATGGAGGCGATTGATTAAAGAATTTAGTAGAATTTAGGTGGCAACATCAGCAACATGCCTTTTCGGCTGCAATTATCGCCCTATTTTATTTTATAATCTCCTTATTCTCTTTTTAATATTCTACATAAAATTAGGATGCAACATGTCCTTGAATGTGCATTTTTTTGCCCTCCAATTTGGATTTCTTTAATGAATGCTACAGCGACGTGATGAATATGGTGAAAGGTTCCACAAAGACATTCTGACTTTAGAAAAGCGTTACTAAGGAAAATATATGCCTACTATATTCGCTGACTGCTCCTGGAACATTTTAGGAGACTGAAAGGATATTTAGCATAAAATAAATAAAAAAAACTTTCTTAACTAATAGAAAATACATATTTGTTATTCTTATTTTTCATGTCTTAACCTCTACTAGTATCGGTTATTGTATTTAGAATAGATTTTGTAGGATCAAAAAAAATTTTCATTCATTTATGCAAAATGTATTTTAATGCAACATAAAGAAAGCTGAAAGAATTTAAATTCAAATAACTAAAAAATTGTTCCTGATGAGGAAAATCTGAAAACATATTTGAAATCATGATATTAATAACCATAAGAATCACAATTCAGACACCCAGAAAAATTAAAAATATTTTTTTTTAGTATAAAGGCTGATTTACACGCTATCCATCCATATCCCCTATCTACTGTCAAATCAGTACATTTTGATTTCCTATCCACCTTCCTATAATTCAATATCTATTTTGCTATAATTTTGAAGTGTTTTCCTATGCTTACTCCTACATGTTTTCTAATTAGGCTATCTCGCTTTTGTGTTTGAGGGGATATGGATAGATACGAGTAGATAGCGTGTAAATCATACTTAACAGTGTAATGAAAGTGCTGTACTACAAGTTGCAAAAAGTGTTAAGTCTCACACCATTACTGAAGAATTTATACTACCGCTCACTCTATAGTATACTTAAGTATACTTAAGGTTTATGCTATGTTGGGATAAAAATCTCCAAAAGAATTGGACGTTATTTCGATATTCAAAAGAACAGAGAATAATAGAATTGATGACATGCAGGAAAAAAAAAGTTAAAGAGCAATTATTTTTGAATGTTAAACTCAGCAGATTTTATGCTTTGCAGTTAGATGAGAGCATAGACGTTAGCAATAGCGTAAATTGTTTGCATTTATTCGTAATCAACACAAAGTTGGTGACCTCGGGTTTCAAATGTTCGTGGAAAGTGAATTTATGAACTAATTAAAAAGATTTTTTACATTTAGATAGTGCTAAAAAAAACGTTCAAAAAGCAAGCTTGCATGTTGAAGTTATCTAATTAAGATCAAAAAGCTCCAGTTCATAATTAAGGAAGGGATAAATTGTGGCATTCCATATTATATGATATGGGTATGACATTTACATGAAAAATAAAAAAACTCTCAGATAGGTATACTAAAGCCATTTATCGACGGTTTACAGATATTACATTGTTGTCAGATCTGCTAAAGTACCGGGAATATACTGACATGAACAGTGTTGTCAATATAATTTTTACTCTGCAAATGGTGAATTTGTCGCACATCTGCAAATTAAAATTGTTTGGTAGTTATATTACAATAATTTGATAATGGCAACATATTGTGTTACAAGATTATCAGATGTATGGAATTATTGTTGTCTAACAAAGTAATGGCAATGATATTTCTGACAACGCCGCCATAAAAAAATTGTAAAATTTACACGCTTGTTAGACATTTTCTGAAAATTTTTCATATGTAATATCAATAATAGCCTCTGAAAGAATATTAAGCCATCATTCCACGCAATTATTACAACAAACCCCAAAAGTTTTAACAATAAGTGAAAATGAACGAAATCCTAAAAACAACAATCAACTTAACGAAGGCCAAACTTCTGGCAACACTAAAACACTGCAGCTTATCATACATCTTTAAACTTACAGAAAGTAAACAACTAAGGAAATAATATGCGATGAAACACAATAACAATAGCACACAGAGCAAATCGTCGGTATCCTGGCAAAGGTTGTGTTTTTCTGTTATTATAAGGCAATTGAACTAACCGAATTTTAATGTCCTCTAGCTGTCCGTTTGAGAGATATTATTGGAGAGATATTTTTTTACATTTGTTATGGACCAGAAGAGTGTGGATATTCTGCCTATTTACAATCCCATATCTTCATTTTGAAAAATAATAATAATGGTAAAATTTTATAAAGATCAGATAAGGCTTACTCGAGTTATCCAGCCCACCAGCTAGACAGACGAACATGGCTCAATCGTCTTAAAAAATTAAACGCATTTTGGCTTAAGATACTTTTGTTTTTGTAATCATATCGATACCTTCCCATAAAAATGTATTAAGCCACATTTCTAAAATTGTGTAGGAAACGAAAAAAACGTTATTTATTTGTGTATTTTATTGAAAGGAACATATTTGAAAAGCGATTTTCACAATACAAAACTTGACATCATTGCAAAACCAAAAGTTTAATCAGATAAAATTTCAAATTTCAGGGTGCAACATTATTCCAGTGAGAAAACTTGACGGTTGATACAATTTTTTTTCTCTCTAGTTTCCTTTGCATCCATGATAGGGCATCAAAACCAGGCCAAAATGTGGCGCTTAACTTCTAGCACAGTTCCATATCAAAAAGTCATTTTCGAAAAAAGTGTCGCTTAATACATTCTTATGGGGAGGTATCGATATCATGAATTTATTGAACTTTAACAAAACAAACTATATATATCGTTGGAAAGTCTCTTCTTTCCAAATCCGCTGAGAAACTTTAAATCGGTTCATATTTATCCGAGTTATTGGCTTATAAGTGCGTAAAAGCACGAAAGACTGGTTTTTTACCCGTAACTCAAGATTTCGGGTGTTTTGAGAAATTTGAAAAACAGATTCTTGTTTTTTTGTCGCTCTGTGTTATCCATAGAAAAATGCGTGTGTCCGCATCGCGAATTTAGATTGAAGTAGCATAAAAGGTAAAAGTATTTTGAATGTGAAGTAAGTTGTTTATATAACCCTTCTTCTTCTTTATTTCACAGAAAAGAATATACTAGCCACATAAGAAATTTCGCTAAATTTCAAAAATTTTCGAAGACACTTCAAAATACTGTGGAAAATTGTGTGTGTCCGTAACCGCAAAGGTAGAGGTATGTTGTTTCACACATGTGACAAAGGTCTACGTATCAAATGAGAGTTTCGACTCAGAACGTACAAACTTGCAAGACTAGTACCAACTTTAAAATTTCCAAAGAACATTCTGCGAGAAATTAAACTTAAATAAAAAAAGTTTTTCCCTTTGCATCCCATTAATGCGACATAGGACAGCTTCCTGCATTTGACTCAGTCAATTAAATCTAGATGGCTGTGACAGGGCTCGAACCATGGTCACCCGCATGGTAGTCGCGTGCATGGGCGAATAAGCATTACCAATTGTTTATATGCAGTACAAATCTGGAGCATGGTTAATAAGAATAAATCTATAAACTTTTACCATTTTACAAACCTAAGGTGTCAAACTTTTGTAGAAAATGTCATGATAAAAAATATGGAATATTGCACCGAACATCCCCTTTGTAAATGACCAGTAAATAAAAGCAATATAATCCTTCTTTCTTACGGACCTAAATAATTTAAACAACGATATTTATTGTGGGTTTATTTTATCTATCTATATAGTATATATTGATCCTAAACGGCTGTTCCAATTTGCATAAATTTTTTTGTATGCGTTTGGGTGGCGCCCCGGGTGGTTTAGATTTACAATTCGGTCCAATTGGACAAAGGGGCGTGGCACCGCCCATACAACTTGAAAATCAAAAGGGATGTATCTCATGAACTATCAGAGGTATGAAGATGAGATTTGGTATATAAGTTGTTGGAGCGGTATTAATTACAGCCAGGGTGGAAGTGGGCTGTGCCACGCCCCCTTTTCAAAAATCGCTCTGAAGGCTTTTCTAATAGACCGATTGATACGAAAATTTTACCAAGTGGTACTGTTGACCTGTTGATAGTCCCTGGCTATATTTGGTTGTGATTGGATAAAGGGCGTGGCGCTGCCCAAACAACTTGGAAATCGAAAGGGCTATATCTCATGAACTATCGTAGGTATGAAGATAAGATTTGGTATATATGTTGTTGGAGCATTATTAATTACCGGCAGGGTAGAAGTAGGCGGTGCCACGCCCCCTTTTCAAAAATCGCTCTGAAGGCTTTTCTAATAGACCGATTGATACGAAAATTTTAACAAGTGGTACTGTTGACCTGTAGATAGTTCCTGGCTACATTTGGTTGTGATTGGATGAAGGGGCGTGGCACCGCCCATACAACTTGAAAATTCATAGGGCTATATCTCATGAACTATCAGAGTTATGAAGATGAGATTTGGTATATATAATATGATGTTGAAGCAGAATTAATTACTACCAGCAAAGAAGTGGGCGGTGCCACGCCCCCTTTTAAAAAATCGCTCTGACGGCTTTTCTAATAGACCGATATATACAATAATTTTAGAAAGTGTTACTGATGACTCCGACTCATCACTTTGTTAAGCCAAACGTTGGTGACCGAATTATCTAAAAAAATGGTAATACGAGTTCAATATATAGAGAGTATTCGGGCATATTCTTGGTCCGTATGAGAAGAAGACATGGCAAGGAGGTTTTTATGGCTAAAGACATGAAGCTTCAATCGAAATTTTCATTTGCGGTCAATAGGAGGAGAAGGCATAAGTTGTGCCTACAGAAGTGATTTTTACGCCCAAAGACATAGTTATTATACAGACGGTTCCCGCTACTACAGATAAATATAAAAATTGAATTTTGATCTTTAGAGGAATTTCTGTTTCCAATTTGTGAAAGAAGTGTTTTTTCTCCCTACATACAGACAAAACTTAATCTACATGTCGAAACTATAGATATGACTTCGATGATGAACTTTTTACTATCGTCACAGAGCCTATCATATTTAGAATTTAAAACAATAAAACGTAATTAGTTAACTTCAATGTAAAAAAGTTACTTGAAATTAGTTGCATAAGTTAATAAACTAAACATATTATTGGAGCATTCCATGAAAAAGTGGAACTCTGAACTGTTTTACAAATATGAATTTTTTATATATTATTGCACGTACATAGTGAGATTATGTTCTCATCTAAAATAATTTACAAAAGTTGTAGTGAGTATGTCTCATTTTTTGTAATTACCGTTATTTATTGAGAGTAACAACAAGTCGGATTTTTTCATTAGTCTTTACACAACTTTTTGCGAGGTCGCTGCCTCTATTGTTTATCAGATAGAAACTAGATTTCTGTTCTTAGTTATAGTGTATGGTCCGCTGTATTTAACTGCATACTCATTTTTTTGGTTAAGTGTTTTTTTGATAAGAAATTAATCATAACGGAAAGGTAAGTTTCGATGTCCCATACGTGACCCTTAATTCCTGTTTCTATTAATAATTGTAAAACAAGTCGACTATACAAATTGAATTTTTCTGTTAACAGCTAACTTTTAGCGGTCTAAAAACTGGTGAAACAATTTTGTTTGAAATCGCTTTGCTTACAATATATTCTTGGTGATAATAAAGTGTCTGTACGTGACGCCGAAGAATAAGTTATCTGACATCTTCAACTTTTACTGGCGTTTGTAATAAACAAAGCCCTTTTTTGTACTGCAAATCTCAATAACGCAAAAATGAGCAACCAGCAACCAGTGCTAGCTGCATGCGAAAATTTCGAGATAAGCAAAAAGAGAAAGATCCTAACTTTACCGCTAATGAGACTAAAAGATTGCGTGAGCTTCGTAAACGAAAAGCAGAAAATCTTTCTGAAGGCGAGTTAAAAGCAATTTCACTTAAGGAAGGGGATAAGAAGAGATTGCAAAGGGCAAAAAAGCGGGTTGAACGTAAAAATCCTACTGATTCTCCTGTAAGTACTGAATCTCCGTACAAGTCAAAACAGACTTTATCTAAAGCTGTTCAAAAGGCTCTAAAAGCACTGCCCCAATCACCAAGAAAGAAAAAAGCGGTTGTTACAGAACTAGCGCGTAAAATGAACATTGCTCTAGCAGAAAGCCCAAACATTAGCACATCACGTGACGATACACGTTATGACGATGTGAAAGCATTTTACTATCGTCCGGACAGTGTGTATACCTGCCCAGGCGCAAATGATTTCATCGTTGTTTGGGAAAACGGCATTAAGAAGAAGTGTCAAAAGCATTATTTGACTTTGTACCTACGAGAAGCCTTTTGCATTTTTAATGAATTTTTTCCTAATATCGAAATTGGATTTTCAAAATTTTGTAGTCTAAGGCCGAAAAACGTTTTGCTAATGAAAGACACACCTTCAGACCAGTGCAAATGTTTAACTCATGAATTTATGTTCAAATTGAGAGGTTTGGAACAAAATTATTGTAACGACTGGTGGAATATGATCTTATGTGATCCTTCTTTGGATTCGAAGTGCTGGAAAAATGAATGTGATATTTGTTCTGATGGCAAAAAAATATTAATTTCTACACTCAAAAAAAAAACCCATTTGTTGCTCGCTTGCTGCAAAAATATTAGCTTTGATTTAAAAATTCAACGTTTACCACAATCGTTGACGTATTCAACGCAAAATGAAACAGTTGCCATCAACAATGCAGTTGTTACAGCAAACGAACAATCCTTTACCCCTACATCGTTGAATTTTTCGTTTGTGACAAACATGGGAGACGTTTGTGCAAAATATAAAACCTTTATATTTGGGAGAGTTGAGAGAACAAAGGGCGTTACTTATCTCTTTCAGCAAGCGACCATTCGTTTAGAACAACAATAGAAGATTTTTGTGTTTAGAAGAGTTGAGAGAACAGAAAGCGTAACGTATTTTTGTATGTCAACCAAACGCTTTTGATTTGCTTTGAACAACAAACTCTCCTAAACAAAAGTTTTATATTTTGCACAAACGTCTCCCACAGTTGTCCAAAACGAATGTTCGTTCGCTGTGAGATGTTCGAGAATGATCGTTATCGTGTTGTGTTATGTTGTTGTTGTGCCTGGAGAATTTGATGTGCAAATCGTAACCTACCCCAACAATGTCTTGTTTAGTTTTTCGTTTGTGGTTAAGTTGTGAACATCAGTTTATTGTGCGTTGTGTTTGTGTTTTTTTTTATGTAAAGACAATGTTCCTGAATTTCAATGGAAAAGACAATCTTGTGATATAATACACTTTTAAAAAATAAATTAAAAAATCTTAAAAAATAAATTAAAGGAAATGTTTGAACTAATAGAGCTGCGACGTTTCACCAATAAAATGGAAATTGAGCAAGAATATATTTCACAACATATAAGCGATTGTAATTTCGCCATACACATAAAGGGTAAGTATTTTTTCAAGAAGCTGGAACACCAAATGAAACATTGAGAGCTATTTAATTATTTTTGATATGGTTAAGAAAATTTTACACTTTTACGTTATTGCAGGCCCTAAATACAGAAGAGAATTAATCGTATTATTGAATGTGGAATTCTTTCATTCGGACAGAGTCACAGTCGATCTATATTCTCAACTACAACTGGACACAAATCTGTATACTATAACGGTATGATGTTAATATGTCTGTTAATTTTATTTATTTACTAATTTATTTTATTTTTCAGTAATTAGCAATATTTTTGGAAATCGATCTAAATCAAAAACACCAACAAGAAATGAATTGATCTAGATAAAGGTAATTGTTTATTCAGTAAATGTATTTTAAATTTGTGCATATTAACACACCATACTATATTTTCTTTTATTTTGTATCCAGTGTTTCTTAGATTCAGAAACTATTATCAAGAATAACATCACCTTGGAAATTCCTGAAAGTGTTGCCCAACAACTAATTGACCGAACCAAAAACTCCAGATCGAAAACGGTTAACAATATTTTATGTATGGTAATGATTCATCAAACGGTAATTAGCATTTATTTTTGTTGTTCCCTAAATTTTTAAAGAATTGCTTTCATTATGCGTAGTTTTATGTTTATATTCTCAATTTTACATTTATATTATTGGAAATAATTACAATTATTTGGTAATTTCTTTAGAATCTGTAAACTTGTCATTCATGCGTAAATAAAATAAAAAAAAATAAGAAACAACTTTCGAGCCATCAATATTAATAAAATTCAATACGAGGCAATGTTATTAATAGAAAATCATATGTAAATGTATGTGTAAAACTATAAATCCATATATACATGTTATCAATGAATAAAAAAATAAATAAAAATACTAATTAACAAAGTTCTTATTTCATTTTGGCCAAAGGGAAACCCCTATTGGTCCAGTGGCGTTTACCGTTTGCAACAAAGGAGATTTTATAATTGCAACGAAAGTGAATTTCTTTTGTGACAAACTGGAGTTTTTTTGCGGCAAATACAATTGTATTTGCGACGACCGAGCTTTCTCTTTGCGACAAAAGAAATAAACGTTTGTATCTTTCTACTTTTTATTTGTGGCAAACGTGGATTTATTTTGCGGCAAACACAATTGTTTTTGCAACAAACGAGCTGTCTATTTGCAACTAACGAAATAAAAGTTTGTGTTTATCTTATTTTCATTTGTGGCAAAAGAAGATTTATTTGCCTCAAAAGAGTTTTTCGTTTACGCGTAACGAAGAAATAGTCTGCCATAGACGTTTTTCGTTTGTGACAAACGTGTATTGAGTTTGCGATGAAGGATTATTTCATTCTCACAATAGACACAACTGCTTGTTGTAAACAAGTTTTGTTTTGCGACAAATGAAATCTTCAAACGAAGTTCATTTGTCTAATTTTTCGTTTGGGAGCAACGAATTTTTTCCTTTAGTGTATGGATTTAAGTACAATCTGTGTATGGAAAGAATGGGAAAAAAAACTCAGAAAATAAACTACGTTTAGTAAACCACGAAACAAGTTCAGGTGAACTTAAAGAAAAATTGATTGATTCTATCCATATTATGATGAAGCATGTTAATTTAAAACGACTTCAAGCTGGTGAATTTCAAAAAGACCAACGCAATGAAAATGTGCGAATCCTTCAAGTTGATTTTGCGATGTCTTTTGGCTGTGAATACCAGAATGAAGTTCAAAGCGCACTCTGGTCACGAACAAGTGTTCTTTTATTTACTGCTGCAAGTTTTTACAAAGGCAATTGCCAAACATATCTTATATGCTCAGATGCAAATTCGAAAGACAAGGATACAGTTTTTGTTTTCATCAATAAGTTGTTTGACTTGATGCATAAAGAAAATGAAGACTTACCTTCAGCGGAAATTATTTGGAGTGACGGCCCTTCATCGGAATTTAAGAACCGCTATATGGTTAAACTAACATCAATGTTGAGTGAAAAGTACAAAAGGCCATTTTATTGGAAATATTTTGCTACATCGCATGGAAAAGGTGTGATAGACGGAGTTGGCGGAAATATCAAAAGACTAGTAAGAGAGAAAATGATGAGCCAAAATGAACATGTTGTTGTCCAATCAGCCAAGGACTTTTCTGATTTAGCTTCTCAATTAGTCACAAAAACCCGTGTGATTTATGTGCCATCCTCTGAAATTTATGAAAGGATTAAAAGTGCATCGCCGTGGGACAATGCCAAAGCGATAACTGGAGTTTCCAACTTCCATTTTATTAAAACTGAGAAGAAAGTTGTGGAGAGCAGAAAACATTGCCTTTCCCAAGACAAAAATGTATTTACTTATTGATTTTTACATATATTATAGATTTAAGTTGAACTATGTCCCGTACGTGACGCGACTTGTCTGTACGTGACAAATATAAAAAAATGTTTTTGAATTATAAATATGTGTTTTAATTAATATTTTTTTTCGCTAGTAGCAAGCTTGATTCTTAGTTATAATTTCCTTCGAAGACACTTTTTATGCACCTGTAATATATTCGCTGAAATCTGAATAAAACTATAACGATTCGAATGTTGGTTGACTTGATGTGTCCCGTACGTGACGAGGGTTGTTTGCATTTTTCTTCAGTATTTCATGACTTTTTTTAAATGTTTCTACGCACTATTAAAAACTAGTATATAATCTATTAAATTAGAGAAAAAAAGTATATATCTGATAAAACAATTAAGTGCTATATGTAATATAAACCGTAAAATTAGTTGAACTTGTCTGTACGTTACAGTGGAATGTACCTATTGTCGAGCTTAAGTACCGTTTTAAAGTACTTTGTAGACCTAAATGTGAAATATATTACAAGTTAAAATGCAATAGCGAAGCATTGCCGGGCCCACTAGTTTAATTATAAAAAGCTTTCTAGTGGCTTTGTAGTCAATAATGACATAATTTTTATTACATATATTTTTGTATTTTCTACAAAAATCTATATTTTACAATACAGTTATTTAATTAATAAATACATATTTGAATGTGAGTTTTGCTATTGAGAATAAAAATAATATTTATAGAATATAATATAGCAAAACGGATTCGAAAGAATAGGACTTAACAGAGAGCATTAATTGAATTAATTAAAATATAATTGAAAACAATTCTTCTAGCAACGTATATATGGTGCGAAATTATAATATAAAACCTGCACTGTACAGTGCAAGATACAAAAGTAGGACCACCAGTCGGATTTGTTGTAGCGGGTAATTCAAACAGTTAAATCATAACACATCCTATGTATTTACATGAGTGGCTTTGTTGTGTTTCACAAATACTTACTTTCCCTTTGTCACATTTGAGGGAGTTAATAGGGTTTCTATTTTGAAATTCACACAACGAGGCCTACTGTTTAACGACCATTTTGAACATCAGCGGTTTAAGAAGCATTCTGAATGACTAGACTACTACGAAGTTTCTGTAGGCTTTTAAGCAATTATTGCAAGAAGAATTAAAATAAAACAGTGAAAATCTGTGCAAGAAAATTATAATTTAAATGTATTCAATGTTAATAGCACATTATTGGCAATCACACGATTAGCGGAATGAGAATTACTTACTTACATTAAAAAACAACAACAAAATTTAAAATTTGCATTGTATTTATGGGGATTTCCGCTAAAATGTTTTTGTTTTTCTCGTAAAAATTATTTTGTTTAAAAAAAAAATATTCATTACATACAATAATTTCTTAATACGTTGTACAATTTATAATATAGAAAATAGGTAAATTTTTTACACACATGGTATGTTTAAATTGAATTATTTTTTGAAAAAGACAAACCAAAATAAATTAAATACAAATACAGTGGAGACTACATACATCTACATCACAATTTCTTTAAGAATTAATGAAAAAAGCAATAAGCGAACATATATTTGGTCCATACAAGATTTACGCACTGACGTCTCATGTGGAATGCGTTCCTTTGTATATGTTTTTACAAAATTTCTTATTTTTTGGTTGTTAATCTTTTACAATGGAATATATGCTGATAAGAAAGCTATGAATAAATGCATTGAGAATTATCTAAGCCCAGCCGCAACACAAGTCGTAATCAAAGGCTGTTTTTTCATGCAATTCTTTATGTTTTGTGGTAATTGAATGCAGGTCGAATTGAGATTTTATAGTAGGCATACCAAAGTCGGTATATCCATTGATTTCACCAATCTATGACTAAATCTACAGTTTGGCCAATGTCGGACAAAGGATTTAAGGACCTCTCTTAGAGTACACAATCAAAAAAATGACGCCGA
Source organism: Muscina levida (assembly GCA_964034835.1). NCBI lineage: Eukaryota > Metazoa > Arthropoda > Insecta > Diptera > Muscidae > Muscina > Muscina levida. The sequence continues at coordinate 78,134,339 of OZ035881.1, forward strand.
AAGCGGTGAGGCCGCTTTGTTCTATTGAAGACAACTCAACACATCGCAAATTTCCGCAGCTGAAATTTACATCATATAATCTGTAAATATTGGTTAACATTTTACAACAAATTTGGTTGTCAACTTCGATTGACTTCGCAACTAAAACTCTACGTGAAATTTGGGTCAACACATGAGTTAGTACTGAAATAGGTACATATAATAAATTAATTTAATAAAAAAGAAAGCAACAAGCTCTTTCGGGAGTGAACCAAACTAATATCAAACGGTAGCATTTGGCCTCAGTGACAAAACCCTAAACTTCATTTTGCTCCACTACGTCACAAATTTGTTTTACAATGGTTTGAAGTTAGATTTTTTTTTGGTAAAAAGCCGAATCAACGAATTTTAATAATCATGTGCAATTGGGATAGTTCATGTCTTCGAAGACATACATTAAAATTTTCTGGGGAATATTTCATCGGAACATTTGAAAATTCCATTAACATTTCATTTTGGTTTTATTTTGGAACCTTTGACTCATAGTGGCTATTTGTCTTTGGGGACTCTTAGTGAAATTTTCCGGAGAATATTTCTATCGAAAATTCTAAGCCTTGACCTCCGTTCAAAGTTGACATATAAACAGTTTTTCAAAATTGGGCCAAAAATGTCCCACACGATTGGCAACTAGAGGGTTAAAATGTTCCGTGGAAATATTCCCCTGAATGTTTTAGTATAAGTCTCCGAAGACATGAAATACCCCAAATGTACTTCTATAGTTGATTTGTCATATTCTTTGAATCGACTTTTGACCAAAAAATTCAAACTTCAAACCACTGTAAAAAAATTTGTGACGTATTGGAGCAAAAAGGAGGTTAGGGTTTTGTTACTGAGGTCAAATGCTATCGTTTGATATTGGTTTGGTTCACCCCCGAAAAAGTGTGTTGCACTGTATAATCCAAGTATCTTTCCATCGGAAAGGTGTTTCGTTGTTTGTTGTCAGTTAAAATGTTTTGTAAATACAATAAGTGACAGTTTAACAGTCACACCAAAGCTTAGAGGCATTTTGCTTTTTAAACTCTGTGTTCATTAAAAAATCAAAAATATGCATGTTTTTTTAAATTTCCCAAACACCCCCAAAATAGTAAGTTACGGGTAAAAAAACTAGTTTTTCGTACCTTTACGCACATATAAGCCAGTAACATTTATCAATATTAACCGAATTTAAGTTTATCAGCGGGTTTGGAAAGAAGAGATCGCGGCCATTCCAACGATATATGTAGTTATATTGTTAACTTTTGACATCTGTCTGATAGTGGCTACAAACTTCTTCAAACTTAAAAAATAGTGAAAAAATACAAAAAGTTTGCGATTTCGATGCAAAAACAGACAGATGTCAGAAGTTAACCATATAAGTATATATATTGTTGGAAAGGCCGCAGACACTTCTTTCTAAACCCGCTAAACCCGGTTAATATTCAACTACGTTACTGGCTTATAAGTGTGTAAAGGTACCCGTATTTCAAGATTTTGGGGGTGTTAGGGAAATTTCAAAAACAGATTATTGTTATACTCAGCATCGCCTAACAGAAAAATAGTATCACGTCCCAGGTATATTTTTATACCATCACCCTTAGGGATGAGGGTATATATCATTTGATACGACCCAAAAGTGTAACACATAGAAGGAGTGACTTTAGACCCTAGGTTTCTTTGAACCAAATTCGATTCATGACTTTTTAAGTCGTTTGAGCCATGTCCGTCTGTCTGTCTGGTGGCTGTCCGGCTGGTTCGCACGATAACTTTCGAAAGACGCAACCAAATGTTTTGAAATTTTGCAAATGGCCTACATGGCCCGCCCCTTCTGGTACCTCCCATACAAATACATCATTCCGCCCACTTTAGAAATCGAGTAATAATATCAATACACCCTACGGGATCGTTCCCAAATTCTGTATTTAGTAAAGCTATAACAGGATAAAGTTTTGGAAAAAACTTTGAAAGCCTAGCCACGCCCCTTCTGGTACCTCCCATACAATTCTACCTTTCTGCCCACTATAGAGATGGAGAAATAATATCAATAAATTAAACGTGATCGTACCCAAATTCTATTTTTAGTAAAGCTATAACAGGATAAAGTTTTGAAGAAAAAAATTGGAAGTCTATTCACGCCCCATCTAGTACCTCCCATACACATCTGGTACCGTTTAAGCAGGATAAAGTTTTGGAGAAAAAATCTGGAAGTCTAGACACGCCCCTTCTGGTACCTCCCATACAAATGTACCACTCCGCCTACTTTAGAAATAGGGTAATAATATCAATACACTCGACACGATCGTGCCCAAATTCTGTATTTTGTTATGTTATAACAGGACAAAGTTTTGGAGAAAAAATTGGAAGTCTAGCGACGCCCCTTATGGTACCTCCCATACAAATGTACCTTTCCGTACTAATAATATCAGTACACCCAAGGCAATCGTGCCCAAATTCTGTAATTAGTAAAGCTATAACAGGATAAAGTAATGGAGACTAAATCTGGAAGCCTAACCACACCCCTTCTCGTACCTCCCATACAAATGTACCACTCCGCCCACTTTAGAAATCGAGTAATAATATTAATATAATAGAAAATTATTTGTTTTACTGAGGGTAAGGGTAAACGTAAGTTGGGTTGCCCGACAGAAACTTTCTTACTGGTTTTAATTACAAATCGGTTAATTTCAATAACTCAAGACTTAAACAATATCTTATATTGGGTGATGGTATTTATCAGTCAGTTTAACTGACTGAAATTTCTGTACTGGTTGTATATGTATTTTATATATCCGATATAATTGAGGTCTTAGCAACGCACAGTGGCTCATTTTGGGAAAACACGTTCCAAAAATCATAACTTTTGAACTTCAGCAGATATCAATTTGAAACTTTAACTGATAAATCTTAAGACTTCAAAGATTATGTGCTGTAAAGATGGGAGTGCCACGCCTAAAAGAAACGGGCGGGAAAAGTGGTAGTTTACAGACTTTTGTTTTTTGTGCTTTTGTTCTCTAGGTACAGATCGAAATTTTGCTTCAATCTCAATGAAATTTGCGACATCTTTGTCTTTTAGGCCAGAGACAATCTATACTAAAATTGAGAGAAATCGGTTCAGATTTAGATATAGTCTCCATATATATGTTCCCCGATTTGACTAAATACTTCTCTAGAGGTCATATTTTTCGACTGATCTTTACGAAATATGGCAAATGACATTTTAATTGGCCCAGAAGTACATTTGTTAAAAGCCACCCATATCGGGTTCGATTAATATATAGTCTCTATATATATGATTCAACCGATTTACATTCTGACAGCTTTAAAAGCTGCATTTTGCTTCCGATTCTTATGAAATTTGGCATATCTTCGTATTTCGGTACAGATTTACATATAGTCCCCATATATATGTTCCTCGATTTGACGTGTACCGATTTGCGACATGGTTGTGTTTCTAGTCTTATATTACTACTTTTTTCTACTACACTGCTACTATTTTATACCACTACTATTTATTCTATTAATTTGTACTACTATATACTTAGTCAAACAACACGTCAGTAAATATAAATTCAAAATAACTTCTTGTAATAAAGTTATGTGGCAATTTTCAGGAAGTTATCATATCAAATAACAAAGATATTAAGTAATAACTCTAGTACATTAGGTACTACTCAACCTAAAATGTGGCATGGGTTGACTCATAAAAGGTCAAATATCTCCAATCGGGCACGATTGTGGCAATGGTTTTTTTAAAATTGTTTAACGGACATTCCCTCAATAATACAAAATTTTCAAAATTTCTTGCACGCCCGGCCTTTTTTTTTAAACTCAACTCAAAGTTTGAAAATTAAGCAAAAAATTAAGGTTTAAAAATTTTTTTTATAAAAATAAGGCCTTTATAAAAAATATATATATTTTTATTTTAATATCTTTGAAATTGTTCCTAAAATCAAGAGAAACAAATTCATGGTTTTATCTCCAACCGATTTTGCACAAACACTATTTTAGCTCTGCAATAATATTGATTTTTTTTGCATTTTTCATTCTTTTTCAAAATAAAAAAAAACATAGGCAAGAGCTTGTGTGTGTTTTATGCTGGCATGTTGTGCGCTTCGAGGATGCTTTCTACGCACCGTTGGGAAAAGTTCTCATTAACTTTGACATGCTTTCTTCCCTTAAGGTTTGTGATGATAGAGGAGAAGGTACAGCAAAGGGCGCTGACGAGGCATTGTGGGGAATGCCGAAATAACGTTATACGCCTAACCTGCTGTCAACATAATACATTTCACACTCTTGAGTAAAAAACTATTGGCAATAATAAATAATTGCCAATAGAAATGATCTCAAACCGAACTATGACAATATCATAATTCATTAAAGATCAACAAAAAACAAAATCAAGAACAAAAAACCTATATGGATGATATATCCATTTCAAAATGGATGATATTTCAGAATTTAATACTTCAATCAGTTCTTAATTGAAAAATCTAAACCTTTTTGGCATTCAGACAACTCGAAATTTGATTTTTGGCACGAGTTTTCGTCAAATGAGCCACCGTGCGACGGTCAACTGCTATTCATATATTTGTGTTACATGTTTAAATATTTGTGTTTTTATTTTCGGTGGGCCGAAGAAATGTATTTTTCAGAGTTTACTGATCATAAATGTCAAAATGTTAGCACAGCACGGCAGTTCGTTTCACAGCTAACCCTTTCATAAGCTCTTTAAATAAAAAAAAACACCAATTTTTATATACGTGGCCCAGGAGATTTTTATGTTCGCCTAACCCCGGTTTCATTGTTTTGACACAACAATAATCGTAAAAATTCCATAAATTGTAGCTGTCGTTTAAGTTGATGTAACGATGACATTTGATTTAAACTTTAAAATAGATTCGTGACAAAAGTGCCGCCTATCTTTATCTATACACGCGTATTACACCTTACTAACCACCTGCAAATTTCCCACACTGTTTGTCTGATGTGTATTTATTAGTTGCATTGATAATAATTAGTTTTAAATTATCATACGTGTTTCTTTCATTCGTGTTATAATAAAATGGGGTTGTCAAAACGCCATATACATTACTACATACATACATATGTATGTGCATGTGTATTTGTATAATTAAAATCTTGACTTCTATTAATGACACGACAGAAACCTTTGCCATTCACTCCAACAGCTTGTTGTTTGTTACAAAATTTCCTTTAGCGCTCGCGACAGGGCAGCAGCAACAACATGTCATCAACACATGACAGTTCACACATCAACAAATCAAGTGGTAGACTGATAGATATTCTTGATTCTTCTAATAAGCTGTAATTGAGCTGACTTTTAAAAAAAAATGTACCTCCGGTTAAGTATTGATTACAAAATATGCAATGATAGCCGGGTGGGGGTAAGTTGAGTTTTATTATCAAACTTTAATATCGCTATTAATAATGCACCATAATAAATTGACAATTTTTTACGATTTGGCCGGCGTCTGCTTGTTTTTTATTCTTGTCTAATGGTAGCTATAAAAAAGCTTCTATCCATTCGATTTCAATTGCGTATTAATGGAATTGCTATTAACCAAATCAATTGAAATTCTTTAAGTAATTGCATGGAACTGGTGCTGTTGCTTCGTAATCAAGAAATAGATTTTTTTTTTTTTCTTATAATGAAGTTTTGCAATCAATTTTGTACTATTGTATTGAACAGTATTTAGGTCAATATAGCAGATAATAGCAGTGATGATCCAGTGGATTGTTACTTCTATTATTTACTTAATACGTTGAGCTACTAGACTTCTTCGACGCGTTGTAAGTTTCCAAGAAGACGCAAAAGTCAATGTAACACTAAGATTATTTTATTTAAGTTTGTTATTCGGTTTGTAACAAGTACTCCATTTCAAGTTGTTGTTGTAAATATATTTTAATAAACGTTGAAACGCTCAATTAATTATACAGACAACACCAATTGGTTTTAAGTGATACTAATTTATATTGAGGAAGTATAAATTACATTAATTAATTAATTGTAACTGTATAAACACAATCGTGTGGATATTGAGAAAATCAATTAGATATTGAAAACGGTAAGGAAATTTCAGTTAGGGGAAATGGCTTGATTGTATTTATCACCTTATTTCTGTGATAAGATCACATTTTTATGGAAATGAACAATATTTTTCAAAAGATAATATCTTCAGATATTACGAATGCAATATTTTATGATAACTCAATTTACTCAATTCACTGTTGAAAGTAGTGTTATAAATTCCAATTTCATTAGCAGTTCCCTCTGCTACATACACACATGCCTACATAAGTACATGTATTCATTTGATTTATTTATACTCCTTCTCGGCAAAAAACAACGATAATAAGCAATAAATTTTAAATTATTGTGCGATGTTTGGGAAAAAATCATTTGAGCGCAAGCTGTCTTTGTTCGAAAGCGATTAAACCGATCAAGAATTGTTGTATTTTCCCTCTCTGAAAGCCTCTCTTGAACTCTGAGAATGCTAAAAACACACTCTTATAATATGGACAAAATTTAAGGAAGTTGGCTAGTGACCCAGTGCGTGGTATAGGTCTGGTCGAGTAAAACATGAATCTGTAAACCAAAGTTTCCTTACAATCTTGACTTCCATTAGATCTGCTGCCAGATCTAATAAGATCTCCACTTTTTACACGGGTAGTCATTTTTTATAATACGTAAGCTGTAGCTATGTAATGGATAATTCCAAATCAAATCGACCTAAAACTAATAATTTTGGATTTCGATTAAGTTGTCTATTTTGGCTATTGATATCTTGTGTTTAATTTTCGGAGTCAAATGTGGCCAAAGTAAAAAGTTGAGACATTGATTGATAGGTTGCTTGAATCAAAAACATATTCAAAAACATGTAATATTTTATGAAAAATGAGGAGGTTTGACTCCTTGATCGTTACAATCTGTTGTCGCATTCAAAAGTTTTTCCAATTCAAGCACAGCTATGTCTCCACCAAAATGCTGTAATTGACCATCTTTAGATAGCTGTAACAACTGAACTGTGAGGAGTTTTGTCCGAAAACTAACGCAATTGTATCGAAAGCCATCAAAATCTGGACTGAGTCAGAACAATTAGGAATCGCCTGTATCAATCTGACGAAAATATTATAAATATTTGCTAGGGTTTTGTACCCTACCCATGGGTTTTACGAAGTCACTACAAGTTGGAGAACTGCACCAGCCTATACTCACTTATTTACTGACTTTTCTTTTACGTCCCATGAGCGAGACATGGGAGACCATTTAAGGCATTTGACACGGTTTTATTTTTATGCTCACACCACGAGACCTACAGTTTTACCACTACTGCGAACATCAGCTTTTATTTTTTTAGAAGCTTTTATTAGACAAATGTCTATTGACTCGATACAGGGCTCTAACTATAATGGCACGGTCGGTGGCAAAGCTAGCCACTGCTCTCCCGGTACGACCCTCACATACAAAATTATTAATTTAACAATGAATTACTATTAAACAATTCGTTAGGAATTTGGTGGTCCGTTCACCCTCTTTAAAATTTATAAATAGAAACATCTACTTTTACAAAAACAACATCGACAGTATAATTACCACCATAACTAATATCAGCTTAGGTCTGGAATGAAAAAACAAACAATTTTTTTAACAGAATTTAACATTTTTCAAATGTTAAAAAATACTTTACAATTGGCATTAGGAAGAACTTGCGAATCTGTCCATTGTATGTGTTTTGATTTTGAAAAACAATTGTTACTTTTAAAACTTTCCTGAGTATTAATAAAAGACGTTCATCGAATCGTAACAAAAAATCTATAAACTTAAATACATAATATATTTCAATTTTAAGCACATATCGAATGTAAACATACGCCTTAAAGTTATCAATATTTTTGGGAACAATGAGATGAATATCGGATACCTTTTCCAAAAGACATTTTCTTCCCACAAATATGCTGCACTACATTTTCCCTTTGTCAACATTCACAATACTCTAGAACATTATTTCTATCTGTGTATCATAACAATCCTTTTTGCTTAATGTACATCTTCATTAATATAATGTATTTTTTTGTTTGCATTGTTTTAACTGACCTATCGCATGAATACTTAATTACACCTACAGGATGACTTCGAGTACTATGTATGTATACATATATTTCTTCTTTTTGTGGAAGGACTGGTTGCAAAAGACGAGCAGACCATGACATCATTTCCAAGAATATAGAAAATTTCCACAATGCTTAAATACGTACGTACATACAAATCTATGGCGGACGGGGTATACTTACAATGTTCGGCTCCTAAATTGAAGCGCAGAACAATTTTGTTTAATTTAAAAATTGAAAGACAACTGCTACAGCATTTTTTTATGTCTTTAGTAAAAATCTTCTTATTATAATTAAGTTGTCCCTTTAGTTTAAAGTTTGCCACAAGGTTCGACCTAACAGGACACGGTCGGTCCATTTGTCAAAGGGGCATACTAACAGGCTGTACTAAGGGCCACCAACCCGTAGTTATAGCAACAATAATATTTTATCGCAAATGTCATTTTTTACATAGCTTTAAGAAAAAAGTAGCAGTGTACAAATTTTATATGGTATCATACTAACTTTATCTTATGGGTTATTTACATTTTATCACAGGATATATTATGCGCTACAAATAAATTGGAATAACCTAATTTTTGTATTTGGTCGAAAGTTGTATGCGATATGAATTTAAGTTCGCACTATGTACTCGTAAATGTGTTGCCTCTAATTGAAAGTATTTTTGGCAGTATTTTCGAAAGTTTTAATAAAAGTTGGCAACATCTATTAGGTAAAAGTCAAGATATTTAGTAAAAATAAAAAATGACGGATATGACAAGGCGAAATTAGGAAATGTATTTTCGAATTCGAGTTATTTGAAACAAAAAATCCGTTCTCATAATATTTTAATATAGAGTTGAGTTACATAGTAACCCCCTGGTGACTCACGACGTAAAAGTTACAAGAATATTTTTGGACAAAAATTATATTTTGTATAGCTTTTTGCCAAGTAAGTCTACGCTGGCTAGTTTACATTCATATTTATGGTATACTAGCTTTTCCGGCTAGCTTTGCTTCACCCGTGCTTACAATGAATCTTCTTTTGAATTTAAGCAATACAGTTAAAATACAAACGCTTCATAAGACGAACGAACATCCCATTTATGTAATTGTAACTTTATCCCATTGGTCTGAGTGACTGTACCACTTAAGTCCCTTATAATCCCTTAAAGTAGGAATTTCAAAAGATACATTCGTATCCCACAACTAAAATGAACTGGTACTCCCTCTTATTGTATATGATGCATGTCTATATACGATTATAGCTTTAGACGTCTAGTCTGGGTGATGGTACCAGTTTTATCTCTTTTCAGCCTTTTACCCCTAAATGTTCGGATTTCTAAAAACCCCATTTGGCGGCTCTCTTATTCTATAGGCAGCAATTCTTTTTACATTTTCGTAACTCAACCTTAAGGCATTTTGTCTCGGCGATAGTACCAGTTTTATCCCTTTTCGGCTTTTTTTAACCCTAAAACGTAAGATTTTCGAAAGGACGTAATTCCCCATGTATCATTTACATATATAGCAAATCTCATCTTTTTAACTTTAATGGCACTTGAGATATGACCGATTGAAATTTCGGTTTGTGTGGTCGGTGCCACGCCCCTTTGTCTAATTATGTTTTCTTGTAGCCTATGACAGAGACCCTATAGATAGTGCTACACTCCAAATTTCATTGCAATCGGTCAATTTATTTCGCCTAGATAAAGATTTTTTCAAAAGGGGCGTGGCACCGCCCATTTTCCAGCGAGACGTAATCGTTCTTGTATCAGTAACATATGAAGCGAATCTAATCTTCATACCTCTAATGGCTCTTGAGATATGATCGATTGAAATTTCGGTTTGTGTGGGCGGTGCCACGCCCCTTTGTCTAATTATGTATTCATGTAGCCTATGATAGAGACCCTATGGACAGTATCACACAATAAAAATATAATTGCAATCGGTCTATTTATTTGGGCCATATAACGATTTTCATAAAAGGGGCGTGGCATCGTCCACTTTCCACAAACAAAGTATTTTGTCTTACATGACCGATATACGTACCAAATCCCGACTGCGTACCTGTAATGGTTTTAAAGATACAGCCATTTCAAAATTCGAGTTGTATGGGGCGGTGCCACGCCTATTATACCCCCTTTCAGTACGAATTTCTAAAAATCCAGTCTTAGTGCGCGCCTACGTCACAAAAGGAACCTACATTCCTAATTTCAGGGTTCTAGCTTTAACCGTTTTGGCTGGGGAGTGATCAGTCAGTCACCCAAGCCTTTTATATATATAGATAGATGTAGATTTGAGAAAATTGTAATACTGGCAAGTTTTCATTATTATCAGAAAAGGTTTACTTCAGTTATCACGTTCACCAGCCGGATAGTTGGTCATGTTAGCTTTTTTAAAAATCATACCTCATGCCTATGATTTAAATGACAATTTTGATACTGAATCTCTACCCCAAAGTTTCTGCAAAATACAATACCATAAACAAGACATACATTTGAAAGTCGACCCTTTGCAAGCCTTTGTGAATTTCGATCCAAGAGATACCTATTTACTACAACTGCAGAGTCATACAACATTGTGTAGTCCTAATAACAAAGAGTTAGGATCGGTCTTGCCCTAATAAATACGACCTCGTTTCCCATCAATTCTCGTTCCCTTGTGGCACGTTCAATTCCAAGTTCAATTCAACAGCCCTAGGGCAATAGCAACAGATCGTTCCCAATTTTGTGGCAGGGTATTGTTTCTGTCTGTGGCAGCATAAGTGAAGCCACAAAGGAAGTGTGTATCATACATACATATGTATGTTAACTAACTGGGCGTTTGAGAAGGAGAATGGTCTCGCTTTATATTACCAATATTGCAATAGTATCGCCTCCCCCCACTACAAGCACAGTGAACACACTCACCCACATTTCTTGGTTGTGAGGGTGTCGTACGCAGGAGGGTGGCGAAGGAGTGTGTGGGCTTCAAAAACAAAATAGTTTTTCTAAACGCGTTGGCAACTCTTATCGACTTTTGTTGTCGTTAGTTTAGTTTTTCACTTGTGGGTCGTCAAAGTCATCGTTGGCATCGCAGTCACTGTCGTTGCTGTCGCGGTAAATATTCGATATCATTGTTTTGTTGCTGTTGCAAAAATCGAGAGTGGCCGCAGTTTTGAAACGGCTCTCTAACGAATAGTTATGCCCAATACTTTCCGCATTCACGTTCGCGTTCAAACGTTGTCGCATCGCAATAAATTGAATCGCATCGAATAGAATCAAATCGAATAAACGGCGCTTTGTAGTCTTGGGACCAGTGGATAGGAGAACAGTTGATGGTTGTTTTTTTCCGTTTGTCTTCTTGTGTTTTCCCAATGCTGCCGGGCGGTTGGTCGGGATGCCGCGGGTGGTAGTTCTTGATTCTAAGTGAAGTGAAGTGAATCATCGTCGGCATTAGTGAATAATTGTTGCATTGCAGAATATAGAAATATTAACTTCTAACAAAAAGTTATATAAATAAAATACATATTTAACTAACAAAAAAAATCAGTTATATGCGACTTAAGATTAATCGATTACAAATTGTAAACGAAACAAAAGAAGCGCTGACAAAAGACTTTTGGTTTGAAAAACCTAAACGAAAATATCAATTTCTTTGTTGATCCTCTGCCAATAAAGGGGTGTTAAATAATCATAAAAAAATTGCATTCATTTTTTTATCGCGCACGATACCAGTATTGAATGTTTTGTTCGCTCGAAACAGAAGATCAGCGCACAGGTGAGGAATTCTAGAGAACAAATTTGAACAAAACAATAAACTTCAGGAAATATTGAAAGTGCTTTGCAATTTATTGCAGTCTTTAAGTATTAGCAACCACATCACGTTTTTTCATCCCATATTTATTCGGGGTTTCGGTTTCATTGTGGCTGCCCACCTTTGCATAGCAGTCTACTTTTGTCTTTCGTTTTTGCACATTTTGCATTTGTTTTTTTCTTCTTCTGATTTGTGTTTTGTTTACATTTGGCTTTGGGCTTTATCGTATGGACGGTGCGGTACTTAAAAATGAACAATATGATCATTTCGATTATGGCCACATCCAGGGACTAATTCCTGCAGTCATAATTGAAATTACTTTTGAATCGAATTTAATTTCGAATGCGTATTATTTTCAAATGATTTTGCTCGACACGAAACGAATCGAAATATTGTAAATATCAATAAAATGTAAACAAAAAACGGCAGAAGTGCAGAATACGAAGCGGTAGCCCAAATAAAAAAAATGCCATCCTCTTAGTCTTGGTCCCCAAACATCGGAATGGTAGGGCCCTTTGGGTTGTATGATGTGTGGGTAAAAGAAAGATATTTTCTAGAGGAATCCAAAGGAGTTTTTTTAAAGCTTCTACGGGCCCCCAGAACCGAGTTAGATATATTTTTGTTGGGCCACTATCGAAAATTTTAAGGCAAATAATACTAAAAAATTAACATATGTGTGGAAATCAAAACAGTAAGATATTAATTATCGTTCTGAACGCACTTAAAAAAAATAAATAAAAAATCGCAACCCCATTTTTTGGCTATTTCATTTTATTTTTTGGGTCATACCCTACAACCGTAGGGTCATACAACTTACACTACTGGATTCGCCTCAAAAATATCTTTCATTTGAGGGACCCAAGGGCTTTCTCTTTTAGGGGATCTTCACAGAAAACAAAGCTCCCCTTTTTGACCCCCAGGGCTCCATGGGCCCCAGCGCCAACTTTTACGAGGGCGTGGCATATTTTTTTCTTTTTTGAGCTCCCGCCTCATATTCTGCACTTTTGCCCAAAATACATATGTTTTTACAAAAGTAAAAGTTTAAGGTGCAAATGTCGTGTTAAACAAGTTAAATTAAATCACAGAATGGATCCCGTGTAATGTATCTTCTAATTCGGATGAGATGGAAAATCTTAATATTAAAAGTAAAAAGATTACGGAAAGTACGAAAGTTGTTTACTTTTCGTATTTGGTAACTTTATTTTTTCTTTTGTTGCCTGTGAGTTTTCCTCAACATTCTCATCAGCTCCTATAAGTCAGGAAAAAATTTAACTTTTCTCAGTATCTATAAGTGCACAGGAAGACGAACATGTGAAATCATCCATATTTTTCATAGAACCATTTTTGTTTGTGAACACTCTACTTGCACCGATCCAGATCTTTGGAAATATTGTAAATCCCTTAACAGAAACTTCTATACCTGCTGTATCTAAAATCTGTCCCTTATGAAGAAAAGGAACACCGATGTTCAAAATCTTTTTTTTTAAGATTTTTTTAATGTAACAGCCTAAGCCACGATGTCGAAAGAAGCCCAAAGCGAACTATTTTTCGTGTTGTTGCAAGGTCTTACGTGTTGTAAACAAACCCATTTAATAACTGTCAAATAACAAAGCTTTTTTATTTACTTCGATGGCCTTATTGAGTGAGTGTCATTATATTGGCACACGATTTAATAATGATTTTCAGGCGCTACGGTATTCTGCGCGCCCTCTCCATTTAGAAACTCCAAGTTTGGATAATGTCTCCTCCACTGGGTCCTTCCACCCCAGTTTCGGTCTCTCTCTTTTTCGTTGGCCCTCTGGCGCAGTATCTAGTCTTTCTCGCTGGAACAGTTTCAGACATTCTAGCAACATGCCCTAGCCAGCTCAAACGTTGTACCTTTGTACGTTTTACCACGTCGATACTCGCCATTTACAACAATAGGACCACATATTTGCAATAGTCCATGATTCTGCGCCGTACATTAGGACAGGTAGAATTAATGTCGTGTACAGCAGGAGCTTTGTTGTGACGGACCCAAGGTAAACAAATTCAGTCAAATAACAAAGCTGCCATATCAAATATTCCAAAAAAAAACACTTAATACATAAAATAATCGCTATAATCGTAAAAAACGCTAAAAATTAAAAAAAAAAAAACTGGAAATAATTGACTACAAAATTTGAACCAAAACAAAAAAAGTATCATATGTTAATAAACAACGACATTTAACAACAAATGACTAACATCAAAAATTTCAATTTCAGCAGCTCCAATAATAATTGTTACTAAAATATCAAATGAGTTGATTAACTTTAAACTGGAACTACTAACTTTTATTGAATAACATTTAAACCAGTTCAATTGTGTTTCTTTGCGCTACGCGAAAGCAGAAACACAAGTGAGTGTCAAAAAATGTGAAAAATGACGCAGCAGACATTTTAACATTTCTCTGTGAAAAAAAAAACAGAAATAATAACATGTTATTTTTAGAATTATTATTCTATTACAAAAAAGAGAATGTTTTCAAACCTTTAAAATTGAAAATATAAAACATCAATTTTTTCATAGAATTTTTAAAATATTTTTCAATTTAGTGTGAAAAGTTATTAAAAAAGAAGACATAAACCCATTTTGAAATTATATCCTTAAGACTCAATAACTTTACATATACTTGATATGTTGGTTGTGCTGATTACTTTTTTGCGAAATTCGTCATAATCACAATTTTTAATATACATGCTATTTTTTTAATGTACACTATTATTCAAAAATTTAATTTTTTTTAAGTTTGAATATTATGTAATGTTTCCTAATTAAATATTTTTTTTATACATAAATTTAAGTTATCGGAGCCAATTCATATGTATATAGTACTTAAAATAATACCTCTGCACAAAAACATGGGAAATATCTAGAATAATCATGTCATCTGCTAAATTTTTTTGAAAAATACAGAGTAGTTGTAATTTTTGTATTTAGTAAATTCAAATTACAAAATTAACTATTATTTTATTAACGGTTTAATTTTTTCATTTCACATTTGGAAATGACAATTTACTCGGTCATTCAAATCGTTTTGTTCGATATTATTTTTAGCTTTTCTTATGGTCGACCTGTTCCGCCTTAATTAATTGATATGGTACATTTATATATGTACCTCACTTGCATTTATATTTGCTTTTGTTTACTTACAAATGCTGTTGCTGGCGTTTTTTGTTGTTGTTTGCACTTCGTCGCATTTGGAATACTATACATTGGAATACATTCGGAAAATGAACGAATCGCTTGATGTGTTTGGGGTTTTTCGTTTGTTTTGATTTTTATGTTTCTTTTATATTGTTTTTGGCGCAACAAGTTCAAGGAAATTACACGACCCAACCTAAATGAATCGTGTTTGGGTGAGGGGGTGAATTTGGAGGCTAATGATGGTGGGGAACATCTCAAGTTTGAAATGAACAAACATTAAGCTGTTGTTCGTTGTATTTGGACTTGAAATTAATAGCGTGTGAATAGATCGCATGAAGTATACTTGCATATAAATATATGTACATATAAACACAAATATATATATATATATGTACATAGTATATACACACCAAAATACATATACAGCGTGTGTGTAGATATAAGTGTTCCCACTTTGTGCATATCAGCTCTTATGGTCTCAATTGGGGATTTAAGGTCCACAGTGGTGTGACAGTCCAAACATATCGTCGATATCCTGCAAAATGGTATTAGTCCATATATTGTGTTTCTGAATTACTGATAATTGAAAGTTTTTCTCCGCTTGTGTTTTGCACATAAAATGATTTGATTTTGATACAATAACTATGAAACTTCTTTAAATGGGCATGAGATTTTTTTTATCGGGCATAGACTCTGAATTTTCGGCAGGATACCGATAATATTCAATACACACAAATTATGATTTGGGCTTTTATTTTGCTCATCCAAGTACTCTAAGAAGAACATACAAATTATTGTTCGAGTTGTCAAAAAATGGTCAAAAAATTACCATTATATAAGTTGTTGTGATAATTCTGTGTCGAAATGTGTACCTGATTTTGTTATATATCGTTTGAAAAGGAAGTCCGTAATAGAAAGGTGTATGAAAGATTCCCGACGATGAAATCGATGATGTTGCCGAAATTCCACCTGAAGCGTTTGACGGAGTTCCCGATCAAGAAGAGTAACGATGATGATCACTGTTGAGACGTCGCCTAAATATAAACTACCGTCGGTGTGCTCTTCCGCTCAATTGAAGAAAGTAACTTTTTTTGTAAATATTCCACATCCATTGAAACAACCGCAGCTCGCTATTCAACGCGAGTTTAGTGATGTATTTTTTACTGTTTTTTTCTAAGATAAGGTGTGCAAGCTGAATGTGTCTGAAACTAAGCGATATGATAGGCGTCGATTTTCATGACAATGTCGTTTCGAACTCTTAGCAATACTATCACAACTGACAATTCGGATCGACTTGATCACGAACATGCCAAAATTGATGGTGCCGCAATGTTATCTGTATCTGAGAAAGATACAGATTGACTTCCAGATACGTCCGCTTTTTTTGTACTACATAAATAATAGGCCAGTAGTTGTAAAGTTTGCCAAAAGCCTAACCAAAGAATGGTCGAAGTGCTTTTGTACTTAGATACCTGCTTTGCCGACTACTGCACATGGAGTCATACACATTACCCTAGAAAAGTAACTTTTGTTTATAGATTCTAAAATGTTTTCATCGCGGCACCAAATGGGTTAAATAAAATCATGTTAAGTCACTAAAAGAGAAGAATCTATCTCACAACTCACTAATGGGTTGCAGAAAAAAACATGTTTATTTTTTCCCTCGTGTATTAGCTAAATTTCACCGAAGTCCTCATATAAAATTCCAGAATGTATCCAAGCAAATGCTTTATTTGTATATACCCACCCATGACTGTATTACATCAAATGTATGTATAGTTGCTCTATTTTTATCACCATCCATATAATAGTTCATTTGCTGTATTATTAAATTAAATTATGCGATTCTTTATTATTCTATAGAATTCATTGAAGAAACAAGAATGTGTTTTTATTCTAAACAAAAAGATAACTGACTAAGACGATGCCCCATATATTTATTGTATATGTGTGTACATATTAACATATATACTTATATACAGCAATATGTAAATGAAGCGCACAATTGGTTGTGGTGTTTTCTTAATTGCATAGATCAAAAGGTGCCACGTATTGTTCTCATACACAAGGTTCAAAGTCATTTTTAATATAAATATATGCCAAGTGATCACCCTTCTCGCCGCCGAAAGTGATTAAAAGATTTTAGTCCTCATGTAGTAATTTTTGGGTTAAATTACTTACAGCTCGTTCTGATACCACTTACTGTCCACCATTTCATCCATTAGCTTATTTTCAATTAGCAGCTAATGATTCGGAGTAATCCTTTTATCTCGATCAAGCCTATCAATTACAGCCACTTGAAGGTCGGAATCGATGCCTAAACGTACCTGCTTCTTCCTCTTAGCACGCTTAGAGGATTCCTCACCAGAACGGTTACGCATCGCTGACTTTCCACTAGTGGAGGCAGATAGTTCTGCAGAATCGCTCTTGTAGTCGTTGATTTGAAGGGCTCCGGTAAGGAGAGAGAGACGAAGGCATCGATCTATTCCCATAACTTAAGTTTTTCGCGATCAATCACTTTTCCTTACCGGACAGCAGAGCTGGTCCTCATCCTCGGCCTTAACCGAGGAAGTAGTAGACCCCCTACCAAGTGAGAGAGCCACCGGTTCCGCTTTACTGGATACTACCTCTATGCAGGCCACCGAAGTAGTCTTACATTAAGAAACAGTAGAAGAAGACCGACCCGACTTCGCTCTTCCGTTGATAGAAACTCCAAAGCATCCTGTCTACTGAGGAGGGGAATACTCGAATCGGTTTCGTCCGATTCCTGCTCGGTACTCTCATTGGATATTATCGAGGTAGAAGTAGAGTGTTCAAATCCAAAACTGTTTTTGATATCGTCTATCCGGCTTTTCAAAAGGAAGTATTTTTACAAATCATTGCCAGGTTAAGTATAAGAAAATTTTTTTGTGCTTTGGGCAAATCTCAAAGGATGCTTTCATTGAAATTTCCTTATGCAATACGGGAATTTGTTAGGAAAATGCTGCTAGATGAATGTTTCCCCTCATCTTGGGTGTTAAATTTCAATTAAATTGATCTCCTAAACTAAGCATCCAATCGCAAAAAAATGGCTAAATTTGCGATCCCCATACAATATTTGTGAATTCCCTAAGATATAGTTGGGATCTCACCTTGCAGTGGCGCAAAAAAGAAGCTTTATTCATGATAACGATGCAAAAGTTTGGAAATCACCATGATACAGTTGGGATATCATATTGAAATAGATTGAGATCTCAACTCGAGATGAGTGGGAAGCCATCGATATTCATATGAAAAACTTTGTGCCTTTATTTCCTATACTAAGCGTCCAATGGTTATAAGGAGGTCAATTTGTTATTAAATCGATACGTTAATTCTTAACCATGCTAAGTGTAAAAAGTTTTACAGGAAACGCGTTCAAAGTTTGTGAATAATATAATTCCACTTATATGTTATGTTAAAATTTTCGAATATCTTCTGTTTGAATAAACTGGATTGAAATTGAGGCAAACTAATTTCAAAAGCTCTAATTAATTGAAAAAATAAGTTATCGATATTCATATTCGGTTATTCCGGTTTTTTACTAAATCATGTACAGTAAGCCGGGTCGATCTATATGGGGGAAAAAATATATATGAATGTTACCGCCTTATATGAACAGTCTTATAAAAACAAATTCGGAGGTGCAAAATTTGTATTTTTGTGGGCGTGGCAAAAACGCCGGTTTTGACGTTTTGTAAATAACTTTGGTATTCGCTGTCCGATTCTTAAGTTTTATATATCGTTGAAGATGGATTAACAAGAGCTTTGTTATTAATATAGTTACTTAAAACTATGACGTCATATTCCAGGGGTTCTCAACATTGTATCCTTAAAAACACCCCTAATCATAAAATTTTCTGATGCAGATTTGAAGCCCTGTAGAAACTATAAAATAATTGCGAAATAAACGTTACATTTTCTTCATAAACAAAAAAGTTATATTGATTTAACATTTTAGTACATATGATAGTTCGAAGTAGATTTGTATAAAAAGTTTTAATTGCTCAACCAAAGATTTCCTCATGATCCGATATTACATTAAGCGTCATCATACTTAATTTACATTGGTCGCTAAAAAAATCTTTGGAAGTTCTTCAGTTAGATAGTATTCCGATTATTTGGTATTTTCTAATATTGATTTTTATTTGTTTGAACTTTTTTTTTTATTCAATTGTACACGTTTTATAACAAACGAATGTAACAAAAATAAACAAATGTATATTTCGCATTATCACATGTACTGACTTTTTAAATAAATATAACTTTTTTGTTTATGAATAAAAGTTAACGGTTTTTTCTAAAATCGTTAATAGTTTTTCAAGGCCTTCAAATCTACATCAAAAAATTATATGCTTAGGGGGGTTTTTAAGAATACAATGATGAGAACCGCTGGAAGATGGCGTCGTAGTTAAAAGTCTTTAACACACTAACAAAGCTGTGGCTAATACCTTTTCAACGATGCATAGATCTAGACAATCGGTATACAAATTACCATGTTATGGTAAAAACCCCGAATCCGGCGTTTTTGCCGCGGCCACAGAAAACAATTTTTCGCTCCCCCGAAATTGTTTTTACATAATTTTTCATATAAGGCGGTAACATTGACAACTTTTTTTTTCGACCCGGCTTAATGTACAGTCGAGTACGGTTATAGCGAACTCCCAGGGACTAGTCATTTAAGTTTGTTATATGCGAAGTTCGTTATATCCGAGGTATGAAAAAATAGATTAAACATTTTTTGTATTATTTGCAATTAGTTTTATTATTTTTTAACAGTATTTTATTACATTAAAAATATGAGATCAATCAACTTTACAATAAATCAAACAAATTTTCAGGAATAAAAACAACGGAATAAAATTTCAGTATTTATTTGAAAGAAATTACGTTGCCGTTGCTGACGTAGTTAAACATATTGTAGGAAGTTCGTTATAACCGTCAAAAAATGTATGAAAACTGGAAAATGGGACAAAAAATATTGTTCGTTATACGTAAAGTTCTCTATAAACGATGTTCGCTATATCAGTATAGATTTATATGAAGAAATGAAGCAAAACCGTTGGGACCAGAAAAAGTTTTCGTTATAACTGAAAGTTCGTTATAAACGCTGTTCGTTATAAACGTACTCGACTGTATTTGAAAACCAAGTTGTTGGAAATAGGAATTTTTCAAGTATTTGAGCACTCGACCTAGTTTGTAGAATCATTGGAAGTTGGGTATAAAAGAGTTTACTCCCCCCTAGTCCGACTTTAATATCATTCTCATTGTCCTTGTCATTGACGGCAAATTGAATTACCACCCGCTTTTCATCTTCTGGTTCCATTTCACATTCAAAACTGGATTGACCACGTCAATACCAATTTTAGTAGCCCTAGGCTTATTGGACACCCTACTCTCACCGGGAGAAGTGAGTGTTAGTACCTGGGCCGCATCTTAACCCTTCTGCCAGGGGTTTATACATAGACAGAGGGCGTTTCATATACGTCAAGGTTCTTCCTGATATGGTGTTAAATGTGCTTCGCCGCTAAGTTAAACTGTACGAATACTTGAGTACAAGATATTTCGGGACGCCAGCATTCGCTATATTGACATAACAAGCCTCATTCGCACTTCAGTTTTGTGGGATAGTCCGTACACAGTGACGTCCCCTTCTTGTCACCGCAGAGCTGTCCGCGATCGTCAAAAATGCAATTACCTCCGCAAGTTATGGACGCGTACCGTAGCGCTCAACTTCGCATTTCAAAGGATCTTTAAATCATACATACTAACGAATCAGTTTGTATGATTTAATTAATCCATGAAGCGGGTCTCAACAAGTTCCCCAAATTGGTGATATGACTCTTATAACAACCAGTCCCGAAATTGTACTCAGGTAAACTGACTTGAAATACTTTACCCCATATTGGTCTACCTCATTGACGATAAAGTTGCAGTTTTCGCTGAAATTTATTAAATTTTTGTAATAAATTTTTAAGGAAGAGGGCTGTAAAAGAACTTATTGTTGGTTTAATACATAAATTATTATATTTTATTTTTCATATAATGCAGCATATTTATTGTAATATCGTTGTTGATATCATATAGTTTTTTTATTTTACTCAAAAAATCTACAATTTAAAATTATAAATGATTACTTACTATTAAAAAATGTGTATAAGGAGATATTCAGTCAATATCGTTGTTATTATAGATAATATTAGGTATGTATTTCTATTGTAGATTGTAGATCTCGTAAAGAAATCTACATTGCAAATACAGATTTGCATTATAAGACTAATTTTTACTCCCCTCAAAATGAAGTTATTAGTTTGTGACACACTGACATGTTTCGTATACAATTTCCTGTTGTTGTAGCACAACTGACAGTCATCAAGTGCAATATCGGCGATAATAATGACGACAAAACACGTAACACATTAACATTGTTATCGTTTTGTTAAAAATGCACTTCTAAAACAATTATAAAAATTTAATTAACAATTTACAACAATTCTATACTGGTTATATAAATAAAATGTGCCGTGGAATGAAAAAGTGCGGAGAATTCATTGTTCCAAACGTCGGATACGAACGTCACTTGGAGATGCATTACCCACGCATTAATGCTCGAAATTATTGAGGACATTGATTGAGGGCCTACAATGGCATGATGGTTAAAACAAGCGACAATTAAGCGGGTGACCTAGGTTCGATTCCTGTCACAGCCATATTTCTTAGATCGGCGACCGAATCGATGTTCTGGACAACAACTTCTGAGTCAATCGGCATGTCTTTTAAAAGCTTTTGACGTTTGGATTCGTTGTTAAACTAAGTCCCTTGTGTCAGTCCAAAACTAGAAGCTCTCCCTATCTCATTTATTGGAGTTATATGAAGTTATCCATTATCAATGCGAGGATAGATGTCGAGCATGTGCAAACGAAATTTTTATTCTGTTTATAAACGCGATTTGTTCTTTGATCTCAAGACTACATGGACATTAGGAGAGGTGGATTTATTTTCATACAAAGCGTATCAAAAAATAAAAGTTAACATTTTGGCAAAAATTTCATAATAAATATTAAGCAGCCTCAGTGGTTTATTAACTTCAACTCATAATTTGAAATTATGTTTTTCCTATCTGCTAAAATTTTAATACTCTTTGCATCTCCCATACGAAAATCTTATTTTCTATTTTGTATACTTATTTTTATGACAACAGTTAAAGTTTAAAATTCTCTACTTTTTCCATATTTATATTTAGCAATCTCTCTATTTTGATATTTTGCAATGAGATTTGCATAAAAAATAATGTATAACCGGTAATCCCAATCTTGGGAAAGAGTCCCCTATATGAAACGTCCGACACTGAAATATCACAATTGTTTGAAGCACGACTGCAAAAAGTAAATTACTCGTGAAGAAATAATATTTTCTAAGTAAAATGACCCAGGCCCACCGAATAAAAGAAGAATTATTCAAAAATTAAAATGCGTTCAGTTTTTACAGCAATTGGTACATTGAAACGTCCGAACGCTAGGTCTTAATATAAGTAATTTTATCATAACATAATTATATTAGATTTGTTTGTACTTATTCATACATATGTCTAATTCATCAGCAGCGATGCCATAACTGCCAAAGGTCCAGAAAAAAATATGCTTTCTACGTTGAAACTTTACACAGCTGCCCTTAATTTAGACAACGTATAGTTTTTCCGAAATTTTTAAAAAATATTGTCTTCACGAATTTTTTATACGGCTGATAAATTTTGCAGATATTGGCATTTTATTAACTTAGTCTCAAAATGACTTCCGTTTTGTGAAACGTCCGAACAATTTCTAAAAATAAAAATGTACCTAACGGTTAATTTTATTAAAAATTGTTTAATTTCTATTTATTATACTCATAGATAGATCTTCTATAATACACACCTTTCCCAAATATATCCTTGGATGGTATGAAAATTCGTTAAAAAAAGCGTACGAATGAAACGTCGGACACTCTGGACTTTACCCATATCAAATATGAAATCTACGTACGTAATTCTAAGAAAATTTATATAAGAAACCTTTGCACAGTGGGAAAAATAACTTATTTAGCGCGGAAAAAATAGCAAAACCTACACGCGAATATTAGCATTACACAAATGGATTACTAATCTGAGGTAGTGACATTAAACCTTTTTCGACTGTATCATCTATATCGGTCTAACGGCTCATTTTGTGTTGGTTATCGTTAACTTTAAAAACTTTAACTTTAAAAAAGCTATCAATTATAGTTATAAAATCGTCATTGATTTATAGAGTTAAATAAACTGTGTGTGCAAATCATTATTATTTGTTATTTGTGAGTATGGTAAGTACAATTAATGAGTTGGATCAATTATAACTTTTACTCCAGTGTAATAAAATAGTGGCTAAAAACTTCTTCAAATTTATAAAATAGTGAAAAAATCGAAAACTGATTTACGCGGACTAGAAATTCATTTTATTCCAATGGTTTCTTAAAGAAATTTCCTTAGAATTATGCGTAGATTTCGTTTTTGCTATACCCTTTCTTAATTATTTTTTACCCATACAAATCAAATGAACATACATACAGACGGAAAAAGCTTAACCGACTTACAGAGTGTTACAAACATACCCTGGATTTTAAAAGTTAAAAAAGGTAAAACAGCTTTTTAAAGAAAGTGCAAACCCGATTTAATATTGTAAATGATAACCATTGCATATTCTTACAGAACTAAATGATGGATGTTTTTAATGTTTAGATTAAAAAAAATTACAAATGATTATATTATTTTTATTGATATTGTCTTTACGTAAAATGTTTAGAGCCAATTTCCAAAAATTTCAAATATTCATTTGAATTTGGGATAAGTTAATTATTCAATTGTTTATTTCACCGTGTATTAATACTCGTAATCAATTGCAAAGCTTCCCAAAAACAAGGTCACGGTTCATGCCAATGATGATAAATTTGTCGTCATGCGATGGGCCTATTAATCTTCTACCAGTTTGTCTGAGCAATTGTGATCATATTCAAAATATGATCAAAGTTCTACTCGTGCGACACCATGTGCCGACAGACAAAAATCTTTCCGTTTAACACCCTAAACAATGAGTCGACAAAAATATACTGGGGTTTCTTATGTTCACTCTATTGTTGTCTTGTGTGAATTGCCTGCCGGCAATCTTGGTGAATCGACCGGACGCGGCGTGAAGTGATTCAATGTTATTTTGTCTGTTCTTGAGCAGCTGAAGGCCGTTCTCTAAATTTGTCTAGCAGCCATTCTTTCAAGCGTGTCAAGTCTGTACATTCCTAAGTACCTGTGAGCCACGCATACTACTATGGATTTTAGACTATGTCGTATTTAGTTATGTTGGCCCAACTAAGTTACATGAACTCGATCGGTCGATTGTTCTGTTTGTTTCGAAATCTTAGTAAAAGGGCACGAACAGCTAAAACAAAAACGCTTAAACTTGAAATTCTGCTTATATCATTAACTCACACCGAGTTTGGCATTGGTTCTCCCCTTTTCGTTGTTGTCGTTGTTTATTCATCAGTGTTGTATGTATGGATTATTGGGTCTTTAAGCCATTCTTATTTTTGCGCTGATCGTAGTAAAATATGGTCATAATATTTAATATGCCAACGTGTTTTGCATCGTGAAGTCCCATGACGTTGACTGCTGTGGTTGCTTCCACATATTAGCTGGAGGTTGAATGTGGTATAATAGACCAAGTGAACGAATGGCAACAGTATGTTTTTTGTTTGCTGCCAGTGGCATTCAAGCGTGTATTTGTGAGGGAAAGATGCCCATGCGAAAGGCATACGAAATTATTTTTAGTAGAAAATACATGAATACATGGGAAAAAAGTGTATACAGTCGAACTTCTCTATAACGTACACACTGGGAATCGACGATTTCTACTGATTATTTGTTTGCATATGTAAATACTGTCGAACTTCTCTATAATGTAGCAACTGGGGATTTCTACGTCAGAGAAAATTCGTTATAAAAAAGTACTGTTTATTTGCTTGTACAGTCGAACCTCTTTTTTAAGGTAGTCACTGGGGATTGTCGATCTCTATGTTATAGAGAAACTACAGATTATATGGATGCATATGTAAATACAGTCGAACTTCTTTATAACGTAGCAACTGGGGATTTCTACGTCGTAGAGAAAATTCGTTATAAAAAAAAGTACTGTTTATTTGGTTGTACAGTCGAACTTCTCTATAAGGTAGTCACTGGGGATTGCCGATTTCTAAGTTATAGAAAAAACAATGATTATTAGGTTGTACTCGTATAAGTAAACTCTAGCTTTTTATTTCAAAAATGAATTTTGGAGCTGGCCTTTCCAAGCTGTCGCATGAACTCCGATGGGTATGAACTCCAAAGAGACATACTGAAAATTAATTCATTGTCCTTCTTAAAGCTAAACTAAGAGCGAAATTATATTTTTCAGCAAGAGAATGCGTCTACTCACTCCTGTAAGGAAACAAAAGGTTGGGTTCGGTCGGAAAACGTTGAAGTCTTGGAGGGGCCAGCATGTTTCTACGACATGAATCCTATTGAAAATGTATAGGGGCATACTTGTTCATAAAGTGTACTCCAACAACAGGCAATACAATAGCGTTACAGAGCTAAAATCGGCAGTAAAAGCGGCTTGGAACTCCTTACAAAGTCCACTCCCGAAAAACCCTGATAAATAGTATGACCGAAAGGCATTTTTGAACTTATTCAAAATAAAGGAGGTTATACGCGTTATTTAAATGTGTTTTTGTTTTAATAAAAAAAAATGTATTTCGTAATTAATAACCACTGCGATTAATTTTATGGTCACTTGATAATGTAAAGAAATGCACAAAAAATAAACTTAACTAAATACAATTTTGTTGTTGTTGGAAGTAAAAGCGTAGTTTTGAAATATCTTTCATTCCTCATATTCGGTTTTTGGATTATGACCCCTTAAGTACATCTGCACCGAAATAAAGTGAAGCGTATAATTTTTCGCTCTCCAGTGTATTTTTGCTCGATTTCTAAAGTGGGCGAAGTGGAACATTTGCGTAGGAGGTACCAGGATGGGCGGGGCTATACTTCCAGTTTTTTTCTTCAAAACTTTCATGATTTAGCTTATTAAATACAGAATTTGGTCACAATCGCGTTGGTTGTATTGATATTATTATTGTATGGGAGGTACCAGAAGGGACGTGGCCATATAGTTTTGGGGAAATATTAACTCGTGTAAAGTTTCAAATCATTTGGTTGCATCTTTCGAAAGTTATCGTGCGTACCATCCGGACAGCCCGACAGACAGACGGACATGGCTCAAACGACTTAAAAATTATGAATTGAATTTGGCTAAAACGTTACCTTAATATAGAAAGGCCCCAACTCATAATTTTTTGAAATCGTGTTTTTTGTCGATTCTGACAGAGCACCATCAGATACACCTTCCATAAAAAATTTACGGAGATGCGTTGAAAAATAGCGAAGTTATAAGCTAATAATGTAAAGCCCTAACTCATACCCACACAATATGTACAAAAAATTCCAACATTTGCTTTACTTTAATATGAATTGATATGTTATTTTGTTTTCTTTTAAGTTGTGCAAGAAAAAGCCCCAACTCATTTTTTTTTTCAAAAATTCAAACCCAAAAAGACCTAAGTTATACAAATTAATTAAAAATGTAAATATTAAAAAAATGATTATAATTTTGAATATGTCTGATGTTAATAATAAAAACTGCATTTTAAATGTTTTTGTATCTGGTGTGTTTCTTGTTTTATTAAGTTTTTTCCTCCTCCTGTAAACTTCGTTTTTCATGAGTTAGGGCCTTTGTATATTAAGGTAACGAAAAGAAACCTAGGGTCTCAAGTGACTCCATCTATGTGTTACACTTTTGGGTCGTATCAAATGATTTATACCCTCCTACCCGTAGAGTGAGGGCATACAAAGTTGAGCCGCTCATCCCCTAACATTTGTTCTACGAATGACAGTAGCAGCTTTTTCTACTTTGATCACTTTTGACTCCGACGTTAAGTTCTATAAGTGGCTTCTAAACTCTCGGTTTTGCCTCCCTAAGTAACAATTTTTTCTAAACTATTAAGGTTTTTTTTAATTTCCATGAAATTTTGTCTTTTACAGTATACAATTTTATTCATAAACAAAAAAGTTCAGTCACCCATATGCAATGTGGCATTTTCCCCTTGGCATACCATCCCCGCAGTCAATGTTAATTGTCATATCATGTCTGGTGTGGGTCTAGTCCGGTTTCGTTGTGAGTCGTTGTTTCAGTGCTTCCGCAGTTTTTAACGTAACCAATACCGGCTCATGTCCGCGCCATATTTTCGATTTCGGTATTAAGTCTCCTCGAGTGGATGCAACAGAGTGTTTTGCGCCAAACATCATTTGTTTATTTTCATGTGATAATTGAGATCCGTATGTAAATTCCACAATCACCATCAATAGCAACAACACAAATAAATGTGACGTCTATCCCGCTTCCTTAAAAAAAAAAACTCCGATAAATTAAAAAAAACACATTCAGAATAAAATCCTAAATTCAGATTAAAGTGATTACAAGTGCTAATTAATCTATTAAAAATGGCCTGTTATTATTAAATAAAGTGGAATAATTTTGTTAGGGAAATAATAGAATTTCCCTTAAAATTATAGTTATTATTACTCAATAATTTTTGTAAATGATGATTGTGTTATTATACTTTTAAATGAAATTAAATATCTTCGATCAGCTATTAGTTTTACTATAAATGAAAGCAAATATTGTGTAATGTTAGATCAATTGCGTGCAGTAATACATTAAACAACACAAACATAAGAGATATTGAGGAAAGAAGGCGCGGTTAATAAAAAGAACAATTGGATGTAAATGCACCACTGACACTATTTTAAACGTAAGTACTTTGTCTGATATTTTCAAAAATTGGCGTGTGAATTGTTAGACACTTTCGATACTGTCAAGAAACAGTGAGCCGCTAAAAATGTTAAAATGTTGCCAGTAGTGTTGTTTAAAACACTTAATATAAATTTTCTAACATTATAAACGAGTAATTATTACGACTTGCGATTCATTTGCTGGACTTCACAAACTAATTTACGTCGTACGTTTATTAATGTAGAAACCACTTATCTGCTATATCTGAACAACAAGTTGTTATAGACGCATGACAATCGGTTAATTCGATCCAATGCAATAAAAGTTTAAATATCTCGGGACAGTACCGAAGAGTTCTAGACAGCAAGAGAATATTATACATATTTTTGGAACATGAAACCGACTGTGGCATTATGATTAGAACAGCGGGCGATCTTGTTTCAATCCCTGATAACAATCTAAATTTTATTTAATCTTCAGTCTTCTGGATGTTATAGATAACAACTTTCAGTGGATTCAATCAGCATTTGCCTTTTAAACTATAATTTCCATTTGTGTGTGTCTGTTAATAGAAGCGTGTTAGCCCAGTTAATATCTTATTCATGGGATGCAAAGTGGATTGTTTTTGTTTTAATAAATATAACTTCCATTATAGATTTGAATGTACATTTGTTCTAGTTTCTAAGGTCAATAAAACTATCTTTGGAACTTTTTGATATACATAGGTTTTTAATCAAATTATATTAGAACATTTCATCAATTACATTGTCAGTTCTATTTAGAAAAACAGTTTACAAAGAAAACGGATATACATGTGAATAAACATGATTTAAATACAATTGCAATACTATTATTAAACAACATTTTGAGATATTGCTAATATATGCGTAAGGTAAAACCAATTACAGATTTTATAATGTTGCAGTTAAAATAAATAAATTTTACGAACAGAATTACATATATTCAAACAAAGGATAATCTGTCAATGAAATACTTACGAGCCGATAGTCCTTATTTAATTTCCAAAAATAGTGTGGTAATCTAGTGTAAAAATTGACTTTGGAGTCAAAAGTGGACAAAGTGAAAAATTAAACCATTACACATTGGTCAGATCTGTGAAAAATGTGACCTAAATATGAAGGAGGCTTCCAATGGGCTTAAAACATGGTACTAAGGGGATTTTTGGGGTAGCTGATTTCGAATTCGGAATAAAATTTTGAAAAAATAAAATGGCGGACATTTTTTTCAAAAAATGCTCCCATTTATCTGATATTGTGCCTATGGGGGCTTTTGGGGTATATAATCTTAAGGAAACTTTCAAAAACCAACACAGGTTGTGTTAACGTGCTTTGCTTGCTGCTACAAATATTGACATAAATTTCATTAACAGAACTATTCTGAATAGATAAATCTATCGATACTGTTACACTGATGAAGATGTTGTCAATTATTCTGTTGAATTCTTGAATTTCTTCGACCTACCTCGATTTCCTACCCATTCATGCTACTATAAGCACTGGATATTATAAAGAAAACTATGGGTCTCATGCATAAAACGTGAGCTTGAGCTCGGACTCGATTTTTTAAGTAAAAGGTGCTTGTCGTATGCATAATAAAATTTGATGTATTTGCTTTTACTCACTGCTCACGTTTGATCTCGTCTTGCTCAGTTTGAACTATGTTAGATGTGCTTGTGCTCATTTTCATATGCATAAAAACAAGCTTTTGCTTTCTTTAGTGAGCTCTTGCTCAAATTTTGTTGGGCATGCCTTATAGTTGACTCGCGTATAGTAAAAAGGAATCATGGCCCAATATTTTGTGCCACAAAGAAATACAAAATGTTATCAACAGCGAAAAACAAATTTAGCAAGTGAGGAAAAAAAAATTATACAGGTTTGTATTCTTAATTATTAATTTTTTTACCCTCACCCTACGGGTAGGAGGGTATATATCATTTGATTCGGCCCAAAAGTGTAACACATATAAGAAGTCACTTTAGACCCTAGGTTTCTTTGAACCACATTCGATTCATGACTTTTTCAGTCGTTTAAGCCATGTCCGTCTGTCTGTCTGGCTGTCCGGCTGGTGCATACGATAACTTTCGAAAGACGCAACCAAATGTTTTGAAATGTTGCATGGGTTCATATTTTCCAAAACTACTTACGGCATTGCAAATGGGCTACTTGGCCCCGCCCAAGTAGCCCTCCCATACAAATACATCATTCCGCCCACTTAAAAAATCGAGTAATAATATCAATACACCCAACGGAATCGTACCCAAATTCTGTATTTCGTAAAGCTTTAACAGAATAAAGTTTTGGAGAAAAAAATTGAAAGTGTAGCCACGCCTCTTCTAGTACCTCCCATACAAATGCACCTTCCCGCCCACTATAGAGATGGAGTAATAATATCAATAAATCCAACGTGATCGTACCCAAATTCTGTATTTAGAAAAGCTATAACAGGATAATGTTTTGGAGATAAAATCTGGAAGTTTGGACACGCCCCTTCTGGTACCCCCCATACAAATGTACAACTCCGCCCACTTTGGAAATGGAGTAATAATATCAATACACTCGATACGATCGTGCCCAAATTCTGTATTTTGTGAAGCTATAACAGGACAAAGTTTTGGAGAAAAAAACTGAAAGTCTAGCCGCGCTCCTTCTTGTACCCCCCATACAAATGTACCACTCCGCCCACTTTAGAAATCGAGTAATAAAATTAATATAATAGAAAATTTTATGTTTTACTAAGGGTGAAGGTATATGTATGTCGGGTTGCCCGACTAAATCTTTCTCACTGGATTTTATTATATGTTTCCCCGTTAATTCAATGCCAAATTTTTGCTTATTGGTAATGCTTGGTAATTGACTTTTTTCTAGTAAATAAATTTTTTTTTATTTTTCTACTAAAAATTTAGATATGTCGTAATTTTATATTTTATTATTATTATATGATTCTACTTCTACTTCACTTTCACTTGACGACATGTTTGCACTTCAATAACAATTAGATGTTTGATCTTCCTTTGCTCAAGTAATTGCAATTGGTTTGAACTCATTTTTATGCATACGAAATTGAGCAAAAGCTGTTGCTGTTTGATTAAACTCGACTTACGAGCAATTGCTCACCTGACTCAACTCAGCCCTTTTACTCGTTTTTATGCATGAGACCCTATGTCTTAATTCCACACATTCCTATGATACCTACAGACATGCCCTTTCGAATTCAAAAGATTGCAGTTTCCGAATCGATTGGCATTTGCGATGAACGTTAATAAAGCGCAAGCGTAGTCGCTTCAAGACTGTGGCTTATATTTTTCCCGCTAATGGTATAACAAGTAACATTGTATATCCTAGAGCACTTGAAAAATAGAAAAATAACTAAATTTAGTTTCATTAAAATTACAATTCGGGTAGAGAAGAAGCGCATCAGGTACAGCTAGTCCATATATAATAGCACATACAAAAATATAGATGGAAAATAAAAGTTATCAATTATAAAATAAACATTTTCAAGAGAAATTTTTTTAAGTGTTGCTAATTATCTAGAGTATACAAACACCCGAAATTTAAGGATACCCGGTTTTGGTTTTCGAAATATCGAATTCTTCAATATGGTAAAATCCTGTATTACGGAAAAATGGACGTAGTTTTGGATGTCTACATGCATTTGCATCTATTTTAGCAAATATTCCGCAGTAACTATAAAAACCATAAATACATAAAGGAAAGAGGAATATTTAAGGGCTTTAAAAAGTTTGAAACTACTCTGTTGCGGACGTTACGTTGCGGGCGTTACACTTTTTCCTACTATAGTATTTATCATAAAAAATTGTATCAACATCAGTCAGGCTGTTAAGGAGCTGTGAACACACAGGTATAAATATAAGAATTATATATATTATTTGAATGGACCCGGTATGTTGCGCAGGAGTGGACTTATTTCGACAATTTGAAAGGATGAACCAATTTAGCTAAAATTTAGAATGTATATTTGTTTGATCAAGAAAAAACATTTTATGTATAAATTGACTCGGCAGGTGGCGCTAGGATGGACTTATTTCGTCAATTTGAATGAACCAATTTAACTGAAATTCAGAATGTATGTTTGTTTGGTCATGAGAAATAATTATATGGGGGCATATAATTATGCGGGGCATTGGCAAAAATTCAAGTATTTATAAAAACTTTATAAGCATAAGTCTTGTTGGCCATTTAATTCTAATTAATTTGGTTCCCCTTCTAGCCTGAAATATAGGTCAAAATACAAAGGTACATCAGGAAAAAAATCATTATTAAAAAAAATCCGCTCAAAAAAATTTTTTTTTCTTAATCAGAAACCTGTCCTCTATCATAAAAAAATAGTGGTATCCAAAGATAAATCATAGAATCATAGAACATATTAGTTTTGCAACTAAATTTTCATTGTTTTTCAATATATGACTCCAGCTGTTTGTGCTGATCAATTCTGACATAACCTAAACGTCATAAGGCAAGCTTAGAAATATGTATGTATGATAAACCGCTTTGGCACATTAGTGATTTTATTTTGACGTCATATTTTCTGGCTGTATATAAATATCTGATTTTGTGTCAAATAAATGGCATATGTTGTAAGTATCGATTTTATTTTTATCCTTCGGAGAAATTGCAACCTAATACTGTAGTGCAGTGATAGGCCTTCCAAAGTCTCGCAAGGCTGCCAATAATCATTTTTTTACACAGATACGATCGGCAATTCACACATACCCGAAAGTTTTTTTGTTTCAAAGGAGTCAGTCTCTGCTTGAATCTGGATGACCAGCGGTTCTACCCATATGTGGACATCAAAGAATGGCTTGATTTGTATATCAAAAGATATACAGTTTTACCGAGAGTTTATTCGAGCTCTACCAGAATGATGGTAATTAGTAGTAATACAGAATATTTTCTCGCAGATTAGATAAATCCGTCTACAGATCCGTATGATAAAAATTTCTATTTTTTATCACATCAACAACTTTTTGTTTGTTAGTTTCAGGTTTTGTATAAATTTATGTATTTTAGATGTTATTCGCTCTTCTCACTCCTTCTGATGATCTCCACCTCCATATTACACATTAACTTAAACAATTCTTTGCACTGAAGTAATGAAATCACTTCAAGATCTGTATTATTTAAATAAATATAAAAAAACTATGTATCATCAAATCGTGACTCGTTTTTACAAGTACTGAAAATTTCATAACAATATTGAAAAAAAACCTGTAAAGTGACAGGGCTATTTTGTACCTTACATAATATATAATCCGATAGATAGCCAATTGTACATATGTAAATATATTCACACATAGTAGTTCTTATTTGCATGTAGTTTTATTGTTTGGGGATTTTTCATTAAAATTAAATTTACTATGACATTGACAATGGTGATTTATAGAATTCGTAGAATTTGTCATTTGTCCGACTGAACTTTGGAATACAAAAATTAACATACATATTTCTATTAAGGTTCTATAGATGTCTGGCGAATTAAAACAACAACGATTAATTTTTAATAAATCGCATGAATAATTCAAATTTGTCTATACAACAAGATTTAAATTTGTTTAAATCATTAAATCGCGTAATCATATAACAGTTTAACTAAATAGCAGTGATTTCAAAAATTTTGAATTAAAAGTTGGACTTACATACACAGAGAACTAAGATACATAGAACGGAAAATACAATTATTTTACACAGATAGTCCTCGTACTACAGATGCGAAGTTGCAGAATGTTTTTTACTTTCGGTTAGTGGGGTGAGGAGCGGGGGAAAAGTTTTTGTTTTTGCCCCCAACCAAACCGGTCACAAACCCAAATTACACTATTATACAAAAAAAATATTTTTCATTTTTCTGGTTGCCTGAATTGTGACTCCTATGGTTATTAATATCATGATTTCAAATATGTTTTCAAATTTTTTTCATCAGGCACAGTTTTTTAGTTTTTTGGGTTAAAATTTTTTCAGCATTCTTCATTAAAATACATTTTGCATAAATGTAATGAAAACTCTATTTGATCCAACAGAATCTTTTCTAAATACAATAACCGATAATAGTAGAGCTTAAAACATGAAAAATTAGAACAACAAATGTGTATTTTCTATTAGTTAAGAAAGTTTTTTATTTATTTTATGCTGAATATCCTTGCAGTGTCCTAAAATGTTCCAGAGCAGTCAGCGAATATTTTTCTGAGTATCTGAATTGTGATTAATATGATTATTAATATCATGATTTCAAATATGTTTTTAGATTTTTTTATCAGGCACAGATTTTTAGTTATTTGAATTTAAATAAAAGAAATCCAAATAAGAGGGCAAAAACGCACTTTCAAGGCCATGATGCATCCCAATTTTACTTAGAATATAAAAAAGAGAATAAGGTGATTATAAAATAGAATATGGCGATAATTGCAGCCGAAAAGGCATGTTGCTGATGTTGCCACCTGTTTCTACTAAATTCTTTAAATAATCGCCTCCATACAAATTTTTAATGGAAAACATAACTTATTTTTAAATAAACAAACAACAATGCCTGATAGCAAAATTCTGATTACGTATTTGAATTTCCCATGTCAAAAACTCTTAGAAACACATAATGAAACACAAGAAAAAAACCCCTGTTGAACAGTGTTATTTTTCAGAGTTAAGTCCGCTTGGCGCCGCGGACATAGCCCCCAAGACTATTTATTTAAATATTGTTCAAATACAAAACATTTGCCATAATTTAAAAAAAAAATACAAAATTTGTAAAAAAATTTAATGCACTTTACATAATTGGACGAAAATTGTAATATTTCAAATCTGTACACGGTGTGAACATTGTTTATCTGCCTATACTTGTGTCTGTTTTTTTATTGAATACGAAACAAGCGTATGTGGTGTTGCTTTCATAACACAGACTGCTTGAAACAAAACTTTTGAGTACGCGTGAATTGTCAATCGAGGCTGTGTGAAAAAAAATCGATTATTGTCAGCCTCGCGAGGTTATTGGATGCCAGTCACAGGTTTAGAGTAAACAATGATTGAATGGTTGCCCCAAGCAGTGTGAACCTTTTGACTTGACATGACAAGGTAAATGAAATCAGATTGGCCATCGAATAAAAATTCAGTTATGCCTGAGAATTGAAAATTCAATAAATTTCAATTAATTAAAAGTTATGATTGAAAATTAAATAAATTTCAATTAACTAAAAGTTGTGAACAAATATATAAAAATCTGTGATAGCTAAGAAAACTATAAGTATATATGAATTAGCAAAGCTATGTTTAATATATATGTGTTCCTCTAACTCCCATTGGAGCATAAGGCGTCACTATGTTTAAGTAATGTAAATTAAATCTCTGAAACATAACCCAGTGCAACATTTCTAAGGTGATCGTCTGGTGCCACCTTCGTACCCAGCTATTTTTGAAGTATATACCGAAACTAAAAAAATCCCCAAAGGACTTGGCCCCTTCACATCGAAACATTTGTTTATGGATACTCCAATATTTTGACCCGAACACGATTTTTTGACCATTTTTACGGAGTCCATATTTCATAAACCGTTCGGAATTTTTCCTTTTTGTCTTCGGCAAAGTTGTAGATCTAAATTAGAGCAAAATAGACCGAATCAAAAAATTGCATCCAGTGCATGAAAATTGCAAAAGTACGGAAAAAAAATTGATATTTTTCCATGATGTTTTCACCATAAAATTTATTTCGTTGTATTCCGTGGAGTATGAATTACGTGGAATATTACTTATGATAATCATAATTTTATGGTGAAAACATCATGAAAAAAAACCTTTTTTATTATATTTTTGCAATTATCATGCACTGAATGCAAGTTTTTTGAGTCGGTCTATTTGAGGCTTTTTTGCTCTGGAAGACAAAAAGAAAAAATTCCAAACGGTTTATGAAATATGGATTCCGTTTAAAAAAGTCCTTATTTTCAAAAAATCGTGTTGGGGTGAAAATATTGGGGTATCCATAAAAAAATGTTTCGATGTGATGCGGCCAAGTCCTTTGGAGATTTTTTAAGTTTCGGTATATACTTCAAAAATAGCTGGGTACGAAGTTGGCACCAATTTATGTGTTGCACTGTGTAATACATTTTATTATTCATAAAATATATCGTCGGCTAGCCTGCAAGTAGTGTCATGTGTAATTTTGGAATTTTTTTTTTATTGTACCATTGTGAAGCTCTACTGGTCATACATAAGCCTACCAAGACGTTTTGCGATATCTTAATGGGTTTAGAAGATAGCAAAAAGTGCTATGTGTAACCCATATACGAAATATTCCTGCAATAGGTGTTATGTGTTTTTTTATATGGCAATTATTATTTTTTTATATAGTAAAGGTTATGCTAGTATCGGATGGATGTACCTACCAAAATAAAAATAAGGTACTGTGTAGCGCTTTAGCAAACCTTTCTGTAGCTACTGGACAAGAGTTGGAGCAAATTATATTAGAAAGAGGCCATACAATGATGGAAGTCGACAGTGTCCATTCAACGTAAGAAAATTTGTTTACAGCTCCAATATATTTGCCACTAGATTAGGTTAGTCGCATGAGACAGGCAAGACCAACACATCCATACACAGTGAACTACTTAGAGTATAAGGATTACGAACACGTTCCTGGCAACTTTACCTCAATCAGACCTGGTGAACGTGCAGGTGATGCAAAAGTAAACAACATCCGTGGATTGCTTTTTAAAGACAATTGGGAATTGATGAGCCAAAAAAAGCGAACAAGGGTCCTTAAAATAAATGAACCAAGAAACTTATATGAATCTCCATTGAAAATTTATGAACCAAATACAAGAGCCTCCAAGAGCCATATATATGATTAAAGCAATATATGCACAAAGATCACCACTCCTTTTATGATAATCTTCAACATTAAAAATGTATTTGTTTAAGTTTTCTTTGTTTAATTATCTAAGTTTCTAAAATTTTTTTTTTTAATAAAATGTTAATGAATTTCATCTTACATATTGTACCACCAATTTTGCTAGCGTTAGGCGTCTTTTAATGGCAAAAATACTTAAATATAATAAAATAAAAAATCTAAACAAAAAGTGTTATGTGTACGAATTCATATGTATATATTTTAAACAAAGTTCCTACAAAAAGTGTTATGTGTAGTTTTTCTTAAAAAACCTATAGCACTCCGTAACAGAGATCAATATCGGATTTCTTTTAATGCAATACTCTGGTATTTGTGGTAGACATTCAGTTAAGCCTATGGTTAAAAAAAAATATCTTTAATGGACAAAACAAATCAGTTTTTTGCCTCTCCTGAAAACCTGTTCAAAAACACATAACACTACTTGCAGGCTAGCCGACGATATGAAAAAAAATATATTGAACTTTTGAACTTGTTTTTTTTTTAATTATATTGTATTGTACGTGACCCAGTCGTACAATACATATAAAGAGTGTGGACTACCCCTCTGTAGTAGTAGTAGTAGTTTTTTCTTTATTTTCATATTCCATTCTGTGATTACATTAAATTTTAAATTTTCATAGATTTACGCAATATATGATAAATAAGAAATTTTGATATTGACTTGACCAAAGGTCGTCAGTCCGATTTTTTAAAAAAGTTGAAAGACATACATATTGGCGAGCTCAAAAGTTGAACTCGATTATTAATTCTTTTCTGTATTGTATACAAATTTTTATAAAACTTGCTAGCCTTTTCCAATTAATAGTACAACCATTTAAAATATCTATTATTTCCTCATCACTAAGCAAAACCTTTTTAAAAAACATTTTCCGAAACTCACTTAATGCAATACATCGTCCTAAGAAGTGACGCAAGTTCTCATCTTCGGCCATATTACACATTGAACATATTCTTTGTCTACTGGGTTGGAACCTGTTTCCATTAAGCTCGATAAGGTCACATCTTGCTTTAAAAATCCACATTTTGTCCTCTAAGCTTATATTTTTCAAAATATAGGTGGGACCAACACTTGGGTCTAAATTCGTGTATATCCTGCTTGTATCTTCAACCTTTTGCAGCGCCATCTGGAATATCCTCATTTTGAGGGATTGTAATACAGTAGACTACGGATAAATGCACATCGGTTTTCGCGCGACTTTTTGTGCACTTATGCGGTTTTTGCATTTATACAACACTCGGATAAGTGCACAACTATTGCATATATACAAACATTGCATAAGTGCACGATTATTGCATTTATTCAAACATTAGACTATTTTTATTAATCTGTAACACCAGTTCAGTTTGGACGGAACTTTAAGAAAATAATTAAAATATAAAGCTGTTTAATGTTTTTATTTATATTTGGATTACATTATATAACAGGTTTTTAATAAAAACTTATAAAATCAGTTCAGTTTAAGGTAAAAAAAATTTTAGTGTTTTTAATATTTCATACAAAAAAATTAAAAATATTCAGTTCTGTGCCAAATTAAGAGCTGTTAATGAATCATTGCAATCATATTTTGCAACATTGCTTTTTTGCAAAATACTTATTAAATTGCACTCAATTCGATTCACCTAAACCACGTGTGCTGAAAAAGTCTAATTTACATTTATGTAGTATGAGAGATTTGCATTTATGCACGCAAAGTTGTACTAACAAAGTACTTTCAGGTTAGCAAAAATTGTGCATTTATCCGGTTTTTGCATTTATACGTGTTGCACTTATCCGTGTGTTTTTGTATGTAAACGTATAAAAAAGGCCAATGGCTTCAAGTTCCAGTGCACTTGTGCGGTTTTTGCATTTAAGCGATGTGCACTTATCCGTAGTTTACTGTAATGCGTTCAGTTGTTGCATCCACTGGTGCTTGTGTTCGATATGGCTTGACCACATAATGCTATGACTATTGGCCAAATTACTCAACTCCTTAGCCCAGAATATATCTGATTGTATAATCAGTTTGGATAATTTGTTTGGCAGTCTTTCATCATTATAGTCATACATTGTGCGGGCTATATACCGCAAGTGCAGGTCTAATGTGTACAAGTGACCACTTTCTATACCAGCTTCTAGCATTAATATGTACGTCGGTGTAAAATTCGGTAAACGTAAAATCTTTTTTAAGAAATATACTGACAATTTGTCAGTTTCTTCAAAGCATGTGATACCCCATACTTCAGCTCCATACGTTTGAACAGCTCTGCATACCGCCAAAGATAGTTTCCATTTAGAGTAAATTGAGATTGATGTTTTATTAAAGAAGTTATTCCAAGTGAGGGCTTTGCGGCTAAGTTTCATGTTTGCACGTGTTTTTTGAAACTCAGTTTAGGAGTAAAAGTCATGCCAAGGTAATATTGTTATTGTGGCTACAGTGGCTATTACTATATTTTGTCCATTGAAGGACCAATTTTCGTTTGCGGCTTTCTTTCCACCCTTTCTGAAAACCATTATTTGAGACTTTGTTATGTTCACCTCTACACTCCAAAGTTTACAATATTTTTCCAGATTATCTATCATTTGTTGCAGTTCATCTACTGCGTCTGCTAGAATAACAATGTCGTCCGCATATAATAGGAGTCTTACATTAAGACCATCAAAACTCGTTCCACCTCCAAGGTATTCATGCAGGTCGTTTAGAAACAAGGCAAAAAGCAGTGGTGATAGCAAACAGCCCTGTTTGACATCTGGTACCGCCCACTTTAGAAATCGATTAATATAATTAAAAGATCTAACGCCATCGTACCAAAATTCTGTATTTAGTAAAGATATAACAGGATAACGTTTTGGAGAAAAATCTGGAAGTCTAGACACGCCCCTTCTGGTACCTCCTATACAAATGTACCACCCCGCCCACTTTATAGATTGAGTAATAATATCAAATTCTGTGCCCAAATTCTGTATTTTGTTAAGCTTTAACAGGTTTTGGAGACACACACCCCTTCTGGTACCTCCCATACAAATGTACTACTCCGCCCACTATAGAAATCGAGTAATAATATCAATGTTATAGAACATTTTATGTTTTACTGAGGGTGAGGGTCAGTGATGGTATACAAAATTGGACAAAAATCGTCAATTTTGGGTTTTGAAATCGTCAAAACCTGATTTTGAAATCGTCAAAAAATCTTTATACAAAAATTTACTCATTTTATCCTGTATATAACAAACTAATGCAAGATGTGAAGAGAATACCTTCCATTGAATCTCTTTCTAATCGGTTGATATATATTTTTTATTTAAATTAACTTGACTAAATGCTCTTTCTACATTTGCCGACGAATGTGGTAGTATAAGATTTTTTTTAATAATTTTTGTTAAAACTGAAAAATTTTGTTTAGAGTCCGCACGTCTTAGCTCACAGACTGTTTCCAAAATAACAACAAATCTTCGTTGTTACTATTAAATATATTTTTAAAACCTAACTGGGATACTTCGCGGAATTCAGAGTCTAAACTTTGCAGTTCATCGTATTCAATAAAATGTTGATAGTCTTTCACAATAATAGAGAAAGACTGTTCTGGACCATTTATTAATACATTCGGATTAATTAAGTTTAATGATTTGAATTTATTTTCAAATTCATTGAAATGAAATATCAAAAAGCAAGGGACAAAATTCGTTGTCTTAAACAGAGAGATTCAAATAAAATGTCAAAAAGTATTGTTGCCATGTATTGTAATGATTTCAGCATTTTTTTCCATCACTTTCATTGTGTGCTGATTAAGTTAGGGTTACCAAGCGCAAACATGGAAAGGAAAGTTGTAATTTTTAAAAATCGTCTTAAGGGGTAAAAATCGTCAAATCGTCATGTCTGTTTTTTTGGACAAAAAATCGTCAAAATGACGATAAATCGTCAAATATACCATCACTGGTGAGGGTATATGTAAGTCGGGGTGCTTGACTGGAACTTTTTTACTGGTTGTTCTTTCCTTTGGACACAATTCGAAATGCTATTCTTAGTAGAACGATATACATATGTCTTATATGGCATTAATTCAATATTTCTGGTTGTTGTAAACATCAGCCATTTAATGAGACATCAAGGTGAAACATAAGTGAATTGTAAAATTGTTCTATTCCATAGAAATTATTAAGTCGGTGGTTCTCTTCAAATGGCAGGAAGAGAGGAAAGTTGTTTCTCCACACAAATCTAGACCAATTTGAAGAGCGTGAGAACAACACATTCTACTTTTATTAAATTTTACCTGTTGTTCTTGTTGATATATGTGATTTGAATTTTTTTTCGCTTGATATTCATTATTAGCCATTTCATTTGATCATTAAGTGGTGTAAAATTCATGCATAAGTAAATTTACTTTTGCACAGCTTTTACCTTCACATTTTTTTTTGCTTGCATTCGTACTTTGCTATTTCTGTATGTAAATTTGTATTGTTGTATGTCATTATACCACAATAAATCTAAATGAAATGAAAATTCATCATTTATATGTTTTCCGTCGTTGGATGTCACACGGTAATGAACTTTGCAATGCAAAAGTAGTACGACGTGTAGAGCGAAGTGCGGTTGGCTAGTTAGTTGGTGTACCTTGTTTCAAATTTTATTTCATTATAATTTCTTCATAATATTCACGATGACATATGTAGTAACTAGACTGTATGATATGAACGTATGTATGGTCGTGTAAATCGTGTATGTCGTAACACCAACGTATTTTATTTCAAAGTTGTGCTCCACATATTATCTAGTAGTTACATAAGTTGAGGTCAGGTCATGGTGTCGTCGTCACTGTGTGTGTGTGGTTTTATTTGTGGGAAATTGTAATCATTTCCCAATTACATACTTGGGTCGGAAGACTAAAGACAGGTATCACGAGGTCTACTTATACGAAACTTGAGGTTTCTTAACCCAATTCCGGGTTAATGAAATTTGAACAATGTATTCATTTGTATTTTTGAGTAAATAATTGTAAGTCAACTGTAAATATACTTTGTGTTCCACTTGAATAATGCCTTATTAAATGCTTTTTACCTAACATTGTCTCGTAGCATTGTGTTAGATAAGTTATGCGGGCAAAATAAAGATAGATGTATTCAATCGGCACCTAACCGAATAAATGTAAAAGCTATGTCAATTTCATTTAAAATTTAAATTATTAATTAAAATTAAAAAATTCTTATGGATAATTAAATTATACTTTCTGAAATTCTTTGTTATATTTTTTAAATTTTAAACTATTCGTCTGAAAACAAAAAGGTGTTAATATTAATGCAGGCACTCCATGGGAATGTTAAATTTTCTTCTGGAATTTAAGCGGAGGTTATAAATTAAAATTTTCAAAAACTTGTAACCAAATCCCTTTTTAATTAATACTAGGCAGTGATATATTCAAAATAGGAGCGGCCTTGGCATGATGGTTAGAACTAAGTCGAATGTGACATTTTTTGTATGACTATTTCTATGCTTTACAACATATTCGGCCCAAAATGTTGATAAATTATCATATTGAAAATTAGCTCTTTTGATTTGGGGGTGACTTTTTTTTGCAAAATATGTTTAAATTAACCATCAATCCATTCTTAAGACATAAAAGTTCATCCAATTACAAATAAGTCATATTTCCCTAATGTACATATATAAACGATTTCTTGGTTTTTTTATTTGGAACGTCAATAAAATAAAATCAAAATTTTGCAGCTAACACATAAATTTCTATATTTTTGTAGTTATTTACTTTGTAATTAATAAGTGAGCACTTGCATCATCAGTAAATATGTTATTAAAAATTCAAAGAGGTGACCAGATCAATAATTCAATTTTACAGTCTGTTTAATCAAAAAAGAAACTTTGATAAGCTTTGGACATTTTAATTTATAAAATATAAGTTTTTGTCGTCTAATACAAATCAGAAAAAAAATTTTCTCAACTTTTTATTAATCGATTACGGTAGACCCTTTTCTGGAAATGCCCATATATTGAAAATTAAGTGAAAATCAAAACATACACTGTACGTTTGAAACTAATTTTATATACATCAAAGATGAAGGTGATACGAGAGGTCAATGCAAAATTCACGTGTCAAAAAACAGAATGTCAGCATGACACAGCATGAGAAACATCAACCGATACCAGTTCGTGTACAAAAACATGAAATGTAAGCAGAATTTAAAAAAACGTTTTTAACATATCAGGGTAATATTTGTGCTGTTTATATTACACATAGACACATAGGCGACCGTCCATACAAATCGTCGACGAAATTTCCATACAAGTGTCCGCTTTGTCATGTACGACCTAATGACCGACAATGTCAGTCAAATTGTCGTTGATGCCTAAATAAGCGACATGTTGCTGCACAATCATGCACGACTTAATGACCGACAATGTCGGTCAAATTGTCGTTACCAGTGCTTAATAATTTAAAAAAAAACAAATTGAAGTAGTTTTACTGAAAACTTGCGATACATGAACCGTCACGCAGTGCTGTTTCCAATAGACTGAACATTTTTTACTTCTACTTTCCTCTCTTCAATTTTACATTGAATATTTTGTCTGATGCACAACAACATTAGTATTTTGTCGGTCAGCTTGTCGTCAACCGAGTGTTTTGACGACAAGTACATACATTTTTCACATTTTGTCTTAAGGACAGCGTTGACGACAAAGTCGTGTATGACGGAACTTCCTACTGGGATACCTTCTCGTTTTGAGACTTACTTTTGTTTTATTTGACATCTTAAAAAATTCTAACAAAACCGGTTGAACCGGTTTTTTGCTAAATCAGGTATTTGAAACCCGAATTGTTGCATTTCCCAGTAGGAAGTGTCTGCAAGACATCCTCAGGGATAGGTGCACGACCATAGTAAATCGTTGGTGACACGTAGGGGACCGTCCATACAAATCGTGGACGAAATTTTCATACAAGTGTCCGCTTTGTCATGCACGATCTGATGAGCGACAATGTCGGTCAAATTGTCTTGGATGCCTTAATAGGCGACATGTCGCCCTCACAATCATGCACGACATAATGACCGACAATGTAGGTCAAGTTGTCGTAAGCAGTGCTTAAAAATTTAAAATAACAAATTGAAGTAGTTTTATTGAAAACGTGCGATACATGAACCGTCACGCACTGCTGTTTCCAACAAACTGAAAATTTTTTACTTCTACTTTCCTCTCTTCAATTCTATGTCGTTATTGTTTCGTGACATTGAACTTTTTTGTTTGATGCACGACAACATTAGTAATTTGTCGGTCAGCTTGTCGTCAACGGAGCGTTCTGACGACAAGAACCTACATTTTTCACATTTTGTCCTGAGGACAGCGTTGACGACAAAGTCGTGTATGGCGATACTTCCTACTGGGTTTGCATATAAAACCAAAATCGGTTTTCTGAAAAAGTCAGGTATTTGAACAATACCCAGTAGGAAGTGTGTGCAAGACATCCTCAAGGATAGGTGTATGACCATAGTAAATCGTTGATGACATTTAGGGGACCGTCCATACAAATCGTCGATGAAATTTTCATACAAGTGTCCGCTTTGTCATGCACGACCTGATGAGCGACAATGTCGGTCAAATTTTCGTTGACGCCTATACAAAAGACCTGTCGCCCACATAATCATGCACGACCTGATGGGTGACAATGTCGGTTGAATTGTCGTTTATGACTATATAAGCGACACGTCGCCTAAACAATCATGCACTACCTGATGGGTGAAAATGTCGGTATTGTCATTCAAGCCATATAAAAGATGGATTTTAA
Organism: Muscina levida; assembly: GCA_964034835.1. Classification (NCBI taxonomy): domain Eukaryota; kingdom Metazoa; phylum Arthropoda; class Insecta; order Diptera; family Muscidae; genus Muscina; species Muscina levida. The sequence continues at coordinate 78,179,029 of OZ035881.1, forward strand.
GCATTTTATTAGTATGACTAATTGTTAATACTTTTGGGAAACTACTGACCAAGAGAGAAGTGAAGGATATAAACTTTTATACGGCATTCACCTTCATTCGAGACTTCAAACTATAAAATTGCTGATGTTTACTCGACCGTTTAATAAACTAAAAATTTTTACGTCAGTATCCATTTATTTTTCCTCTGATTTTGTTGAATGTGTTTGATGCACGACAACATCAGTATTTTGTCGGTCAGCTTGTCGTCAACCGAGTGTTTTGACGACAAGTACATCAATAATTCACATTTTTCTTCCTTAGATTTTGTTGATTGTGTTTGATGCACGACAACGTTAGTATTTTCTCGGTCAGCTTGACGTCAACCGAGTGTTTTGAAAATAAGTACATACATTTTTCAAATTTTGTCTTGAGGACAGCGTTGACGACAAAGTCGTGTATGACGATACTTCCTACTGGGTATAGTGTCGATCGATAAATGCTGTTGAACAAGGTATTAAATATGTTCGGGACAAAACCGTGTAATAAAATCAGAGATATTTAAAACATCGAGGGATGCTTACATCGACAGCACACTGTAATACAATACTAAAGTATTAAATTGCCTATCCAAATATTTGTGCCCCCTCTGTTAGATTGTTTCCCACAAGATTCATCGGCGCTTGAGCTGAGGTGAATCACCTTAAGCCATAGACTTAACAATTCCAGTTTGGCAACTCGTTATGCCGATTACAATTAGAGTTAACCGCCGACTCTAAATACTTGGTAGCTATTTTGTATTCTTTGTTCATGTTTTCAATGTTAAGGTCAATGTTGTTATACATATTTATTGACTGTTAACAACAATAAAAGTTGTTTTTACTGTCCAAAAAAAAAAAAACAGTAACGCAAGTGTTTTATTCAACTTAGAAACTGGTTTTAAATTTAAGTTTTTTTTTTCATTTATTAGTTTTTTTCACAAACCGACGAATTAATTATGTTTATTAAAATTCATTTTCATTACAGACTCGAACAACTTTGATGATATGTTCTCAGCTGTGCAAACATTCAAACGCAGAAGAAGTTTAACGCCGTCGAAGGTTTTATTTACGGTTTATTGACGATAATAAACGCAAAAGTTGCAAACGATTTTTTTTAATTTATCCAACGCTATCACCCGCACATAAAAATTCAGAGAATTTTCATTTAACCACAAATTGTCAATCATGGAGCTGGAAATGGAGACGTCAAAGATGTTAAAGAACAGCAGCGTTCGCAGTATTAATATCGAATTTAAAGATCTCATCTATGAAGTTACAGTGCCAAAGCAAAAAGGTAAGCATTTTATAAAGGATGCCGAGAACAATTTAATTCATGTGGGGCGGGTAACAAATAAAAATGGCTACTTTAGTTGTTACTGTAGTTTAAACAAGGGACAAAATCGACCAAGTTTGGGCTATGTAATATTAGGAATTCAATTTCGCTTTTAAGGAAATACTAAAAATTACTTGTTTTGGCCTCTATCTCTTCAACGTCGATTTCGTGTTTTAAGGCATCAATAGATTCAGACTTACGCGGTACACTGCACCCCAGAGAAAATTGCCTGGAAAGCGGTCAATGAACTTCCGAGTTCCGGCTGATTTTTTGGTTTTCGAACATAGTGCAGAAAAGATCGATTGTAGCGTTGGGTGTGTGGTAAGTAACGCCATCATGTTAAAGCTATGCGTGGACCATATCACGGGAACAAAGTGTAAATGGGATTATGATGCCGTCTAGTCAAAAACCGCACCGAACCGTCACACATTGTGGATGCATCGGTTTCTCCTCGACGATGTGTGTATATTCGGAGCCCTTAAAATCAAACCAACCAACCAATCTTCAGCCCATTCAACGAAGCGAAGTTGATTTAAACGAGCGAATATGTCTGCCAGATATGCAAATTTTACTACCCATTCGTTTTTTTTTTGTTTAAACACAGAAGCTTTAAAAACGGCTGGGCCTCATATATGAGCTCGTAAGTACTCGTAGCACTTTTCCACGTGAAAGCCATCGTATTTCTGTATGAAACAGAATAGACTGATGATATGCCTCCATTTCCTGACACACTGCGTCGTTAAACAAACGAGATGTCAACGGTCGCGACTTGATGTAATTGGTAATTTCAACAGCTTCTTGTAGGACAGACAACAATTCATCAGGCAGAGACTTTGTATATTTTTAATATTAGGTTCAGAAGTCCTAGTTATAAATCCCCTAATTTTTTCCGTTTTAGCTGTTTTCTGTTCAAACCGCATGTGAAAGAGGCGCGCCACACAGATGAGGTTGTCCCGTCCTTCACTCAACAAAGCGTTTCGCTCTTATAGCTCTCACCTATTTTTAGGTGCATTACCTTCACAAAACCTTGACTTTTTTTCCCCGGCGCACCAACTAATGACCACGGTACAGCAGTGCGCCATGACACACACTTCGCGGTGCAATGCCCCCACTTATGGTAGTTGCTAGAGTGGTTCGATCGTTGCAAAAAAAAAATTCAAAATATGTGTGTATAATGCCAACCAACTATGGAAACTTACAGCTCTGTATCTACATTTTTCGAGTTTATACAAAAAAAAGGATTTAGGACCAGTATGCTCTGTGCAGCGGAAATATTTTCCACAGAACGCACTAGACGAATACGTACACAAATTTTATTATACAATAAGGAGCGGATAGACGAACTCGTCTCACAAAATAACCCTCAAACAGCATTCCACTCTATTTCAGCTTATTTTAGTTTGAGTTGAAGACTCAGAACTTTCTTGGACACATTGGATGATTTTAACAAAACTTTAATTATGCATAAAACAAGATTATAACAATGATACACTTTTTCTATAAACCTGCTTCCACAAAAGTTCCAGCAGAGTATCTCTAGTTTCTGTCTGGCGTGGAAAACGTTTCTATGATTGCTTTTATGGCAAATTTGTTTTTATACTTTAATAAACCCAATCTTAAATTGCAAGAAAAATATGAATTATTGTGTGATGTTTCTTAGAAAATCAAAGCATTTGAGCACAAGCTGTCTTTGTTTGAAAGTCATTTAACAGATCAAGAAATTTTGTATTCTCCTTCTCTGAAAGCCTTCTTGGAAATCTGAGAATGCTAATAACTAGGGAAATATGTTCAATTGTTGAAAGATGTGAGATCGGAGTTGTCTGTTCACTTTAAAGATTTTGTTCAGATAAGTGATTTCTTTGACCTTCTCAGGAATCCATTTTTTGCTAAACCTATTGGAAACTGGGTTTCTCAAGGAGTCAAATTGTTTTTAAATTTGATTGATTGAATTTCATGAAAACATTGTTTTGAAGGATGCATTTCATGTCTTTTACAATGTTTGGACCTACTTATCTTTTTGAAGCTGTCTTCTCAAAAGTGCATTTCATCAAGAATAAATATCGGAGTTCCTTTACAAACGAGCCTTGAAGACTGCATGATTGCAGCAACAAAAAGCTACGTCTTTGTGTTGTAATTACAAAAAAAAACAAACAGAAAACCAAATTAAAAAAATGGTAGCTAAAATTTGCCTCACCTCCATATAGGTTTCCCTGGGTAATGCTATGTAGACAAATGACATCTCAACACAAAAGCAAGCTGCGAGCTTTTCGTAAAACTCAAATGTGACCCACCAACGACACTAATTGGGAAGCCTTGGTATTTGCTATCAAATTTAAGAATAAAAGCCTGAGGACTTTTTTAACATACCACAAAAATTGTATTTGCTTTTTAATTCGTTCCTACATATTAAGAAGACATTGCACTGTGCGTTGACAAGGTTTTTCTGCAGTTTCTTTGTTTTTAAACCGTTTCCGTGTTTGTTAAAAAGTTTAATAATTTCAGCTAAACTAAATTATTAAGTTAGTGACCTAACACTATGCTTATAATAAACTAAATTGTCTAGCGGAAACAAAAATACCTCTTAGCCAACAACCTATTCACACATATAAAACGCTGAAGCGCCAATTAGTTTAAATACTCAAGAGGTATGACAAGTACATAGTTTTACCAATCTGAACATTTTAGTTATGCTTGTTATGTTTACACATTAATCATTCAAATATTTGTGTTAATATATGTTGGCATTAAACAATACTGACATTTGAACATATGTATTCACACCTATCTATTTCTAATGCAGGTAACAAAATAATTTATCATCTTGAAAGATTATTGCATTAATCGTTTATATGTATGTATATCTACATGTAAATATTTATGTTTGCCGAGGCAAATAAAAACATTTAATGTCACTTTCGATTTCAATGTCAAGTACACGTGCAATGATGCACTGCCACTTTTCACTCTATTCAATTCGATTCGATATAGTTGTATGACATTTTGTGGTGGGCAACGTTGTCACACGTCGCCGTTGGTGAATTTTAATGCGATTAGTGATGGCAGTAATGTTTGTCCACGTAGAAATGTGAACATTTATTATAATGTGACAAGGAAACAAGTCAAGTCAGTGAGTGGGCTGCAACGAAACTGTTGTCCACTTCTTTGTTGTGGCTAAACGTCATTCAATTATCACTATATAACACATGAGAATTTAATAATTTTTTAAATTTTTCATATCTTAGACTTTGTTTTTAATGCTCCAGATCTTTTTCATCGAACAATATTTGACATTACGTGGTGAATAAGAAGTTTAAAATTTGTAGAGCTCCACAGGTTAACTATAAATTTTATGAAAAGAGAATAAAATGATAACAATAGATTTAACTGCAATATTTTTTATAATTGGTGGCCAAAAAGTGTATTGGGATAAATTTTCGCCAGAAAAAAGCATTTAAATAATAATAATCTCCATTTAAATTTTTCAAAATGATTTCATATTTGATTTTCCAAATCTTTAAACCCAATTCAGTGCCTTTTTGAAATTGGAAATTGTAGGTCTGGAAAAAAATTTATTCCACACTTGATCTTGGTGTAATGTTTGATTCATATATGTCTTTTATTTCGTATATGGATATACAAAATGCTTGCACTTCAGAAACGAAATTGTTCCGAATCGGATCTTATACTCTAATTATAGAACAAAAAATAAGTCATTTTTATACAGTTATTGGTTAATCAGCATTTTGAATGCAAGTTGCTTTTCCTTTTTTTAGACTTCAAAAAATTTTAAATGAATATTATAAACAATGAAAAAGAACGTAAAAACTTAAATTTCAGGGTAAATTTCAAAAAAGTGTAACATTTTAGTCAAAAAAGAAAACGCTATTAGATTCATATTTGGGGAAAATTGTTTATAATATATTGTCGGTGTGCCGACCAAAACAGTCATGTCGTCGCTTCGCCGACCTGTTGTGTGTAATTTTTCGGATTTTTTAATTGCAAATTTATAAAGCTCTTGTGATCGTCTATCGACCCTAAAATCCCTTTCGTGATACCTTGACTGGTTTCGAAGTTAAGACCAGTAAAGTGTAGAATATATGAAAAATGTTCCAAAATAAAAAATTTTTTAGCTGAAAAGTAATTAAAAAACACATCGTCGCTGCGCCGACCAAAACAGTCATGTGTTTTCGAATTACTTTTCAGGAGAAAAAAAAATTGTTTCTTTTGGAACATTTCTCATATATTCTACACAGAACTAATATTAATAACTTCCAAACCAATCAGGATATCGCGAAATGAATTTAAGGGTCGAATATGAATATAACAGCTTGCCTATAGCGACTAATTTATGGCAAATATTTGCGACGTCTATCAAGCAATTGTCAAGAGTTCGGTTGGGTATTTAATGTATGATAATGCATTATATCTGATATAGAAATTTTAATTGATATTGAATTTTCTCACAAATTAGTAATCTATTGCAATTATTAAACCTCCTAAGGAGGTCAGATCAGGCTCTGATGCCATAACTCTCAACATAATTCTTTTACTTACTAACTGTCTCAGTTATACCCCAAACCCACAATAAACTATATAAATGAAACTTATTTCTTATGTGACCTAAAAACCTACCATTTGAATGTAGGGTGCTCTTGTTACATATTTATGCAAATGTGCGCTTAGATATATTTTTATACATTTGTTTAATATTCTTCCTGAGTTTACACTAATTTATGTTAAATGGCCATACAAAGGTGAATACTTAGTAATTGAAAGTGATGTACGAAATGAGTGACAGCGTCAGTCGTGACGCTATTGCATGTTGTTAATGTTACATCAAATATTATTAAATATATAACAGTTGATGGACGCAACATTCTTCAACCAAGGCAATTACGGAATCGGGTCAAAACCTTCGTAAGTCTATTGTATAAACTTCAATAAAATTACCCGTCCAGAAAATATCCATCTAAAATACGGTTATACGGGTCGAAAAAAAATCATGGATATTCCTGTAAACAAATACTAGACTTTTAGGTATTATTCGTATTAAACGTTTTTATAGAAACCTTGGCCATTGAATACTTCATTAAGAAAACCACCAGTTACTAAAAAGTTTTAATACTTTTACTAATTTTGCTTAGAAATGTGAAAATTAAACAATGCAACAAATTTGTAATCCCGGCTTCTAAATAGTTGATCCATATGTAAAATTTCCAGCTGAATTCAAATCTGCTTTCAGATATGTGAAAAGTAGAACGGTTTTTGAGGTATGGTCAAATTTAAATTTTTAGTGTTTTGAAAAAAGGTAGGTCTACTTAAATGACATTTTCTCCGGTTTTAGTTCACCGATGTTTGCAAACTTTGACGAAAATAAATAAAATTATTTCTAAAAAGAATTATTTCTTAAAATCCAATCATAAATGACGAAGTAATGGCACTTCACAGTTGGATTTTTGAAAAAGTTTAATGATTTTTCAAGTTTTTGCTGCCTTTAGTTTTTTTCCGTGTTATCGTAAAAAATGCTCCGGTTTCAGACAATTACATGATAGAATAATATCTTACAAAATGTTTTTTCCCTTAGTCCGGAGAAAATGGCATTTTAGTAGACTTACCTTTTTCAAAACACTAAAAATGGAAATTTGACCATACCTCAAAAACCGTTCTACTTTTCATATATCTGAAAGCAGATTTGAATTCATCGTGAATTTGTACATTAAAATCAATTATAAAATGTCCCGGATACAGAAACTTTTGAAATTTTGTGACATAGTGTAATCTAAGCAAGAGGATTTTTTTAAGTTATTTGCATAAAAAGTCTTTGTTTAACTAAGTAGAACCTTACATAAAATCATTTTCACATTTTGAGACATCAAATCTGCCTAAAATTTCCCAAGTCAGTAGCATTATTTAGAGCGACATTTTGTATAAAATTAATATAAGCTGATGCTCTGTCTCTCTATATAAAGTCTTACACACATCGTCTTATTTAGCAATTTTGTTTTAACTAAAGTTTTTGTCTTAAAAGTAAATGAAATTTACTGAAAATTGCATTTTTTTTTAATTTCATCGAGGTTCTTTGGGAAATAAAAATTTGAGTTTTTAGATTCGTTTGGAATAAACAAAAGGCTGAATTTTAATGATCATATAGCTTCAATGATCACCAAGGCATATGGTGTGCTCGGTTTTATTAAACATTGGGCCAAGAAGATCTTTAGTGCTTATGTGATGAGACCGGTATTTAGGTCTATGCGTCCAACTAGATTTTTTTTGTCAGCAGCTTTGTTTGTCTATAAAAGAGAAATAATTGCGGATATGCAAAAAAACAGAGTTTGTATAGAGATTGATGAATCTACAGATATTGCTGATATTGCCCAAATGTGTGTATTTGTCCGATTTTTATTTGACAACAAGTTTACTTAAGAGCTTCTTGTCATTTAACCATTTAAAAAATAGAACTACTGGTGAAATACCTCTCAGCAGCTTTCAAGATTTTATACATGTTAATAATTCAAATTCTTTCTTTGACAACTAATGGTGCGCTCTCAATGACTGGAAAAATTAATGGATTTGTGGGTCTAGCAAAAAATAAAAATTTTAATATTTTGGTTGTTCCTCATTCATAAGTCAGTTCTTTGCGCAGACCTTTCCATGGAATTCGAATAGACTATGGCCACGGACATTAAATTTATGAATTTTTTGTCTTTGCAACATAGCTTACTTCGTTTGTTTCTTTAGGAGTGTAATACTGACTATCCAGATTTGCTATCTTACTACAATGTTCGCTGGCTGAGCAAAGGATACCATTTGAAACGCATTTTTGTTTTTGTTTATCATTTCCTAATTTAAAGAAATTTGTCATGATGTCTTTCACAATGTTTGGACCTACTTATCTTTGTGAAACTGTATTTTCGTCACGGTTTCCCACAAAAAGGTCTAGAGGGGTCAAATCACAGCTTCGAAACGGCCAATCGACATCGCCATGACAGCTAATAACACGATATAGGGATTTGATGTGTAAAATTCTACAGGATGGCTCGCCATCCTGTATGGACCAGAGTTCGTCCTAAACCATGTCTTCAATTTCAGTAAAAAAAATGGGTTAATATGGCTCTGTAACGCCCAAATTGCGTTCCTTGGAAAACATGAATAACTTTACCACTATTTCACAGTTTTTTATAAACATACATATATGCGTTTTACACATAAAAGAATGCACTTTCAGAATAAAATAAAAAAAAATTGGCTATGTTAAAAACTCCTTCAAACTATAAAAATAGTGAAGAAAATACAAAAGTTTGCGCTTTCGGGGCAAACACCGGCAGATGTGACAAGTTATCTATATAAATATACTAGTGGGCCCGGCAATGCTTCGCTATTGCATATTAACTTGTAATATATTTCACACTTAGGTCTACAAAGTACTTTGAAAACGGCACTAAAGCTCGACAAAAATATGTTGAGTTTATTTACTTATGTAACTTATTTAAAGTAACTCCTTAACATTAAAGTTTACTACTTAAGTTTTATTGTTGTTAATGCTAATAAAAATGTAGATTAAGTTTTTTCAGTATGTAGGGCGAAAAAACACTTCTTTCACAAATCGGAAACATACATATCTCTAAAGATCAAAATTATTTATCTTGATCCGTAGTAGCGTGAACCATCTGTATACTAACTATCTCTTTGGTCATAAAAAAACATTTTTGTTATGCCTTCTCCTACTGACCGCAAATGAAAATTCCGTTTGAAGCTTCATGCCTTTAGCCATAAAAACTTCTTTTGTCATGTCTTCTTCTCACACGGATCAAGAATAATTCGTAATACTGTTTTTGTATTGAACTCGTATTACCATTTTTTGAGATAATTCGGTCACCAACGTTTGGCTTAGCAAAGTGATGGTCTCACGCGCTGTATGGCATGTTACAGCGTCGTGTTAGAACCATTTCTCCTTCAAATAATGTTCAATGACATGATTAATAAAAAAATCAATTGATCGTCCATTGGCTCTACTTCTTCTACCAGTTGGATTTTATATGAATGTAGGCCAAGGTCTTTCCTCAGCATTTGCAGAGACCGAGTTCCAGAGAATGAAGTCGGTTCGATAAATTCGAGTCCCCTGTCATACTAACGTCTACAGCGTCGATGGCTTCTATTAGCTGCTCAGATGCATCATTACATGCACCCTCAACTTCATAAAGGGCTCCATAAGTTTGGCGAACAGAACGTGCATTTTGAAAATAAATTTGCATGATTTGTAAACTTTGTTCTTGTTTAGTTTTTACATGGTGATTTTGCAAAGTATACTAAAAGAAAGTCTATTACACTTCATTAGTATGACAGCTAGATTTACACTTATACCTATCAGAAGTTCTATATGTCAAGAAAATACCCCATGCATAGGTTATTTTCAATTGTTTGCTAATGTTACATCTGATATACTATAAAAATTTAACCATTGTAGTATAACTACAATGAATATTGCTTAATTTTTCTATCTATATGATTTATTACCGATTCGCTCTCCTGAGAAGTAATTGAAAAATACATACCTGTAAAGTAAATTAAAAAAAATCACTATTTTAGTCTGCGCATCCTCAACTGCCTGGTGTACGGACCATTATTTGATACAGGTAAAAAGTTAACTATTGAAGTGCGTGGGCAGCGCCTTGGCACTTTTAACTTATTTTATTCGAAATAGCCTGATCATTTGGGCGAATTAATTAGTTCGCGTCAAAAAAAAAAAACAACCTGTTAACCGTATATCAGTATTGGAATGTACGAAGAATTCTTAGAAAATTTCACTAAGAAACTATATATCTAAAATCAATTCCTAGTTCGCGCTGAGAAGCATGAAGATTTCAGGTAGAGATTTTTTTTTTAGCAATGAGCAAATATTCTGAAAAATGATTTTTAAAAACTTAATTTCTGTATGCCAAATCTCAGAGGCCATAACTTTTTAACCAATACATAGATTTGCTTCTGTAATACCTCATTTAGTTCGTTGGGAAGTCAGTTTAACGCAGAAGGTCTGTAAAAATATATATCTGAAGTTTTCGGTTTGTGCTCATTTAAAAACAAAAAAATCTCTATCTGAAATCTTCATGCTTCCCAACGCGAGCTAGGAATTGATTTTAGACACAAAGTTTATTGGTGAAATTTTCTTAAAAATCATCGTAGATTCCGATTTTGGTTACGATTTGTGCGAATAAAAAAATTGGCCCACCTTACTGTTCATATCTCTAGTTGAACAGCAATATACTGTGGAATTTTGACAGTTGTAACCGTTTGTTTTAAAAAGGGTGTGGAACAGCCCATTTCCACCCTTACTGTAATTCATACTGCAAGCCCTTTTAATTTTCAAGTTGAATGGGCGGTGCCACGCCCCTTTATTCAAGCACAACCAAATATAGCCTGGGACTATCAACAGGTCAACAGTACCACTTGGTAAGATTTTCGTATCAATCGATCTATTAGAAAAGCCGTTAGAGCGATTTTTGAAAAGAGGGCATGGCACCGCCCACTTCCTCCCTGGATGTAATTTATACTGCTCCATCAACATATATAACAAATCTCATCGTCATATCTCTGATAGTTCATGAAATAAAGCCTTTTTAATTTTCAAGTTGTTTGGGCGGTGCCACGCCCCTTTATCCAATTACAACCAAATGAAGTCAGGAACTATCTACAGGTCAACAGTACGTCATGGTAAAATTTTTGTATTAATCGACCTATTATAAAAGCCGTTAGAGCGATTTTTGAAAAGGGGGCGTGGCACCGCCCACTTCCATCCTGGCTGTAATTAATACTGCTCCAACAACATATATACCAAATCTCACCTTCATACCTCTGATAGTTCATGAAATATAGCCTTTTTAATTTTCAAGTTGTATGGGCGGTGCCACGCCCCTTTATCCAATTGCAACCAAATGTAGTCAGGAACTATCTACAGGTCAACAGTACCTCATGGTAAAATTTTTGTATCAATCGGTCTATTAGAAAAGCCGTCTGAGCGATATTTGAAAAAAGGGGCGTGGCGCCGCCCCTTTAAGATGTAAGCTATCCTATCTTTCAAGTTGGATCAAACCGAACACGGTGTGCAAATTTGATTCGAATCGGTTAAGTAGTTTAGGAGTCCATCGCGGACAAACAACGTGACACGTAATTTATATATATTAAGATAAGATATATCGTTGGAAAGGTCTAAGATTCTTCTTTCCAACCGTTATGAATTTAAAATTTGGATAAGAGTTGATTAATTTATAAGCTCATAAGTATGGAAAGATCCGAAAATCCGGTTTTTGAACCGTAAGTCAAGATTGTGAGGGTGTTAAGAAACTTTGGTATACAGGGTCAAGTTGTACTCGACCACACCTACACCATATACTAGGTCACTCCCCATGTTCCAAATGACTGCCACACAGTGTAATTGACTACAAATAACGGTATGAAATTGTCATTTAATTGGTTTATATTATGAAATAATCGCCTGTGGATTTGATATGAGTAGAGTTAGACTCACTTGCAGTTTCACTCAAAAGTTCGAAATTTAGGCCTAATTAACTAATTTACCGCTTCAGCAAAAATTCATGAGTTTAAATGGTATAACAATCAATATCTTTAAATAATAGTGCTAATGAAAGAAATAAACAAAACAAAGTTAAAATGCAATAAAATTTGCTCAGCCACCTGATAGATGTTAATGACCGACCCCGTCTTAACATCAGCGAGGTGTGACAGTTAACATTTTACAAACATTAGCATTGTTTTAAATAGTTATGCGGTTTTGTTTATATTATTCTTATGTTTTGTTTTTCTTTTGTTGTTGTTTATAATTCGTACAAATATTTTATTGATTAAATATTCACATTCCGTTTTGTATTTTTTCGTTTTGTGATGTTATTTGTCTTTACTTCTAAATACGAACAGGGTTCTCATAAATGTGGAGTTTTTTCTCTAACATTTACCGCACATTGGCAACACGAGCTTTGACTATGAGAAAAGTGACAACGAGCAAAAGCTCTATTGCTATAAATGGCATGCCAGTTCTCTGCTTCTAATCTATTTAAGTTGCATTTTTTCCATTGCCACAGTGATAACAATTTATTAATGCAACAGTTTTATTGTAGTATAGATAGATCCTCCAAGGTTCAACATTGAACCTTTAACGCAGGCTGTCGTAAATTGCAACGGTGTTCGTGCAGTTATTACAAAAGGCGTCACAGTTTTTTTTATTGCTGACAAAGCGCTGTAGCCGATCTATACATTTTGTCAGATACTTAGTGCTGAGAATCTATTTCCGTCGGCAAAAATATAATGACTTTTACTGTAGTCGACATCAATTATTTTTTTTAAAAAAAATCTGATTAAAATTTGTAAAGATATTTCTTGTAAAAATAATAGTAATGCACATTAGGTCAGCAAAATTATAAGATAAGCACCATAGTACTGGCGATATGCGACGATGTATAATAAGTTAGGTGATGTATGTTGGTATGTTTTGAAATGGAGGTGTCGCCGATCGTTTCATGATGTTAAGAACACGCGACTATCATGCGATTGATCTGGCTTCAAGATCTGTGACAGCCATCTACATTTATTTGATCTACGGTCATTCGACATTGTCGGTAGCAACTTGTAAGTAGTCAAATTAATTGGCATGTCTGATGTTCAGATTTATCGTTAAACTGAAGTCTAAAAATAGAAGCGTGTTAAGTTACACAAATGCGAATATTGATAAAAAAAAAGTTGCACAATATTGGGTCCACAGTTGTCACGACATACGATGACCATACGGTCAACTATTCTTACTTAAAAAACTTAATTTCCCTTTACACCCTATGAATGAGGTATGGGATAGCTTTTCGCTTTCTATTTTTAGATTCACAACTAACGGCACCTACTTGTTTATCGACGAATGCGAACGTCACTGTTTGAGAAGCTCTTACTAGACATGCCGATTGACTCGACACTTATACTGCGAAGTTGCTGTCAACAACATTCGAGGGGAGCCGACAATGTAAAGAAGCCAGGAGTTGAAAGTGGGATCTCCCGCATGGTAGTCGCGTGTTCTAACCACTATGCCATGGCCGGTCCCACTATTCACTTTAGTAAAAAAAATACCTTTCAAAATTTCAAGACTCACAGCTGTAGTGCTCTCATATATGATGATAAAAATTTACTTTGTATGGGAGGCGCCACGCCCACTATTAATACCACATCTATTTTTTGGTCGAGCGCACACATAAACTACATATCATACATACATACAGACATACATACATATCATAAATCTCACAGTCAGAGGACTCCATATAGGCAAGTTCCAGAAACAATCCAGCAGTCAAAAATTTTGTAAATTAATCCAATTTTGTTTTTTGTTTTAATGAAACATTAATTAGACTAGATATCAAGTTTTATAAATATGTATATATAAAATTATTTTGGAAAGATTGAAAATAGGAATGAAATGTGAGTACATGAAGAATTTTAGAAGAATTTTTTTTGCAAATCCTCTATAATTTAGATCAATTTTGTATTCTTCTTCTTATTTGCCAGCAGCAACAGATATACATCCATCAGTAGCCGCATGTAGAATAGAATTTCAAGCGCTTCGGTCTTAAGCTCTCCGTAAACAGTTCGTCACACCTGCGCTGTAGAGCAAGACCGGTAGGATGAGTGTCTGGTACAGTTGGATATTTTTCTTTAATAGCAGCGATGTTATTATTTTAGTCTACGGCGATCTAATCGTATCGGACTGTCGCACAGTGGGTTAAAAAATAGGTAAACTGGGGATTAATTCAGGAAGCCCATTATTGTTGATATTTATATTTTTTTGGAATAACTATACATCATTTAGTAAAGAAATGGTATTTCAAAAAAATTTATAAAAAAATAAAAATTTATTTAAAAAGTAAGAGAATATAATAATATGTACATAAATATTTATTTGAACCTATTTAAGGTATTTTAGTAATAAAAGTCATCATCATCGTCATTATCATCATCATCATCTTTTTCATCATCATATGTTTTTAAAAATAAATTTAAAAAACGTAGTAAATCCGCAAGCTTTTTCTTTTGGATATATAAGCTGATGTCTCATATTATAAGAGCATTTAATAAAATTTGCTTCATCTCGCCCAGAACTAGTTAAAACTCAATGTGTATATCGAAAGTACAACATCTATGGAGCACTTTTAAAAAAATATTTGCAAAACATTTATCTAAACAAAATCTATTTATTTATATACCCAAAGACCTGAAGTTGATGGTTCCATCCATCCATTTTTACTTTTAGAAGACCTAACAAAAATTATAAGTAATCGCAATATCTTAATTTTCTGTTTTTGCCACGTCGCGCAAAATTTGTAAAAATTGTTTAACTTTGACCGCTCACTGCCAATAAAGTAATTTACTTAAAGCAGTAATTTTAGTAATTAGTGATGTAGAAATTTATTCACTTTCACCGAATACCAAACATGTCAGTGCAAGATAAACTTTAGCTTTTGAATTAATCCCCACTTTTGGTACATTTCAATCCTCTGTGTGTCGAACGCAGCTTTGTAATCAATAACCGTATGGTAGGTGTCGATGTGCATTTCTCGGGTCTTCCCCAAGATTTGTCGAAGTGTGAATATGCTACATTGATAAGGTCCAATTAGGTTCACTAGGATGGGCTTTAGTCTTTCACATAACACGCCTTGTAACAATGAGTAAAAAGCTGATCCTGCGATAATTGAAAACACACACTTGTATCGACTTTCTTAAGCACAGGACTTCAAATATTCATATTCAAATCTTTGGGCGGTGTTTGACAGTCTGCTCCGTTGTCGAGGTTGGCGTGATTTCGTCACATATGCTGTATTCGGGAACAAGAGGAGAACGAAAGTGTTCCCTCCATGTTTGCAGCACACTCTGAGTGACCAAAATTCCGTCTCTGTCCTTAACGGTGGGGATCCCTGTTCCAAAACCTTGGCTTTTAACCTTTTAGTAGAACTTTCGGGCTTCACCTCTACCCCTGTAGTTTGAGATATCCTGGCTCATTCGCTCTAGTTTGTCTGAGCGTGGTTTTTAAAACCCAGTACACTCGTTGCGGCAGTGGTCATAGGGAACTGGCTGTAAACATCAAAATTACCGGTTCGAGGTAGGAGTAGGCATTGGCTATCTCGGTGGTATGCAACTAGGTGGTGATCCGAGTCAATATTTGCATCGCGCATCATAAGCACGTCCATAACGCTTGAGAGATGTGCAGGCAAGCGCTCATAAAATGCATCTTTACTGTTGTATTTCCGTAATAGTTTTTACGGCTGTCTCAAACTTTTTAATTAAAGTTGAAACCAACAAATAAAATATAAAAGATCGCACGAGAAAAATTATAAGACCGTTAGTTTCGGGTATAAATTCTGGAGTGTTTTTATTATTTCATTTGGCTTAAAATTACAACAATAAAATTTCCCAAGCTGGACAAACCAATTCAAAGGAAAAGTAGAAGTACAATTGACAGGACTTTAAGGAAATGTTTGACATTCAACTAAATAATTAATTTCAAAGGAATATCGATAGAAATTTATGGGAAAATGTATTTCAATTAATATTTTTAATAAATTTGCAAATAAAAATAACAAAAGCCATGCGAAATGGCTGAACAAATGTCCTACACTTTGTTTTCCGTTGGGGCGTGCACACAAATCAAGTTAATGTCAAAATATTTCGCCTTAATGCGAATAGTGAGTAATTGTCACTTGCAGGGTTAAACCGCATGACGAGATGTCTAAATCTCTTTCCGACTATTAATCCACATCCAAATTCGTGTCTTTCTGCATGGCAGCTGTAAAATATGTCACATTTCATTCGTCGTGTGCATCCCTGTCCCATCCATCTCATTTACTGAATGGCGGTGACGCCAGCCTTGTATTTGTCGAGGACATACGCCTGTTGGATAGAGGCACCATTTCTGTATAGAGTTCGGACATTCCAGATGCATATCCTTAATTTATGATAAGGATCATCGTTTGTATCTTATTCGTTTGTAATTATTATTTTATTTTATAAACGCTTGGTCCATAGTCATACGAAAGGACCAATAACCGATTTGACTAATTAATTGGAATCTCAATTACCTTACTTGAAACTGCATACTTATGTTAAAAGAACTCGAAAATACTTTCAAGACAGAAAAATATCTTTTAAAAAATATAAAGCTATTCCCAAGTAAACAGTTTTTACTTGTTTTGCCTGGTTGCACGATGCCACTAGATCATCTGCTATTACAAGCGATCATCTGTCTGTCACACAATAAATATGATTTTTATTGCTTCTTAAAGTTAATTGTTAAGAAACATTAAAACAAAAATCCTATAAAAATAAGTTTTTTTTAGCTTAAAATACCGCATTAAAAAGAATAATTTGATGAGAGCCATTTTAAATGGATTATTGTTGCAACTGCAACGCAAAATGTGCAGTATACATTTGTCAAGAGAATAATTCATGACCCAAAATAAGTGTCGCACAGAGTTATACTTTTAGACAGCATTTAATCGCTATATATAAAATTCTACTTATAATTATCTGTTAATATTTAAATAAAACGCAACAATCATTAATTTTGTTAATACAATATTTCTCGTGCAATTGCAATCTGGTGATAGGAATAGGATATTAGAGAGCTGATTATAGACGTTTTCTGTTTACGATTATAACACTCAGTACTTACTCATTTATACACTTGTATAATATAAATGACAGAACTGATACTTTTCATAGTATACTTCATTAATGATTTCTTTTAACAACGTATTTTCTTATTTCATTAACCCAAAGTAAGCAAGCGTTACGTCGATTGACTCCCATGCGCATTACTAGGGGATAGTAAAATAAACAAACACATTATTTACATATTCTTTTCTCTTCTGTTTTTTAAGTCACGTTATTCTCTGATGTGTTCGTTACAAAAAAAGAATTTACATTCCCCATTACAGACTGTATATTAAACGGTGGTTAACAAATTTCATTTAGTGTTTGATATACATGTTTGCGACGAAATTATCAGCTCACAAGTGAATAAACGAAAGTTATTACGAATTGTCATTACTGTTTTCGTCAATGGATGGTAAGCGAGAGGGTGGCGATTGTATACCTCCTATGGCATCCCCATGTTAAATTCGTCACTCAAACCTATTGCGAGTATGTTGACGAGTAGGTACTGTTTCATTCCTGGTAATCGATGGTATGATTACATACGTAATGCTTACCAGAACAAGCAGGTGGTGGATGATTTTCTTTTATTGCTAATAGAGTTTGTTGTACAAGAGTTGGTTGAAATGGAATATGTTGACAGCTGGCAGGGCGGATAGCTATTTCGATAGTTGCCAAACTATCTCATCAGCACCCTTTGCTGTGACTTCTCCACTATCATCACAAACCTTAAGTGTTAAAGGCTCCATCAAAGAATTGAGAAGATTAAACACACAGGTGCGAAGATAGCATCAACAAAGACCACATGTCAACATAATCAACACAAGCTCTTGTCTACGCTTTGTTCATCGGACAAAATTGCATAGAAATTGTATATTTGTGTTAATAAAACTTGTTAAATTATTCGATTTTTGTATTTAAACGTTTTATTTAAAAATAAACTTAAAAAATTCATATTAATATGTATGAATTATATTAAGAGATCTAATGAAAATAATAGTATGCTAACTTTATACAAAAATATATAAAGTTCAATATATGTATTATATAAACAATAAAAACTTTTTCAGAACGTTTAGCCAATTTGATACACTGACATCAATCGATTACTTATCAATACGATCGACGAACTCTGAAGAACAACACTGTATGAAAAAAAGTTCTATATGATTTTTAAACTTATTTTGCATTTACTTTTTAAAAAAATCTGTTTGTTTGTGTTTTCTTCCTGCACAGCAGTTCCACAGTGATTTTGGAGCGCAATAATATTTTTAACCCATTGAATGTAATTGTTATATGAATAAATAGCAGTCTAGTGGGCAACTCTTGAAGATTTTGGAATTTCAACAATATCGTCATCTGAGCTTTCGATTTCATTAATAAAATATGAGCCGCTTTCAACGTTTGAAAATATCCATCCCTAGATGTCATCGTCAGAAATTGTTTTCTCTGGCATAATTTCTCAAAAATAGTCTGAGAAAGACAACTTTAATGAATTTTCTTTCCGTTAAATGATATTTGTTTAGTTTTATTGGGTTTTTTTGTAACAAAAATGTTATGATATAAGTGCACTTGCATCATAAGTAAAGTAAAATGTTATTAAAAATTCAATGAGGTGACCAGATAATTAATGCAATGTTGCAGTCCGTTTAATCATAAAGGAAACTAAGATAAGCTTTGGACATTTTAATTTAATAAAATGTAAGTGTTATTTGTCTTTACTAATAAAAGTGAGAAAAAAAACGTTTGTAAACTTGTTAATTTCGATCACGGTAGACCTTTCTGTAGAAAAAAAAACGGACCCTTAGGTCCGTGCGTGTGCAGTATATAAAGGTCATAAAATCAAAAACACATCTGACATTCAATAAAAAGTAACTGCCAGTGCTTTAGTTATATGTTTCTAATATAAAATATTCCTTGGGATAAACTCTATTTAACTTAATTCTTACCTCTATCTTTTTCATTTATTTACAGAAAAGAAAAAAGTACTTAAGAGTATAGCAGGAACCTTTCGATCCGGAGAATTAACAGCAATAATGGGCCCTTCTGGTGCGGGAAAATCAAGTTTAATGAACATCTTAACAGGCTTCACGTAAGTTATGTTATGTCACTGTCAATATTACATAAAAACTTGAACTTTACATCACATTTACAGGAAAATAGGCGTTAGTGGTACCATACAATTCGGCAATGCACCTAAGGCCCGAAAGCTTTGTTGCTATATTATGCAGGACGATCATTTCTATGCCTGGTTTACAGTAGAGGAGACCATGATGTTGGCCACCAGTTTAAAAATCTCAAATAAATCAATGAATATAAAGGAGAAAAAGTTATTGGTAAGCAGGATGGGTTTGCGGCCCACAGTGAGGAGGTTAAATAAAACTTTTCTGATCCTACTTTCAGATAGAACAAATATTGGAAACTCTTAAGTTATCAACAACGAAGCACACACGATGTAATCGTTTGTCAGGTGGCCAAAAGAAACGTTTATCCATTGCCTTGGAACTTATTGATAATCCTGCCGTATTGTTTTTAGACGAGCCTACAACGTAAGTTACATAGATGTAGAGAGAACTTTAATTTGCAGAAGTCAATTCGAATCGCGTACATTTTAGGAGGTAAAAATAACTTTATCCTATTTTTTTTACTTAAAAGTTACAAAAAGTAAAAGTGTTGGTTCGAATTGTCTGTCTCGAGGCTCAACCCTAAAACATTATATGCACCCACCTTCTTATTACCATTTCTTTAAACAATTTTCCATTCCAGTGGTCTCGACAGTTCTTCTTCCTTTGACACCATAAAACTTTTACAAACTCTGGCCAATCAGGGACGCACAATTGTGTGCACAATTCACCAACCGTCCTCAAATATTTACCACCTTTTTAATCAAATTTATGTGATGAGTCAAGGCTTCTGTACATATCAGGGAACGCCCGATCGCACTGTGGAATATTTTAAATCGTTGGGTCTGGAATGCCCGCCCTATCACAACCCCGCCGATTTTTGTGAGTACCTAATTTAAATGTAGCAACTTGAATATTTTTCTAACTTCATTGTTCGCAGTACTTGAATGCGTCAATGGTGACTATGGGGATTACACCATGGCCCTGAAGGAAGCTGCGCAGAAACCAGAGTGGCGCCACAGTTACAAAGGCAACGCCAGTGCGGATGCCCCCAACGATGTGCAAATGCTTAAGATGTCAGAAGCCGCTTCGGGGGAATCGAATGGCAAACATTATAGCTCCAAATCAGATGTGGCCAATAGGCACATGTACCCACCGCCGGAATGGATGAGACTATGGTTATTGATAGGCCGTTGTCATGTACAAATTTTCAGGGATTGGGTAAGAAAGTAAAATGGATGGGAAAAATTAACAGTTCCCGTGTAATCAGTTGATTTTTTATCTTTCAGTCTCTCACCCATGTAAAATTGTTAATGCACATTTTGTGTGCCATTATAATCGGACTATTGTTCGGTGATTCAGGTTCAAATGCAGATAAACAATTGTCCAACTTCGGTTCGTATCTGGTGCATACTTTATATCTGTGGTATACCACCATAATGCCAGGAGTTTTAAGATGTAAGTGGAATTCATATAAGATAACTAGACAGGGCTACGTTTAGTTTAAATCGGAGTTGTTTATTTAGGGATATCTAAATATATTTATCGTGTAACAATAATTGAAAGCAGAACAGTAATTTGCACAAAACATATTTTTGAATGAAGGATTGCAACTTCAAATATCCCTTATTAATTTCGTTGTTCCACTTCCTAAAAACAAAAAAAAATGTAAAAAAATATTTCTTCCAAAATTCTTTTCCGTATAAAAGATCCAGTTTTCATATAGAACTATGTCCTAATAAAGAGAGCTGTTTTCATTTAAATGTCAAAGGTACTTGTTAAACACCATATAGCTTTTTAAAGATTTATAAAGACGCATCTCTAACACACTTGGTTTCTTTTTTATTTTTCTAATACTTTCAACAAATCCAAAGAATTTTGATGTTGATATGATAATGAATATTTCTAGATATGTTAGTGATTCATTTAGCAGCGACTACTTTCACAATTTCAGCAAGTCCTTTTTTTAACACTACATGGCTCGGCGAGCATTCCGTCTCAAACTTTAACCTATTCGGTTGTTTCAACTGCTTTAAACTAATAGATATTATTTAACTACATTGTTAATTTACTTTTTTGCTAAATTTAAAGTACTCTACTTCATTCTTGCAATATTTTATTGTTCCTACAGTTCCACAAGAAATAGCGATAATTAAAAAGGAATCTTTCAATAATTGGTACAAATTAAGGACATTTTACTTGGCCACCTTAATCACGTCAACACCGGTTCATGTAAGTATACATAATCCGACTCAAATGTAGATATTTTGAGATTACCTGCATCTTAAATTTTTTTCTTTGTTATAACGTACAGATCATGTTGTCCTCTGTTTATATAACCATAACGTATCTAATGACCGACCAGCCGTTAGAATTGGAACGCTTTGTCAAGCTGATGTTGACGGGTATGATGGTAACCATATGCGCCGATGGTTTGGGAATATTCCTAGGAACGATATTAAATCCAGTGGTGAGTGGAAAAAAATCATTTATTATAGTTACTTGTATTTTTGCAACTGTAGGTAAATGTACTTCATATTTGTTGTCCACGGTTTTGCCTAACTTTAAAATAAATAGCAAACATTTATAAATCTGATTAGTTTAATTACAATGATCTAGTTTTTATCAATGTTTTAGTTAATTCTTTCGGTCAAAGGAAAGTCTGCTGAGTTGATCGGTACCCATCAATTGTCTGTCTCAAATAGAATAAATGGGAAGGTAAAATTGAACCTTGAGTAACGCCATATATTCTGTTAGTAAAATAATAAAGTGTAACACATAGAAGGAGTCAATTTTGACCCTAGGTTTCTTTGAACCAAATTCAATTAATGACTTTTTAAGTCGTTTGAGCCTTGTCCGTCTGGCTGTCTGACTGGTACGCTCGATAACTTCCGAAAGACGCAACCAAATGTTTTGTGACTTTGTACGACTTAATGTTTCCTCAAACCTACTAACGGGCTACATGGCCACGCCATTTATGGTACCTCCCATAAAATGTATGATTACGCCCACTTTAGAAATTGTGTAATAATATGAACACACCTAAAGCGTTCGTGCCCAAATGCTGTATTAAGTAACGCTATATCAGGATAACTTGAAGTCTAGCCACGCTCCATCTAATATCTCCCATATCCTTCTGGTACCGCCTACTTTTAAAATCGATTTATATTCATATTGCACCCAACGCAATCCTGCCCAAATTCTGTATTTAATAAAGCTTAATCAGGATAAAGTTTCGGAGAAAAAAACTGGAAGTCTAGCCAAATGTACCACTACGCCCACAATAACACTTCGTTCAAAAATGTGTGTGACTAATTAATTAAAACACATTTTGTTGCCAAAATTCGTTTGTATTCATCAACATAGTCCCTTTTTAGGGAGATACAATCATTCCAATCTTTCGATACCGCCTTTGTAAAACGATTTTTCTTTGCCTTCAAAATAGGCGTTAGTTTCGGCGATTACTTCATCATTTGAGCGAAATCTCTTACCACGGAGCATCTTTTTGAGGTCTGCTGAGACTACTGAGAGCCAGTAGTCGCTGGGGGCCAAATCTGGAGAATACGGTGGATGGGGACGCAATTCGAAGCCCAATTCGTTTAATTTTGCCATCGTTTTCATTGATTTGTGACACGGTGCATTGTCTTGGTGGAACAACACTTTTTTCTTCGCCATATGAGGCAGTTTCTTTGCGATTTTGTCTTTCAAACGCTCCAATAACGCTATATTATAGTCGCTGTTGATGGTCTGCCCCTTCTGGAGATAGTCGATGAATATTATTCCATGCGCATCCCAAAGTACAGACGCCATAACCTTGCCAGCCAACTGCTGCGTCTTTGGTCTCTTTGGGCGGCTTTCACCGCCTGCATGTCACTCAGCAGACTGCCGATTTGACTCTGGAGTGAAATGGTGGATCCATGTTTCATCCATTGTGATGTACCGACGCAAAAACTCCGACTTATTGCGCGTAAACATGTCCAAACAGTTCTTTGATTCATCGATTCGTTGTTGTTTTTGCTCCGGGGTGAGCAAACGCGGCACCCATTTGGAAAACACCTTTTTCATACCCAAATGTTCGTGTATTATGGTGTGTACACTGCCTGCTGATATCTTTAGAGGGAGATTGCACATTATTGAACGAAGTGTGATACTAGACAATTGTATGTTTTACTAAGGGTGAGGGTATATGTTACCCGGTTTTCCCGACTGAAACATTCTTAATGGTTTAAACCCAAATTGCAAATTTGAAATATACTTATTGTTCAAACCAAGACCCATTTTAACTCGTATTACCCTTTAAAATACCTTTCCTAAGTTGGAAAGCAATGTTATTGGCCTCAAATTTTTAATATTCATGTTTTAAGATTTTTTTTGAAAAGGAATCACTTAAAACTGAGTCCAAATTGTTTTGACCGAACTGGGAATTTGATGATTTTCGATTTTAATGAAATTCACAGCCTGTCCCTCGATGTTGAACGTTATTGTTAGCTTGTTTTTTATGCGACAAACAGCTGATTTGCGACGTACTAACCACTCTATGAAATAAAGCCCCAAAACGATAGTGAAATAAAGCCCCCAAAAATGGGATTTTATTTCGTTATGAAACAAAGCCCCAATTCGGTATGATGAAATAAGACCCCAACTAGATGCAAAAACATCCAATTTGTAAATGAAATAATGCCTCATTTTTTAGGGCAAGCCTGAACTCGTTTTTTTTATCAGTGAATGATATTTCAAGTAATAAAAAGGCTGGTATGGTTGGTAGAGGCTGGGGGGAATAACGACAGCGAGTGAGAGTTGCGAGACTGAATACGACGCATGCGGCGGGGGCGCGACTTGAATAACACCCAAAAATTATATTAATATATATATATATATATGTGTGTGTTCCTCTAACTCCCATTGGAGCATTTATTTAATATTCGAAACAAAAATTAAACAAAGTCCCAAAAAAATTAAATTACACCCCAAATTTCGCTGTTGTTGTTGTCTGAACAAATCTTTGGGGCTTTATTTCATTTTTGTTTTGGAGCCCTACTGACATCACTATAACGACGAGTCGAAAGAAAATCTATGTGAACGAACACTAAAGCATTTTAGTCTAAAATCGGGGCCCACTTACTATTTTCGCAGTCATCTGTGCAAACACATATATAAAAATCACTCACTTGTGTTTTGGTTGTCGACTCGACTTTGAATCGGGCTGTATATTAACAGGAAAGAAGAATTTGTATCAGTTTTTCATATAATATAACTTGTATTTTGCAAACAATGCATATCACACACATATATCACATATATTGTTGATCCGAGCAACTTACACGCGGCTCATCTAGATTTTATGCCCTGTTTGTTATTTCGTGTCCTGCCGAAACAAAACACATATCGTTGTTCATGTTTTCTAAATGGATACATTTTCCCTTTGATCATTTTTTATAGATGATTTTTCATATTCTTTCTGTATAACAAATTTGTGACGTAGTGGAGCAAAATGGAGTTTAGGGTTTTGTTACTGAGGTCAAATGCTATCGTTTGATTTTGGTTTGGTTCACTCCCGAAAATGTGTGTTGCACTGTGTAATAAATTACAAATCAAAAATTACAAGGATGGTTAGTTAACTCCTACCACAGCTGGGATAAGGGATAGGGGTAACTTGTAATGGGCCTTAAGTTACATTGGATTAGGGTGGGTTTAAGCTGGGGCATAAATCAATTTGTACGTGTAAGTCTTTTAAACAGGAAACAAGTTTTTACAGTTCATAATTTTCAACTAAATATTTTATTTAATAAATATTATTTCACTAAATATTTTCCCAATCGGGCACTTTTTGATAAAAATTTTCTTTCCCTTTCAGAATGGTACGTTTGTTGGCGCCGTCACCACCTGCTTCATGCTGATCTATTCAGGCTTCTTGATCCTTTTAACTCACATGTCCGACTTTATGAGGATGATATCATATCTTTCGCCTATACGTTATGGTCTTGAAAATATGGTTCTTGCCATGTATTCCAATAATCGTGCGGACACAGTATGTCCTGACAACGTATTCTACTGTCATTTTAAGTAAGTAAAGATTGTATTCTCAGAAGATTTCCTACACTATCACATCGAGTCGCATGATCTGTGACATACATACATACAATATATCTGCCATAAATTGTACATCACATTCATTGCACCAATTTTAATTCGTATTGCCAACTTTTTTTTGTATCTTTCAGAAATGCTGCTACAGTTCTAAAGAGTTTTGGCATGGAAAACGGCAACTACGGCATGAATTTAGGCATCTTGGTGCTGCAGTTGGTAGTCTATAAATCTTGTGCGTACTTCACCCTAAAACTGCAAGTTAAACGTCAATAGAAAAGTGCAAGGAAAGGACACAAAGCGCATAGCAATGGAGAACATGAATCCGTCAAGCACAATTCCGGAACCACAAATTAGTATTAACTATTAACGATATCTTGATAGCGCTATAGTTATTATAAAGTTCAGAGTGATTAGTTTAATTTCGCATATAAATGTATATCGCACACATTCATCATTATTATGTAGCCAAGTAAAACGTATTGCGCGTAGGAACTAAGAAGATGCGCGCACGCTTGTAAGTGCTTTATTTGAGTGCCTTGAATGCCCTCAGTGGACAACTAGGGAATATTTGCCAAACTGATTGTAACAACGGGGCTGCTTAGTTTCGTGATACAACAAAGTTTCAATATAATCGAAAATGGAATTGAAACAAGATTTGCTTTAGGTCTAGCTTTGTTCACATGTAATGTGGCTGTTATTTATTATGGTATCATAAGACGGTGTTTTTTTTCTATACTATCAATATTCGCTGTAATTATCGATATGATCGTACAATGGTTACAAATGTTTAGTTTTAAGTCCAATCGATCTTTTTATCGATTGAATTCCAAATATTTGTAATTCTACTAGATCTAAGTTTGGTTTATCTATACTAGTTGTATATTTTATAATTGGAGTGTGATAACATTTTAGTAGTACATACGTAGTTGTAGTAATTATTATATTATTGTTGTTGAACTATTTTCAATGTACTTATCAATATTTATGCAAATACAAATTCGAATCTTATGTGAATCTAGTATATGAAATATGAATTGTTTTAGAAAATCGTTATTGAATTGAATAATAAAGAACGACAAATGTGTGAAGTAGTTGTAATGAAAGCGAAAATCGTTGAAGTAAGTGAGATCAGTGACCTATATGAAGAGACACTATGATCTTCTTCCTGCAAGTCTGAATTTCATTAGGCTTCTCATGTTGTATGATGATAGTTCATTGCAACTATCAAAACATCACTTCCCTAGAAATAGCATCCTACTTCTATGAAGAGCTGGGCAATGGCTGCGCAATGTAGTTTTTTCTTCGGGGTAAATATCTATTTTTGGCGATATCGGAGTTAGAACATGTTAAACGATAGCACGAGTTTTAACATCTTCTAAACGATGACGTGGATATTTTTGGTAAAAGTGATGCAGATATTGAATAGGAATTTCTTATAAATACCTACAAGGAGTACGATTCGGATACATCATGCTCCCCCACGAATGATATTCGGCCTATGGAAAATGTCTCCAATGAGGTTCAATCAGAATCTGCATCATTTTTGTCAAAGGATATGTCGGTGCTGTGTCAAACACATCCCCAGAAGTAAATGCAGCTTGGGAAAGTGTCAAATACTAAATTACAAACTAGGTCCAACCAGAAAAGCTACGTCCTTGGTTCGAACTATTTTTGTACGTCTATCTATGTCAATTTCTGCAAGCTTGCGATTTCACCACTCTTGAGAAAGAAAGGAACGTCGCCAGCGTGACAAACTTGCACCTATCAGGAATGTTTGGTATAAGTGGAATAATCAGCTAAGAGTTTTCTATAACCAACCTGGTAATTGCACCATCGATGAGAATCTCTTTCGGGGAAGATTCATCTTCAAACAATACATTCCATCATAGCCACACTATACGATCTAAAAATTTTTTCATTAGAGTCACATAATGCACAAATTACAGAAACAATATGCATGGAACTTGGAAACGTATTGTAGTCGTACTAGTCATATTTATGTTAGCATATTTGTTGTAATATACTAATTTATTAATTTGTAATTTGTAGAATATATGAGAAATGTTCCAAAATAAATAAGTTTTTGGGTCTCCTGACGTTATGGAAATGTCTATGAATATAGTTAAGAGAGCAGTTTCATCATTGTCAAATCCACTTCTAAACGGATTTACCATCGTATAGGACAATTCATTCACCACATACAATCTTAGTCTGCAAGTGTTTGCCCGGAAAATGACCCTTGTAGGTACTGTCAGAAAAAACAAAACCTTTCTTCCACTGAAAATAACAGATATGAATAAAAGAATATATTAAGTTCAGAATTTTTATTTACAAATGTTCGATACACTTGTATTCTACGTATCGAAGAAAAACAAGTAGGAAATTCATAAGGCGAACGAATCAACGCAACGGATTAACGCAAAGAAAGCGGTGTTTTTACAGAGCCCAAGGTACAAATTAAACCAGTTAGAAAGTTTCAGTCGGGCAGCCCGACTTACATATACCATCACCCTCAGTAAAACAAAAAAAATTTCTGTTATATTGATATTATTACTCGATTTCTAAAGTGGGCGGTACCAGATGAGTATGGGGCGTACCAGAAGGGGCGTAGCTAAGCTTCCAGTTTTATTCTCAAAAACTGTATCCTGCTATAGATTTACCAAATAAAGGTACGATCGCGTTGGATTTATTGATATTACTACTCCATATCTAAAGTGGGCGGAAAAGTACATATGTATGGGAGGTACCAGAAGGGGCGTGGCTAGACTTCCAATATTTTTTACAAAACTTTATCCTGTTATAACTTAACAAAATACATAAATTGGGCACGATCGTGTCGAGTATATTGATATTATAACTCCATCTCTAAAGTGGGCGGAGTGGTACATTTGTATGGGAGGTACCAGAAGGGGCGTGTCTAGACTTCCAATATTTTTTCCAAAACTTTATCCTGTTATAACTTAACAAAATACATAAATTGGGCACGATTGTGTCGAGTATATTGATATTATAATTTCATCTCTAAAGTGGGCGGAGTGGTACATTTGTATGGGAGGTACCAGATGGAGCGTGTCTAGACTTCCAGATTTTTTCTCCAAAACTTTATCCTGCTTGAACTTTACTAAATACAGAATTTGGGCACGATCGCGTTAGTTCTATTAATAATATTAATCGATTTCTAAAGTGGGCGGTACCAGATGTGTATGGGAGGTACAAGATGGGGCGTGGATAGACTTCCAATTTTTTTCTCAAGAACTGTATCCTGCTATAGCTTTACTAAAATGAAGAATTTGGGTACGATCGCCTTGGATTTATTGATATTACTACTCCATATCTAAAGTGGACGGAAAAGTACATTTGTATGGGAGGTACCAGAAGAGGCGTGGCTAGACTTCCAATATTTTATTCCAAAACTTTATCCTGTTATAACTTAACAAAGTGCATAATTTGGGCACGATCGTGTTGAGTGTATTGATATTATAACTCCATCTCTAAAATAGGCGGAGTTGTACATTTGTATGGGAGGTACCAGAAGGGGCGTGGCTAGACTTTTAATTTTTTTTTCCAAAACATTTTATAGCATTACTAAATGTAGAATTTGGGAATGATTGAGTTCGATGTATTGATATTATTACTCGATTTCTAAAGTGGGCGGAATTGTACATTTGTATGGAAGGTACCAGAATGGGCGTGGCCACGTAGCCCATTTTCAATACCGTAAGTAGTTTTGGGGAAATATTAACTCGTGCAAAATTTGAAAACATTTGGTTGTGTCTTTCGAAAGTTATCGTGCGAACCAGCCGGACAGATAGACGGACATGGCTCAAACGACTTAAAAAGTCATGAATCGAATTTGGTTCAAAGAAACCTAATCTAAAGTCACTCCTTTTATGTGTTACACTTTTGGGTCGTATCAAATGATATATACCCTCATCCCTAAGAGTGATAGTATAAAAAAACATTCAACTTATTGCAGTAGTTGCCAACAATTTAAATGATATGACCATAAACAACCTTTATGTAACAACTGTCAAAAAAGTAACTAACTTTTACATCATATTAAAAAATTAATAAAAATTCTTAAGTATTTTGATATCTTTTCCTTAAAAATTTATTTTTTTATCAGCTTAAAGTGAGTATTTGATAGTTTAGTTTTTCTGTACTTATTTTGTTTAAAATCTAATAAAAGACGGATTTCGTAAAAGATAAAACGTGTTTTATCAAGTAAAATTGGTACTCGGTCAATCTGGCCCTAAATATGTTGTTAGAGGTATATTTTAAGAGATAGAACTTGGTTTAACCTTTTTTAAACTGTTATTTTTTTGTCTAAGTGATGACATCGCTAAATATTTGTTTTGAAGAGCTTTCTAACGGTATATATATATAATCCAGATCCGTCGTCAGATATCTAATGGTTAGAACACGATACTATCATGAGGGAGATCCATGGTTCAATTCCTCGTAAGTCACCTAATTTTTCTTAAATCGCCGGCCAACTCAATGTTGACAGCAACGTCGCAGTGTAGTGCCTATTCAATCGGCAAGTCTAGTAAAAGCTTCACAAACAGCGGATGTTCGCATTCGGTAATAAAAAAGTA
This sequence comes from Muscina levida, assembly GCA_964034835.1. Taxonomy (NCBI): domain Eukaryota; kingdom Metazoa; phylum Arthropoda; class Insecta; order Diptera; family Muscidae; genus Muscina; species Muscina levida. The sequence continues at coordinate 78,208,884 of OZ035881.1, forward strand.
GGTGAATTTTGTTGTGAATCTTAAAATGAGACATTTCTCAAATCTGCGTCTATTTCAGAGGAATGAACGGCATACAACACTGTTACATAAGCAATTACGAATGAGTGGATTTTATTTCATTGGTAGACTAAATTTTTGCAAAGCGTATCGCATTGGCTATTGCATACTCCTGCATTGCGCATCGCAACTCTTTGGACGTTGCAGAATAGCGCAATAAATTGCAATTTTCTTAGAACCCTACACGTAATATCAAAGTGAGGGATAAGTGTACTATGGCACACAAAAAATTTTTGGAACAACTTGATCGCGCATTACAGGATCTAAAAAGCAATACATGATTGAGGATAATCCTTCTTATATTAATTAAAACAGAAAATATAAGGATACCTATGTATTGTGACTATGTATTCCAATGAGACTCACTGATTTGCCGTTTGATTCCAAATTACTACAGATTCCAGTTCGGTTAAAATTTGCGATGACAATCAATATAGATAAAGGACAGTCTATTCAAGTTTGGGGCTTGAATGTGGATAATCCGTGGACGGGTGAACAAGAAATCGCATGAGAACAACAATGTAATAATCTAAATCAACGCATAAGAAGAAGTGCTTCAAGTGTTGATTTGAATCGAGTAGCGTTTCATTACGATTGCAAAATTGACTACAGCTCGCATCCTTCCGTTCAAATTTATCCAATGGAGGTTGTGCGCAACCATAGCGGTGCATTGAAATTTGACGCGCACGACTCCGAGCGACTGCACCAAATTTCAACAAAGATCGTACGGAAAAGTTTTTGAAATCTTTTACTATGGGGGTATATGAGTAAGTGAGGCAAAAGAAAGAGGTCCTTCTGAAAGGTGTCTCTGTCAAATGTATTTTTTGGCCGAGAGAAATAAAACGGAAGCACAAAAGAGATTTGACACTGCAAATATAAATTTACCAAATGCTATTTTTGAGTAGTTAACGAATACGCCTTGAAAATATTTTTTTTTTCTACAGAGCAATAAATTTCAGTGCAAAAATATTGACTAGTTTTAGCCGCAGAGCGATTAAATTTCAGGAAATAGAAGTACTTTGCACTGAATATGATAATATACAAACGATTGGATTATTTGCGATCATTGGGGAGGTGGCGTGTTTTGTTTTGTTTTCTCTATCTTTTTTAATAATTATATTAAAAAAAAAAATTCCAAAAATTGTTTAACAACCGTGTAAACTTAAAATTTGTGTCTGGCAATGCATTGCCATTACATTGTAAAACAACAGTATTGCCAGACATCCGACAATCATGTGAACCGCAAAATGTTGCCGTAATCAAATTATTGTAAGATAATTGCAAATACTTTTAATTTTCAGATGTGCGAAGTTTATGCATCTGCCAATTAATTATATTGGCAACACTATCCATCTCAGTACATTGCCGCAGATCTTGCAACATTGCAAGATTTGGCCACCATCTATACATGACTTTATCCTTAACGGCCTGACCGATGTGATATTAGATTAGATCTGCGTGCGTGCGTGCTCTATTTTGACATGTAATACATATCGGCAATCAGCTGTTTTTGAAAAACAACAAAGCGTTTGCTGACAAAAAGTTGAAAAGGATAAGTATTTTATTTCAAATCGTAAATAGAACAATAAATGAGTGTTTATCAACATATTTTTAGTTAAATTGGGCTAATAAAGCTGTGTTCGGCTATGATAAGATATAGCAAAGTCAGCTGTTAATGATAAACACATGTATACATACACAAGCACGTTTGAACGCAAAAATTGTAAACCAAATGTACACGCTCATTTTGACAGACATGCAGAATTACATATCGCTTTTTGAATTGACAAGCCATGTATAAAATACAGCTCGTCTAATGGCAGCTTTACGGTATTTTTAATTTGTTTTTGATTTCAGTTTTTACAGGGCGGCTCACATCAGCATCAGCTGTACAGTGCTAATCGAAAACAACCGCTGTGTTGTATCAGCTGTTTCAATAAAGTGACAACTCTCCTTCGCATTGCATACAAAAAGAAAAAGGAGAAAGAAAATTGCAGTTGACTTGGAAAAGATATACAAGAAAAATCGGTGAAAAAGTGAAAAAAACACAACAATAGTCAGAGAAAAGAACAAGAAGCTGAAATTTCAAGATGTTTCGTACAACATTTGACAAGAATTTAGGTAAATATCCAACTAACAAACGGGAGAAATCTTGTAATATTTTGTGCAAATTTGATTCATGTCTATAATAATTGGGGTTCTAATAAGTTGGGGTCAATAACAATTTTTTTTTGCAACAACAAACAATTTGTCGCCATAGAAAGTGACTCATCAAATAAATTGATATGGGAAGTTATAATCACACAATGGACAACAAAACATATTTATTTTATACAAGATAAAGAAAATGCAAAAATACATTTTAGTGGTCCGCCCTCAGCGCAGTTTTTTACGATTTTCTATTTAATTCGGTTTCTTCTACTCTCTTGCCAGACAATGCCACCAGCCACCTCTCATTGGAGCCTGAATGGCCTTCGATCATTGCCATCTGTGATGCCATCAATCAGAAGGATACCACGTAAGTTTCTATTATGCTTTAGCTGTCACTTTCACATTAATTTTTGCCGTAGACCTAAAAATGCTTTTGCGGCCATTAAAAAGAAAATGAATTCGACGAATCCCCACACAGCTTTCTATGCTTTGTTGGTTTTGGAGTCAGTGGTGAAGAATTGCGGCTCACCCATGCATGACGAGGTTTTCACGAAGGAGAACTGTGCTATGTTAACCCACTATCTGGAAAACACAAGTCACGACAATGTTCGTACAAAGGTTTTGGAATTAGTACAGACTTGGGCATATGCTTTTCGCAATTCGGATAGGTACCAGGCGATAAAGGTGAGACAAAAGGATGTTGAATATTACAATCACTTCAATTCTTGCAATCTAGTGTCCAGTTACATATCGCTTAATATAATTTTCCACGGAATGTTTGCTAAAAACAAGACTTCAGGCTCCAGATGAGTAGCATTTTTATATTGAAAAGTGACTTCCATCGGAAAGTCTCTTGAAATGTAATGTAAAAATTAATGTTTGGAGGAGCTTTAAGACAAATTGGCAATTTTTGCCTACTTAGATAAGACAGTGGCTATACAACAAAATTGTTAAAACAAATAGACTAAAGTATACATTTTACCTACAGTTGTCAGAGACTTTCACATTGAAAATAACACAGTACTGCATATATCAAATCTTTGTTCTATGCCTCAAGTTCGCGTTGTGAAATTAGTTGTTTTGGTTAGATTTTTGATTTGCAACGCCGGTTACTTGGTATTTTTACGTCCATATTAGGGGTTGAAGTGTAATGTCAAAAAGCTGTCACTGAATGTATGCTCAATCCAATAATTCAATTAATAGTATTTACGTATGATGCAGTTTTTCGTCGTACTAGTAAACTCTCAGTTCTTCACATAGATATATAATTTGTGAAATCGGGCAAAAAATGTGTTAAATCAGAACTTTGGCATTGTCCAGAAAAATTGAAGATACAACTAATTTTGGACTCGCAGTATCTTGTTACGTTTACTGTTTTTTTTTTTGTGAAATTCCATAAAAGGCATTTACAATAAAGACAATATAAATATACCGTTATAACCATCTATGAAAGTTTTTAAACCAAATGTTCATAACATAACAATTCTTTGTAAAGCCTTTAAATCGGCCATCGCTGACATTATTAAAAATCAATCATGTCAATAAGTTAGGCGCATTTTAATTTAATATGCACAAAAATCAAATGTAAAAAAATATTGCTGGACTTATTGAAAATATATATACTGTGTATACTGTACAATTTAAATTTTTTTTAATTCCTTGACAGCTGTTTACCAAATCATAATGAATATAAGCTGTGTTCGTTTACTTTCCCAGTAACAATTTGCAGGATTGTAGTTTGGGAAAATAGAACAATTTTACTCTCTTCATACAAAATTTGCAAAAAAAATTACTCGAACAACATCCAGTAGAAACATACAAGAAAACAGCTGATGTGTTTTTGTTTGATTTTAATTTTTATGTTTTTGCACAGGACCCGATGCCTTTGTAGAATTTGAACAAATAATCCTCATCCCTAAAGACCCCGATGAAACAATGGAACTCTTTTTGGAGTAGGACAATTCAATATTCAAATTTCTAACAGCTCTTCTATCTTGCAAATTTTGATTAGCTAAAATTAATCCAACCAAAGTTTGCAAACTCTTTAGTGTTGAGTGTCCAGTAAGAATTTGAAAAAAAATTCCAAATTTGCAAGTAAAGGAACACAGCTATAAAATGTATAAATGTGTATAAACTTATTACGGCTATGTCGTTCATATTCGGAACTTAGTGCGGAAACTAGTTCAACGACGTCAAGTCTAATTTTTTGCCCGGCAGTGAATTCTGAAATTTTATCAATTTCTAAAATGATATTAACTGGAGGTGAAATTAATTTGTGAAAGAAAAGGAAAGGGAGTGGCTAAAAAAACGTACCACAAATTGTTGTCTTATTATCGGTACTAAGGTAATAAATGTTAGTTTTTTAATGAACTCGACTGACAAATTTGATTCAATGCCTGTAAATCACTACATAAATTACCAAATTATTCATAATTGTTTTTTGTAAGCAAATCAGTAATGATCCTATAAATTATTTCTAACATTTTTTTTTATTGGAAATGGCAACAATATTTAAAAATATTTAAACTATATACTTCTGTGTCCAAAAATGTATGTAAGATCAAAATATATAAGATCTTAACAAAAGTTAAATGATTATATGCGAGCTTCAATTTCCTAACATTATAGTTATGGGCACTGAGATTTGATGGATAAAGCGATTCACGATTTACAAAAAGTTTTAATCGGGCGTCAAATGGCAGCCTTGCCTTAAATCCATCTGAATCTCAATTCATAACTATACCTATAAAAATTCAAAAGAAAATTGTTTTTTTTTTTGGAATAGTGAGTAGGGTCCATATCGTTTTTAATGTAAAAAATGTGGAAATAATCTTTAATAATATACATATTAACATGGAACAAATAACTAACATTAACTGGAAGACGTTTGGTATGCTCAGATCGCTGTATTATACCCAATCACAAACTCAAATACAAAAAAACTGCTTTACGGTTGTGAATTACAGCAAACGAAAATTCAACGATTCTATCAACGGAATAATAAGAAAGGTTTATAAAAATTAATCATCTGATGATCTTTTTTTTAAATAAGGACATTTTTGCAAACTTCACAAAATAATATATACCAAACAACATAGCAAAAACGATTTGGACGATTCCAACGAGGAATGACAATTGCCCGCGTATTTTTTTTTTGTTTTTGGTAAATTTAGTTTGTTTTTGGGATACGCTACCAGCTTCCATTCAACTACTCAGCTACACCAAAAATTAATATTTGAACTTTTTTGCATTACTATTTCATGGCATAATTGTATCTTACCATGTTAAGTAACTAAATTTGTCTAATATATATGAATGTGGTTAACATCTTTCTTGTTATTTGTCCTTTTTCCACAAAAAAATTTTAGATTATATTGATTCTTATCAGAAATTATATTGATTTGAATTAAAATCGTCATATACGTTAATTTTGTAGAATTTATTGTCGTTGTATGTGAATAACGAAGTAATTAACAAAGGCTTTAAACCGTAAAATTGCTAAATAAATGATATTAGGTATATTTGAAATATATACAATGTATGTATGTATATTATACATTAATAGAAGGTGATTCAATTTGATTGCCCGATACTGTGTACTCTTTCCCACATAGTCAATTGCGAAAGCTCAAACAATTTGTATATGAAAAACACCATACACCCAAGATATTTTACACCGAACGCATGTTCGTTTTTAGCAGCAGCATAATATTTCTGTGTTGGATAAATTATAGGTAATAATATCATAAATTTGATTATAGGCACTTTAGGATCCCATTGAGCATATATTAATGCACAATGGCATAAAGGCGAAGCAAAGTCTTCTATGCTGGTACACAAAAAATACAAAACTGGGACTTCAAATATATATGGTGTTCTTTTTAAATTACATTGCCTCATTTAAGTGAATATTTGCAGCGCATTTCGATTATATTTCAAATTTTTGGGAACAAAAACTTTTTGCAAATTCATAATTAACTTTTATTCATAAAATACATTGTAAAACATAAATAACTACTACAATGAGTACTGAAGAAGAACTGGAAGTGGAAGATTCGCAAGATGAGGTGATTAATAAAATCAGTGCCCGTCGATTATCACGTAATAATTGTTCAAACTTTAACTTGCTCAACATCTTTCTTTCGCCCCAGGATACTATGAATATACTAAAGACTAATGAGCATCAATTTCCCGAGTTGAAGGAAGCTGATGCCATGTTTACCATGGACACTGCACCTAATTGGTCTGATGGTAAAAAATGTCATCGCTGCCGAGATGATTTCACTTTTACTAATCGTAAACATCACTGTCGCAATTGTGGCCAAGTGTTTTGTGGCCAGTGCACTAGTAAATCTTGTCCATTACCAAAGTTTGGCATTGAAAAAGATGTAAGTCATGAGAAACTGGCAAAATGTTAAAAGATAACAAGCTCAAAGTTTCTATTTTTTTAATAGGTTCGGGTCTGCGACGGATGTTACGCCCACTTGCAGCGTCCCACCGCGGTAAAAGCCACCGCACGTCCCGGTGAAACAGATTTACCCGTTGAATATTTGAACAGTTCTTTAGCCCAACAAGTGCAGGTGAGTGCAATGTCTTCATTAATTTGCCTGTTTCTTGTTTCCTTTGTTAAACTGGTGATTTAATTTATTGTTGGTTTTTCTCTTTCCTTGGCAGACCCCCCCTCGCAAGAGCGATCAAGAATTGAAAGAGGAAGAGGAACTACAATTGGCGTTAGCGTTGAGTCAGTCAGAGGCCGAAAGTAAAAAGCAACAACAGCAGCAACAGGTAGGTGTTAACTATTGGTTTATATTTCGCGTTATCTTATCAAAGAAAATAAATATTTAATTAACCCATTAATGGTGAAATTTAAATAACAAATTGAATAACTTTGGAAAATACTACACCATACCCTATTGAAATACAAAAGAAATGTAAAACCTTAATGGGTTAATTTATTAAATGTAAATATTGCTACACGCAATTGATTTCCCGTTATCTTTGGCATATCATTTTCAGTCTTTAGCTGCCTATCGACGCTCTCCCAGTCCCGAAGCACCACCGGCACCAAAGGAGCCTCAGCCGGAGGAAGCCAACCCCGAATTAGCCAAATATTTAAATCGCAGTTATTGGGAACAACGCAAAGTCAATGAATCACCTATGGCAAGCCCCTCGGCACCAAGTCCCATGCCGCCGACTCCACAGCCCCAGCAGGGCATGCAGCAACAACAACCTATGACTGCCAATGATTTTCGACCGAAGTCGACTGATGAACAAAAGATTGATGAATTTGCCGGCAATATGAAAATGCAGGTGGAGATTTTCGTTAATCGCATGAAGTCCAATTCGAGTCGTGGTCGTAGCATCGCCAACGATAGTTCAGTGCAAACACTCTTCATGACCCTAACTGGGTTGCATTCCCAGCAGCTGTCATTTATCAAAGAGCTAGACGATAAAAGAATGTGGTATGAACAATTACAAGATAAATTGGCCCAAATCAAGGATTCACGGGCAGCTCTTGATGATTTAAGGACTGAACATGCAGAGAAATTGCGGCGTATGGCTGAAGAACAGGAGCGCCAACGTCAAATACAAATGGCCCACAAGTTAGAGATAATGCGAAAGAAGAAGCAAGAATATTTGCAATACCAACGGCAATTGGCCTTGCATCGAATACAAGAACAAGAGCGCGAGATGCAGTTGCGTCAGGAACAACAAATGGCCCAATACCGCATGGGTCAAACGGCATTCCCTTTCATGCCGGCCATGGCGGCCATGCCACCTCAAGGCTCGCCATCGCAGCAGCCAGCAATGGCTGGAATGCCGGGAATGTATAACCCTTACTCGCCAAATGCTACCACCACTGCTGGTGTCCCGCCAATGGGCAACATGTCCCCTTACAATACGACCCAAGCGGCAATGGCCACTGCAATGCCTGGAATGTACTCACATGGTGGCCCACAGGGAATTCCACAAGGACCACCTAATCAACCACAGATGCAAGCAATGCATGGTATGATGCAACCGCCACCAACAAATCACCCACAAATTCAACCAATGCCTGGGATGATGCCTCCTCAATCTCAAGCACCGGGAACATTGGGAGATCATCAACAGCAGCCACAGTTAATACACAACCATCAAATACATGCTAACAATATTCCGGCAACAAACACGCAATCGGCACCACCGCCACAGCAACAACAGAATGTTCCCAATCAAGGTCCCCAACAACAGCCCCAACTGGCCCACGTTATGTTGCAGCAGCAGCACATTATGCACTCACAATCACCACTACCAAACGTTGCTAATATGCCACCACCACAAACCACTATAGGTGCAGCACCGCCGGCACAAATGTACAACCCACAACAGCCACAGCCTCAATCCCAGCCCCAACCTCAATCTCAACCTAACATGCAGGCACCACAACAACCACCACAGCAGCAACAACATCAACAGCAAATGCCTATGGCGAATCTTCAAGCAGCTACACAAATTCAGGCGATACAATCGGCCCCAGCACCACCGCAAAATGATCCCGAACCAGCCGCACCGCCAGCTCCAGAAGAACCGGCAACAGCTGAGCTGATTAGTTTTGATTAAGCGTTTCGAATTTTCTTTTTCGGCGAGATACATAACGAACCTTTATTTCGTCGCATATTTGTTTTTTGTTGGACGTAGGCTTTGCATTCCCAGATTGTCACGATTATTTGTAAACTCTATAATTATTATTATTATTTAACATTTTACGAAAAATTGAACTATATAAGTATGTTTAAAAACTAAAATATTTTAATCAATAAAATTTCATAATAATCTAATATCTGCAGTTATATTGACATTGATGGTCTTTTTATTGACTATCAGTCTGTATCATACCGCAAATCAAAATGTGTTGCTTTCAAAATACTTACTTATTTAAGTGAAGTTATATAAGTGAACGCTGTGTGTTTTTAGACTGGCTTACTACTGTATAAACCCATTATTATGTATGTCGTAGTCACGTCGAATGTTTGTCGTTTTTCAAATATGACATCGCTGATGTTGTTTGTGAGACTAAAATACTGCTTGTCCTTGCTCCTATCATGTTCTTTATCAGATGATGAAAAATTCCCAACACTAAACATTTCTGTTAATTGTGTATTGAAATGTTTATACTGTTACACGAATACGTCAAAGAAAACTATTAAATGACGTATATTGTTGTCAACCGCCTAACCAAGACTTAATTGAGTATATCTTTGGCGCTAGCCTTTGCAAAGTACTTTTGTACGAACACCCAAGATATTGAAGTATATACTATGGAATATTTATTTTGGGTACGTTATATGTATATATTTTCGTAATTATAACAATTGGCATGAAAATTTAAAAAAAAAAAATATAGTTCCCAAATTACAGCTACAAATATGGTGCATTGACATGACACAGACGAATAAAAAACAGATTCGATTGGCTCAGAACTAAAAACAGATGCCATCAGTTAAAGTTTTTCCTTCCAAAATTGTGTTGAAGTGGACTTTAAAACTCTATTTATAGGAACTCCAATGTCGGGAGAATTCTATTACATGGGTCGAATAGATTTCAACGGAGCGTATAATTAAAACATCATCGCGGATCCTCGACTGCGTATAAAGGCTGGAGATAGTTTTTTGGGTTATGCTAGTCTTGTACTAAATGAGCGATTTCTAGTCTTTGTCTTAAAATGTTAAAAATATTTTGCACTTATTCCTATTTCCTATTTTATGAAGTTCTACTAGACCAGATTTCGAATCGAAGGAGGTAATTCGGCCCAAGTTTGTTATATGACGCATGAAGTCAATTGCTGTGACTATGATAAACTCGCTTATGTTTACTTTATTGTACAAACGTGGAAACATGAGTTTATAATTAAAAATTCCAATTCCAGGATGCTTAATTGGCCTTCTAAATTGTCTGCATATTATTAGATTTTCATGTTGGAAGAAAAGCTTTATCTATATTATAAAAATAAACATACCTACTTACTGTAAAAAATTAAATTATAAAATCAAAGACTGCGTTTATTGATACTAATAAACATTTATTTAAAGAAAGCCACTAAAGCTAGAGCCCGTAAACGGCCTCCGTAATACGTTTGCCTTTTCCTTTAACATATGTTATCTTTGGTCCGCCCAAGAGCTGCGCATTCCCATCGTATGTCACGACAACAGGAAGTGGATCCCACAATGATGTCACACAATTTAGCTAAAAATTACAAAGTTTTTCCATATTTTTAAAGCAAACAATTAACAAAAAATGTTTTTAATCTAACAATTAACACCCGCTTTATTTGTTTACATAGTGTGAGTGTGTCAAATTAACTTCGAAAATTCGAAGATACAAAACACTTCAACCATAGTGGAAACGGGTTGAGGTGTAAGAAGGGAACAAGTGTTTTGAGCGGTAATGGAAACACAGTATAAAACAGACATTGGATTTTTTTAGAAGGCATAGACTATGACTTTTTGAACACTTTTGCATTATTGAGTCCATTTTACAAAAATGTGAAGTTGGTCAGTTTACGCAGTATACCGACGATATGTTTGACAACAAATATATTTTTTTTAAAAAAGCTCTCTTTTTAAAAAACCTTTCCAACAGTATATACAAATTATTTTATTTACCCATTATGTGCTGATATTTAAAAACAACCCATTTTGGACCATGACTTTATTAAAAAAAAATTAATTTTATTTTGGAAATAACCTTTACTTTAAACCAAGGAAAAGTAAATTTATGTGGTGCTAAATTATGTTTCTTTTTAATTTATTTTCTATGTCTCTTGTGTTTGGCTACTATTGCACTATATTATATTCTGTTATGCTATGTTATGTCGTGACTAAAACTGTCATATGTTCATTGAAAACGGGCAGCTGAGCAGTGCGATGCGATTTACGCGAAGACACCAAATATCACAAATATTGAGCAGTAAACACAAAACAAAACTGTGAACTCACAAAAGTGCAGCAGAATAATTAAAACAAAAGTGATTTAAAGAAAACTAAAGTGATCGAAGTTGTCAGGAATCATACAGGCAAGTAAACAAATTGATTAATAAATGCTTGCTATTTGGGCAAAACAAGAAAGAATAAAACCAAAAACAAAAACATGTGTGCGTATGTGCACAAGAACAGCATAAGTAGCTCTTAGGCGCCGCAATGTTAGCGATGTCCAATAAAATGCAGTGAAACCGGTGATCCTTGTGCAAACATATGGGCTTTTTTAAAAGTAACAAAATAATTTTAAGTCCAGAAAAAAACAAAATATTTAAAAATATGTTAATTATCATGCCCATTGAGGGAAGGTCAGGACTATCGAGAAAGAATGTTGCGGCTAGTGAGGCAAAGGCATTAATGCTGCGGTGGTGGATACAAAAGTGTGTTTGGTGTGCAGATATAAAGTTTGTGACTTCTTACGTGAGAAACATTGTGGAACTTAGCGTAAACAAAAGGACTATCAACAAATAAAAATATGAACAATTACATGGTCTGCACATAGGCAAAGGCTACACCAAAGCATAAATTCGTTATGTACCTAGGATGACATTTGTACCAATATAAGTGGGTTTCATCAAGTGACCATTTGTCAAACTCGCTAAAACTAATTGGAAAATATATTTTACTTCTGCTTCAGATTAATATAAAGCTTATAAACATATTTCAAACAAGTCCTTTCTTTTTCTTTTGTTTCATGCACTGCGAATTCTTACCTTATCGACTTTGCAATGACCTAACGTCTGGATATTGGAACACACATTTTAGTGATTCGGTGGTACCTCAATTTTAACCGCTGGTGCGCAGGCGGAGGCTTCGTAAGTACTTATTAAATTATTCATTCCTCCATACTACTCCTACATTTTTATGTTGTACATCTATCTATTCGCAGGTTATCTTTCTTAATTCTCAACTCCAGACTACGTTGTTAGTGCAATTGAGGAGGTTTTTTTTTTAAACTTGACTATTCCATTTTTTGTGTTTTTGCATAAAGAAATTTGTTAAATTCGTTGTCGGTCCCAATTTACGACACAAATCGGGGAAATAGTGTACAGGAAAAATTTAGCATTAATGTATTTTGAATAAATCTAAATTTTAATCGAAATAATCTAGTTTACACGCGGCTGATTGGAATGGAATAATCAAGTTTTGTAATGAGCTCTAGAGGAAAACAAAAACATAAAAAGTTATGTTCCAAAATGTATATTTGAAATGGGTAATGCCATTTTTAAGTGGAATAATTTATTTTTGATGAAATCATGCCTTTTATTTTATTTTCTTGTTTTACAATAACATTGTTTGCACAATTTTACTTTTTCTGAGTTTTCAATTCAATACTGCCAAACAAAATGATAAAATCTGTTCTGTCAAAAGTGGAATAGTCAAGTTTTGAAAACAACCTCCTCAATTATTTTTAAATAGGTGTCTCCTCATGCTCTTTATAGAGGTCCTATAATATTCTAAGAAACACCAAGAGTTCATAAATATGATATTTCATTTTGGATTTTGTGGTCTTAACAAGTTTTCTATTAATTGCGTTATGTCGTAAAAAATGGTAAATAAAACTTGTTTTGGACCATGAAAATGACTATATTTCTTGAAACTAAAAGGATTGCTTTTCAATTTTCTGGTTAAGTTTGGGTTGAAAAGGATAACATTCTTTATTTATTTTTATTTATTTGTACTTATAAATTAGGAAAACCTAGCCATATATGGTTTCAAAAATGCTACAGTTTATAAAAATATAATGGTTAATATTTAATATTTTTGGTTTATTCCTAAAGCGCACTTTACATTGGCAGACAAGTCTATGATATATAATGTCTGCCCAGTTTAGGGCGATGTTTACGGTCTGCACAGACTTGTCTGTAAAAATTCAAAACGATTTTGATTTTTCTAAATCTGCGCAGATGTCTTAAAAATGTAGGGAACGGTTCGACAGACTTTTTTTGTTGTCATAAAAAAATTTTAAAATTAAACATAAAAAATCGTTGAATTCACTAAAAAAATACAAACAAAAGACAAATGAAGAAATATTTTTAGAAATTAACATTCAAAAAGTGTTGTGCTAACTTTTCGTAAAAATAAAATACAAATATTGGGCATGTTCCGGTACATTGTTCTTGTTGACTGCTGGTGAAAAATGAAAGTTCGACAGATACGTCTGAATTGTAAAGGGAAAGGCAGATGTTTACAGGGATTTTCTGTCACCCAGACAAGTCTGCCAGTGTAAAGGGCCCTTAACCCATAAATGTACATGGTACTCATAAATTAAACTACTACATTAGGCAATACCCCAACATATACTTATTCAATACTTATTTTATTCAACCAGATCCGGTTCTTTTCACAGATGGCTCCTTAACGGGGTGCGTACATCTTTTGCAGTAGTTGAGCGTATATCCGACACGGTTTTTGAGAAAGTTTGTAGGTCTAGGCTTCCAGATTATACCGTCATCTTCTCTGCCGAATTGCAAGACATAGCAGAGGCGGTTTCTTATGGATCTAAACAGCATGGGAGACCTCTGATTTGTTCCGACAGTCTTAGCGTGGTTAGAGCAATTCAGAATAACACTTTACCTCTAACTTAAGCAGTTTTTAACGGATTTGAACCTATTTACATGTATTAAAAAGCTTATATAATTTTCTAAATGTTTTTTAAAGCAACACTGCCATTTTTTCGATGGTTTTTTTCATAGCATCGAAAATTCAGATTTTCAAATACGAACTTTTTCAATTTTGCTTACCTTTTCTTATATAAAAATTGAACGGGGCAAAATTTTTATATTCTGTAAATGCAGTATGTTAGGAAATTTTAAAATAAAGATTTTGGTGTCAACAACTGTAGCATTCTGTTGCGAAAAACTGCAGTTTTATTTGAAATGAAATGACTAAAGTTGTTTATTTATAAATTTGCTTAAACTTCATCAATATTAAGTAAGAATAGATTGATTTTGGTTCTTAATTTGCTAAAATTGTACTTTTGTTTGAGTTTGGATGCGTTTTGTAAAATACTCGATGACTTGAATCAAATCATTTTGCTTACGGTTTTCCATCATTAGTGTGTTGTTGGCGGTGTTTAAAAGGGCAATCGCGCAATCTGTATTTTTGCATCTTGGTAAGTTGCTCCATGATTTTTACAGTAAAAACAGTATGAATACAATTAAGGAAAATAATTGAAGAAGAAACAGTTCAAATGCAAAACGCGAAAAAAGGTAACGGTCATTACATAATTAAACTTAAAATTTGAAAAAAAAAATGTTTAAAACATCAAAATAGATGCTTATTTGGCCTTATAAAATTCTTCATCTTATTTTCCGCTGCTGTAAAATTAAATCGTTTTTTAAAAAATTATTTATTTTGCTCTTGTTTTTTATTGTCGATCTGTGCAGAAATATGAATATGTTTTTCATTGTTCGGTTTGAGATTTACTTTCTATTATCGCTAATAGAATTTTTGATTTTCAAGAGTTGTGTGAAATGGATTATGTTAAAATGAAACCCAGATGTAAACTTTCAAAAAAGTGATACACGTGTCTTTTTTGTCTCTATCAAAAAAGGTCCGACCTTGTAATTTTGGAAAAAAAAAATTGATTTTGTTATACAGTGTTATCAAACAAAAAGCATTATTTTGTACAAATATTTATGACGTTTACGATTATGTGAGTAAATTTTATTCACGGTACCCTTCTAGGGTTAAAGTGCGTACTATAAAGAAAATAATTAAATATCAGCGCATCAGGAAAAAAAGTTGAATTTATCGGGACATGTTGCAGCGCACTTCGAGCGCGTTTTCTATACCCTTGTTTTATAATTCACTCTTCATTTAAAGTAATGATTGTTTTCTTTATTTTCTTCCAGTATGCGAATGGTGTATCTTGGTTTATTCCGGGAACCACAGGACTGCTGTCGTGTGCGTGCAGATTTTCTTCCAAGCTCCTTATAAAGTAAATTTGTAATATGCTTTTGGTTTTTTGTTTCAATATAATAAAATATATTTTTACAGACCTGTGCCAGGCAGATGACAACCTCGCGCGGCCGATAATAACCGCATTTTTCCCACAGACACTTTCGCGAAAGCTGTGCTTGATTTAAAACAATGTTTAACGATGATTGGGAACTCATGTTTTTCTTTTTTGAAAATTATTTGAAAAAGGCACAATGCTATATTTGTTTAAGGCAATTAGGGAAATGCACTAAATATAACTTACGGCGGCATTACCACTTATGCCATATTGATTATGAAAAATACAAAGATTGTGAGAGGCAAACAAAGCTTGACGAATTGAAAGCCAAAGTCCCCCAGAAATTTTTAGAGCCACCTAAAGACATTGATAAAAATGATGAACGCCCACAATTAAAAGCCTCATACGTTGTTGCACTTGCCCTGGCAAAGCAATGTCGGCCATATAAAGACGGCATTTTTGTAAAAAATTCTATACAAGAAATATTAAACTGTTTTGGACCAAATTGTGAAGAATTAGCTTTGAGTATAGGAAAGATTCCATTATCTACCAGTACTATAAGTCGCCGTACTTCAAAAATAAGTAGTTTTTTACTTACGGTTGTGCATAAACGTCTTCAAGAATGTTTGTTTTTTTCTATTAGATTGGATGAAAGTACTGACATAAGCAATACAAGTCTATTAATTATTTATGTAAAAACAGTGCATGAAAATTTGGTTACTCATGAGGATTTTTTAGGGTTAGTTCCTATGCCTGAACATGTTTGCGGGGAGATATTGTGGGAGAATTTTAAAGAAAAAGTTTTTTCAATAGCAGACCGAAACAAATTGAGTGCTGTCTGCACAGACGGAACAAATATGTTGATGGGGAAAAAGAAGGGTTTTATTGATAATTTAACGCAACATTTTGACGTGCCATCATTTCATTGCATAAGATGTCAGCAAGCCCTGTTTGCGAAAAATGTATGCTTGAATGAGGTCATGAAAATATGTATACAAATGATAAATAAAATCAGAGAATTAAATCATAGAAGGTTTAAAGCATTTATTGAGGAGGTTGAAGCTGACTACGGTGATTTAACGTTGTTAACGGAAGTTAAGTGGCTTAGCCGAGGTAGAAGTCTGGAACGGTTTTTTGAACTTCGCGGGGAAATTTTAGAATTTTTAAAACAGAATGAGTTTCAAGATTGTAATATATTTGTGTCTTATTTAAGTGATAACGATTTCCTTATAAGACTTGCATTCCTTATTGATATTTGTAATATGATTAATGAATTCAATAATCTATTGCAGGGCAAAAACAAACATATTTTTGAATTATTTCCATTGATAACTAATTTTAAAAGGAAATTAAAAATTTTAAATGAAAAACTAACACATAAGGACATAAAATCACTGCCGAAAACTGAATCACTAAATTTACCCATTTCAGATTTCTTATTTCAAGAATTTGTCACATCAACTGAAACAATATTAAGCAATCTGAGCAAAAGATTTGAAGATTTTAGTAAAATATTACCGATTATAGATTTACATAACAACACTTATGCTTCTGATGCACAAAATCTAAGCCCAGAAATTCAAAATGAAATAAAAGAAATTCTAGAAGATTTGACATTACCTTTAGCGACAGGCAAAGAATTTTGGAAGCAAATTTGCAGAAAAAAATACCCCAACAGCACAACTGAAATATATAAGCTTTATTCGATGTTTGGCTCTACATATATTAGCCAGAATGCTTTTGTTATATTAAATGCCATTAAAAACAAAAGTAGGCATCAGTTAACAGACACAAATTTAGAAGACCTTATGAGAATTAGACTTAATACAACAGATATAAATATTGATGAGATTTTAAGTACTATTGAAAGTTAAAATCTAAGGAACTAAATGCAATTTCTCATAAAGATAAATACACAATAAGTCGAACTATATATATATGTAAATTATAATAACTTCTACATTTTTGTTATTCCACCTTTAATTAGCTCACTATTATATTAATTTAGTATTTTTAGTCTCATCATATAGTAAAATAATGGATAAAAAATAAATTTGAGAGGATTCAATAATCTTAAAACCCCAATTTCAGTTATTAGATGTACTAGCGCCTTATATTAATAAAACTGATAAAAATACTATATTTTGAAAAATGTTAAGATGTTGTTTCATCTGGTAGTTGCTTATTTTAATACAAACATTTTTTTTGTTTGCTTGTATAAATGCCGTATATGGAGAGTCCTATATTTTTTTTTAACATGATCGTCATCAAATATGTAGAAAATTCCATGGTCGCATATGTGACAGTTGTACGTTTTAAAGAGATGAGTTGTCGTCGTCGTTTTTATGTCAACATCATAGCGCCAGAGAAATACTCAATTAAGTCTTGGTTAGGCGGTTGACAACAATGTACGTCAATTTATATTTTTCTTTGACGTAGTCGTGTAACAGTATAAACTTTTCAATACTTACTTAGACGGCATTTCTTTGCAATCGTATGGGACTATATGCGCTTCGATCTTCTGCGCTTCTTCTCCAGTTAGTAACACCAAGTTCTGCAAGGCTCTCAGTAACCTGGCCTTTCCAAGGGAGTTTTGGTCGCCCTTTTCTAGGCCGTCCATCGAGTTTATTGTCGAAGACTTTTCGAGCTGGAGCATTTTCTTCCATGCGGAGTATTTTTCTCTCGAATACTGCCAGAACCGATTCATTCGCTTGTGTTATAAGCCAGGATACTGAACCATACATCAAGACGGGTAAAACCAGCTTTGCTTTTACTTTCTGGTAAAATTTCGGGCTTCAACTCCATCCCTTTATCGCTCTATATCCTCCTTCCATCAATTTTTTTGAGTTATGCCAGTCTTGCACTAAATCAGCGATTCTCTTCTTGCCTATATGTGCATAGACTAGTAACCGGCCGTGGCATGATAGTTAGAACACGCGACTACCATGCGGGAGATCCCAGGTTCAACTCCTGGCTCCAGTCATCTTAAAAATAAAAAAATAAATTTTCTCTTTTTCGTCACTCCGAAAAAACAAATTGCACTACCATTGTATTTTCATCTCTTAAATATTTACTTTAACGGCCGTTTGCCTTTTCAGAATTTACAACTACTTAAAACTTGGAGCTAAAAGAGATTGATATATGCGGTCAGTAACATTGTAATTTGTGAAGTGACCAGTTAGTAATTTGCAGGGAACATTTTTAATAAAATAAAAAGTAAAAAATTCGTTATTAATTTGTATTCATTGCCCTACAAAGCAAAACAATTTTTGGTTAAATAAAATACAAAAATTTAAGACACCTTTTTGACTCTTTTGAAATAAACTTTTTCGACTCTTTCGCGGATCAGTTACGGACCCGTTTCCGATCATTGAAATCTGAAATATTCTAATACGGCCCGTTCCGCATTCGAAAAAGATGGAATCAGTGAACTGACCCGTTTCGGATCCGAAAAAGACTTAAAAAACGGAATTAGTGAACTGGGAATTTTTCTGATCCGATACTGACACGTTTTGGATCCAAGAAATTCGAATCAGTAAAATCCCGAAAAAGACTTCGAAAACGGAATCAGTAAAATCAGAATTATAGTAAAAAAAATTCAAATTTGGTTGAAAAAGCATTCATATAATTTTTTTTATTGTAGAAAGTATAATATAAACATATAAACGTATATAATATTAGTTTAGTTTAGTGAATTAGGGGCAGAAAATAGAGTTTTAAAAATCTTTTCACATTGTACCTTACATAAACATTATTTGGTACATTACCCATTCTAAACAATCAAAATTTTACAAATTTGTTGAGATTTTCATTCATGCTTTACACGTTTTAATTTTGTTGCATGCGAACCTCGCTACGTACATACATGCATACAACCTCTGTTAGTTAACAAAGCCTATTAATTCGCTCGAACCTACGCTGTTGATTACAGAGCTCTTGGCGGTAGGAAAGAACTTAACAGAACGTTACGTAGTGCATAAGCAGTCATTATTGACAATTTAAGATACTTTAGGAACATACAGTGTCTTATCCGATGTCTTATCATACAATAATGTATAATTTTGCACCATTTGGTTTACATCGTTCATTTTCCAATTTGTCCAAACGATTGCAAATTCCACCCAAGCTTTGGAAATAGTAAACCAGCAATACTAATATAAATCAGCTGCTTGCCTCCAGATGTAAAAAACTGAGGGAAAACTGTTTTTTTTGCAGATTCGAAAATTATGTTATTTTAATTTAAGTGATTAATAACTACTTTCATGCAAAATGTATGTGGTAAATTCAATCATCTGGTCTCTTCTCTTATGCTATGTTAAGTTAAGTCATGACTGGTTAAGTCATAGTCCAGCTTTCCTAAAAGTAATCGGTACCTAACAGACGTTGGTATTTTACAACCCTTATGGTTGTATTAGTCATGACATAAAATAGATAGATAAGCAATCAGATGGTGCCGGGCTCGATTCCTGGTCTGGTCAAATCAATATCGATGAAAAATCTTTTTCTAATACTTTTCGAGTTCTCCAGCCAACAACAAACTCATCTTAAGGTGCCATTAGACGATGTGTATTTAACACATGTCATGCTACTTCAACAACCGATATATAATTATGCATGTCTTCCAAAATGAGCGTGTACATTTGGTTTATAATTTTTGCGTTCAAACGTGCTTGTGTTTGTTTTCAAGAGTTTGTCATTAACAGGTGGTTTTGTTATGTCTCACCATAGCCAAACACAACTCTATTAGCCCAATATAATCAAAAATATTGTTGAAAATACTCATTAATCGTTCTATTTACGATTTGAAATAAAATACTTCCCCTTTTTATCTTTTTGCCACCAAACGCTTTGTTGTTTTGTCAAAAACAGCTGATCGGCGATAAGTATGGCTTATCAAAATAGAGCACGATCTAATTGAAATATATGCATATGTTATCCAACACATTGTTCTACACCAGAAGTATTTGGAAGGGGTCACAAGACTTGAATAAATTTTACACTGGAAAAATTTACATGTCACAGGCAAAATACACATCGTGTAATGACAGCTTTAGATGCTTCCACTAAAAGTTAAGACTGGCAGATTGCGCAAGGACTAATAAAAATGGAATGATTTATTATCAACATCGCAAAATAAATCAACAAAATCAGCTTGGCGGTAAAAAATCCCAACAACATCTACCAATTCCTTGACACAAACCTTGTTTTCTACAAAGGAACCAAACAGAGTTGCCAAAAATATTCGTATCGATCGAGTGCCGACAAATTGAAAATCGGTATAAAGAGTTATCACTAGAGTTTAAAATAAACTTTTTACACCAAAAAAGCATTTCACATTTTGAGCTGAAGATGTGAAATGTTAAAAAGTGGTTTTACACTGCAGTTTCGCATATTGTCAGCTGTTGTCTTGCTCACATATTTTTCCATTTGCTTTGTAAAACTGCAATATTTTCCTGCCACAAACCTATTAACATTATTTCGGAGGCAGTATTCCACGAAGCGCTAATAGTTTTAACTAATTGGAATAATCATTTATTAATAAAATTTGGCAAAAATGGAAATTTTTTGTCCGTTCATGTTGTTTGCCATTTTTTCCAATTAACGTAAAAATGCGGTGATATGTTAAATGCGTTCCGGTGTAAAAAGCCTATTATTTGTTGTTTTGTGTGTAACTTCGTATAGCTCTTATATATATTTTCTCTCTTTTTAAAAAAGCATTCCAACAGTATATCCAAATTATTTTATTAACCAGTTATGTACTGATATTAAGCCATTTTGGACCATTTTTATTTCAAAAATTTCTAAATTTATTTTTTATGTCTCTTGTTTTTTTACTGGCTACTATTGCACTATAATATGTTCTGTCATGCTATGTTATGTCGTGACTAACCCTGCCATTAGTTCATTGGAAAAGGGCAGCTGAGCAATGCGATGCGATTTACGCGAGACACCAAATATCACAAATATTGAGCAGTAAACACAAAACAAAACTGTGAACTCACAAAAGTGCAGCAGAATAATTAAAACAAAAGTGATTCAAAGAAAAGTGATCGATGTTGTCAGGAATCATACAGGCAAGTAAACAAATTAATTAAACAATGCTTGCTATTTGGGAAAAACAAGAAAGAATTAAACCAAAAACAAAATAATGTGTGTGTGCGTTAGTGCACAGGAACAGCATAAGCAGCTCTTAGGCGCCGCAATGTTAGCGATGTCCATTAAACCAGTGTTCCTTGCGCAAATGTATCGGCCTTTTTTAAAGGTAACCAAATATACTTAAGTCCAGAAAAAAACAAAATATTTAAATATATGTTAATTATCATGCCGATTGAAGGAATGTCAAGACTATCGAGAAAGAATGTTGCGGCTAGTGAGGCAAAGGGATTGATGCTGCGGTGGTGGATACAAGTGTGTGTGGTGTGCAGATATAAAATTTGTGACTTCTTACGTGAGAAACATTGTGCAACTTAGCGTATACAAAAGGACTGTGTACAGCATGCCAAATTGAATGAGAAGAATACAGTGCACGAAATAAATATAGGTTCACATACAAATTCTTCTTTTTTTTATCATACTGCTGATCTATAAAACTTTAATCACTCAGTGCTGTTCAGCAATAAAATAGCTTTAAACTCGTTATTTTTTGTAGTTGTTGTTATGCTTTCGAATAGAGAAAATAACTGTTTTTTGTGTGGGCGCGATATAAGCATCGAAATAAACATAGGTTCAGTATATGTTTTTGTTAGAGTTGGACTTTCTAGTTCCTTTTGGTGAATCGTTCCTTTCAGTTCCGTTCATCAAAAGGAACTAGTTCGTTCCTTCTGTTCCTTTTGATCTTTTCGTTCACTTATTCCTTTTCATCACTTCGTTCACTCATTCAATTTGTTTTGATTGTTTTTTGGTTTATTAAGTGAACGATTTGCAAACACATTGAAATATGTAAGAGCTGCTTAAAAGTTTATGAAGTATTTTCATATTGTTTAAATAGTGTGTTTAAAAAAATAATAATCAAAGGCTTTGTTTATAGGATTTATGAACCAATTTTCATAGCAAAATACAAAAACAATTTGTCTGCTGTATTTGTTGTGGTGATGCCACCACTTTAGAATTGTTACATATGAACAAGTGAACGATAGACCGAAAATGTCAAATGAACGAAAATAGCAAAAGGAACGAAAAGATCAGAAGGAACGAAAAGATCAGTCGGAACGAAAAGACCAGAAGGAACTAAAAAGCAAAAGGAACGAAATGAGCGGAATATGTGGAACTAGTTCCAACCGTTCACTACATGGAATCGTTCATTGGAACTAGTTCGTTCCGGAACTATACAAGTCTAGTTTTTGTGGCTTACGTGTAACAACTAAGAGAGGGCATTTACCAAAACAATTAAAGGAAAGTATATTGAGTGTTTAATAAGAAGTGGCGGCACAATAAATATTGTTGTGAAATTTCAGGCATATTTTTTAAAAATGCCTCGAGGAACAGTGTTATCTGCAGAAGAGAAAGGAAAAATCTTGGCTTTCAAAGAACAAAAGCTCTCCAACCGCTCTATTGCAAAAAAAAAAATTGGTAGATCGTTGAATGTTATTAACCATTTTGTAAAATTGGGACCAAATTATGGAAATAAAAAGAGTCCAGGACGAACTCCATTGCTGTCTTCACGTCAAAAATCGCTTATTATTCGGACTGCATCGCGTGAAAATGTTTTTGCGTCCCAAATTAAGAATCAGCTTAATCTTCCAGTGTCTACCAGACGAGTCCAGCTAATTTTAAAAATCTCAGATAACCTTATTTTTACAAAAAGAAAGGTGTGTCCAGCTCTGTCCCAAAACCACAAGGAAATACGGCTGACTTGGGCAAAAAATCATATGGAATATGGAGAAAAATGGAAAAAAGTCCTCTTCAGTGATGAAAATTAGTTTAATTTAGACGGGCCAGATGGTTTTCAGTACTATTGGCGTGATTTGCGAAAGGATAAGGAAATACGAATGATCAGAAATTTTGGTGGTGGCACGGTGATGATTTGGGGGCTTTTTCTATCAAAGGGAAGCTTCCCTTGGCCTGGATTTCAACAAAAATGAATTCGGAGAGCTATATAGAAATGCTGGAAATATGTTTAATTGAAGACGGTGAAAATCTAATGGGTCAGGAGTTTATTTTTCAGCAGGATAATGCTTCAATTCACAACTAAAATGCCACAAAAGAGTGGTTTTTAGCTAAAAATATTGAAGTTTTGGATTGGCCAGCCCGTAGCCCTGACCTCAACCCCATAGAAAACCTATGGGGAATACTAGCACGCAAAGTTTATGCCAATGGGAAGCAATACCTATGTGTTTCTGACCTAAAAAATGCTATACGAACTGCGTGGTCAGAAATTTCGCTACAAGTTTTGGAAAACTTAGTTAATTCCATGAAACTTCGTATTTTTGAAGTAATTAAGCATAAGGGAGGCAATATTAATTACTAACTTTTATTTAATTTTCGATATATTGTTAGATTTTTTGGCTGAACCTATCATTATTTCGTAGCATTAATTTCATTATTTTAGTATGTTATTTTTAAGTGAGTAAATTTTAATAATTTTAATTTAAATTGACGAAAATTCAAAAATTTAATCAAAAATAAAAATAAACAAAAATCTAGTTTTATGCAGTTTAACTTAAAATATAAAAATTTGTGTGAACCTATATTTATTTCGTGCACTGTAGTTGGCTGTGAATAAAATGTAGGTTCGAGACAGTGTGATCTAGGAATCCGGACATCAACAAATGCAAATATGGACAATAAAATGGCCTATGTATACAAAGGCTACACCAAAGCATAAATTCGCAGACAATTAAATTCACCATAACGTTATGTACCTAGCATGACACTTGTACCAATATAAGTGGGTTTCATCAAGTGACCATTTGTCAAACTCTCTAAAACTAGTTGAAAAATATATCTTACTTCTCCTTTAACTCAATATAAAGCATATAAACATATTTCAAACAAGTCCTTTCTTTTTTCTTTCGTTTCATGCACTGCGAATTCTTACCATATCGACTTTACAGTGACCTAACGTCTGGATATTGAAACATACATTTTATTGATTCGGTGGTGCCTCAACTTTAATCGCTGGTGCGCAGGGGTAGTCTTCGTAAGTACTTATTAAATTATTCATTCCTCCATGCTACTATTGCATTTTAATGTTGTACATCTATTCACAGGTTATGTTTCTTAATTTCCAACTCTAGGCTACGAAAGATTAAACCATACATAACGTTGTTAGTGCAATTGAGGAGGTTCTTTTCAAAACTTGACTATTCCATTTTTTGAGTTTTCAAAAAAAAACTGTTCAAATTCAAAAAAAAACTTTTTTTTTTCAAAAATATAGACATCTATCGAATCAAAACCCTGATGCGACAATTTTTTGGAATAGGCTTTAATTTATTTTTTACTTTACGTTATTTTATTGTTGCAGTAAGTGCTTAAAAATATGCATATGTATGTATATATTTGTAGTAAAAATATTTAATTAATATTCCTATGGAATGAATTAAAGAAAAACCATACAAATATATGGAAAAAAATTATTAGATTTCCGTTGTTTCGCATTGCGTCCCGTTTAGTCGGTCCCAATTAACGACAAAAATCGGAGAATTAGTGTATAGGAAACATAAATTTAGCATTAATGTATTTTGAATAAATCCAAATTTGAATCTAAATTATCTAGTTTAGACGCGGCTGATTGGAACGGAATAATCAAGTTTTGTAATGAGTTCTAGAGGAAAAAAAACAAAACATGTTATGTTCCAAAATGTATATTCGAAATGGGTAATGCCATTTTTAAGTGGAATACTCTACTATTGATGAAATCATGCCTTTAATTTTTTTTCTTGTTTTACAATAACAGGTTTTTTACAATTTTACTTTTTCTGAGTTTTCAATTCAATACTACCAAACAAAATAAAAAAATAAAAAAGTATCTTCGGTCCACCCACCAAAAAGAATCTTGGCTTGTTTTATGATGAATCTTAAAAAATGTTGTGCCTAGGATAAAGATCCAGTGAGCTGGATCGTTTTTAAAAAAAGCATTGTTTTGAGTTTTTCAAGGTATATATTAGTATCATAGGAAAGAAAACAACGTAAAAAACATGTACACAAATGTCCTGACAAGTAATTTTTTTAGGAGCTTCCCGCATTAAACTGATTTTTAAGTTTTTAGTAACGACATTTTTCTGAATTAGATATCAACATCCTTAGTCGATTTAAGTAAACACGTGTTTCAGCTTTTTTCCCTAACATCTTTTTTTTGTGTATACTGTACATTTAAAATTAAGGTTTCTGATCTCCACGGCAAGACCTAAATCGTCAACCAAATGATTCTTTAAGTAAATACACGGTGTAATTAAGAAAAAATATGATTTGTCTAAATATGAGTTTCGTTTCTTGCAAATTAAATAGCATTTAATTCAGAAAAAATTCGCTACTAAAAACTTAAAAAATTATACTAATATTGCACATATTGTCTTAAGTTAAATATCAAAAATACTTTAAAAAAAATAAAAAAAAAACTCAAAAATCCAGCTCACTGGATCTTAATCTTAGGCACGAAATTTCATCATAAAGATACTTTTTTTGGCCCCATACAAAATGAGTCGCTTTAATCTATATATATAAAAGGCTTGGGTGACTGACTGATCACTCCCCAGCCCAAACGGCTAAAGCTAGAACCGTTAAATTTGGAACGTAGATTCCATTTATGACGTAGGCGCGCACTAAGACGGGATTTTTGGAAATTCGGACTACAAGAGGGTAAAATAGGCGTGGCACCGCCCCATACAACTCGAATTATGAAATGACTGTATCTTTTAAACCATTATAGGTACAAAGTCGAGATTTGGTGCGTATATCGGACGTATAGGAAAAAATGCTTTGTTTCTGGAAAGAGGGCGGTGCCACGCCCTTTCTTAGAAAATAGTTATATTGGCCAAATAAATGGACCGATTGAAATAATATTTTCTTTGTGTAATACTGTCCATAGGACCTCTATTAAAGGCTACATGAAAACATAATTAGACAAAGGGGCGTGGCACCGCCCACACAAACCGAATGTTCAATCGGTCATATCTCAAGAGCCATTAAAGGTATGAAAGTGAGATTTGCTACATATGTTACTGATACAAAGAGGATTATATGCTACATGAAGACATAATTAGACAAAGGGGCGTGGCACCGCCCACACAAACCAAAATGTCAATCGGTTATATTTCACGAGTCATTAAAGGTAAGAAGATGACATTTTCTACATATGTAACGTCAGATAAGAATGGATATTCGTACTTTTCGGGGTAAAATTGACCCGACCAATCGTCTAATACTATAATCAAAATTGATATGGGCATGCTCACTATCAACTTTGATTAAAGGTTTTTTGGAATCCGACATTTCTAGATAAAAAAAAAATCGAAAATGAGATAACAATTTTACTATCGCCCAGACCAAACAGCTAATGATATAAACATGATTATAATTAATATTCGCTTGTAGTTAGAACGAAGCAAGGACTGTTTTCGAAATTCTTACCTTTTAGGGGTAACAAAGGCCGAAAAGGGATAAAACTGGTATTAAACGGCTAAGGTATAGTCGTAAATATTTAAGTGAATATTTTAGTTGTGCGATGTGGAATAATTTTTCGAATTTCGTTCTCTAGATGTAAAAATACCGAAAAAGGGATAAAACTGGTACTATCGCCAGACCAAATGCCTAAAGGTAGAGTTTTTAAAATGTATATAGAATTGCTCCCTATAGAATTAGAGAGCCGCCAGATGGGGTTTTTAGAAATTCGAACATTTAGGGGTTAATAGGCCGAAAAGGGATAAAACTGGTACCATCACCCAGACCAAACGGCTAAAGCTATATTCGTATATGGGCATTAGGTTGATTCTTATTTGGCAAAAAAAAAATGTTTTTGGAATTTTTCATGGGCCAACTTAAAATTTTATTAAGACGTACAAAAAAACTCTATGTGAATTTTTTTAATTTTTTTCTTAAAGGTTTAGGGGTCGCTACCGGGGTTCGAAATTCAAAATTTTACCGTCATCCTGAGGGATAAGCTGAATAACTCGAGTAAACCTTAACTGATCCTTATGAAAATTTTTCAGTATTAATAATTTCCATAACGAAGTAACGGAATTGTAAATGGGCAGAATTGCCCCACCCCTTCTGGTACCTCCCATACAAAATTACCTATTTTTTTAAAATTAATATTTCTCCCATAACCTTCAAACGGGCAGATGGATAGCATTTAAACTTGGTTAGTTTAATCACCTTTTAATATCAGATAAACCCCCAGAAAATCAAAACCTTTGTCACACCCCTTCTAGTACCTCCCATACAAATGACCGAATTAACCCCCATATTTTTACCTACATATCTTTTTAGTAAAAATACTGAATTCAATAAAATTGTGTGTGGGATGAACACATGCAAAAGTTTGACTCGTGAGTGAATATGGACTATATCGACCAACCCCTTCTGGTACCTCCTATACAAAATTACCTATTTTTAGACAAATTAGTTTTTACCAATAATTTCCAAATGGACAGCTGGATGGCATTTAAACTTGGTCAGTTTAATAACCTTCTAATAACAGATAAACCCCCAGAAAATCAAAACCTTTGTCACACTCCTTCTGGTACCTCGCATACAAATGGCCGAATTAACCCCCATATTTTTACATACATTTTTTTGTAAGTATGCTGAATTTATTTATATTTTGCTAAAGATATACGCTTATTGTAATTTTACTAATGCTTATCTTAAATATAAATCTAGTTTAATGAATGTTATTAGATATTCAACATAGATAATGCAACGCTATTGTCTTGCCCCCCTCCACTAATTTGCAGTCCAACTTTCTAATTTTTACAGTACAGTTAATATGAAATGATTTATTTCAAATTTGTTCATCAGTTTTTGTTGTATTATTACTTAAAAAGGTACATTTCGAAAATAAAAATTAAAATAATATTAAAATAAAAATTTAATATATTAATATTTAACATTAAAAAATATAATTATAAACAACTGTATTACAATTTTCTTTAAATTTGAAAATATTGTAAAATATTATTTACACATGGTAGACTTTTTTTGGATCTGAATATTTTTTTTCTAAATTCTTTCACCAATAATAATAGCAACTACTTCTGTTCTCCATAATGTGTATGGAATTTATTGTATTCCTGCATCAAGGCCACTCCGTGTTCAGCAATATCATTAACAACCTTCAACCTAGACCGAACTAATTCTTTACTTAATTTAAAGTCTGCATCTTGCTCCCAATCTTCAACATTTTTTTTAGGAAACCCGATTTAATACCCGTTGTGCTGAAAAATCTAAGAGTATTGTTGGATACAAAATGCTCAAGACTTTTGGAATGTAGTAGGTTTCCATCCACTGTAACTCTTTTTTCTGGATTATCTACTCCTTCTATGTTTAAAGCATTTACCATCTTCTTCTTAATTTCATGAGAAACTTTGTCATCAAAAATGCAAATCCAACTAGCTCTTCCTAAAAATACCAGAGATGACCTATAATTTTTTTTAAGGCTATTGCCGCTGTCTCTTTATTAATTGTTGCATATTAATACCTGGAGGTCATTTCTTGAAGCAGAAGGTCCAGAAGTGGACTCAAACCAATATTTAAGATAAATATTAATTATAAAACTGCAAACATCCTGTATTCCACAAAATTCGCTTTTGTTTAACTTCAACTGCTCTCTGAATAAATATATTTTTAAAGAATATATTACCTTAGCCTTCCATCTAGCACGGTGAAGACCTGCTGGTGCTCTGAAGAATATTTGTGTTTTTGGAACATCCCGCAGAATATTATTGTCAGCTTAAGTAGCTCTTTGTAGTCCTCTCGTGGCTGAAACTCTTTGAGCTGATTTTCGGCAAAACAAATAGCATTCGCAGAATTCTTTACTTGTCTTAATATGAGATCATCCGATATGCCAGGTTTAAAATCAGAATGATCAACTTTTGTCCAGGCATTTTTAAACCTCTTAAAAAGTAATATTACAGGACCGGTTGAAACTCCCGAAATACAATGCATAAATCATATTATATGACTTCTACGTTTAAAACTTTTAAGTTAACCTATGAAAAAAATCACAATTTTCTGTCAAATAATTAGCATAAATATGTAAAACTATGAGGGTGAATTCGGTCATTTGTATGGGGGGTACCCGAAGGGGTGTGACAAAGGTTTCGATTTTCTGGGGGTTTATTTGTTATTACAAGGTAATTAAACTGACCAAGTTTAAATGCCATCCCGCTGTCCGTTTGGAAATTATTGGTAAAAAAGAATTTTGGTTAAAAATAGGTAATTTTGTATGGGAGGTACCAGAAGGGGTTGGCCTATATAGACCATAGTCGCTCACGATTCAAATTTTGGCATGTGTTCATCTCACACAAAATTTTATTGAATTCAGTATTTTTACTAAAATGATATGTAGGTAAAAATATGGGGGTTAATTCGGTCATTTGTATGGGAGGTAGCAGAAGGGGTGTGGCAAAGGTCTCGGTATTCTGGGGGTTTATCTGTTATTACAAGGTTATAAAACTGGCCAAGTTAAAATGCCATCCAGCTGTCCGTTTGGAAATTATTGGTAAAAAATAATTTGGTTAAAAATAGGTAATTTTGTATGGGAGGTACCAGAAGGGATTGGCCTATATAGTCCATAGTCACTCACGAGTCAAATTTTGGCATGTGTTCATCTCGCACAAAATTTTATTGCATTCAGATTTTTTACTAAAAAGATATGTAGGTAAAAATATGGGGGTTAATTCGGTCATTTGTATGAGAGGTACCAGAAGGGGTGTGACAAAGGTTTTGATTTTCCGAGGGTTTATCTGTTATTACACGGTTATTAAACTGACCAAGTTTAAATGACATCCAGCTGCCCGTTTGAAAGTTATGGGAGAAATAATAATTATCAAAAAATAGGTCATTTTGTATGGGAGGTACCAGAAGGGGTGGGGCAATTCTGCCCATTTACAATTCCACAACTTCGTTATAGAAAATATTAATACTGAAAAATTTTCATAAGGATCGGTTAAGGTTTACTCGAGTTATTCTGCTTATCCCTCAGGATGACGGTAAAAATTTGAATTTCGAACCCCGGTAGCGACCCCTAAACCTTTAAGAAAAAAATTAAAAAAATTCACATAGAGTTTTTTTGTACGTCTTAATAACATTTTAACTTGGCCCATGAAAAATTCCAAAAACATTTTGTAAGACTCACCCTAATGGGCATGCTTCCTATAGAATTTGATCGAGTACCAGTGCATTTTAATTGTGCGATACGAATGTATTGTTTGAAATTAATATTTTTAGGGATGATAAGGGTCTAAAGTGGTACAATCACTCAGACTGATGGGGTAAAGCGACAATCACATAAATGGGGTGTTCGTTCGATATATTCATAAGAAGATTCATTGTAAGTACGGGTGAAGCTACGCGAGCCGGGAAAGCTAGTATACAAATATCTGTTTTAAAAGTTCACTTTATGCTGTGTCTTACGTTATTTTGGATTGTTATATTCTTAAACAAATTGTTGTTTTCTTAAACATATAAAGCATCATCAATATACATGAATTTGTATAAATAAAAACATATTTTTTTTATTTTAAATTAAAGATGAACTCTTCATGCGTGACAATGAATTGACTATTTACCCAATTTGGTGTATCATTTATTTATTTTATTTATTTGAATTCATAATTGTAATTTTAAGCCTTGCGGCCGATTTTAAGTAAATTACCATACTACCACTTATTTTAACATCTCAGAAATTTCTGTTAGTTTAAATATTTTAATATAAATGATATAATTAATTATTAATTCAAATAAAAATTAATACATAAATAACACTATGCAACAAATGACGACTTTTTGTAAAATACAAAAACGGGATAGTATAGGTTCGATTCTACTATCGTAGGGTAATAAAACCCTATACTCAGTTTGGCGAGATTGGTGACCAATTTTTTTTTATGGGCCCCTAAAGATTCTCAAAATCAGAGAGCCCCATGAAAAAAGGTGTCATCAGTTTTTGTCCAACAGCTAACTCACACTTCGTGATAGCGCTAAACTGTATTCGGCAATAATGTAGCTGGGAGCTTTGCGCACTAACCTTATTAACAAATTATGTCAAAAAGGTTGGTTATTCCTGCCGTTTTTCAAAAAAAATTGAAGAAGAATTTATTATGTTTCCACTTTTTTGAGCATTACTTTGAGGGAGTCCAAATTTTTCTCTAACACTGTTCGCCAAAATTGTAGCCCTGGTAAAGATAAACAACTTTCGTGAACATATCAATCCAATCTGAACGTGTCTAGGCAACCTTAATAGCTCATAAAGTCCACGTTGATACCGGTTTTTCAAACATTTACGCTCTTATAAGCCAGTAACGTGGTTGAATATCAACCGATTTTAAATTTCTCAGTGAATTTAGAAAGAAGAGATTGCGGCCTTTCCAACGATATATCTATATATATAAAAGTGAACATTTGTTTCTACGTATGTCCACTATAGACTTCAAAACCACCCAACCGATGTGCAACAAACCGGCATCAATAGAAAGACAATCTTTCGAGGATCGTTATAGGTTACTTAAACATTGCATTCGAATCATGTGGTCCATTTATTGAGTCGAATTTCGATTTTCCCATACAAAAAATGTTCAAAAGTTTTAAATTGTAAAAATTTAAATAGTATGTCAATGTTAAATTTGTCAATATTTGAATTTTCAAGTGAGCTAATTTGTTAAAGTGCGGTATCTGAAGTACTAGATTAGTAGGAATGGCCCTACTCATAGGACCTAATTTGTAAAAGTGCAATATCTGATGGCCTAGATCATTAGGCATGGCTCCGTCCGTAGGACGTAATTTTGCGAATGGTAATGGAATTTGTTGTGGATTCAATTAACATTAATATACGTATTTTAAAGAAAAAGGGGGGATTTGAAATAGTATGTGGAATAAACACCAATATTCGTGATCAAGCCAAATTATATTTTCCAAAAAGCAATAGCTGAAGAACTGTAGCACTATTCGTCTTGATATTTGGTATGCAATTTTTTGAGACCAGTGGTGTATGTAACTGAGATCTACGGCAGAAAAAATCGAATACTCACGAATTTAAACATTTCTCAAATCTGCATTCTATTACATTTAGATCGACGAACGTCATACAACAGTGTTATATTCGCAGTTACGAATGAGTGTGGAGGATTTTATTTCCTTATTGCACCCATGGGTTTTGATATTGTTGATTTTGCAAAATGTTTGATCGCGTTGGCTATTGCATCCTCCTGTATTACGCAGCTGTTTTGGATGTTGCAAAATAGACCAAAAAAATAAAATTTTTTGAGAACCGCACATGAGTTATCAAGTTAAAAAATGTTGCAAACATGTCAAATCATAATGAGGGATGAGTGTACTATGACACACAAAAAATCGTTGAAAGAAGCAATACATGATTGAGTTATCATTCTTACATTAATTTACCCAGAAAATATAAGGGAACCGAAGTGTTGCTACTATGTATAACAATGATACCCACGGAAGTGCCGTTAGATGTAAATGACTACAGTTTCCAGTTCGGTTAAAATTTGGAATGACATTCAATAAATTTGAAAAATCCAAATTTTTCGCATGAACACCTTTATGTTGCATGTTCACGTGTAGAATGACCCACTGATTAAAATATGTACACTTCTTTGGTTCTTCCATACATACTCTATTATCAATAGCATTACAATAAATTTCTGTCATTAAAACTATATTATCTTTTAATATACCTCAAAATTTTTGTTAAATTTCGATGCGAATATCAAAAGAAACTAACTCAACCCGAAGATTTATTCCAACCAAAAAAAGTTAAATTTCAGTCAATACTTCTTTAGGCAGGACGAAGTCTGCCCGGTCAGCTAGTATAGTTATATTGGTAACTTGTCATATCTGTTTGTTTTTTGCCTCGAAATTTAAAACTTTAAAATTTTTTCACTATTTTTTTAGTTTGATGAAGTTTGTAGCCCCTATTTTATAAGGACACCCTAATGTTTATTATTTTATTCAGAAAGTGCATTCTTTCACGAGATAAATGCATACTTGTTTGTAAAAATCGGTTAACAAATAGTTAAGTTATTCATGTTTTCCGAGGGACGCAACTTTCATATTCTATACTCAAATCAAAGAGTTGAAGAAGAAGCATTGTTTTGGTGTTGTAGTTAATAACATCAACTTTGATTTTAGCATAGTTGCATCCCTCGGAAAACATGAATAACTTAACTATTTGTTAACCGATTTTTACAAACAAGTAAGCGGAAATTATACTTGCAGTTTCAAAAAAAAATTGATGTTTTCGATAGTAATTGGTGTAACCAACAACCTTCATTAACTCTAGAAGAATACCGTAAATGAAATTTGCTTTTTGGTGCCGATGAGTAAATTTTACTCACTTCCGAATTTTTGTTTTATAACCCAATCTCTTTAATAAACTAGCAATTTTAAAAATGAAAGTCAGCATATAAGTATAATTATATCATACTAGCTGACCGGGCAGACTTCGTCCTGCCTAAAGAAGTATTGACTGAAATTTAACTTTTTTTGGTTGGAATAAATCTTCGGGTTGAGTTAGTTTCTTTTGATATTCGCATCGAAATTTAACAAAAATTTTGAGGTATATTAAAAGATAATATAGTTTTAATGACAGAAATTTATTGTAATGCTATTGATAATAGAGTATGTATGGAAGAACCAAAGAAGTGTACATATTTTAATCAGTGGGTCATTCTACACGTGAACATGCAACATAAAGGTGTTCATGCGAAAAATTTGGATTTTTCAAATTTATTGAATGTCATTCCAAATTTTAACCGAACTGGAAACTGTAGTCATTTACATCTAACGGCACTTCCGTGGGTATCATTGTTATACATAGTAGCAACACTTCGGTTCCCTTATATTTTCTGGGTAAATTAATGTAAGAATGATAACTCAATCATGTATTGCTTCTTTCAACGATTTTTTGTGTGTCATAGTACACTCATCCCTCATTATGATTTGACATGTTTGCAACATTTTTTAACTTGATAACTCATGTGCGGTTCTCAAAAAATTTTATTTTTTTGGTCTATTTTGCAACATCCAAAACAGCTGCGTAATACAGGAGGATGCAATAGCCAACGCGATCAAACATTTTGCAAAATCAACAATATCAAAACCCATGGGTGCAATAAGGAAATAAAATCCTCCACACTCATTCGTAACTGCGAATATAACACTGTTGTATGACGTTCGTCGATCTAAATGTAATAGAATGCAGATTTGAGAAATGTTTAAATTCGTGAGTATTCGATTTTTTCTGCCGTAGATCTCAGTTACATACACCACTGGTCTCAAAAAATTGCATACCAAATATCAAGACGAATAGTGCTACAGTTCTTCAGCTATTGCTTTTTGGAAAATATAATTTGGCTTGATCACGAATATTGGTGTTTATTCCACATACTATTTCAAATCCCCCCTTTTTCTTTAAAATACGTATATTAATGTTAATTGAATCCACAACAAATTCCATTACCATTCGCAAAATTACGTCCTACGGACGGAGCCATGCCTAATGATCTAGGCCATCAGA
Organism: Muscina levida; assembly: GCA_964034835.1. Taxonomy (NCBI): domain Eukaryota; kingdom Metazoa; phylum Arthropoda; class Insecta; order Diptera; family Muscidae; genus Muscina; species Muscina levida. Next base: position 78,243,763 of record OZ035881.1, read on the forward strand.
TATTGCACTTTTACAAATTAGGTCCTATGAGTAGGGCCATTCCTACTAATCTAGTACTTCAGATACCGCACTTTAACAAATTAGCTCACTTGAAAATTCAAATATTGACAAATTTAACATTGACATACTATTTAAATTTTTACAATTTAAAACTTTTGAACATTTTTTGTATGGGAAAATCGAAATTCGACTCAATAAATGGACCACATGATTCGAATGCAATGTTTAAGTAACCTATAACGATCCTCGAAAGATTGTCTTTCTATTGATGCCGGTTTGTTGCACATCGGTTGGGTGGTTTTGAAGTCTATAGTGGACATACGTAGAAACAAATGTTCACTTTTATATATATAGATTATTACATTGTTTTTGTTTTTTTATTATAATGTATAAATTATCAAAAAGGCATTATTTTTTAATTCACTCTTTATTTCGAGTAATGATTGTTTTCTTTATTTTCTTCCAGAATGCGAATGGTGTATCTTGGTTAATTCCGGGAACCACAGGACTGATTTTCTTCCTAGCTCCTCATAAAGTAAATTTGTAATATGTTTTTGATTTTTTGTTTTAATATATTAAAATATATTTTTACAGACCTGTGCCAGGCAGATGACATCCTCGCGAGGCCGACAGTAACCACATTTTTCACACATACACTTTTGCGAAAGCTGTGCTTAATTTAAAGCAGATAAACAATGTTTAACGAAGATTGGGAACTCATGTTTTTCTTTTTTGAAAATTCTTTGAAAAAGGCGCAATGCTATATTTGTTTGAGGCAATTAGGGAAATGCAGTAAATATAACTTACGGCGGCATTACCACTTATGCCATATTGATTATGAAAAATACAAAGATTGTGAGAGGCAAACAAAGCTTGAAGAATTGAAAGCCAAAGTCCCCCAGAAATTTTTAGAGCCACCTGAGGACATTGATAGAAATGATGAACGCCCACAATTAAAAGCCTCATACGTTGTTGCACTTACCCTGGCAAAGCAATGTCGGCCATTTCAAGACGGCGTTTTTGTAAAAAATTGTTTACAAGAAATATTAAACTGTTATGGACCAAATTGTGAAGAATTAGCTTTGAGTGTAGGAAAGATTCCGTTATCTGCCCGAACTATAAGTCGCCGTACATTAAAAATAAGTAGTTTTTTAATTACGGTTGTGGAAAAACGTCTTCAAGAATGTTTGTTTTTTTCTATTAGATTGGATGAAAGTACTGACATAAGTAATACAAGTCAATTAATCATTTATGTAAAAACAGTGCATGAAAATTTGGTTACTCATGAGGATTTTTTAGGGTTAGTTCCTATGCCTGAACATGTTTGCGGGGAGATATTGTGGGAGAATTTTAAAGAAAAAGTTTTTTCAATAGCAGACCGAAACAAATTGAGTGCTGTCTGCACAGACGGAACAAATATGTTGATGGGGAAAAAGAAGGGTTTTATTGATAATTTAATGCAACATTTTGACGTGCCATCATTTCATTGCATTAGATGTCAGCAAGCCCTGTTTGCGAAAAATGTATGCTTGAATGATGTCATGAAAATATGTATACAAATGATAAATAAAATCAGAGAATTAAATCATAGAAGGTTTAAAGCATTTATTGAGGAGGTTGAAGCTGACTACGGTGATTTAACGTTGTTAACGGAAGTTAAGTGGCTTAGCCGAGGTAGAAGTCTGGAACGGTTTTTTGAACTTCGCGGGGAAATTTTAGAATTTTTAAAACAGAATGAGTTTCAAGATTGTAATATATTTGTGTCTTATTTAAGTGATAACGATTTCCTAATAAGACTTGCATTCCTTATTGACATTTGTAATATGATTAACGAATTTAATCATCTATTGCAGGGCAAAAACAAACATATTTTTGAATTATTTCCATTGATAACTAATTTTAAAAGGAAATTAAAAATTTTAAATGAAAAACTAACACATAAGGACATAAAATCACTGTCGAAAACTGAATCACTAAATTTACCTATTTCAGATTTCTTATTCCAAGAATTTGTCACATCAACTGAAACAATATTAAGCAATCTGAGCAAAAGATTTGAAGATTTTAGTAAAATATTACCGATTATAGATTTACATAACAACACTTATGCTTCCGATGCACAAAATCTAAGCCCAGCAATTCAAAATGAAATAAAAGAAATTCTAGAAGATTTGACATTACCTTTAGCGACAGGCAAAGAATTTTGGAAGCAAATTTGCAGAAAAAAATACCCCAACAGCACAACTGAAATATATAAGCTTTATTCGATGTTTGGCTCTACATATATTAGCCAGAATGCTTTTATTATATTAAATGCCATTAAAAACAAAAGTAGGAATCATTTAAAAGACACAAATTTAGAAGACCTTATGAGAATTAGACTTAATACAACAGATATAAATATTGATGAGATTTTAAGAACTTTTGAAAGCTAAAACCTAAAGAACTAAATTTAATTTCTCATAAAGATAAATACACAAATAACTTTGACAGTCAAACTCTATATGTAAGTACATTATTATAACTTCTACATTTTTGTTATTCCACCTTAAATGAGCTCACTATTATAATAATTTAGTATTTTTAGTCTCATCTTCTAGTAAAATAATAGACTGAAATTATTTGAGAGGATTCAATAATTTTAAAACCCCAATTTTTGTTATTAGATGTACTAACGCCTTATATTAATAAAAATACTATATTTTTAAAAATGTTAAGATGTTGTTTCATTTACCTGGTTGTTGCTTATTTTCATACAAACATTTTCTTTTTGCTTGTATAAATGCAGTATATAGAGAGTCCTATATTTATTTTAACATGATCGTCATCAAATGTGTGGGAAATTCCATGGACGCATATGTGACAGTCGTACGTTTTAAAAAGATGAGTAACATTCGTCGTTTTTATGCCAACATCACTTCGATTCAAATATATGAAAGAAATAGCAACAGCTGATGTAACATTTGTACAACAGCTGAATCATTTTGATTTTTATTGTTTTATCAAAAACTTTTTTTGTGACCGTTTTTAGCTGAAGATGCGGAATGCTAAAAAGTGGTTTTATAGCCTTTTTACACCGGAACGCATTTAACATATTTCCGCGTTAATCCGCATCTTCGATGGATGCGGCCAAAATGCTAAAATTTGTACATGTATTTTGTTGTTGGAAAGATGTTAACATATTTTCGCATCCACGAAAGTTGCGGAGAAATACACTGAGTTGTACTCTGAAAATTGGAATTTAAGCGATTTTTCTCAGTAATGTTGATCCGGCAACCACCATTTTCGGTGTTTGTTTAAATTTTTCGGGAAAATTGCCAAACAACATGGACGGACAAAAAATTTAAATTTTTGCCAAAATATTAATAAATGGTTATTCCAATTAGATAAAAGCATTCGCGTTTCATGTAATACTGCCTCAGAAACAATGTTAAATGGTTTGTGGCAGGGAAATATACCAAGTTTACAAGGAAAATGGAAAAATGTGTGAGCTAGACAACAGCTGACAATATGCGAAACTGCAGTGTAAAACCACTTTTTAGCATTCCGCATCTTCAGCTCAAGATGCGGAATGCTTTTTTGGTGTAAAAAGGCTATTACACTGCAGTTTCGCATATTGTCAGCTGTTGTCTAGCTCACACATTTTTCCATTAACCTTGTAAACCTGGTATATTTTCCTGCCATAAACCATTTAACATTGTTTCGGAGGCAGTATTGTGTGGAAAAATCATTTATTAATAAAATTTGGCAAAAATGTAAATTTTTTGTCCGTTCATGTTGTTTGCCATTTATTTCGATAAACGTAAACAAACAACGAAAATGATGGTTGCTGGATCAACATTACTGAGAAAAATCGCTTAAATTCACATTTTCAGAGTACAACTCAGTGTATTTTTCCGCATCTTTCATGGATGCGAAAATATCTTAACATATTTCCAACAACAAAATAGATGTAAAAATTTTAGCATTTATTTGTTGTTTTGTGTTGTAACTTCTTCGTATCGCTCGTATAGCTCTTATATATATTTTCTCTCTTTTTAAAAAAGCATTCCAACAGTATATTCAAATTATTTTATTTAGCAGTTATGTACTGATATTTAAAATTAAGCCATTTTGTACCATTTTTATTTCAAAAATTTATTAATTTATTTTTTGTCTCTTGTTTTTTTACTGGCTACTATTGCACTATAATATGTTCTGTCATGCTATGTTATGTCGTGACTAACCCTGCCATTAGTTCATTGGAAAAGGGCAGCTGAGCAATGCGATGCGATTTACGCGAGACACCAAATATCACAAATATTGAGCAGTAAACACAAAACAAAACTGTGAACTCACAAAAGTGCAGCAGAATAATTAAAACAAAAGTGATTCAAAGAAAAGTGATCGATGTTGTCAGGAATCATACAGGCAAGTAAACAAATTAATTAAACAATGCTTGCTATTTGGGAAAAACAAGAAAGAATTAAACCAAAAACAAAATAATGTGTGTGTGCGTTAGTGCACAGGAACAGCATAAGCAGCTCTTAGGCGCCGCAATGTTAGCGATGTCCATTAAACCAGTGTTCCTTGCGCAAATGTATCGGCCTTTTTTAAAGGTAACCAAATATACTTAAGTCCAGAAAAAAACAAAATATTTAAATATATGTTAATTATCATGCCGATTGAAGGAATGTCAAGACTATCGAGAAAGAATGTTGCGGCTAGTGAGGCAAAGGGATTGATGCTGCGGTGGTGGATACAAGTGTGTGTGGTGTGCAGATATAAAATTTGTGACTTCTTACGTGAGAAACATTGTGCAACTTAGCGTATACAAAAGGACTGTGTACAGCATGCCAAATTGAATGAGAAGAATAGTTGGCTGTGAATAAAATGTAGGTTCGAGACAGTGTGATCTAGGAATCCGAACATCAACAAATGCAAATATGGACAATAAAATGGCCTATGTATACAAAGGCTACACCAAAGCATAAATTCGCAGACAATTAAATTCACCATAACGTTATGTACCTAGCATGACACTTGTACCAATATAAGTGGGTTTCATCAAGTGACCATTTGTCAAACTTGCTAAAACTAATTGAAAAATATATCTTACTTCTCCTTTAACTCAATATAAAGCATATAAACATATTTCAAACAAGTCCTTTCTTTTTTCTTTCGTTTCATGCACTGCGAATTCTTACCATATCGACTTTACAGTGACCTAACGTCTGGATATTGGAACATACATTTTATTGATTCGGTAGTGCCTCAACTTTAATCGCTGGTGCAGTACTTATTAAATTATTCATTCCTCCATACTACTACATACTGCATTTTTATGTTGTACATCTATTCACAGGTTATCTTTCTTCATTTCCAACTCTAGGCTACGTAAGATTAAACCATAAATAACGTTGTTAGTGCAATTGAGGAGGTTCTTTTCAAAACTTGACTATTCCATTTTTTGTGTTTACAAAAAAATACCATTTCAAATTACAAAAAAAAACTTTTTCCAAAAATTTAGACATCTATCGAATCAAAACCCTGATGCGACAATTTTTTGGAATAGGCTTTAATTTATTTTTTACTTTACGTTATTTTTATACCCTTCACCATGCGCATGAACAGAGTGCAGTAAGTGCTAAAAAAAGGCATATGCATGCACTCATTTATAGTAAATTTTTTTAATTATAGAACAAATTAAGGAAAAAACCATGCAAATGTATGGAAAAAATTATTTGATATCCGTTGTTTCGCATTGCGTCACGTTTAGTCGGTCCCAATTAACGACACAAATCGGAGAATTAGTGTACAGGAAAAATTTAGCATTAATGTATTTTAAATAAATCCAAATATGAAATGGAATAATCTAGTTTAGACGCGGCTGATTGGAACGGAATAATCAAGTTTTGTAATGAGTTCTAGAGGAAAAGAAACATAAAACATGTTATGTTCCAATATGTATATTTGAAATGGGTAATGCCATTTTTAAGTGGAATACTCTACTATTGATGAAATCATGCCTTTTATTTTTTTTCTTGTTTTACAATAACATTGTTTGCACAATTTTACTTTTTCTGAGTTTCCAATTCAATACTACCAAACAAAACAAAAAAATAAAAAACGTATCTTCGGTCCACCCACCAAAAAGAACCTTGGCTTGTTTTATGATGAATCCTAAAAAATGTTGTGCCTAGGATTAAGATTCAGTGAACTGGGCCATTTTTAAAAAAGCATTGTTTTGAGTTTTTCACAGTATATATTAGTATCATAGGAAAGAGTTTTTAAAGACAAATCCGACGGTATGAAAAACATGTACACAAATGTCCTGACAAGTAATTTTTTCAGGAATATTCCGCAAAAAGCGGATTTTAAAATTTTTAGTAACGACATTTTTCTGAATTAGTCGATATCCTTTCGACATTTGCGGGCATGTTTTTCATACCGTTTTATGCGTCTTTGAAAACTCTTTCCTATGATACTAATATTGCTCATATAGTCTTAAGTTAAATATCAAAAATCTGTAAAAAAAATCAAAAAAACTCAAAAATCCAGCTCACAGGATCTTAATCTTAGGCACGAAATTTCCGAAGATAAATTTTTTGGCCCCATACAAAATAAGTCGCTCTAATATACATATATCTGTTTTAAAAGTTCACTTTATGCTGTGTACTACGTTATTTTGAATTGTTATATTCTTAAACATATTGTGGTTTTCTTAAACATATAAAGCATCATCAAAATACACTAGAGCCCCGACTTGCGTCGTCCCGATTTGCGTCGCTTTTTAAAAACTGGAAAAATTTGATTTGCGTCGTTGCAATTTCAAGTTGCGTCGTTTTGACCCTGATTTGCATCGTTTTGATTTCAAATTGCATCGTTTTGTTTCCGATTTGCGTCGTTTTGATTTCGAATTGCTTCGCTAAAAACGGTTAAATTTTTTACTGCATCTACTTTGTATGAATTTACATATATGTAAATTAATTTAATTTTTGTTATATTTTCTTAATTTATTGTTTTGTTATTTCATTATAATAATTATAAACATTCGTTGAAGTAAATGAAATAAATAAATATGTATTCTTACTAGATTTTTTATCAAAAATATAATTAAATTTCAGTGCATTTTTATAGAAAAAGGTGATTAGATTTGCTTCGCGTCTCTCCGGTCCCATTAACGACGCAAGTCGGGCTCTGGTGTACATGAATTTGTATAAAAAAAGTTTCAATAGAAATATATTTTTTTTATTTTAAATTAAAGATGAACTCGTCATGAGTGACAATGAATTAACCATTTACCCAATTTGGTGTATCATTTGATAGATTAATCGATGTACTCTATCTAACAACACGATATGAAAAGAGTTTAGTTTTTTTTATTTTTTGTTATTTACATAAGGGTGTTTCCATAGTAATGGTCGTTGCCAATTTTGGAGATTTAAAAAAAAAAATTCAAACTAAGCAAATATGCCACGATGATTGCTTAATTTTGGACATACGAAAGTTCAAGCATTTTTAGCAACTAAAGGCCTGCAGCGTTCCATTCATTCTACTTGTACAAACAGATAAAACAAGTAAGAACCTGATATTATCGGTACAAATACAACAAATAGTAGAACAAAACATGTGCTCATTCGTTTTGGATTGAGTAGATTGCGTCTTATCTCTTTCTCTATTTCTCATTGTAGTGCAAACTTTTTTTCTCTTTATCTGTTCTTCTCAGTGAAGTAACTGTTGTTCCTCTTTTTTAAATGGATATATCCATTTAATATAGATATTCCAGACCATACGCTTTGCGTTGATGATGTTTTCTTACTATTTTTTTTATTCTTTTTACCAAAAGTAATGGTGTAAGTTTCATCTGTGGCAAATTTTAACAAAAAATAAAACAAAATTTCGCTCTTTATTCTTTATGCTTGCAGCGTCACGCTCCCCACATATTCCAAGCACAGATAACAAGAATACCGATATATCTGTTTGTTATGTATGTATTCATACAAGTATTTTTGATACTTGGTACTTTCACTCTCTCATACCTATTCTATCGTTATCTAAAAGAGAAATATTCCATACGCACTCAATCCAAAGAGAGCGAAACAGTTACAAGCAGATATAATAAAATTGAACTACATACAACAAGTGTGTTTGGATGGTTCTTTGCAGTCCTATATTAGCAACCGCCTCATCGTGGTAAGTGTCTCCATGATATTTCAGCTAAAATCAGTAAGAATCCAAGTAAGGAAGACGAAAACAATTTAAATGCAAAACGCCAAAGGTAACGGTCGTTACTAATAAAAATGTTTAAAACATCAAAATTGGCTTCTGATGTTTATTTGGCCTTACGAAATTCTTCATTCTATTTCTTATTTTCCGATACTTTAAAATTAATAGTTTTTTTTTAGAAATTCATTTATTTATACAAGCACAACTAATTAAAATCTTACAGATATACAATTATTTTCCTAGATACTTGAAGACATACTAGATTGTAAATTTTATGTGATTTTGAGCGGAGATTAAATTTGCAGTTTAAAAAATAAATTGATGTTTTCGATAGTACTTTTTGTAACCAACAACCTTCATTAACTCTAGAAGGATACCGTAAATCAAAATTTGTTTTTGGCACCGATGAGTAAATTTAACTCACTTCCGAATTTTTGTTTTATAAACCGATCTATTTTATAAACTAGTAATTTAAAAAATTAAAGTCAGCATAGAAGTATCATTATATTATATTATTACATTGTTCTTTTTTTTTTATAATGTATAAATTATCAAAAAGAAATTTTTTAATGCACTCTTTATTTCGAGTAATGATTGTTTTCTTTATTTTCTTCCAGAATGCGTCTTGGTTAATTCCGGGAACCTCAGGACTGCTGTCGTGTGCGTGCAGATTTTCTTCCAAGCTCCTTATAAAGTAAATTTGTTTTATGTTTTTGATTTATTGTTTCAAAATATTAAAATATATTTTTACAGACCTGTGCCAGGCAGATGACATCCTCGCGAGGCCGACAGTAACCACATTTTTCACACATACACTTTTGCGAAAGCTGTGATTGATTTAAAGCAGATAAACAATGTTTAACGAAGATTGGGAACTCATGTTTTTCTTTTTTGAAAATTCTTTGAGAAAGGCGCAATGCTATATTTGTTTGAGGCAATTAGCGAAATGTGATAAATATAACATACGGCGGCATTACCACTTATGCCATATTGATTATGAAAAATACAAAGATTGTGAGAGGCAAACAAAGCTTGAAGAATTGAAAGCCAAAGTCCCCCAGAAATTTTTAGAGCCACCTGAGGACATTGATAAAAATGATGAACGCCCCAAATTAAAAGCGTCATACGTTGTTGCACTTGCCCTGGCAAAGCAATGTCGGCCATATCAAGACGGCGTTTTTGTAAAAAATTGTTTACAAGAAATATTAAACTGTTTTGGACCAAATTGTGAAGAATTAGCTTTGAGTGTAGGAAAGATTCCGTTATCTGCCCGAACTATAAGTCGCCGTACATTAAAAATAAGTAGTTTTTTACTTACAGTTGTGCAAAAACGTCTTCAAGAATGTTTGTATTTTTCTATTAGATTGGATGAAAGTACTGACATAAGTAATACAAGTCAATTAATCATTTATGTAAAAACAGTGCATGAAAATTTGGTTACTCATGAGGATTTTTTAGGGTTAGTTCCTATGCCTGAACATGTTTGCGGGGAGATATTGTGGGAAAATTTTAAAGAAAAAGTTTTTTCAATAGCAGACCGAAA